>LR746267.1:4239423-5439423 GCA_902729315.2 Spirodela intermedia | reverse complement strand
ACAACGTTTAAACTCAAAACTATTAGAATATTTACTTAGCTGCTTACATTCCAATCAGCATAGTGCAAGTATTGAAATTAGTATAATATATTTTCAGATGTTCTTACGAATAACTTGACAATCACAATTCTAGTCAATCATTGTTTCAGGGCTGAAATTAAGAAAAAGTCTAATGCATCAAAGAGTAAGTGCAAACCTAAGATGTTAATTTAAATAATTCTTAGACTTACGTTTTTGTCAAAAATATGAGCACTACATATTGGAAAGTTTGAAAAACTCATGATACAATAAAGAGCTCGGTGAAATTTAAAGATTTATATTCTTTATGAATTATACAATATTAACTTATGTTTTATAAAGTTTAAATTCAGGTACTCATGTGACAATAAATAGCTCTACTTCTAGTCTATGCAAATGAACATAAGATGGCCCAAAACACAGCCTATATAAAGAGAACTTCATCCCACATCAAAGGATAGAGAGAGAGAGAGCCACAATAATCATATATACCCTTTAAAAAGTACACAATTATCACAATTATGGCTCAACACCTTCAAGAGAAGTTCATCTTGGAGATCCAAAGTTGTCAAATCAATCAAGAGTGGTTGTAACTATCTAAACATTAAATGAACGCTCATTAGAACACATCAGGGTAAGTTATGAATCAAGTTAAGCACAATGGTAATGTGGTTGAATTTAAAGTTATCTTTTTAGTTTAATAACCACACAAAGTGCTGGTCCTATGAGCATAAATTTCAAGTGCATTTATACTTAGGTGCAACATCACCTTGAGTTATTTTGTGGACGTTATTTATTAAAACTAGTGAAGATTTGATGTTGTTAGTTTTTCTTTTTGTTTGGTGGGCTAGAACACTAGTAAAGCTAGAAAACTAGTGACAACCCCTTAATAGTTGTCCTGCAGGCAAGAGCTTATAAAATGCATGTAGGATTGACGACATTTTGATAGCTTTTTGGTGTGCTAGAGCCTATAAAGCTAGTAGTGGAGTAATTACCCTATAAGTAATATGGTTCTTACAACTAAATAAAACCTAAATATAATCTTCTTATAAGATTAGTGAAAACCCAAAGATTGTGACTGTCAATAAATAGTGAATGTAAGCTAGGTGCTAACCCACTATAAATGTATATGCATGACACCATTTATGAGTTTATTATCTCTTGTAAGAACACTTAAAATTATGTTTATGCACTACATAAAATCAAAATAGATATAATGATATGTAAATTAGATCATCCATTCTAATTATATATATATATATACAATGGTCTTTGTATAGCATTAGGAAACATGTGTTCAAAGTAACTCTAGTGTATTCTCAAACACACAATAGAAAGAAGCCATTATCTTATTAGTCCACAAATTTAAGACAATCTTGAAGATTATAGGTAATAGAATTAGAAACCATAAGTTTATCGGAAAACACAACCGACTCTATTCACAACCCCCCCCCCCCCAGCTTTAGCAAGTGAAAATAATAGTTTCAACTAGGCATATTAAATTTAATATGCCTAAATTGTTCACCTAAAACTTAGACGTGAAGTGATCATCTATTTTTTATTGTAAATAATTACTAAAAATATCTTTGGATCACCAATTTTGACCCAAAAAAGTTATTCAAAACTTAACATGGGCCATCCCCATACTCCTCTCTTTCTTGGTACTCTGGCTAGATGGGCCTTTATTAATTTGCTAATTTTAGTTTATAATAACAGGGGCTATTCTATGAGCCCATTTCTAGTGAAAGTTGGAATTTTTTACTGAGAATTAATAATAGCAAGAGGATAATGAGATAATAGGTTCAGAAAAGATTCCGATCTGATAAGATTATCAAATGGTGTGTGGAGGGTATTTCCGTCATTCGAATAGGACAAGTCTATAGAGGTAGGTTGCCGCGGCGTTCTGACAGGACGAGCTGATCCAGCGTGGGTGGGCGCGGTAGGAGGGTAGTTTCGTCAATTGTCCCGATGCGGCGCGATCAAGATGACGGTGACGGAGCGGACCCCCAAATCTGGTCCAATTAAACAAATAAAAAAAACCCACGTCACGGAAATTCGCAACAGAAAATGGGAAGAATTAGTTGGAAACTACCGTCTCCCCTCTCTCTCTCTCCGCTCTCCAGAGTGGCTACGTGACTCTACCCCCTCTCTCCCTCGTAGGCTCTCTCTATATGTATATCTCCTCTCTCTCTCTCTCTCTCTCTCTCCCTGTCTCTCTCTCTCGGAATCTCTAATTCTCGAGCAATGCGTTTTAGGAGGGGCGTACTTCTCCCTGCGCACGCTCTCAGCAGGTATGTCAGCACGGATCTCGCTCTAACCGCAAGCCAGGAAGCATCGTGACTGCGGGAGCGAAGAAGTCCAGGTGATTTGCTCTTCATCAAATCGTGTTTTCAGCGATTGACTTTACTCTGTTTTGCATGAATGTACCCATCTTTTTGTACTGTTTTTAGATCCACTTTCCCTGCAGTTTTTCTTCTTCTCGTTCGCTTGGGATTCAGTTTGTTTCTCTGGAACTCTCTCCACAACAATTCCAGGGTTTAATATCGTTTTCATCTCCTTTTTGTTCTTACGGTTGCCTTTCCTTCTACCTTCTGGACTCCTGCTCATGTCGAGGACGTACATTATCGATTAGATACGATTTCGGCGGATGTACTGCTATTCTTGACCGCAGTGAAAATCTGGATAGCTGATCTCTTCTTTCCACGTAACCTCCTTGCCTTTTCGTGCTAGATTCCAGGTTATGTGACCTTGTTCTTATTCTCTTGTCATCAGTTGCTACGACGAGATCTAGTCAACCGCAAGGCCAGGAATTGTGTGACATCAACATCCTATAGTTTCGTTTCCACAGTGATCTGTGAATTCGGCAAGGAACCCTGTTTTTCTTCAGTGATCCGTGAATTCGGCCAGGAAGCCTGTTTATTTGTTCACTTTAACCTGTCTAACCGTAGTCGTTTCTCTATTGGTTTGCTCCGCGTGTATCCAAATTTCCGCGTTCCTCTGTTCAAAGGATATCCTTCAGTCAATTAACCAATGTTTACCGTGATTTTTTCTGCAGTACAGTTACCTTTTGCTAATGACTTTTGTGGCTCCGGCTCTTTATTCGATCTTTCCGTCTCCCGGTTTTATCGTCAGTATTTAACCTTTCCATTCTTTTTCTGAATGAGATTCTCATCATGACCGTCCATGCGTTTAATTTTTTTACCTGGGAATCCAAGTTTTGTCGGTACATGTGCGAACGTGATGTTTCATTGCAGCTTCTAGTGCCCCTTGAACATTGTTGCGAAAAGGGTGGAGAAATCCTTGTTTCATTGCAACATGATGGAGCAGTATGAGGTCTTGGAGCAAATAGGGAAGGGAGCGTTTGGATGTGCTTTCCTTGTGAGACATAAGCTTGGGAAGAAGAAGTACGATCCACTTTTCTTCAGTTATCTTGTTTCATTCTAATCAGATGTCTCTATTACTTGAGAGTGATGTTTCAGCTTGCTAGTTACCTTTGGTACAGTACTGCGTTCTGATGTCTTACTATTTCTCTGGTTTGTTGAAGGTATGTTCTTAAGAAGATCCGCCTTGCCCGTCAGACTGAGAGGTGCCGGAGATCAGCACACCAAGAGGTAAGCCGTAGCTTATTACGTTTTTATCCACTATCCAATTCCTCAAACACACCCTTTCCTTTCTCACTGGCCTAGTGATTTAACTACCAAACAGACCTCATTTACCAACCTGGGTACTCATGAACACTTTCAATTGACAGCACGCACTCTCTGACAACTTCTGTCAAGTAGACGTACACAGAACTGGAACATGAATAGCACATCTGGGTTTGCATCTGAAGACGACGATCCATTCTGAGAAGGATGATCTTTTCTAACGGATTAGAGAAGCGTAAATTTTAAATGATTATATCATGGTATTTGTCTCATTTGAACAGGCCAAATTTTATGTGTAAATTCCTTTCATCAATATCCCAATAGTCAATCTAACAGAAAATGTTGTCACTGTTCCGCAACAGAATAGTACATCCATATGTATAATTTGTTTCCAAAATCCACTGTTCCGCAAGGATACAAGTTATTAGATTTTGGGTATCAGAATTTCGTCGTCTAACGCTTACAACGTGTGGCTTTTTTCACAATCCAATCGTCGTAGAATCATTTAGTCAGACATGATTCTTATGGTTATCACTTTGATAAGAAATTCCAACGACTACTTTGAGCAATTAAGTGATCTCAGACAAAATGATATCGAAAATTTCAGGCCCCAGATGGTGATTCCCTTTCTTTTTCCATGTAAATTCTTCTTTTAGTGTTTCGCATAAGGAATCAATCGGGATTTTCTTCCAATTGGTTAGGTCAACTTTTAAGTACAGCTCACCGCGCATGGAACTAGTCATGGGTTATAAACACATTCACATGTTTCAGACGAGAAGTAGAGAAACTGTTATTTGACATAGATCTGTACTGACTATTTACGATGCAAAATCGTCATTGTTCTCAGATGGAGCTCATCTCTAAAGTCCGAAATCCATATATAGTGGAATACAAAGATTCTTGGGTGGAGAAGGTCAGCAGTAGTCGCAGATTTATTTATTTTTTTCACTTATCTTCATGGAGTCAGGAAGAAAGTCTAAGCCCGAAAATTTTCAAGTTATTCCTTCCAGGGGTGCTATGTCTGCATCATTATAGGTTACTGCGAGGGAGGGGATATGTAAGCTACTCTTCCTTTTCTCATGAGATTCACAGCGAGGATTTATGGACCATTTGCATCAACATCCCATTCTACTGATGCACAGGGCGGAGGCCATTAAGAAGGCCAACGGAGTCCTTTTCCCTGAGGAGGTCGCTCATCTTGGCGGCTGAATTTATGTACCACTTCACTTATACATATAGGAAAATAAATTATCTGATATTTCTCCATTATAAATAAATGCGCAGAAGCTATGCAAGTGGCTCGTTCAGCTCCTGCTGGCGCTCGATTACTTGCACAAGAATCACATCTTGCATCGGGATGTGAAGGTCAGTGAAAATCTAACTCGCCCTTGAGATCAGCCAGCCTTTATTTTATTTTTTTACTGATATGCCCTTCCTTCAGTGCTCAAATATATTCTTGACGAAAGGTCAAGACATACGCTTAGGTCAGTCGAATCTTCTGACCTGGGAAAGACTAGAATTTATCCTTCTTCTTCTTCTTCATTAATCGCGTTGTATTCTTGGCCTCTGTTTGCCCCAGGTGACTTTGGACTGGCCAAAATGTTGACCTCCGATGATCTTGCCTCCTCTGTGAGCTCTCTCGCCCTTTTGGTTTATTTCAAGCGATTCAGTGAGCTAAGTTCAGATATATCTATACATAGATATATATACATATATATATATATATATATATAGATGCATACTATGGATAGTAACTGTGACAGAAAATGATGCAGGTGGTGGGGACTCCCAGTTACATGTGTCCAGAGCTTCTTGCCGACATACCTTATGGTTCCAAGTCTGATATCTGGTCACTAGGTGGGTGGATTTCTATTTCTACAGATGGAAACCAGCCCCTAAACCTTTCAATCTAATCCAGTAAAAAGGGATAATAAATGTTGAGTGAATTAGGTCTTCCATCTTTCCAGGTTGCTGCATGTACGAGATGACTGCATTCAGGCCCGCCTTTAGAGCCACGGTGACTAGTCTCTCCATATCTCATCATTTGACTTTCTTGGACTTGTCTTAAAGATATCTACTTCCTTTCTGAGAGATATCCTAAAATGGGAGTCCCATGTTCATCATACATATTTATATATGTTTAGATTGTTCACGTGGGCACGAAGAACATTAGGTATTTTCCATTGTGATGAGAAAGATTTTCATAGAAAAAAGTCAACGACTTGTTCATGGCGACTGTTCTAATTAATCACCCCTCCCCTCCCTTTCCTCATGACCCAGGATATGCAAACCCTTATAAGCAAGATCAACAAGTCAGCATTATCTCCCCTCCCGAGCTCATATTCCGGCGCGTTGTGAGCCCAAATCTAACCTGTCATATCTCCTTCCCAACCTCTCTCTCGGGCTCCCCACCCACCCTGAAACTAATCTCTCTCTCTCTCTCTCTCTCTCTCTCTCTCTCTCTCTCTCTCTCTCTGTGTGGCTATTTCTGGTTGCAGAAGGGGGATCATCAAGAGCATGCTGCGGAAGAACCCAGAGCTCAGGCCAAGCGTATCTAGCCTCTGACCAAGCCCACATACCAGTCAACGGCTTACTCTTATTCCACAAGTCAAATGACCGGCTCCGCTGACTCATCTTTGCAGGCTGCCGATCTGCTGAGACATCCCCACCTTCAGCCCTACCTTCTTGAGAAAGCCCACCTCAAGTCCACGTCGGAGAAAGGAGGCCATGTCGGAGGGGTCGCCGCTGACGGGAGAAGACCGAGTCAACATTCATATGGGCTGGGCTCGAATGGGCCGGCTCGTCGGCCCATTCTGGGGAAACTGGGATCGCCGGATGTATCCGTCAACGAGCCGAGGATAGACAGGATGGAGTTCCCCCTGGGCTCGTCCGAGGAAGAAGAAGAAGAGTTGGGCTTGCTCTCGATGGCGGGACCCAGCACCGTTGGGAACGCCTCCATCACGAAGGACAAGTGTACGGTCCAGATCATCCGGGCCAAGGGCCAGGGGGAGAACGAATCGACGGGGGAGCATGGCTCGAGCCGTGGATGCGAGGATCGTAGGCCCGCGCGGTTCGACATGACGTCGCAGAGGCAGAGGGCGGAGGCGCTGGAAGGGCTGCTGGAGTTCAGCGCGAGGCTGCTGCAGGAGGAGCGGCTGGAGGAGCTGGGCGTGCTGCTGGGGCCATTCGGGCCGGGGAAGGTCTCCCCCAGGGAGACGGCCATTTGGCTCGCCAAGAGCTTCAAGGAGAGCGCGCCGCCCAACAATCACCATTGACAGAAAATCTCTCTCTCTCTCTCTCTCTCTCTCTCCCCCCCTCTCCGTTCTATCCCTATCCCCTCTCTTTCTCTCTCTAGCTCTCTCTCCTGTCTCTCTTTAGCCCTCTCTCTATCTCTCTAGTTATCTCTCTCCGCTCTCTCTCTAGCTCTCTACCCACTCCTATCTCTCTTTCTCGATCTCTCGATCTCGCTTATCCGGTGGTCTCTGGGACACTTCCTTCTCAGGGGTGGAAGAAAGAAGAGATTGGTGGCATAAAAGGGTAGAGGTTCCATTGGGGGCATAAAACTTTCTGGTGGGTCGGAAGCCGATAGGATTCCGTGATTCTGAATTTCAAAGTTCTTAAAAAATTACTTAATCGGGATATTAATGTAAGCCGCATAAGACTTGGGCATAAATCAAAGGAGGCCAAACCAAACGCAACATAGAAAAACTGTAGGGGCTGTATTTTTTTAATTTCCATTTCATTTTTAATTTGAGGATTGCCATTGTCCATTGATTTTCTATTTTCAGCATTAAGGGCCACAATGGTGCAGCATGCTCGCATACAATATCATATTAGGTCAATTAATGGGCCCTCTCTTTTGATGATACTAGCACAAAAGAGATTGAGCATTTTCATATGGCTAAGATTTCATCCTTTGTCATTCTCTCTTCTTACACAATCATCAACTCAAGCATTAAGAATTTAGCAACTAAAAGTTAGAATTTTTTGGTATTAGCTGTATTGTGGTGGTATTTTGAATACATGTAAGACTCTCTCCTATTATATGGGAGAACCAATGAAACAAAAGTATCCTCGCTAATAGGGAGTGAGGGATTTCCTTTCTTCTCTCAAATGAAGAAAGGGGGTTTCACTCTCTCACAAACTTCTCCTCTCTGTCTTTCCCTTGTGAATATCTCTCATCTCTTACTCCTATTTATCTTTTATCTTCCTTCACTCTTTCCTTGTCGTTTTTGTCAAGATATCAGAGCTCTCTGAAGTAGAGAAATCTCAACAACTTTTTGATGATTGTGGATTCTCTAAATAAATGTGTTTCAACATGTCCAAGTGCCTATGAACTACCTTTGACGCAAATATATATTCAATTTTTTTTTCGAGTTGATCGGTGATTTTTCTCCTTATTGACTATCAAGACAATACATATTTCTATCCTTTCTTGTTATGATGGGAGCTATAACTCCACTAACAATAAAAGCATTTAAAAAATTATTAGTCACATTGATATAATCATGATCTACAAGTGTTCAAAGTTCAAAGATGATCTTAGAACCTAATTTAATTAAGTTGAATTGATCATATACAATCTATGTTAAATGAGTCATATGCATCTAATTTTATATTCGCACAATGCCAAAGGTAATACAAAAATGATTTTTTTTTTTTAAACCATGCAAGTGATGAGATTTTTTTTCTGAGAGTAGAGTTCAAATAACTCTTGAATATATAGCTTATATTGTTATTTTCTTCAATAAAACCTAATCAAACTCATATTGTTGAGGCATTGATTGATGTTTTGTTCATTGTGGCAAATTGTATGCACACAAGATATAGAGAGAGTTTTGAAATTTGGTGCAAGGTTCTAAGTTAGTGACATAATATGTTAGAGAGTTGAAGAGGTTGTGGAATGATTTTGACTTTTACAATCTTTTTAATTTGACTTATCCTAATGATGTTGTAATTTTAAACAATTGAATAGAACATAAAAGTCTCCTTGATTGTTTCGATAAATTGAATATCGAATTCAAGTATCCCTGTTCTTCTATCTTAAGCACACAAAAGTGGTCATCCCTAAATGAGTTCATATCTATGATTCTCAGTGAAGAGAGACGTTTACATTTTAAATGCAATATCTAATCAGCTTCCTATGATTAGATCATCATTATCAATGTAACTTTCATTTTATATCATAAGAAGGTTCACCTCCTCATGGACAAAGTTGAAATATATGACTTTTGTCATATAAAAAATGTATTGCTATGGCTTATATGAGCAAACAAACCTTCTAGAGGTCATGGTCGTGGTCGTATTAGGGGTAGAGGTAGACTGTCCATTAACAAAGATTGAGGGATTCAAACTATTCAATTTAATTGATCTTCTTCTTGAGAGAATTGTCAATGGAAAAAATATTTAAATCCTTCAAAAATTCGGATGTAGTTTGTAGGTTTTAAACAGTGGCGCTTGTATGGAGAGATATCTCTGATGCAACCTTCCAGAACTACACCTTAAAGGCCATACTCCTGCCCTTATATATATATATATATATATATACATAGAGCGAGAGCGAGAGAGAGAGAGAGAGAGAGGGCCCAGCCTAGAAGGAAGACTACACGGGCAGCGGCAGAATCGCAGGGATCTCGTGATGATGGCCGCTCTTCCCCGGGAATTCCCTGGCGGCGCGCCGCCGCACCGTAGACTCCCCGCCGTCAGAACACATTGGCGTTTCTCCAAGGAACTCGGCGCCACCACCCCTCGCCGCAAGTGCTCGCCCGGTCAAACGCAAGACCCCCTCTTCTTCCTTCTCCCTCTCCCCCGGCCAGTCCGTCGGTCGCTGCCTGTCGAATTCTCCTTCCATCTGTGCCCCACCACCCCAACCCCAGCGCGAGCTGTTCTTCTGACAGCCGCCGGGGGACCGCCGGAGAGGGCAGTCGATGTGGACCGCGGGGCCTCTCACATGGCCGCCGCCCCGCGGGGGAAGCCCCCGACATTATAGCGATGGACGGCAGGAGGGTTATCAGAACCTTCCTTCCTTCCATCCTTCCTGATACTCTTCCCTGATCATCTCTCCTTCGTATTTTCCTTCCACATTTACCTCCAGGCCCTGCTAGAGAGAGAGAGAGAGAGAGAGAGAGAGAGAGAGAGAGAGAGAGAGAGAGAGAGAAGGGATGATGATCTTGCCGGAGATGGTCGGCAGGAGGGTCAAGAGGACATTCTGAAGCTTCCTTCCTTCCTTCCTGCTACACTTCCCTGATCGCTCCTTCGTCTTCTCCTCCCATATTTAGCTCCACGGCTTTCTAGAGCGAGAGTGAGAGAGAGAGAGAGATAGAGGCTGCCGGCAATGGATTAGCCTTTGAATGTTGGGCAGTGGGTGAGGGGGATGGGGAAGGCGGGGGAATGGATCAGAGGCTTGTTGAGGGGGAGGAGAAAGGAGAAGGGCAAGGAGAGGGGCGGGTCGGCGGGGCAGCAGCCTGCGAAGGAGAAGAGAAGATGGAGCTTCCGCCGGTCTGCGACGGCGGGGAAGGATGCGAATTCTCCAACGCCGGTGGCCAGTGGGCAGATCCACGAGAGAACTCCGACGGCGGTGGCGGCGGTGGCCGTGCCGGGGAGATCCTGCACCGTCGAGGAAGCTGCCGCCATCAAGATCCAGTCCCTCTTCCGAGCTCACCTGGTGGATATCTCTCGCTGGTTTGTTTTCTGAGGAAGACGCGAGAAATGGGACGGGAATCTGACTGAGGACATGATCGAATCTTGCAGGCGAAGAAGGCACTACGCGCGCTGAAGGGGCTGGTGAAGCTGCAGGCGCTCGCGAGGGGCCACCTGGTGAGGAAGCAGGCGGTGGCAGCTCTGAGATGCATGCACGCCCTCGTGACGGCGCAGGCCAGGGCTCGAGAGCAGAGGCTCCGAGGGGCGGCGGAGGATCCATCGCCGCCGCCGGATAATCGCTGGTTCGGACGGTCGCCTGTAAGTCGTCTTCTTCTTCTTCTTCTTTGCCATTGCTGGTTGGCCTCAGACCCGCCATTGTCGACTTTCTCAGGGGGAGGACGTGAAGATCGTGGAGATGGATCTCGGGGAGGCGACGGCGAGCTCGAAGCTCCAACTCCGCCACCGGGTAGCTTCCTCTGGGCCATCCCCGGCGGCGGAGGCGAGCCCCGGGAGCTATCTCGAGGAACTCTCCTTCTCCACCGCGCAGAGCAGTAGCCCCTACTCGGGCCTGCTGAACGCTCTCCTCGGCGGCGCTCGCCGGCGGGAGCTCTCTCCGATCTCCGGCGAGCTCCCAACGCTAAAACCCAGCTACATGGCCAACACGGAGTCCTCCAGGGCCAAGGCCCGGTCGCAGAGCGCCCCAAAGCAGCGCTTGGAGTCAGGCTGCCGCCGCCGCCCGTCGGTGGAGGGAAGGACTGCACCCCGCGGCGCTGCCGCCGGCGGCGGCGGCGGTGGCGGTGGCGTTAGAATGCAGAGATCCTCCTCCCACGCGGGCAAGTCCGGCAACTCCCTGAAGGGCAGTGAATGCGGGTCGACCAGCACCGTCCTCACAGGCAGCAACTACTGTCGGTCCCTCCTTGCCTACGAGGTCAGCGGCCATTAATTTACTCCCCGGAGGAGGACACAGTGGGAGGTGTTTCCCGCCGGAGATCTCATCGCTTGTCCTTCCTGCTCCTGCAGATTTCCGGAGGCAGGTTCTGATCTGGGTTTCGGGAAGGAGATTGGATGTCGCCGGTGATAGAAATGTTGCCGTGATTCGCCTCAAACAGCTTCGAAGATCGAGCCCGCGCGACGCATTCATTCCGGATCTTCTTCTCTTTGGCTCCAAAACTAGAATCCACGGTTCAGAGAGTGGTCAACCCACTGCTCTTCGTATCGTGCTTTCTGGTCAACCCACATGCTCTACAGCCGACCTCGTCTTTCGGCGTAGATAGAGAGAGAGAGAGAGAGAGAGAGAGAGAGAGAGAGAGATGAGTTGGTGTTGTGAAGTTTAAATGGGTTTCATTTTTGAGGCTAAAGATTGCGTCTTTTATGCTCTGACATGGGCAATGCACACAACTGCCACCAGCCCCTCACCGCCGAAGGCCCTGCTATTCCCTCAAGATTTACGAATCCTTTTGGATCACTTGGAATAATAAATACGGCACTATTAATTTTTGCAGGCTATTTTTCTAATTTTTCAGAAAAAGAATAAATGTTGGGATCGTCGGTCCGGCCCATTTAATTCCTCCCGCTGCGTCCCGCCCAAATTGCCCCGTCGGATCATTGCCTCTCCTCTCTCTCTCTCTCTCTCTCTCTCGGCCTTGTCCCTCGTTCGCCGCGGCTCCGGCCATGTCAATCGCAAGCACAATCCAGCGAAGCCAGGCATGTCCGGATCTGATATCGATCTTCGGTATTGAAAAGAGTTTCTCGACCTGTTCTGGAGATTTCTTCCGCTTCTGATTCGTTTGCTCTTTGGTTCTTCTGGGGAAATTATTCGGGGGAGTTGGGGGTGTAGGTGGACTTGCAGGACTTCGTGGATTGGTCGGGAGTGGAGTGCCTCAATCAGAACAGCGGCCACTCCCTCGTCAACGCCCTCAAACAGGTGGATCGCTTCCTCATGAGCTGCCCCGCTTCTACCTCTCCGATTCGCTCCGAATTTATTTTGGCGTTGGTTGGAATTTTCATGCCCACTGAACGGTCGGTTGGGCTTCGCGTGTTGGTATTGCTGTTGGTTAGGGTTACAGAGATGACGATGGATTGCATCTGGAGAGCGATGCGGACGAGCAGCTTCTGATCTACATCCCTTTTACCCAGGTTGTCAAGCTTCACTCCATCCTCTTCGTGGGACCTGAAGAGGAAGGTACTTCACCTATTCTTCTAGGTTTTTGGACAATTATTCGTCTTTAGTTTTTTCTTTGTTTCCATGTGCTCTACCTTATTGAGAAGATAAAGGTTATAATTTTTGCCTCCCTTTTGATGTCAATGTGTGTTTGATAAGTAGAGACTTTGGATACTTGTCTCATTGAAGCAAGAGCTCTAAACTCTAGATCTCAAGGTTCTTGTTCATCTGATTTTATAGACTCTGTTTCCTATTGTCAAGGTCATATAGTGCTCCTATTCAAATACACCGTATATTCTGCATTGAAATATTTAACCACGAACGTTTGAGTCATGACATCTTCCTCTGGCTGTGCGACGACGGAACAAAAACATTCTGGCGATTGTTTTTTCATCTCAGCTTATTTGTCATTTTGTTAGTACATTATCGCAAGTCATATTGTATGGGACAATATAGTAACTTTTAAAGTCTCTCAGCAATAAAAGATAATTAAATTTTCCTTTCATCTTTTTATTGAATCGATTCACCATTCAAACATTGAATGCATACGCTTGGTTACGAAATTTCCAAGTATAAAAATAATGAGTATTCAAATATAGAAAATCTGAATGTCTATATACACCCAAATTGTACTAAACCATTCCACTGCAAACTACGTATCTAGATCATTATCAATCCCAACATGAAGTTGTAACGCTAGATGTTTCTAGATCATTTACAGGGTATGAGGAAAACCCTGCTCCTTTTTAATATCTTCGAAGTCATCTTGTGGAGTCGAAGAATATACTACGTTCATATTTTCTATCATTGCTTTTCCTTAATCGTCCGCAGTTGCAGTATTGGTGTTTTTTGTTAGCTACATTTTAAAGAATTTGAACAGCTTTTCGGATGTCATCAGGTTTTTGTTGGAATGTAACAATCAATTTTACTGAGAATGTTTTATTCCATGTCTATATATCTTTGTAAAGATCTCTGTATGTTTATAAGTTTGGAGGTCGCCGCTCAATTTAACCTTCTTTTGAGATTTCTAGTGATCAGCTTTTTCTAAATGTTTGTTTTGAGCTTAGTCGATTTCTAGGTTGAAAGCCACCACCTAAATTTTGCATGCTATTCAAATTACTTAATGGTGAACCATCACTCGCATTTTGTCTATCACTGAGATTTGTCGGCGGTAGGTTGTGAGTTTCAATGTCATACCCTAGTCAAATGTTAAGTTGGAAGGACTTATGTTCTTCATTCGTATAAAATTTATTGATATGTGAGTCTAAATAAGTTTTTATTCGCAACCAACTTTTACATTTTTTCTACCATTGGGATTTATCTATTACTTCACTAGATTTCTCTATTAGAACAAACAAATCTTCTTTATTACACAACTAAAGGAAATGGTGTAGCAATATTCGAACAAAGTAGACAGTTAAATATGGACAGAGTATTTTAAGAAAAAGCCATAGTTATGAATCACTTACCAGCCAAACATTCAGCACAGCAAATGAGGAAGAAGTAAAGGATCAATGTGAAAGAGCCACTGGCATTAAAGAGGTGTTTGTTGGGCTTTGTGCTTTATTTCTGCAGCATTTCAATCAAGTTCCTCCACTTGAAAAATGACACAGTAGATATTGGGGAAGAATGAAAGAAGTCCTTGAATCCACAAGGGGAACATGCTAAAAATTTTGACTAGGAGGAAAATCTGTCTTTTACAATATGCACCTCTTTAAATGGGTAGAATATTTGTTCTAGATCCTAAAGTTGTTGGGATATGGTAAGAAATATAATAAAAGATAACTGTTCCTAAGAAAAACAGAATCAATTACTTAACAAAAGATGGCCTAATGGGCCACCTAAATAAAGCTTTTTGGGCTTTCTGCTTACCCTTTTGGACCTTTTAAGCTACTCCCCTTAGGCTTTCCAAACTTCGAATAATGTTGTTATACACTAGTCTCCTTTACTAACAATAAAAGTTTAAGGCTTGTCAACGAAGCTGCTGACTTTGTAATTTTAAGTGAATTCTTTTATGGTTATGGCAGAGATACATTGCTTTTGTTTATCTCATAAAATGCACTAGATTAAACTACCCATCATCACATTAGCCACTTTCATTTGATTGTCTATTTGAGGATGACTGGCGCTATTAAATTTTAATGGTGGATTAAACCTAGTTCATAAAGTCTCTCAGGAGTGGAAAAAGAAACTAACATCACAGTCTGAAGCAATAGTATCTAGTACTAAATGTGAAAAAATTATTTCCTTAAAAAATAAATTAGCTACATGCACTGCATCAATTGTCTTTTTTCATGCAGTAAAGTTTGTGCCACTTTTTAAAAGCAAAAACAAAGAAAAAATCTACACCTTGTTTGGTAGAAGGAAATTTCAAAATAAAATCATCAAACTCAGGTTATTTTCGATTTGGCATGAAGTCTTATGTTTTTTACCCTACATACGTGTCATCTTTTAACATGATTTTCGACATCTCTTTTCAATTGAGGCCTGTAGTCTTTTCAATTGTTCTTCAACTAGTTGTGTTTTGTATATCCCAATGCCTTCTCAATCCTTTGCCCTGCAATTTTCTCACCTTTTCATGTAATCAACTTCTGGGATACACAATTGATTTCCATTAAATAAGAATTCTTCTTGTAATTGAAAGATGCCTATTACTTGACCAATCTTATGTGCCGCCCATACGTTGCATAAATCCTTATTATCTTCGTGTAAATTGTTTATTTGAGTGAATCTGCGACCTAGTCTAATTTACCCGGTATTTGCTTCATATTGAATGTCAATCACTGAATAAATGTAACCCTAGTTGCCTTTCATGATATTACCAATTATATCAGCTTCTTACCCTTAATTAAAATTTTCTTTGATCATGCATTCAATGATAAAGAACGGAAAGTATTAAAATTAATGATAAATTTGTGGTAAGAAGAAGCCAATCTCTGGAAGCTAATATCATTACATTCAATTTCTTTAAATTGCATCCAGCTCATTCTCTTGTAAGGCTTTTAAAACCTCTCTCGAAGGAGATAAATTATAAATGTTCCACTGGCTTTATATTTATTGATTTATTTTGTGATTACCTGGTACTTAGCTAGGAGTAGATTCTTTTTTTTCTGTGATGGACTACCTTTCAAGAATGACACACTTTATTACATGTAATAACACAAATGATAAAATGCATGACGCTAAACTTTTTTTCAGGATAGTGCTCCATTTGCATGGGGCACCGAATTTTATCACTGCTAATATTGATACTAAACTCTTCTTCCACCTCTGACAAACTTATTGACAAGGTTTGGTTCTTCGTTAAACTTCAATGGTATCAGTCACTCTCAAACAGATGATCAGACGAAAGTTATTCATATGATATTTGGTAATTTAAACTTATACATTTCAAGAGATAAACGAGGCAATCTGACCTTCACTTAGTCCTAGCAGAATTTGCTTATAATTACATAGTCAGTCGCTGTACTAACAAGTTTTCTTTCTCTATTGGATATTGTTTGTCTCTAGAGCTTCATTTAGATTTAATGCCTTTATTGAAACGCCTAAGATATAGTATTATAGTGAACAACATGGTGGGTCACATCAAAGTTATTCATGAAGGTGTGAATCAATAACTCTCATCAACTTCCGTCAATTATAAGGTATCTGCAAACAAAGTGAGGAGGGAAAAAGGTTTTTGACACTGTTCAACATGGTATTGTCTTTTTGCAGAAAGACAGATATTCGGCTGGAAACTACAGCAAGCTGAAGGCAAAAAATAGAGAATGTTCAGAGTTCTGCAGAAAACTAACAACCATGTTTACACTAGTTTATATACCAATCAACTTTTAATGGAGGTCATCTTTTTTATCAAATTCGGTTAAAAAATAAGGATTTGTGGGCGAGTTCTTTTCAAGGAAGAGAGGCTAATATAGATAAACCTTCCATTAGATTGGAGGAATTCAAGAGAAAAGGTCAAAAGCTGTTAAAGGGTACAGCATGGAAAGCCCAAATAAGCTTTGTCTTGGTGACCCACTAGGCTAAAACGTTATCTTTTGTTAGGTTTAGTAACTGTTTCCCTTTTCTATGAAATATAATCTTTTAGTATAATTATATCATATCCTATTTTTTAAAAGATCTAGAACTACCGTCTGCCTATTTACAGAGGCACGTCACGTAATGAGGGAAATTTTCTTCTTTAGCAAATTTTTGACCGCATCTCTGCCTTGTGAATTCAAGGCCTTATTCTTCCCCTACTTCTGCTACATCACTTTTCAAAGTGGAGCAACTCAATTACATCGATGGAGAAAGAAAGGCTTAACATTTAGCGGTCACATCTTTAAAGCCAGTGGCACTTTTGTCTCAGCCATATAACATCTTTTATTCCTCATTTTACTGCACTTGATATCGCATGATTTGTTAGTTCGTGAGACATAATAGTGGTTGCTTCTTTGTCTAATTCACTCATATATCATTTTCTACTTTGATGGGATACTGCTAGACATGTCGGACAATGAAAACAGCAGGCCTCACTACTAGATAATGTCAGTTGCTTGTTGGCTTCCCACTATAAACCACAAAAGCATCATTGCCCTGCAAATTCAAAACATTTTCTTTAGTGCACAATTTGAGACTCACTGTAATATGCTTTCAATGGAGTTACCTTTTGTTTTGATCCTTCACCATAATCCTCCAATTTTTTCAACACAGTTTCAAAGAAAACTTGTCTCGAACTTGAATCGTGAGTGTGAGAAAGTCAAGTGGGAGCAGCAAATCATCGACAATGGCTGAATCCCTTTAGTCATTTGTTCATGTTCATCCATCTAAACATCAATTCTTTAGTGTTAAAGAAAAGTGCCTAAGATCCGCCACACTGAGGTATAATAATTACACTTAAATATCAATTCATGTTCTCTAAGGATGTGCAAGACGTTGTAGCTTGGTACGCATTTTAAGCTCAGCTTGATGGCAGTCAACATCATCTTATTAAGAAAATGGTCCTAAAGATAAAACCTCTAATAATTATATAGTATTCATGTTCCATCATTATGGTGAACCTATTTCTTGAGATCTTTGCATTGACCCAGAAGGATTTAACTCGTCAATGATCTGTCATTCCCAGTCAATTTTCTTGCACTCAGTTTTTAGGTTCAAAATTTAGCTTAAATTGAGCCTGTGTGAACCAAGGGGCTACGAACGAAGTTTCAGATGTAAAGGTGCCTCCACTGATAGCATATGGCAGTCAATTTCAGATTGTATACAGAATGGCATGTTTTCTTCTAGGTTAAGCTTTCACTAAGCCATTCTATTTACGCAACAGCCTAGCCCAGCCTGTGAGTTTCAAGGGGTTTGCGGCCAGGGGGAGCCATTTAGTATGCCTTGTGGTTACCTATGCAGCTTAGTTTCGCTGTGGATTTTTGAGCCGAGATTTGGGCCTCTCATTTACTGAGTCTAGCGGACCATCATGTCACTATCGCCATCCGTTCAAACGTGAGTGTGACAGCAATATTTGGCCCTCGGCCTGAAGCCCTGTACTCCACCATAGACGCTCTCGTCTCGGCAGCCACCTTAAGGATTTTCTAACATGATTTTTGTCGTTCAGTCCCTCTCTCTCTCCCTCTCTGCCGATTTTCTTCTTCTTCCAACTGCCTTCTTTTGCTCCACTAGATTCCGCTTTGTACACAGTATGAGGCTTGTGTATAGTGTTGTTTCGATTGGCCATCTTAAAATTTTCACAATGGCAGGTGGTTGTCGGATATTGGGTGAACCTTAAATGACTTTTGCCTCATGTGGAGGCAATTGAAGCCTCTAGAACAATTCAGTCTTTCTTGCAAGCACTTCCATGTCATAGGATCCTCTTGTGCTTCAATTAAATGCTAAACACGCTTCATTTGTTTTGGTCTGTGATTCATTCTAGTGGGCTTGTCACTATTTTCCATAACTTTAGAGAATTGACTATCCCCACATGATTCAAAGATTCTGCATCTCTCCCAATACTCCTATTTTCTTCAGAAGGTGCCATCCACGTTGAAAACAACCGACGGAACACAACGTATTTCAGCTCACAAGCAAGTCTCAGATGAAGAAGTCAACGAAGTGAGAGAATAATGTGACGAAAATCCCATGTGGATAACCCTAGCGTCCCTGCACTGTTGGGTCCTAAATCTGGAGTCAAAGTTTGATGCATGGTTTTCCCTGTCTGAAGCCCCTTAAACCTGCTAGGCTGGTCCCGCCCTCTGCTTTTATGTATAGCCAAAACAGAAGAGAATCCAAGAAGCAAACCCACGTGGCAATAAACATTTCCTGCATCACAAACAATCCGCCAAAGGACTGGAGAACAGATGTGGAATCTTTCTGGATTCAAATAGTCCATAACAGAGAACAGTATCCTTGTTACAGTAATCATCAGTCTACCTCTAGCAACTGACTGTATACAGGTCCAGCATTCATTTGGGTTTGAATTGGTCTGTGGTACTATAAATGGCATGTTCACGCAAGTCTGGGTCATTGTTATAAAATTGATGGGGAACATAGTTTTTCATTTTTTGTAATTTATTTTTTAATTTTCAAAGTTAGGGAGGACGCCCTCAAGTGGGAATCTCGAGCTTCTCATATCATTCTGATCCCTTTCACCTTTTATTCTTCAAATCTCAAACGTCACAGTACAGAATCTAAATACGTTGAAGTTTTGACGGTCTCACTGCTGAATTTTGAAGCTCCGTTCTAAGAAATGTTATGCAACATGTAAATATTGTTTATTGCTGCTTTCCTTTCGAGGACAATTTGTGCTGCTCCATTTTATTTTTTTAAGCAAAAAAGTTTATTTTATTACTCCAACTGTAAACAAACTCTCATCGAGGGTCATAGCTGCCGCCTGTTTCTTTTGGTAGCTCTGTCTGACACTTCCTACAGGACAAGGCTGATAAATATCTCTGTTGTTCCCTGGGCAGGACCTAGGACAGTGAAGCTTTTTGCCAACAAAGAGCATATGGGTTTTAGGTGAAAATAAGCTATTTATTTTAGTGCTCATCCCCTTTTTTTTTTGGTGATGGAAAAATTCTTCCGAGTGTTCAGTCGGCACTAGATTCTTACTTGATTGTAATGCATTTGCAGCAATGTCAACGATTATCTGCCCAGTGACTCAGCTATTCTCTCTGAAGAAAATCTCAAGGTAGAGATCATAGATCATAGCTTGTCTGATACTTTCCAGAGTTAAATCACATTAGGAGCGAGCTACTCTTGTGTTCTTGGCAATACCATTGCCTCCGTATTTTAGCTTCTTAAAAACTTTTTTTTTTTTTTTTGCAGGGAAAACCCATAGTCCTGAAGTATGTCAAATTTCAGAATGTTCGCAGGTGAGAGGATTTTCTTTAGCCGTCGGATTGTGCTGGACCTGTATAATATAAGATGAAGTGTTGACTAATTCTCGCAAATCCTACCAGCTTGACCATTTTTGTTGAGGATAACCAAGGTAGCGCTGAGACCTCCAAGGTTCAGAAGATAATTCTTTATGGAACTACGTAAGTAGTTATTATAACGTTTCATTTCGCTTATTTACTTCGTCTACGCTCTTACTACCAGTTATAGTTCTTGGATTGAAGCTCTCTTTTTCACTACTACTCAATGGCGATCGCACTTTACACCCACCACAAGTCAACAAAACTCTCAGACCCCAGTGACTGTCACCCTGGACGTCTAGATGATCACCATTCAGTCAAGATCATGTTTTTTTTTTCCGAAATTTCTCCTGGATTAAATTCCATAATTTCTTAGGGTGATCTGTAGAGCTTTTTGCTTTTCGAATCACTAAAATCAGTAAATATTTACATATTCCACCTTTACCCGAAAATGGTTTTTACTCCCAGCGAGCTGAAAAGAGCGTCTGATTTGATCTTATGCCACTGATTAGAACCTCACAGAGAGAGAGAGAGAGAGAGAGAGAGAGAGAGAGAGAGAGAACTGGCCTTTCCTCCTCGCCATCCATACTGTGTCAAGAACATGTTTCCGACCGTGCCTTCATCTCTGTAGATGAACGTTGTGAAGCTGCGGTTTCGTTGGTCAAGTCTCGAAAATCTTCTGCACATTAAGAGCGGAAAGGACGCTACTCTACTTAGTAGGGTCAACGCCTTCCTCTCTCATCAGCCAGGTCGCCCCTTATTTCTGGCAACCTCCCTCTTCCTGCAACCATCAATCCCCCTAGCGGCCCTAGTTTCTTCCCATCTCCATGCCCATAATATGCTCTCCTTCTTGGATGTGTTATTTTATCTCCGCCCAAGCTCATCTGTTGCTGTTCTGCTGTTCTTGACGAGACCCGCTTCTGGCCAAGCCCAAGATCTCCATGGAGATACGCACCTCTCTCTCTCTCTCTCTCTCTCTCTCTCTATCGACGTGCCAATCTGTTCGTCCTCTTCCCAAGTCTTCGTGATGCAGTGACCCTCGGCGCCATGGAGGCCTAGCCCACTGTGGGCTTTCACCAACCCGACTTGGCCTGGTGGATAGCTTGCTAATTTGGATCTCAACCTGGTGAAGCTAACTCCGTTCTCTCTCTGTCTCTCTCGCTCTACGCAGGGTGGAGACGACGAACGTGAAGGACCTAAAGAAAATCGAGGAGCACTGAAGGGGAAGGGGACCCGCTACTCTCTCCCCTCCAATAATTTACTCTCTCTCTCTCTCTACTTCTCCGCCGTGGTGGCGCCAGAGTCGGCGCCTCGGCCGACACTCCCTGCTACTTTGTCTCTTGTCACTTCTCGCCGCCGGCTGGTGGACGGCGGCTTCGTGAGCCATCGGTGGTGATTAATTTCTCGCTCATCCCGCAGTTGATGGAGAGAGAAAGAGAGATACGATCGATGATAGAGGTAGCTGAGAGTTGACCTTTCTCTCTCTTAATGTGTGCCTATCACGCCCCTGCTATACATGCGATGAGAGCTACGGGGACACCTGGCTTCTGGAGAGGACTTAAATATGATGGTCCAGACACGTGGAGCGTAAGTGTCCAATCCGACAATTATTTTGATCGGCTTGTCGGGGTCCGCGGCGGCGGCGATTTAATGGCGGTGGCCTCTCCTTGTCGGTGAGCTGTAGCCTCCTATCGGCGCCGCCCGTCGATGGGTCTACTCGCCACGATTGAACCTCCCGGTTGGGTAGCTTCCCACTTCTCTCTCTCTCTCTCTCTCTATAATCTCTCTCTTGCTTCTATTCATTCACGAGAGTCGCTGTTCCCGCCGCCACCGCCGCCAGTGTCCGGGTACACCACTCCGCCTCCCTTTGACGAAGATGGGATGCTATTAGATCTTCCTGGAGTCCAAAGCAGATTGACTTTTTTTATTGCGCTGCTCCCCAGAAAATGGAAAGGGGAAAAAATGTGAAAGGACATAATTTACGGATACGATCAACACGTGTGCTCATGCAACGTCCCTAAAGGAGCTCCTCCTAAGCTCCGATTTTCAGGGACTTGTTATCCCCCCTCGTCGAGCAAGACAGGATACTCTCTCTCTCTCTCTCTCTCTCTCTACCCTGTTTTCTTATAGAGTCGAGTGTCGTTACGGGAGGGTCATGGAGAGGTATGCTACTGCTTCCAGCCTCCCGACCGACGGACGGTCCCGACGGCGGCGTTGAAGCACCAAGATAACCAAAGTCAACCTTCCGTCGGTTTGTCTGTCTGTCTCTGTCTCTCTACCTATCTCTTTCCGTGTCTCTCAATACGTCCCGTCTCTCTCTAAGCTTCGCTTTCTGCGTCTCTCACTAACCTATATCGGTCTCTCCCCCCATCCCTTTTCATCTGCGTTGCTCTTCCTTCAACCTACCGTCTCTAATCCTGAGCAGACAACTCTCTCTCTCTCTCTCTCTCTCTCTCTCTCTTACTCACGTTATCAGGATAGCCCGCTCAGGTATTCACCACACGGCCCTGTACTTACTTCTTGTTATGCATCTGTTAATGTGTCCTTTTTTGGTAAATAAGGAAAAAAGGTGTAAAAATAGTGGAAGAGGGTGCTCGAGCACTGAAAAACGAAAATTTTCGGTATGTTTGATGGCAGTGCAGATAGGATCAGTTGAGGGAGATCGGCAGGCGGGATGGAAGCTTGAGAGGAGGGTGGAGCCCAGACATGAATGCTGGTGTGGGTAGTGGAGCCCAGACGTGAGAGGAAGAGTTTAGTGAGAGAAAGAAGATTCCCTTGCTACCCCCCGGGGCATAAGATTCCCCCGGGCAGTAGATGGCGTGGAGCTGGGTAGAGAGAGCAGAGAGTTGCAGACGATCGCCCCCCCCCCCCCCCTCTGGTTGTCACAGCTTTCGCAGAGCTCTCGCGGCCGCACAGTGTTCCCCTGTGCCGGGCAAGGGGCTCAATTTGACTGCTTTTGCTAACCCTTCTCCATCATTCTGTGGAGCAGCTCAGAGAGAGAGAGAGAGTCTTGGAATAACCGGAGGAGTAAATTCTGTCCGTGAAGCACGTTGACCAGTTATCCAAACCATCTTATCATGCATAAATTCTCCCGCGGACGGAGAGAGAGAGAAAGAGAGAGAGAGAGGGCATTGGGGGGGGGGGTAGCCGTGGAATTGAATGAAACGAGCTTCGTATTTATCCTCTCTCTCTCTCTCTCTCTCTCGCCTTCGATGGAGTCGGCATTTGCTCTGTCTTTAGTATGCCGCGCTTAATGGCTCGAATCAGACAGGACATCCTCCCTGGTCGAGAGCTACACTTCTAGTTGATGCATCATTAGAAAACTTCTTTCTCTCCACCTCTCGCTGTATTCTCTGACATCGTAGGGGACACTGTTACTCCTTTCGTTACTCTCTCTCTGTCTTCCTTCACATAAGAAGCCCAGGGACGTCGAAGACTCGATCGACTGAACCCAAGTCTCCGAAAGATGGAAGGCGGTAACAGCCCGTTGCCACGGGGGTGCCCCTCGCCGTCCGCCGGCGGCGGGCTGCGGCCGCCAGAGATACCGTGGGATCCCATGGAGTTTCTCGCGCGCTCGTGGAGCGTCTCGGCGATGGAGGTGTCGAAGAAGCTGGCATCCCCCAAAGAAGCTATCCACCTTGTCTCCGGCGGCATCATACAGGAGGAAGAGGACGCAATGGCAGAGGAGAGCTCCATGGCCACCACAACGAACCCTTTCTCCTTCCCCACTCCCCAGCTCATCTTGGAAAGGATCATGGCGCAGTCGGTGAGCCCTCTCTCTCTCTCTCGGGTCTCCTTCTTCCTCTCCCATTACAAATGATCTGAGGGGGGACTATTTGACGCCTTCCGTGGATTTGTCTTTCTCTGGCCGTCGAAGGTGGCGCATCAGGAGGCATCCCCGATGACGTCAGGGAGGCTGTCTCACAGCAGCGACGCTCTCTCCGGCAGCCACAGCGGCGGCTCTCTTTCCGAAGGGACACCGGTCTTCTCCTCCCTCGCTGACGACGCCGTCAAGGTCAGCCCCCCGTCCTCTTCCCCCCACCTACCCACCCCTGTGCCGCTACTCTTCTCTCCCTTCTCTTTCCTCTCCCTCTTGAAAGAATCCATTTTCTCTCTCTACTGTTCCTCCTCATTCCTCTTCGTGTGAAAACAATATCATCTAATTGAGCCACCACTTTTCCGTAGAGTCTTCCCTCCCCTAGTTCAAAGGCCTGAAATTCCGGCCTTTCGTCTGGTTTGGAAACTAATGGGGTGCTTTCAATCGATGGAGTGAAGGTTAGTGGAGAAGAGGTCTTTCCCTTTTGTTTCCTCCTGGTCTCTCTCTCTCACTCTCGCTGCTGTTTATTCTCTTTCCGTCTCTCATTGTGAAGACAGTGGAGTGCTGAGTATGTGAAGACGATTTTCGAAGAGAAGGGGTAGGTTTCTCCTTCGTTCCTCCTCCTCATCTCTCTAGTAGTTCCATTTTCTTCCTCTCTCGTATAAAGACGATGCGGCGCGGAGATACCGTTGCTCAGCTTTGGGATTTTGGGTCAAGAACCTAGTGAGAGAGAGGGAGTGAGGAGAGAGAGAGAGAGAGAGAGTGGAGTACCTGGGACGCTGTCTGATCCCAGAAAACAGCTGCTTTTTCCCACAGACGCAGATCTCTTTTACTGTTTCTTCCCTGGGTGCCCCTGCCCTCTTGTTGGCTGTGTGTGTGATCATATCAAAGCTATTCGGAACTGGTCGGAAAGACACACGTCCATATTGAGGAAGAGAGAGAGAGATATGAGAGGAATTGATGCTTCCAAATGGGGACCCAAGTAGAGAGAGGCAGAGAGTTAAATCTGGAGAGAGAAATAGACAGCGGGGACGGGAGAGAGAATTTGCCCGGCTTCTTTCTCTTGTTCTGTGACGCCATTAAATTCTATCGCCGTTGAGTTGGCTGGGTGAGAACCTTTTCCTCCCAACGTACTCACAGACGTCGATGTCTGTCTGTCTTTCTGTGTGTGTTTCTCTCTCTCTCTCTCTCTCTCTCTCTCTCCATCTCTCTCCATCTCCCTTCTATCTGACTCATTCCACCAGAGACTCTCTCTCTCTCTCTCTCTCTCTCCATCTCTCTCCATCTCCCTTCTATCTGACTCATTCCACCAGAGACTCTCTCTCTCTCTCTCCATCTCTCCCTTCTATCTGACTCATTCCACCAGAGACTCTCTCTCTCCCTCCCTCCCTCACTCTCAATAATACATTACTCTCTCTAGCATCCAATTCTGAAGTACTTCCGGGTTCTGAGAGGAAGAAGACACCCAAGACTGTGCATATCCGGTTCTCTTCTTGAACATTCTCATTTACGGCAAAGTGAAAAGAGAAAGAAGACAGCCAAGACTGTGCTTATCCGGTTCTCTTCTTGAACACCGTCCTTTACGGCACTGCTACTAGATTTTTCTTGTGGTAACCCTGTTATCCGTCCTCCCGCTGCCTTCTACCAACCCGCTTCGTGGGCCTGTCGGCGGCTGGGATGGGTCCCCACCGTAACGGTGCTTTCGGTGTTCGCAGCTACCGGCGGCGGCGCCGCCCGCCATCTCCAAGCCGCAGTCGCGGAGGGGCGGCAAGACCGTGGGTCGGTGGCTGAAGGACCGCCGGGAGAGAAAGAAAGAGGAGACCCGCACCCACAACGCCCAGCTGCACGCCGCCGTTTCCGTCGCCGGCGTAGCCTCCGCCGTCGCCGCCATGGCCGCCGCCACCGCCGCCGCGGCGGCGTCTCGGGGCCCCGCGAAGGACGACGAGACGACGAAGATGGACATGGCGCTCGCCTCCGCCGCCACCCTCATCGCTGCGCACTGCGTGGAGGCGGCGGAGTCCATCGGCGCCCAGCGCGAGCTCCTCGGTTCCGTCGTCGCCTCCGCCGTTAACGTCAGCACCCCCGGCGACGTAGTTGCCCTCACCGCCGCTGCGGCAACTGGTAAGCCCCCCCGTCACTTCATTCTTTATCCCCACAACCTCCATCATCGGCTTTTGCTGATCTCTCTCTCTCTCTCTCTCTAGCTCTGAGAGGGACTGCGGCGTTGAAGGCTAGGGCGCTGAAGGAAGTATGGAACGTGGCCGCCGTAGTGCCGCTGGAGAAAGGGAGTGCCGCGCATGGCCGCCCCCAGCATCACCGTCCGCGACAGCACTGCCACGAGGAGTCAATCCAGCAGGCGGAGGATCGCAGGAACGACATCCCGTTCAGCGGCGAGCTTCTGCCGGAGGACTTCCTCGGCATGTGCAGCCAGGAGCTCCTCGCTCGAGGGGCTGAGCTTCTCAAGCGCACTCGCAAAGGTGGGTTCACTCGAAAAATATCCTCTCCGGCGGGAGTTGTAAAGCTGAGATTTTCGTCCGTCGTTGCAGGTGCCCTTCATTGGAAGATCGTCTCTGTCTACATCAACAGAAATGGCAAGGTTTAGTTCCTCACAAAGCTCTTCACCCCGCACCAGCCTCCTCCATGATTAGGGTTTACGGATTCACCTGGTTTCATGTTCATTATAGGTGGTGCTCAAGATGAAGAGCAGTTACGCTGCAGGCACCATCACCAAGAAGAAGAAGTGTAACCATCTCTCTCTCTCTCTCTCTCTTTCTCTCTCTTCCGCTTTCATCTCACTGATGAGGATGACGGTGGCGTTGTAGATGTGGTGATGGAGGTGTGCAAGGACTTGCCGGCGTGGCCGGGTCGGCATTTGCTGGACGGGGGCGAGCAGCGCCGTTACTTCGGGCTGAAGACGGCGGAGCGCCGTATTATCGAGTTCGAGTGCCGGAGTCAGCGGGACTATGAGATCTGGACGCAGGGCGTCGCCCGCCTCCTCGACATCACCGCCCGGAGGAGCTCCCCCATCTGAGCGGCGGTGTTCATGGCGGCGCCCTCGCTGTCACCGCCGGTATGGCCTCGCGCAGGCGAGCTCCCTTATAGGGCTGATAACAGTACGATCTTCTTCTCCCGACGAGGAAGGGAAAAGGTCTCCCCGATCCACGTCCCCCGACGGTTACATTGATTCTTCCTACTCTAATCAGTGTAAAAGATCAGATATCACCCATGCCATGCTCTTGTGGTGATAATAGTACGAACGTGTTTTGGCAATTCCTGATCTTGGGTTGTCGGGATCGATCGATCGATCCAACTACGACGCTTGGTCTCTTCATAAGAGGTTCTCTCTTCGCCCCACCAGCAGTGGTAGTTTGTATTTGAAGCGTTGAGTTTCTTTTCATGGAAGGGAGGAATCGAAAGGGGGGGGAGGGGTTTACTCTTCATGCAAGGGTGCCATGGTAGGACGGATGAATCATCGTGGTTTTGTTTGAAAAGAACCACCTGATGATTTATCCGTCATAATTGGGCTTCAGATTGAGCTTGTCAGGAAAAAGGCGCCGAACAATCTGGGCCATTTTATCTTCGCACGTGGTTGTAGCACACTTAGTACTCTGTCTGTGTGTCTGTCTGTCTGTCTGTCTGTCTCTCTCTCTCTCTCTCTCTCGCTCGCTCGCTTGTTCACTCTCGTTCTCTCTATCTTATCTATCTGTCTATCTATCCACCTATCTGTGTGTCTATCTCTGTCGCCGGGATGTTGCGCCTTGATTTGTCCCTAGCTAGGTGAGTACGTGATTTATTTGAATTTTTGGTTGGACACTAAGAAAGAAACTAGAAAAAGGTAGATGGGCGTTCAAGAGGACCATTTTTCTTGGGTGCTCTTCTCCTAAACAATTTTCAACTGCAGGATATTGGGCCCAATTTGTGTGCAGACTGACCCATGTTGGGAGCGCTCCTCCAATTGGATGATGAGCACTTTCTCCTACACCACGCTATCTAAGAAATCAGTGGGACAAAAAATTTCATAGCATATTTTATCATAAATATGTTTATGTGTTGACAATTTTGATACTGATGATATAAAATCTATTCATAGTCTAGGGGAAGAAATATATACGTTAATAATTTATTCATTTTATCCTAATCACACACTAGATCTTTTCCAACTCTAGCACATATGGTTTGAATCTAATCCCACCATGCAAATGTTACAGGTTTCAATTTGTATGCAACTAGCTTAATATGTTTATCTTCAATAATTTTCATATATTTTAAAAATATTTCAACTTCTAAAATCCAATCTATGAGTTTTTCTATTTTCAAGTGGCGATTAAAACTAAATAAATTAATTTTTATGCAAAAATCTCTAGTTTCATCATATTATGATCCTTTCACTACTTGACTCACATGACTGACTTTTGAGAAGAATTGACTAAAATCATTTTTTTTCTGATGTGAATGGTGTTCTTATGAACACATTCAAGAATATATTTCATTCAATGTATCATTTATACTCAAGTTTTTGATCCATATGTTATTGATACTCAATACATTCTTTATGAGAAAAGGGGGACAACTCAGACCCTTCTTCCTGATTTGTTCGTAGTCCTTTACTTCATGACATCTTCAAATGCAAAATTACAAGTGTCAACCTTTGATATCACATTATGTAGCAAAACTTGTGAGGCATATGACTTTGGTGAGCTGCAAACAATTGTGGCACTGTGGAGACTAAAATAATGTGTGGAATCCTGGAAAGGCATTTATGTCATGGTTCTCTTACCCTAAATCCACAAGTTAGAGATGATAAGTCTCTTTAATCCACAAGGGTGTGGCTTTGAGTCCATAAAATTAAAGATGTGGGTTCCTTGAGTCTATAGGGGCGTTAGAGTCTACCAAAAAATGGAGAGTACCTTAGAGAGGAAGAAACTTACAAAAATTATTGATTGAAACTAGAATATCTCTTGAGCTACATGGGAGCCTTTAAATAGGTTAAGGTATGTTGATTGGACACTGAAATTTAAATTTAAAATGAAATTCAAAAGTAGAAGCTGAAGGAGAATAGGAATAGAAAAGGAATAAGAATCGAAGGGGAAATAAAATCATAAAAATATAAAAATAGAAAGAAACTAAAAATAGAAGAGGGAATAAAAATAGAAAGAGCTAAAAATAGGAGAAATGAAAATATAATAGTAAAAATAAAAGGGAGACAAAAATGAAAAGAACAAAAAATAGAAGGAGGATCAAAATAAAAAGAGCTAAAAAGTGAAATATGAAAGGAGACTTTTGTATGGAAAACTCCTAAATGTGTCTTGTTATGGGCCCAATTTTTTCATTGGGCCAACTCTAACTTACATGGATCTTTAAGCTGCCTATGCATTTGCTTCACTTGATATATATCTTAAGTGAGTTGCATCAAATATTAGGGAAAATGTTACTTCACAATTATTTTTTAAGCTAAATGATGTTGTTATGACTTATAAACATATTGAATCATAACAACGGCAACATCCATTTCATCTATTCCAACTATAGGAAGAGTAATAATTACTGGAGAGCCAAAATTAAATGCATCTACTCTATCTAGGTGAAATTCTGTAAATTTGTTTTCTCATGTGTCATATTCTATTCCATATGTTGTAGATGTAATGAAAGGGAAAAAATTAAGTGTCTATTTAAAATGTGGTGTTGTGAATTTTACAGAAATAATTGATGAAGATAAATATCATGAAGTGAAAGATTGATATGAAGTTCATAAAAATATTATTGATGGTGATAAATATGAAGATTATTCCTATTCTCTAGTGGTTAAGAGGTTTATGCACATATCAAAGAAGGAAGAACATCCACATAAGCATAATATATTTTGAACAAGATGTATATGACAAGATATGTGATGTTATCATTGACTCTAGTAGTAGTAAAAATATTATTCTTTCTTTGATGGTATAAAAATTAAGATTAAAGATAGAGAAACATTCTCATCCATATAGAATTAACTAGATTAAAAAGGATTTTAAGACAAAATTTATAGAGACACGTTTGATAAAATCTTCAATTGATAAAATTTATTTTGATGAAATTCAATGTGATGTAGTTGATATGAATGCATGCAATATTATTTTGAGAAGATCATAACAATTTAATTTGAATGTAACTCGCCACGATAGAGAGAAATATTTTCTTTTATAAGAATTGTCAAAATTAATTTTATGCTTAATAAAAGACATTGATTTCTCTACTATTGTTAAGGAGAAAAAAATAATAGGTGATGATGATTGATAGGAAAGAGCTATTTACAATAGTTGACTGAAATATCTTAATTTTTTTTATTGTTAGACAATCTTCAAATTTTATATTAGCTGCACATAAATGTTGAGTGAATTTGCAATCACACAAGATTTACCTTATCATCTTCCTCTATTGAGAGATATAAAGCATCATATTGATCTAATTCCAAGAGCAAGTTTACTAGACTTATAGGATGAGTCAAGGGGAGAATTGAGTGTTACAAGAACTGGTGAAAGAATTGTTAGAAGTGAGACTAATTTGTGAAAGTATTAATCCATACTTTGTCCTTGTGTTGTTAGTTCTGGAAAAAGACAGAAGTTGATATATGTGTGTGGACAATAAAGTTATTAGTGAAATATAAATTTCCTATTTTGAGATTAGATGATATACTTGATATTCTGTGTGGTTCAAAAATCATTTTCAAAGTAAATTTTAAAAGTGTGCATCATCAAATTTAAATTCACCTATTAGAAAGCTTGTATTAATAAGATTTGTATTAAATATATGAGATTTGTCTTTTCATGAGTTAAGTATCAAACATTTCAATCACTAAAGATATGAGAAAATATTTTTTTCTCTACAATGAGTCAAAAAATAAAAGTTTCATTTTGATTGAGGAAAAATATGATACGTTATAGTATTAACTCTTCTAAATTTTGACAAATTATTTGAAATAGAGTATGATGCATCAATTATCAGAATTTGAGCTATGTTATCTCAAAAAATTGTCAAGTTACTTTCTATAGTGAATAATTGACTAAAGCTATAAGGAAATGAACAACTTATGAATTTGAGTTCTATGTTGTGGTTAGAGTATTATGTACTTGAGAACATTACTCTATTCAATGAGAATTTATTTTATTTACTGATTATAAACTTTGAAGTTTTTCAATAGTCAAACTACTATTAATAGGATGCCTGAAAGATAGATTTCCTTCATTTAAAAGTTTACCTTTTTATGAAACATAAATCTAGAAAAATGAATCAAGTTCTTGATGCACTTAATAAGAAAACAACACTATTAATGACTATGCATGCTGCAATTACTAGATTTAAATATTTAAAATAATTATACACTAAACATCAAGAGTTTATCCAAATTTAGAACAATTAAAAGTAAAATAAAGAAATAATTATATTTTATATTTTTGGAAATTATCTTTTTCATTAGAATCAATTATGCATACCTTGAATTTCACTATATAAATTTGATTCAAGAATTACATGCAAGGAGACCTAGATGACATTTGGGTGTGAAAAAACTTTACAAATGGTACAAAAAGAATATTACTTGCCTCAATTGAAGAAAGAACAAAATTTTGTCCAAAGATATTAAATTTGTCAAATTACTAAAGTGTATTTTCAGAACATAGGTTTATATACTCCAGTATCAATTCTAAATATGCTATGGGTTGACATTTTTGTAGATTTTATTTTGAGATTACCATGTACTTAGCGAAGAAGATTCTATTTTGAGAAGAAGTTCTAAACATGCTATGGGTTGTAGATTGATTGTAAACGATGACACATTTCATTGCATATAGGAAAACAAATGATACTATATAAATAACTAATTTTGTTTTTGAAGGAATAATTTGTTTGGATGGAATTTCAAAGTCCATTAGTTTCGGTATACTCTTCCAAAAAAAATTAATTCATAGTTAAAATTCAGTTCTATTAGAAGTTCTCTCATGATAATAGAAATTTAATTTATTGTATTTAAGAGAAAATAAAATTAGTGAGATTTTGCTTTTGCTCTAGCTGAATTTGCTTATAACTCCATGGTGAATTGCTCCACAAACTAGTCTTCATTTTCTATTGTGTATGGCATTCCCCAAAATTTTCTCTAAATTTAATAGGTTTAAATTACTTGGAACAAGTAATGCAGAAAGCAACATAGCTTAACATATTAAGATAGTACATGAAAATATTAGGAAGCATATTTCAACCACTTATGTAAAATATAAGGAGAGATCTAATTTTTTTTTTTTTTTGAAGTGGTGGATTTAACTATGATTTTTTCGAAAAAAGAAAGGTTGCCATCAAGAAATTACAACAAGCTCTGTCCAAAGAGGATCATTCAATGTACTTAATAAATTTAATGACAATACTTATGTCCTTGACTTACCAAAGACATTGGGAATATCTTCTATTTTATGGGTTTGTTTGACTATTATCCAAAGATAGTTAAAGACTTGAGGATTAGTGCTTTTGAAGTAGGGGAGATTGATGTGGCCTAGTTTTAGCTCAAATAAAGTAGATCAAATGCTGAAGCCTAGTTTAGCTCAAATAAAGTGGAATAGATGATGAACTAGTTTCAACTAACTTGAAGTGGACTAGAGGCCTAAGATGCATGAAGACATAGCTCAACCCAAAATTTAATTCAAGATAGCCTAGAAGGAGATTTGGATAAATGTTAAGTGTGCCAAACTCTCAAGTCACACCTTTAACCTCATTTATCATGTTTTTTTGAATTTAAAATAATCACCCAAATTGTTAAAGTCATTCTTCCCAAACCCTCCTTTCTCTAAGAGACAATTTAACAAATTTTCCCTTTTACAAGTTAATTGTAACTAGATTTGGGCTTGTAAAAAGGTCACCCTCCCCTTATAACCCTAGAAGCATACATATTTTCATTGATTTATTTTTGAATTCCTTTTTTCTCTATAGGTTCTCTATTTCTGTTAGTAGATTTTCGCATATTTGTAGAGTTCATGAGCTATTTTTGATCCTTTAGATCAACCACCCCTTATGGATTCAAGGAGGGTGATTTTCAACAAAATATTTCTTATGGACTCAAGGTCATGATTTTAGTTTCAAAATACTTAAGTAAAGTTAAATGTGACCGAATCATTAGTTCTTCTAGTTTTTGCTGTGTCAAAGCAAGGTTGAAGGTCTATATGATATAAAAAGGAATTTTGTGATCCTTGTGGATTCAAGGAATACCAAAATCAATTCTTGTGGACATAGGGATTGAGAAAATTTTGAATCATTTAGACTCAAGGTCTAAGTTTCTTGTTTGAGGAACTCTCTCTAGTGTTTTCAGATTTAACATCAAGGTTTTTATTCTATGGACTCAAGGTAAAGGATCTTCATAGAAATCAAGTCATTTGTGGATTCGATGAACAAGATTTTATCTCTCTACAACAAAAGCTACTCCAACTTAACCAAAACAACATCAAGTCAACAATTGTATTGTGTCATTATTTTAGTAGTTTATTAGATTTTATTATCTGCAAGTTGTAAGATTAACTGAATATTAGGATAAATTTGCTCATTGACTCTTAGCTTAAGAGTGATTTCTCCTAAATCCTTGAATTCCTTTTGCATAGATTTTAATTTGAATTTTAATCTTCTATCTCACATCATACATAAAGATTCATTGAGAACGATAACATAGAAAAGAAACTTCCTTTATCATAAAGGATGTAAGGGAAGATAAAAAAAAACTACCTCTACTCATCATCTACCTCTCATGTCCTTTAAAAAGGGATAAAACCCTACATAACATTTCTGAAAATACCCTTAGAACTTTCAATAGAGGTTATAATTGAAAATACTTTAGAAGGTCATAATTGAATGAAGATTTGGAAATAGGTATCTAGATTTATGGCACATACCAATAATGTCATTATTACATGAACTCAATGATTTTTCATCCATTCTCTATCAACACATTCAAAAGAATATCAAAGGAGACACATGAAGAAAGAGCAAAGAGTTTGAAAAGAATCTTGAAAACTTACATTGATCCAGAACTAATCACATAATGGCATAAAACATATGAAAATTTTAGACTTTCTTTCAAGAACTTTGAAAGCTGCAGTAACTTTTGATCAAGTTGAACTATTGAAGATCCATAATTTTTTGTAAAAAATATAAAATAAAAATTACACTCTTATGCAGAATTACAATTTTAACATGTTTATTTTATCTTTGCCTCTATGTTAGAAGTTAATAAAATCAATGAGGAAAAATATATAATACGTATTTTAATAATTATCTTGAATAAATAAATATTTCTATTCTCAAAAAAAGTATAGTTCATGATGTCATCAAGTAATCACAGAAAAGTAATAAATCATTCAATCTAAAACTGTTGGATGGGCAGTTTTCTGTTGCACAAATTTAATTTCTATTTTCTTAGTTGAATAAGTTACATTTTTAAGGAAAACACTTCAAGTTTAAAAGGCATGGATGATAAATCTTTGGAAGAATTCTATTTTGTAGACTAATCCCTCCAAGCCACATCATCAAGGACTTGCGACGTAGCTACTCAAAGTGCTTGATCTCGTCTCTAGTTCCTCTCCTTGTGAAATTTCTGCATGAAGACCCATCTTCATTCGAGCAATAGATTTTAGGACACTCATCACATGATATCAAGAATCCTTAGGAACCTAGATCTCAAGTAGAGTGACTAATCGACCAAGGGAACTGACAAGTTCATGAGAAGACCATTAAGGACCAAAAGACCTCAAAATCGATGTCAGTACTATTAGAGCTCTAGAAGATCTTGTGGTCAACGACCACAAAGTTTCCCAATACCATATCCCCTTTGTAAAACATATACTCATATATGCACTCCTTTCCATCAACAATCAAAGAGAGCATGGTAGTGCGGTAGCATCTTGCCATCAAGAGCAATAACAGCTGGGCCAATGTTCTGTCTCACTCCATCATGCCAAGTTCTGCTTCAAAGTGGAAATTCTTCAGTTTTGGAAGAAATCCCAATAGTTTAACAGCTGCGGAAGATGGGTCCTCCTAAGAATGGATGATTTAGTAGGGGTTGGGGTAGGTGGGGTGGTGGGTATTAATGGCTCATGAGTTTGTAGATCATGTGATTAATTACAAAAAATAATCATAAATGTAAATTCTCCTAATATTGTCCTCATGCCTGAAAAAATGTAGTTATAGTTTAGCTTTAAGCAGAAATATTTCCATATCTAGTGCACTACGAGACTAAGATATAGATTCAAGTGGCCCTTTCTAATTAAGGACCTCATCAAACCCAAAGAGGTAGAGTTAACCAAAAGAAAGCTAAATTGCAGTTTCTAATGGGGCCCAACATGAGCATTCAAGGTTGCTTGGAGTCAAGGTTGGGGCTTTCTTATTAGCTATTTACCTCGTTCAATCTAGAGACTTAGTATAGTCAACATTTAGGTGCATCTTCTTTGCATTCTTGAATAATTGAAGATGTCAGCTCTCTTTTCATGTGCCAAATATGAAGGTGGAAGATATTAGAAAACAACATATTGTAAGAGGATGAAAAGGATATGGATATTGGAAGAAGATAAATATTGAACTGTTCTTTAATATTTAGTGGTGGCTGAAAAGGACCTCTTGAGTGGGGATCCCATATTGGTGGTGATTTGTGTGTAAATTTAGCATGAAATTTACAAAGCTACATAAATTTCTTTTCACAATATATTTCATGATTATATTGTTAAAATTGGTAGATTTTGATACTGAAATTGATGAAATAAATAAAATGAAAATTATCTCCAAAATATGTTTCATTATACTAATCAGATAATTAAGATCCCAATTATTCAATTAAGGATAAATAATGATTTTTAGATTGAAGACAAGTAGAGAGAAAAAATGTCTTAACCCATATGTAAACACTCAAAAGTTTACATGAACCTGTGTGTCAATTGACAATTTTTTTTAACTCATCCAAGGATAGATGAAACATGTCAATCTAGAAAAAAAATGTGAAAACCTATCTAAAAGCTAGAGATATATAAAATGGGTCAACCAATCTGCCAATTGATGAAAACAAATGAGATTTTTCTAAAGTACAAATATAACATGTCCCACATTACCATACATATAACATCAAAAAATCTCTAAGGAAGGTGAAGTATCCTAACAAGTTAAAATATTAAGCATGCATCACCAATCATTGATTTGTATATCGATAGAGTGACAAGTCAAACTATTAGTCAAACTAAGAACTTGACCACACAATCTAGTTCGATAATCTGATAGTGGATCAAAGCAAGTGTCAACCTAAGATTTTTGATGGATCATATCTGAAAGATCTAATTTCCATTGATCTTGATTATAGGCTCCTCTAAATAGCTCACTAGAAGAGCTTTCAAAGAGTGCCAAAATGACAAGTCAAATCTTCTCACTTATTTACATCATCAAGCTTTCTCAAGTATTCAAATACCATAAAATCTCATCTTCTAGACAGAAAAATTGGTGTGTAAGTTAATTTCTGTGTTTTGTAGATAAACACATTATGAGGGAGTAATTTTAACAAGGGTAAAAGGATATATTAGTGCCTTTGTGTCTAGCATGGGGGGATAAACCCATGAAATTTATTATATAAAGGTATTGCTGATCATGTGGATTTCAAATGTAGGTTTATGAGGCATACTAGTGGAAAACCAAAGGTAAAAACTTTTTATAAGTAGATGTATGACAAGTAAAGTCAAACCACTATAAATCTTAATGCTGTATATAATATATTATTTAGTTTGTCGACCTAGTGAAACCTAGTGAATGAGACTATGTCAACCCAATCATGTCTATGTAGACCTACTAAGTATAGAACTAAAAAAAAAAATTTAAAAAACACAAAAATGCTAAAAAATATTAGATAACTGATTCATCCCCCCTCTTGGAACTATATCAACTTTACAAGAATACCAATAAATAAATATCATGAAGTTATGTTAAACTTCTTGAATGTTAATGCAAGAGAGAAATATAGTGAGAGATACAAGTCACAACTTTTTTAAATATGTAGACAACAACTTCAACAATAAGTGGGATAAAATTGGTAGTAATAAATAGAATGATTTACAAGTTTTAAGTATCCTCAAATGTAATACTATTAATATAACAAACAAAACAAGCTTTATACTAATTATAAAATATAATACTTATCAATTTTTATGAAAACATTGTAATATAATAAACATAAAATGTAATGAATTTTTATAAGACCTCATAGGAACTAATAAAATACAAGACTCAATGTACTAAACTTACTGATTTTTATTGTGTCCTCTTATTATAAGTAAGTCCTCATAAAGAAAATTATAATACTCTTATCTCTTGTTGCCTATAAATGAAATCAATAAATTTTGAGGACTCAAGTTTTGGGAACAAGTAGGTGACATGAATGTGTAATTAACCCATTTTATGGTCTAAATTCAAAATTGCTGTCCTCAAAATGAAGGGATTGGGAATATCTTCAAGCACTATATCTAAATCTTGAGGCAAACATAATCTTTTTTTCTTTTTCGAATCAAATCTTAAATAGCCACCATAACAACACAGTTTGAGAAGCCTTTTTTCATTTGTAGACACTTTATTGCTTGGGATTAAGGCATTGTCATATATTTTTCTATCTAATATAAACTAATATTTTTTACTAAGGAACAAGAACAATATCTTAGTAGAACATTCATTATAATTGTGTTCAGGTCATAATATTTACACTTCAAGATTGAAACACAAATTAAAACATATTTTGGTTATGAGATACCATTTAAAACTACCAAAGTCGTCATAAAATTATATTCTTAATATCATCAAAGTCAATACAAATGGTTCAGCTCATATAATAGTCATAAATCTTCTTAAAGTCCGTGTATAGAAAATTAAATAAAAGATACTCTTAATATATCTCAACTAAAAAAGGATTAATGAAACTCAAATGACTTGTATGTTCTAAAGATTGAGATCCTTTCAAGCATCTTCAAACCATATGTAGCATTCTTTAAAATATGCTGATATCTATTGTGTTAGAATTTTCATGTGCTAATAGATAATGTAACATGAGATTAAAAGATCTATACACATCTGAAATGGCAAGTGTTTTCAATAGAATATTTTAATGTATGAGACATAAATCAACTCTACACCTATTATGATATGAATTAGATTATAGTGCACGAAGAGATATGTAATGTAGCCAACCCGATTTTAAAGTCAGGCATATTATCACTATTGGCTATCTTCATTTCAAACAACTCTTTGATCTTAATGTAACTTAGGGTTAATTAGATTTAAGTTCATAGGTACCACTCGACTTAGGGATAAGTCCTATATCCTTTCACTCATTATAGGCCTTTATAAAATGAACCAAAATAAATCTTGTATTGCTCTATTATCCTCCACAAGTAATAAATTTACTAACTATAACTAAATCAAGTGAAGTTTTATAATTGAACCTTCAAACGAAAACCTAAACAAGGTCTCCCTCAATGTGTTACATAGCCTCTCTCAAGCATTGTAGTGTTTCTCCATTTATCATATCTGTTCTTGTTATTGGTTTCGTCTCAAGGCCCCACCAAGCACCACAAAGCCATACTTATCATTTTCACATGCTTATCATTTTCATGCCTCTCTTACACCTCCAAGTGCCATCAAGCCTCTCCACTACTCCTTTTGTTTTTAAACACTGACATCATAGTCTAAAAGGAAACAAAATATACAGAAAAGTACTCTTGTGAACAACCCTAGTAGATATGAATTCCTAACTAGTACTTCAAGGACATGACAATAAGTGAAAGGTGACGCACTTAGCCCAAAATCTTCATCTTTACATGGACTTAAACCTTATCAATCCAAAATAATATATGGAATCCCCTAATTATTGACTTTGCCAAAATCCTTCTCTCTACAGCTAATTAATTAGTTGATGTTTCTTCGTGAGATGAATTTTGGAGAAAAGTCCCTAAGAAATGAGTTCGACCCATCAACATTGCCCCCCTTAATAGTTTATTTCGATGGAGAGTTTAGGATGAGATGACGATTTTTCAACCGGTGAGCGTCACAGGGTGGTGGCGAGGGGTGTCCCAGTGGGGTCTTGAGCTGACGACTCACCCGGGCTGTTTGTGGGGAAGGATTCAGGAATCCCGTAAAATCTGAAAAAGCCGCCCAAGAGCGTTTTCACTGTTTTGGATCGGCGGAAAGCGAGGAAAGTCAGGTGGGTTGAGATGCCAGCGTGGCCGGAATCTACCTATGCAGCTTCCTTAACCTCCCTCTTCTGAGGGCAGCCGGGGGAATCTCTCATCTGGTCTCTCCTCCACGCGGAACTCGCCACCGTTTGTGATTTCCTCACCTTCCGTCGGGATCGGAGCGATACTGGCGCCACAGCAGGTATGCTGCAATCGCCCCTTCACCATCCACCCTCACCCTTCTCTCTCTCTCTCTCTCTCTCTCTCTCTCTCCGCTCTCTGTGTTGTGAGGTTCACATGATATCTTGATACGATATTGGACATGATCCTTAGATGCGGAAGGCGAATTATACGTCGTCGATATCTGGAAGACAGTCTGCCTTTGTCTCTTGCTTGGAGGGACGCCCTTGGGGTTGGAGGCTTGTGCGAAGTAGAAAAGAGGACGGCATCAGATACGATGTTGACGGAAGCGGAAGAAATATGTCCAATGAGATGTGTGACAAATGACGTTGCGAGATCCTTGATTATCCGTGATGTCTTCAGAATTATGATACTCAGGTGCAGAACTTTTAGGCTTTGGTGATTATCGGGTGAGGAATTCCTCTTTTGAAACTGATTCGAGCGATTCTGGAATTAGTCAATGATGGGTTTCGGAGTGACAGTTGCGGGAGTATGGAGATGAGCTAAGAATTGTGGGGAAGTCTGGATTTAGACTCGCTTGCACAGGGAGAGGGAGGATGCAAGATTGGAAGGTTTTCTCCAATCGGGCCAGGTTTCTGTCCTTGGGTAATGGGGCTTACCTACCGTTGGAGAATGCTAAGGGAACCATGCTTTGGATCGCCTGTAAAGAGAGAATTGTATACATTTTCAAATTATTCTACCTGTAAATCAGCCAGATTGACATTAAACTCTTTCTCTGCATTAAACTATTGTAATGTCGCACATTCCTGTATTAGGGGTTAAAGATATTTCATCTCTAATTTTCTTTTTATCCTTGTGTGTGAGACTGTGGCTGAAGTTCCTCCTTTAAGCCCACGGTTTTCTTTTACATTTTTGATGTGTCTTGCTTCATTCGTCTTTAAAACAAATTGATCTTCAGTTTCACTAGCCAGAGAAAGAAAGCTGTTTATATAATCACGATAAGGCAATAAAGACTTAGCAACTAAAGAATTTCAATTTAAAATATGCATTGACTGACAGTTCATCTTTCCTCTTAAACCCACATAACTTACCCTAAAAATGAAAGTAATAGAATGTTGCTGTGAACCATTTTTCGATAATTATATGAGTATCTAAACAAAAAATTTGGATGAACACAGCTTTATGAACAAGCATAAATCTGTATCATTGTCATCTTCATCCATCAAATCAAAAAGTTTCTGAGAGCAAAACCAATTTGAGATTTTCTTTTTAAGTTGATCAAGATTATGCATGCCTGTATTAGACATGAAGCTTTATCACCTTTTACATATTAAATGTGAGTACATAATTTTTAAGCGCGAAAGGTATTGAGACAGCCTTTTCTTAAGTTGTTTTTCATTTTTTTAAGCTCTGTTCCTATTCTACAGTTTTAGGCTCCCCGAGAAACGTCAAATTGTAAAAACGTTTCATTTGGAAAGTCAATGTGGAACCGTCCATGTTGATGCTGACATTATGCCAATATTGAGTATTGTGACCTTTTTGTAGACCAAGAAACTGGTTTGTCTAGAAGGTGAAAGGATCCAAAAGAAAAATCATTTTAAGGTGAATGAAGTTTACCATGCCAATTTTAGATTGTAAACTATTTGAATATATTCTTCTTTGTGATAAAAATAAATAAAATGTTAAGAATTTAGAGTTTGTGACCAGATAAATAACACCAAAGAGAGGGATTGTATCAGACTAAGTCAGTTAATATTAAAAAAGATGCAAGGATGACGGTGGTAAATCAATGAAGAACCAAATCAACATATCTGGAGTCGCACTTGTTGGACTTTGCCTCATTGATTTATATGACAGTTTTGTTTGGTGCAACACACTCAATTACTTCGGCATACTCAATTTATCAAGACCTTGTTAAGTTAACCATTTCTATCCAAGTTGTACTGTGTTTTTCTCTTTTGCATTTTGCTTGCACCGAAACATTCATCAATCTTCTCATCTGTCCTTATAACGACTATTACTCCGCATTTTATGATTCTTTCTGCCAGTAATATATTTGCTGATTTTTCTCGTCATTCCTACATTTCCCATCTTCTACATCGGATTTTGTGCTGATTTTCTTGAACGTGATTTCATGTCAGTAATTCGTATACACGATAACATTCTTTCATTTTTTTAATTTTCTAAAAAGGAATGTCTCATCATTTATGAGAGTTTGACCTTTTTTTCCATTTTCAGCTTTACTTTTCCCAGACTACTACAAAGATTTATTGAGCTCTATTGAATCTACATCTTACAAAGGGGAACTTTCCTGCCTTGGAAAAAGGTAGGATTATGAAAATTAGAGGTATATACGGCTATCTATGTTTGAACAATAAGTATATAAGCACCAGTGTGAAATATGGTTTTGACGAAGCTATACCTTTTGAGGTTGTGTTATATGTACATATCTGTAAGGCTATCATATTTCTATTTGAGACTGTTTGACTGAACTGATGTTTCTCTCTTTTCCGTTTCTTGTGGTTCTATCCATGTTCAGATACCCAGACCTACAGATCACAGAAGATGAACTGTGGAAAAGTATGTTTTAAAGGTGTAAAATAACAAACTGTAATAGATTGGGATAGTTCGTCAATGAAAACTGAAAAAGGATGGAGATGGATGGATTAATGTCATGTCAAAAGAGATAGAATAATATGAATAATTTTTTTTGGGAGCTTTTCCTTGGGATGAACGTTTGATGAGGCATGTCCTGAATAGAAAGGACATTACCACGTATTATGGTGTTATCTTGAACTATTATGCTGAATCTCATGGGAAATTGTTAAGTTAATAGCTGCTTCCTTTGACTGTATCTTTCCACAATTCTTCCTTTATTAGTGATACTCTTACCTAATACCATAGCCACTTTTTTTGCTCTTCTTGTCACAAATTATCTTTGACATGTGAAGTCTGAGGTATCCATCTCTTGGCAAACTACTGTAGGGGCGCACACCACACTTGGAATATAAACAGCGATATAGACCACGTCTTTATTGATGTCCTAGTGAGACAAAAGAATAAAAAAACAAAATAAAAATATTATCACTTTATAAACTCAAAAACCTTCATTCCTTTCGCTTGAAACCTAACCATCCTACGGTAAGTTCACCAAAGAAGTGCTGTCTAGAAAAAGGTGTACAAGGTCATCAGCTAGGGCTCAAGCGTTGGTTGTAAAACGCTTGATCGGGGTAGGAAGAAATTCACTTAAAGGGGGGGTTTGGGATGTTGGTTGTAAAATGTCACCACCTTTTGGTTTTAACTATCTAAATTGAAGAATTAGGGGGCGGGATCAACTTATTTCATTGTATAAAGAGTCTATGAAAGACTCAAATCTCTTTCTCCCACTTTTGTTGCTGCTGTGTGCAATAACGGAATCTTTGTAGGGTAGAAGTATGTCATATGTCTAAGGGGGGTTCTGAAGATATCATTCTGAACTGCAGATAAATGGATGAACCATTTACGATTCTCATGTGATACTATAACTTTCCTCTTTGAAAACTTGATGAAATCAGTAATGGCATAGCTTGGATAGGTATTTTTTGAGAAAAGCAAATAAATGGGGAAATGGTAGTCAGGATGTGAAAGAATTTTTTGTTAAAAAATTTTTCTGTGGAAAAGCATTTAATGACTTGACTTTGTCAGAGAAAAAACCTTGGTTCATCCCAAAAAGCATCACAGGAATGCCTAAACATAGTTTCCAGCAGTGAAATCGTGAGGGACTAGGAGAGTGCGAGTAGTCCTGCTTTTGTTCCCTTTGTTTGTCTTAAAACTGTGGAACAGTTTATTTAAATTAATTTTGACAGAACGATGGAGTTGGAAGCTGGTACTCAGGATTAGAGTTCCAAACAATGAATCGCGTAGTTTATGATGTGCTCCAACCTTGAGTTTTTCTTTTTGTGAAAAACTATATGCTGTACGTAAACAGATGGGGGACTCATTCCTCAATAATTTACCAAATGAATGCTGGTTTTAAGAGATAACTCTGGTCTTAATAGGAGAATAGTGTTCTTTTTTTAATGGTAAGGTGTGTAAATAGTTCTGTTGTTATTTATGCTTTTGCTGCTTGAATAGCAACGGCTTCTTATAAAGATCTCTTAGCGCGGGGAAGAGGGAGTCAGAAGAGTAAACCATATAGATTTCGGACTGATTGAAAGGGAAAATAACCGAAGTGGAACTGAGGATAGATTATGGCTATGTGTCAACTAAGAGAAACGTGACCACTTGCATTCAATTTGAATCACACTATTGTCCTTGCCATTGTCAGACTTTCCTAGCTCTAGATTGATATTCTCATTAAGTTCCAAGTTGGTATTGTCGAATTGAGTACATAGATCAAGGCAGATGTCGATAGAGACAAGCATTTCTGATTATTGTTGTGCAAACCGAAGCAGATCATGTCTGACATCCTCTTGCTGGTGGTTTAGTAAAGTTAAAAGGGCGTGAGACAAGGAAAAAAACGATGACTAGCGAAGGACAAGGATTAAGATTTGTAAGAAACAGATAAAGGGTCCCAACAATGGCATTTGATAATGAGGACGTGTTATCAGTGTTCATAGATTCAGATAGAAGGATGACCTGAACGTTGTATATTATGCTTGAGAGCTTGGTGAATAATTTAGTTCTAAACTAAGCTCTAAGAGTGAGACATCTGCAGTACCTTCATATGAAGCTCTTGGAAACTAATCTGAATTGGTCTAAATGAATGTCATTGCAACATCAGGACGGGCTTTCCAAAGGAACATGGTTTTATTGATTGAGTGTTGGTTGCCTTGGGTTGAATCAAATATTACTATGTTGAAACTTGCCTCCTCTGCTTACAACTAGACTGTTTTCAATGTCTTAGAACCTTTCAGGGTGTGTAATCGTAAGCTGTAAGCTGGTAGGGTGGTCTCAGATCCACTAAATAGTATCATAAGACTTTTCATCGAGACATTCATGACAAAGGTCATCTTGGCCGTGATTTTTTAACTAACTTGCTCGCTGGTCTAAATCAGCTTGTTGACGATGTAAAGGCTAGGATCTTAATTCGGAATTGAATAGATAAAGGGTTTTGGTTAGTCTGTACAGTAAATGCTTGAACTCCTACAGTGGAAATTTGTGTAACATTGGCTGATGACTTGGTAAAAGTCAGATTTGGCGTGTCCTAAATGTTTAAGTTGTGCTAACTAGGAAGAGAGACTTGTGATGACCGTACCAAGTCCACGGTCTTCCAAAATTTAAACACATTCGAAACAAAGTCTGATCATCACTTTAAGATTTTGCTTGTAGCCTTCATATACACTCTGTACAACTCATCTTGCGAAGACAGTGCCTTACGTGTTTTCATCATCTGACACATTCAGAAAAAGAGCTCATTTATTTGTTTTCTAAGGACTTATAATTATAATGGGCTTTGTTGTAGTGGGCTTTATAGCAGGAATTTGATTGGATATTAAACCGCACAATGCTCCATAATTAATTTCTGCTAAATATCACAAGTCTGGCACAACCTATCTAGAAGACTATGAATCAGAAATCATTTTTCATGTCTTGGGGTTAAACTGTCATGTTGGGTGAATGTGATTTAATATTTTGATTAGTTGTATTATTAAAATATATATGATGAACTTAATAGGAATAATCTCATACCTTGGGCACAGAAATCAATAAACATGTTAGATGTATGATGGAACCAAATAACACTCACAAAGTTGAAGTAATTGTACCAAATCCTATTTTAAATAGCATAATTTTTGTACCATCAATAATGATAAAGAAGGGAAAATTCTATTTATTAAAGCACTAAAAGATAGATCACAAGAAGTCCACTAAATTACTCCTTGTAAACCAAACTTATCTCAAGCTGTGTGCTCAGTATTTGAAAGTTGCATAGCATATAATCCTTGGGATCATTAACATGACCATAGAACTTCTAGGTGCTTTATAAAACTATACAGTATGAAAACGTTTCATGAAACTGAAGTCACATACGGAAAATGGAAGCTAAACGGTATATTCCTAGTGATCCTTATGGCGATAGGTTTGATAGTTCCCTACTGTAATGAGTTCAGTAGCCCCAGTTTGCTTAAGGGCCAGTTTATCAATGGTTGAATAATATGATTAGGATGTTGAAAGCCCAGTAAAATGTATTTTATGTCTGAACGTCCTGCAAAAGGCAAGTTGGGTTCAAATAGACAATCAACAGTAACCTTTCAACCCAAGTTATATAGGTTGATGAATAGCAAATAATTGATAAAACAAGTTTAAGTGGCCATATTTTTTAAAATACCTGAACTGCATACAAAACTGTAGCGAAATTTTTTGGAACGTTGATCACACATTTTGAGAGTTAAAAGTCGGAGCGTACTGTTGGGACAATGACACACGTATTTCTACTTTGAAGAATCGTGTTCTGAGTCATTTCTTAAGGAAAACATTCTTCAAGTGGAAAAGGTAGTGTGGTACAGATTTTCACTGAACCTATATAACATGAACCTGACTTGATGGGAAAAATTGATCTTCTGCCACTGAAACATGAATTTCACATGGAAACTGTACAGAATAGATTGAAATGCTTAAGATTTATAGTTTAGGTTTCAATTCCCTATCAACATATGCAAATTCATTTAAAAAATAGATGTACACGAATAGTTGTTTCATACTCAACCCTCCTGTACGAAAAACTGTTTTGGAAAATATGATGCCCAATGGTCATGTCTTTTAAAGCCCATTACGATGTTGTAGTGGAAGTGGGAAGAAGATTAAGGGGAAAAACTGAAAATGGAATGAAGAAATAGAATTAGAATGGAGTACAAATATGCATAAATCCCATTTGCTGCTGCTGTTGATGTTGCTGTTGATCACTTCGCCGTTTCGGTACTCCCAGTTCTGTCTCGCCTGTGGTATACATTCCTTCAATCTTCATACTACACCTCCTTTTCATCTCTGTCTTCCACTTCTTGTTGCTATTGTCTCTCTTCCACTTCGAGTAGTAGTTACTTAGAAAAATAGATAGGAAAAAAATAGCACCTGATGTATCTTGCTGCTTTTGTAATCAAAATATGGTTACAGACTGCTGAAGGGAGGGATGACGCAGGATTGAGTGGGACGGATCGTTGAGGGTGTGAACTTTTTAGAGAGCTTTTATTTAACCTTTGCTTGTAATTGATATTTTTAATGATGACATTTATTCTTATTCTTTGTGTGTTAAGGGTGTTGATCTTACATACTTTGAGTTAGTATTCTATATCAGTTTTTCCTGGGCATTTAATTGGTACCCAGCACTACCGGAGAACCTGGTCCAATGATGCCATCCTTCCAACTGTAATTAATTCTCCGAAAGTTCCAGCTGTAGTTGCCTGTTTTAGTCTGCAAGCACAATGCTGGGATAGAGGTGGAGAATCCAATATCTAGGCTACCCTTGCCAGGTTTTTTTTCATTTCTACATCTTAGATTTACTACTTGATCTGAATGACAAACAACTGGGCTATATATCGTTTTTAAATGCATTGAGAAAGAAAAATCCAGGATAATTAGATAAGATTTTTCTTCTAGTCAGGGAAAGCTAGTTTATGAAGACGCTAGTAGAAATATCATCTCCTGCTTGCTGTACAGTATCCTTTGTTAGCATACTCATGCATGCTCCTAATCTCTAATGTGCTTGCTGGTATAAATCTTTAATGTCATTAACAATTTTTCATAGCTCATTTTATTATTTATACTGGTTTTAACATCTTGTATTCCATTGAGGACATGAGGCTTTCCTTAATGAAGCTGTGACTTTTTTCAACATTGAGAAACTCGGATTTGAAAATTCCATGATCTGCCATACTTCCACATAGGTTGTTCACTATTCTGCATCAGTATACTCAAAATTTCAAGCTCCATGAAAGGATTCACTAAATGGTACACTCTTAGCCAATAAAACAGAAACAGAACGGAAACTAGTTGAAGATGATGATCTCAGAGTCAATCATGACTATGAAAGCGCAGGCCTATACCTGGAATTGAAGAAACCCCTAGCTACAAAAAGTAACGATTCCTCTTTGTTTTGATAATGGTATGATACACGCCTCCTCCCTTGATTAGTGAGAAGAGCTGTATGATATGAACTGCAACTGTTGTGACTGCTACAGACCAGGACAAAACCAGAAGCTCTCCATGTGGGGAATGGGTCAATGTCTTATTGAATTGAGGATTGAATGAGTTCCGGATTCAAATGGTTACGGGTCTTGAAGGCTGTCTGATTACTGATCAGCCTGAAGTAACATCATTATCTTTCCTCTAGGTCATAGTCCCACATTGTTCTATATCATATTCCATGACTTCAAACACTAGTTCCACTCCATAAAGACAGGTCTCCAAGTGCTGGTGAGTGCACCTTGCACATATTGTTGAACGGGTATACATATTGGCTTTCTTTAGTTTTTGTTACGGGAGAAATGGTCGAGATAGTGCTATGTATGCTTTGGACGCTTACATGCTCTAATTTTTTTTCTGAACCTTTCTATTTATGTGAAAGGATGTGCATCGAAAGGTGACACTGCCAGTTGATACTAATTGTTGCGTTTTTTTATTTTTGTTCTGATAAATTTCATTCATGGAGAAACAATGAAAGATTCTGATCTCTGGCTATTATTTTGTTTTGTTGTACAAGGTACTGAAGAGATGGCAGAGGTTTGGGTGGGGAGCGATGGTTCTGGGGGACACTCTGATGAGTTGTCTCATGAAATGCACTTGGAACCAATCTATGATTCATTTGTATGCCCGCTTACAAAAAAAGTTATGCGAGACCCGGTTACATTAGAGAATGGACTCACATTTGAACGTGAAGCAATTGAGAAGTGGTTCAAGGACTGCAGAGAAAAAGGAAGGAAGCCTACCTGTCCATCGACATTGAAAGAGCTGCACAGCATAGACCTGAACCCTAGTATTGCCTTACGGAACACAATTGAAGAATGGACCAAAAGAAATGAAGCTGCTCAAATCGACATTGCTCGAAGATCCCTGTCTTCTGGGAGTCTAGAGGCAGATGTTCTACAGGCCCTAGACTATATTCATCTTCTTTGCAAGAGAAGCAAGTCCCACAAGCAGGTTGTTCGCAATGCAGGGCTAATACCAATGATTTCTGAAATGTTGAAGAGCACTAGTAGCAAAGTTAGGTTTAGATCCCTAGAAACACTCCGGATTGTTGCTGAAGGAGATGCTGATAATAAGGTTGTTGAATTTCTGTTCTGTGTCTATAGTCTGCACCGTGCAGGACCTCCTGACTAACATGCTTCTGGTGTTTCCCTGCAGGACGCTATAGCTGTAGGTGACACTATACGTACAATTGTGAAGTTTTTGTCCCATGATCATTCCCAGGAGAGGGAGGAGGCTGTTTTCCTGTTATACGAGCTTTCAAAATCCGAATCCCTCAGTGAAAAGATTGGTGATGTCTATGGATCAATTCTTATATTAGTTGGAATGGCTAGCAGTAAATCGGAGAATGTTCTTACAGTTGAGAGAGCTGAGAAAACACTGGAGAACTTAGAGACATGTGAGAAAAATGTGCGGCAGATGGCTGAAAATGGAAGACTACAGCCTCTTCTCAGACTTCTTCTGAAAGGTACCGCCTTATTTCCTCTTCTGGTTTCCTATGGTTCCAGTCTTCCTTAGTAGTTTGTCTGTGTAGCATGTACTTAGCCCTCTTCCATTACACATTTTGTTACTTTTAAGAGACTTGACCCTTTATTTGAGCATTTTATTCTCAAATATATTCATTTTTTAGGAAGCTTGCTCACTAAAGATAATTTCCGTAACTGAAAAATTGGCAATTTCATTCAGGAGTATCCTAAACTAATATATTAGTTTCTTAAGGGCTAACCGATGGACAGCAACAGTATGAAGGCAAATGAAAGCACCTGAAGAAAATTTGTGAACGTTTAATCAGTATATATGAACTTATTTTGGAGCTGTGCCTTCTCTTGCTGGTCTCCATTATGTAGAGAAAAGCATCGATGTATAGTAGCTTTCCTCTGATGCGTTTCCAGAATTATCCTATCTAAATATCCCCACTGCCCATTGGGGTTTCAGTGATAAACTTCAGCACGTCCAACCATCATCTAATGGACGTTGGTATTTGTTGCAGTCATCTAATAGAATTTCTTGGAAGTTATACTTTCACACGACCTAAACAGTTGGCTAATTGACGATGGTTTAAATGCTATGACATCGTATTCAATTTAGCTGTAGTTCTTGTTATAAGTTTTTAAAGTTTCAATATCATTATATTATCCTTTCATATTCAGACTCTATATCAGGCCAGCGCCATAGGAATGGATGATGATGGTGAAGCCACAAATAAGAAAATGATATTCTAGAACCAATTAAAATACACAAGCCGACAGTGGTAGTTAGAAACAGAGTTTTTGACACCCGAAACTTAAGCTGATCTAAATTTTAATCAATTCAGAAACTTGCGTTAGTTTGACAATCTGTGACAATTGATTCATGATTCGTTTATAAAATCAGTCCTGCAAACCCTACCCTATTCCTTACATTCACCTGAAACAATTATATCACTGTTGGCTGGTCGGAAGCAGTTGCTTCATAGATCAAGTCTAAATAGACCAGAAATAATTGTGCTGCTTATAATATTTCATTTTAAAGGTCTCCTTACAAGAATCATGAAATAATTAGCTGATGTAGAGCAGATGCCATCCTATCTGTTACCAAACTAACGTTGTGCTGTACCTGGGGAAGGTGACTTAGGGCGTATTACATGAACAAACATGGGATGTGTAGCCTAAAAATGGGGTCCGTATCATAAATGCCTCGCTAACTCAAACCTGCAAGATTTTTCGGTGATATGAAAAAAAATATTCTCCAGGCATTTGCTTACAGCAACATGATTTCTGTTACATTGATGACGGATGATGTGTGGAAACGTGGTCTGTCCAGCCATTTCAGAACGAAGTGATGCTAGTAAAGTAAATATTTTATGTTGTCCTAAACAGCTTATAATCTGAGCAGCATATATCATATTTAATAATCTTAACATTTTACAGTTTCTTTTTATTGATTCCATGATAATGGTTTCACTGGGTGCATAACCACAGATTGAACCATGAGTCTTATCGTTGGTCTCTCTGCCTCTACCTTAGGGGGAATACCACCTGCTGCTTTTAGCGTCTCTGTGCTTACTGACTTTAGCAATCATAGTGTCTCATTCCCACCCCTGAAGTAGCCATTCTAAGACCTACACTGTGTTGCATATGATGGTTTCCACATGAGGCATTTTGGGACTGCTGACAGAGATGTCAGACAAGAACAAACAGTAATTTTTTGGATTCTGGAATACTTTCCCTTACTAGTGCAGGTAAATGACATTTTTTTTTTTTTGCCATCTCGCATATATTTTACCTTGATTACTTATAGGAAGAATGATTGGCAATATTATCCGGGTCGATTTTGCATAATGACCTGTTCACGTAGCATTGCAGAGGGAAAAACTTTCATACCATGGATGATTTAGATTGGGGACTTTTGTATGATCAAGGCTCTTAGATGGTTTATCCTTCCTGTGTCACATCTTCAATCACGTTTCTGCAAAAATTAGCATTACTTATGACAACAGAGTTACCTGATATGCTTTTTTTGTTAAACATGAATGAAGTACAAAAATACGAAGGATCTCATTCTTTTATCTTATTCTACGTTATGCAACTTGGTATCCATTATACACATCAAACCTATTTCAACTGTAGGATTGAGAATTTCTGAATAGTCTGATCATAGCATGCTACTGCTTCTTAACAAAGTAATGCAATGACAGAGTTCGGCATTCATTAGGAAGAGGATATTGCCGTAACACAGTAATTTATATGGTGGGTAAGAATTCTTGAATTCTTGCGTGGGAAAGTGGGAGGGGGCAGTCAGAAGAACGTCTGCTCGTTTTTCCCTAGGATTCTGATATAATGGGATGGGTTGTCCTCTTATTCTGCGAGCTTGTCGTTGCCAGGTTCACCCGAAACGAAGCTCGCCATGGCTGAGCACCTTGGGGAGCTTGCTCTGAGCAACGACGTGAAGCTCCTCGTGGCGCAGACTGCGGGCGCATCCCTCATTGAAGTCCTGCAAAGTGGCAGCAAGCGTGCAAAGGAGGTCGCTCTGAAGGCTCTGAACCAGATCTCATCTTACGAGGCGAGTGCCAAAATACTGGTCAAGGCGGGCATCCTTCCACCGTTGATCAGGGACCTCTTCACCGTTGGCCCCCACCAGCTTCCGATGAAACTCAAGGAGATCTCCGCCACTATCCTCGCCGACATCGTGGCCTCTGGTGCCGACTTCGTGGCCATCCCGCTTGGGGATGAGCGCCAGACGCTGGTCTCTGAGGGCGTCGTCCACAACCTCCTGCACCTGATCAGCAACACCGGCCCAGCCATCGAGTGCAAGCTGCTACAGGTCCTGGTCGGCCTCACGAGCTCCCCCAGGACGGTGGAGAGCATTGTCGCGGTGGTCAGGAGCTCCGGCGCCGTCATGAGCTTGATCCAGTTCATCCAGGTGCCCCAGAGGGACCTCCGCATGGCGGCCATCAAGCTCCTGCACAACGTCTCGCCGTTCATGGGCCAGGAGCTGGCCGACGCCTTCCGGAACAACGCCGGGCAGCTTGGGAGTCTGATCCGGATCATCGCCGACAACGGCGGGGCCTCGGAGGAGCAGGCGGCCGCCGTCGGGCTCCTGGCCGAGCTCCCCGAGCAGGACTCGGGGCTCACGCGGCGCCTGCTGGCCGAGGAGGCGTTCGAGATTATCATCCAGAAGGTGATGAGGATCCACCAGGGGGGGACCCGCAACAACCGCTTCTTGACGCCCTATCTGGAGGGCCTCGTCCGCGTACTCTCGCGGGTCACCTTCCTGCTGCAGGACGAGCCCGCCGTCGTGAAGCTCTGCCAGGAGAACAACCTTGGCGCCCTCTTCAGCGAGATGCTGCAGAAGAGCGGCGGCCAGGACAGGATCCAGGCGGCCTCCGCCCTAGCGCTGGAGCACCTCTCCCAGCAGTCGCGTCGTCTGTCGAGGATCCCCGAGGCCCACGACCCCGGCTTCTGCTGCGTCATCTTCCCCTGCTTCAGCAGCCAGCTGCCCGTGATCGGGATCTGCCGGGTCCACCGGGGGCTCTGCTCCATGAGGGACAGCTTCTGCCTCGTAGAGGGGCAGGCGGTGGACAAGCTGGTGGCCTGCCTTGACCACGAGAACGAGAGGGTGGTGGAGGCCGCCTTAGCCGCCGTCTGCACCCTGCTCGAGGACGGGCAGGACATCGAGGCCGCCGTACAGCTGCTGGCGGAGGACGAGGGCGTGAAGCTCATCCTCGAAGTGCTGGTGCAGAACCGCAGCGAGGTCCTCCGCCACCGCGCGGTCTGGGCTGCCGAGAGGATTCTGAGGACCGATGACATAGCCAACGAGGTCTCGGGCAACCAGAACATCGTCACTGCCATTGTCGAGGCCTTCCGCAATAGCGACAACCACACGAAGCAGCTCGCCGAGAAGGCGCTTAAGCACATTGACAGATTGCCCAGATTCTCCGGGATCTTCCCCAGGATCTGATTCGCCAGGAGGGAGCTCTGGGCCAGACCTCGAATGCAGGCCCACCCTCGTAGTAGTGGGGCGCGAAGATGCTCCCTCCTCTTGGCTGTTGATGTGCCCGCTTCTGTACAGATTTTCCTTCTGGTTTTTATTATACTCCTGTTTTCGCTGTGTTAATCCCTCTCTCCCTCTCTCTCGCCTGCCTGTAATTTTCCATTTTTTCTTCACCTTTATTGGTTGTAACGGACAACTGTGGGTTTGCTCTTAGTGTTGGAATACCATGTACCATCTCATACATGGCGAGGCAAATTGAGTAGCTGATTTGCAATGGTCACAATAGATAAATTTCTCACTTTGTTCTCTAAGCCTTTTGATATAGAACACAATTCTAAGAAACAAGGACTTGTGACCTAAATAATTCGAAATTTGTTAACTTGTCTAATGTTGAAGGTTTGAAGATCTAACTTATTCAAAAATCAAATCAACCTAATGTCCCAAACTATCTGGATATCATGTTTGTTTCAAAGATAAATAGTTCTTTTTCTTTTAATTCATTTTGTTGACCATATTTTTTTGGAGGTAAATAACTAATTTTAGCCTACTTATACATATGCCATAGGATGAAATGGGGGTACCAAGTATTGAAGCAATCTTTTTGCATTTAAACGACATCATTCTAAATCTTAATTTATTAATCATTTAAATTATTCACTTTTGAACTAAAGGATTGAGCACATTATGTTTGGTGGATTTTATCTTATTTTTGTTCCTCTTTGAAATTATGTCGACTTTCATATTTCTATATCATACCAAGGTAAGATTATGAATGATGTGGTGAAAGTCTTTTACGAATGGAAATTGGATTTTCAATTTGCAAACCATGAGATCCTCATCCTTAACTCCATAAAGAATGGATTTGACAACCATTCAATCCACAATGGTTAGAATAACTCTCCTCAAGTCAACAAGTAGAGAAAAATCTATAGAGAATGATAAATGAACTAATAATAACATCACTTGATGCCTCAACATGCTCATGTCTAAATTAAGTATTCCTCTCTTAAAAAATAGGATAAGATAACCAGACATGAAAAAGAGTTAAAATAAATATAGCACATACCCTTACAAAATTAATGCCCTATCTTGAGTGTAGTTTGGGCTAAGTACATTTTCAGTCTTGAGTTCATTTTGGGCCTTCAAACTGTTATGCTCCACGTTTTGACATTTTCAAGTTAGATAGGCCAGAAGACTTTCTCATTTCTTGGAGTTGTGCTCAGCACTATCCTCTATTGAGAGAACTCACCCTCACATGGCTTTACATAGCAATCATAAAATAGTTTTGATGATGATAAAAAAGATAAGAAGGTAAAGTGATAATCTTAAAATATTCTATGTATATTTTCTGATCTTAATCATTGTAGAAGAAATAAGTCTTAGACCAAAAAAATGAACTAAAGGGTAAAACGGTCTTTATACACTACTTAATGGTCAACATATAATTTTTAATATATGTTTCCATCACAAGTATTATCACATTATACTGATTGAGAAAAGTTTATGAAATAAAAATCTCAATCAATAAATGGCATAAAAATGTAAATATTTACAATTTTATGAATTTTATAATACTAATGTACTTTTGTTTGGGTTTAAATTCAGGCACATATGTGAGAACAAACAACCTGATTTTCATCAAGTGTAAATGACTAATTGTGGCTACAAATTCAGCATACAAAAGTGGACTTTACGAACATTAGATGTAGAAAAAAAACAAGAGAAGAAAAAGAAGCACAAAAAAGAAAAGGAGAGTGAGTACTAGAATGTCCACATGAGTGCACAACTATTGGAGCATTACATGAATGATGTTTGGATGCTGGTTGACATTACATAATTGATGTATAATAAATCCAATAAATTTATAAAACTAAAAAGTACTAATTTTTAGATTTTTAAAAGTATTTCGGCACAAGTATTTTTAAATATGATTAAAGGATCTAAAAATAGTAAAAAAATTCTAATCAATCACATGAATATAAGATAATGCTAAGTAAAATTTTAAAATTTTCTTCAATTTTATAATTTTTAGACTAAATGATGAAGAAAAAATATATTTAAGAATTTTAAAAAATGAGAAATTTAGGTGCTGACACTAGAATGATGTCAATGGTCACGATAAATACAATTCAAGTAGAAGTAGAGTTCAATATTAAGGTTCTTACATAAATGATTACAAATGATTTAATTGATCAAATTATGATCTATAAAAATTAAAAAAATCATAATTAATTAAAAAGTAGTTTTGAAACTTAAAATCATTATATATATATTACTAATTTAAATAATAATTAAGTTAAACTAATAAAAATAAAGTTTCAACACTGTGATGGTGATCGTGAGATGTTTGAATATTTAGGAGGATTTTTATACAATGTCTATAGACTAAAAGTCTCTCCATAGGTATTTTTATACTAATTTTGGATCCTCTTTTGAACTCTATAAATTGATGAAATGGGTCAATCAAGTGTTTTCGGTGGTTGTCACCTAGTAAAATTGAAATCAGATCAAAATAATTGAATCTAAAGGAAATAAAAAAGATATAAAGTTGGGAAACCCACTAGATAGTGTGTGGACCCACCTATCAATAGAGAAATTGGACAACCCACAAAAGTCAGCAACCCATATTTCGTGAGGAGTGAGAAAGCATCTAAAAACAAGGTAGAACATATGGTTTTCTATCCAGGAGGGCTTCTCCCCGCATGAGCAGGGTTTGGTCCGGATTCTGCCATCCTCGGGCTCCTTCTGCTGGCTTTGGAGAAGGGAACCCAAGAAGGCTGGTAATGAAGAAAACACTCATGTCTGTCTCCTCTTAAACAAGAAAGAAAGGAACCTTGGGAAGTTAGTCAGAAACTTTCTCCGATACCAACCACATGGGCACGTATGTACAGGATAAAGTGATCCACTGCACTTGCAAGGTCTGGAATAACCAACCATACGGATGTCTACGAGTAGATCATATTTATGGTCTGCGATTCTATGCACCATCTGTTGCATCCTAAGGTGTAATCCGATGAAGTAGAAAATTTCCGCGGAGGTTGTTTGTACAGCAGAAGAGAGTGGCCGTTCGTTGTGGGCTTCAGACGAGTGGGCCGCCGGTGACGAACTCGGTGAAGGCGAGGGCGACGAGGCCGAGCATGGCGAACCTGCCGTTCCACATCTCCGCGTCGGAGGTCATCAGGCCGGCGGAGCGGGACTCGGGCGTCACCCCCTTGAACAGCGGCACCAGCGACGCCAGCGACAGAACCGACGCCGTCGCCACGAACCACGGCACCCCCGCGCCCTCCGCCACCTGCGCCGCGAGGCCGGTCCCCCTCGCCAGCTCCACCCCCAGCGCCGCCACGAACCCCACCATGGCCAGCCTCCCGTTGATCCTCTCCGGCGCCGGCCCCCCGAACGCCAGCACGTCCGAGAACTTGGTGCTCACCACCGCCTTCGGCCGAGCCGGCGGGGGGGAGGACGGCGACGGCGTTGCATCCGGGGCGAAAGCGGAAGACGACGGCTGGTCCTGCGGCTTCTCCTGTACCAGAAAAAAGAAAAGGAAACGCACGCCACGGGGGAGAAGCCCGATCAGTAAGGAGGTAGAGGAAACAGCCTTCAAGCTGGGCTAGGCGGCTGTAGAAACAAGGGAGGGTCCGTCCCGGTGGCCTACCTCCGCCTGGCTCCGGACCCGGAAGGAGGTTGCGCGGCGGCTGCACTGGCGAGGAAGTGCTGCGGCGGAGTGGCTCCTGCGGCTACCGGCGTTGGGGGACAGGGAGGCAGAGATTACGGAGGAGGACATGGGCGCGGCTGAGAGAGCCATCTCTCTCTCTGTCTCTCTCTACCGCCTCCCGCTAGGTCGAAACTCGAAGGGAAGGAGTGCTCTTGCCGGAGGTAGGTCGATGACGCTACTAACAGTTGCTGGGTGTAATATCAAAGGGCATGGGGGTTATTTATAGTGAAAGAGGACGAGGAGGAAGAGCCTGGTCAGGAGGTGGCCACGTCGGCCGCCAGGGCAGCAACTTCTGGACGGTGGACGTGGACTGGTGCTGTCCGGCACCTCATGACGTTCGGACGTGGCTGGGCCACCGCCGCGGGAAAAATGCATTTATTAGTGTTTCCAGAGACTTCGCTTCCCCAGATTGGGGGGATACAACAGCTGGACACGTGACGTATCGGATAATTGGGCTTCAGGGTTCCTGAGCCCTCTGTGGGCCCAGTAGCCAATTCTGTGAGCCCTCTGTTGGGCTTCAGGGTTCAGAGTTATTACCCAGTCCCACAACCAATAGCCAATTCTGTGGGCCCAGTAGGGGTAAGCCCATTAAAGGGCTTGTGGACAGTGATATCACCTCCCGAAGTGGCCGAGAGACCGCCGCGGTGGAAAGTGCCAACATGAGGTCATTTTTCGCTTAAAATCCTAAACTGTTCATTATGTAACCACTTTATCCCCAAGATTTTGAAAATTGTGGTTCCTTGTTACCTATGTAAAAGTAACTGGGACCCATCAATTTGGTATCAAAAGACATTCCCATCATGCCTTCCAAAGCCAATGATAAGGTGGAACAAGTGGAATGAGACAGCAAAGAGATCTACCGTAATATTCCTAACATCAAAGGGGACCAGTAGCTAAAACTCATTCGTTTACCCGATGATCTACTACAACAGATCAAACCACTGCCTCCACGGCCACCTCTAGATACATCGCCATATGACAAATGTGTCAATGCACCTGATCTAGACCAATCAACTCTAACTAAAAGTCAGCAGGATGGTCCAACTGTCCAAGAGCGACCATGCCCTGTCAAATCACAATGCACAGTGACTCCCCTGACCATTCAAGCAGGTAGCAAATCATGACTGCGTACCTAGAAACTTGAGATGTCAATGGTGATAACTCGAAAAGTTGAGTTTTTCACAATGAACTTTATTTTTCCATCCACAAGCTCTCAATAGAAGATAAGATAACCAGCACACACATGAGCCTAGAAGGGAGAGCTGTATTGTGATTTCGCTGGATAGCAAACTAAGAAAATTTTCACAACTTGAAAGATCTATTTCATAAGATTTTTGAGTGGTTTAGAAACAGCTTCCTTCTACTAGTAATTCCTACATCAAACAACGAGGGTCAATAGCATAATACTATGAGGACTTTGAGTTGATGACCATTGTAATAGGTGAGAAATCTAAACCTACCATTGAGAACACCTTCCTCAAGTGATTGAAGAGGAAAATTCAAATTGAATTCAGTTTGCTCGACCCAAAATGTCTGAAGGCCATTATGCACATAGCACAAAAAGTTGAAACAAAGAACATGGAACTAATATCTATGGAGGTAAAAAGACAATCTAAATGTTACAAGGTAAATAATTATGTGATGATAGTCATCTAAAGTTTCCACCTTTGATGACAATAAACACGGAATTGTCTCAAGCCCACATAATTGACAACAAGGTAAACAAGATGAGCTCCCACCTTCCTCAGGAAAGGAACCTATACAACATACCTATCATTGTGCTAACATTGTTGGAGGTTGATAACATGATAAATATAGTGATAATATCTATGATTTTATATGCTTTTGAGCTCAAAAATTCATCGAGATCATGTTAGTAACATTAAAACTACGAATACGAGTAATGACTCCTTGTTTATAAGTTCTCATGAAAAATATGTTGATATATATATATGAATTTTATGATTACTATGGAATTATTAACAATATAAATATATAGGGAATTTATGCCATCTTGTGAATATTAACCTTAAAGTATTGTGCTCTATTTTCATGCACACATGAACACTATTGATTTATTTCCTTAAGGCTAACCTGTTTGATTTCTTAGAAGTCAAATAGTATTATTATTGATAAATATTCTTAGTATATTGTGTGTAGGAATTAAGTGAATTTAATTAAGTGATTAGTTTAGTTATCGAGCTGAAAGTAAGAGATCATGCAGAGCACTGTGGGCCAAGAAAGGGCCTGAAGAAAGAGAGGGGAGCACAGCATGTTCTAGCCCAATGTCTCATCAACCTCCTTGTTTAAGATAGGCCATGAATTTGAGCTCTATTGGGCCCCTAAGCAAAGGAATGAAGGAGAAAGGCATGGGAAGATAATAGGAAAGAGAGAGGATTCTTTTGCAAAATGTATCATAACATGACTTAGTCATTGTATAACAAATCACACAAATTTAATATTTATAAAATTAGAAAATATCAATTTTTAGATTGTTTTTAAAATATTTTAAAATAAATAAATAAATTATAATTAAATAAAATGTTTCCAAAAATAGTGGAGAATTTTTAGGTTAATCACAAGGATGTAAGATAATATCAGATAATATTTCAAAATTTTCTTAAAATAATATGATTTTTTTATAATTTTTAGACTAAATGATGAATATAAAATATATTTAAAAATTCATGAAAAAGAAAAATAAGGGTGCAAACATTAGGATGATGTCAGCATTTAGGCAAATAAAGTTCCACTTGGTGATTCTCACATAAATGATTATAGACAATTTAATGAGTCAAATTAAGATTTGTAAAATACACAAGAATCGTAATTGAATGAAGAATCTTTTAGAAACTTAAAGTTATATAAAGTGTCACCAAATTAAGTAAAAATTAAGTTGAAAGTAGAAAAGATAGAGTTTCAGTCTCACAATAGCAATCGTCATAATTCTATGTGTTTGAGATGATTATCGTGTGATATCTACAACTTCAAGTACTTTTTTTGGACAATGATGACTTGGGCATTCACTTAATTTTCTTTTAAAGTCCAAAGAGTGATGGTGAAAATTAAATTAGTTAAAAAAATAGTAAAACAAAGTTTTAACATCGCGACAGTAATACGTCAAAATTTTGAGTATTTTAAAGGATTGTCATGTAATGTCCACAACCTTAAAAGGCTTTTCATCACATCTGATATACTTTCAAGAGGTGACAATTTATCTCTTGACAAATCATCCTCTTTCTAATGACAGCTTATTCGTCGATCAATCGGATATGATTTACTTGATGAATTCACAATCCTTTTATTGTGAATCATTCAGCAACTTTAGTAATGATGTTAAGCGAATCACGTTGATGAGATTATCACTAATGATTGAGTAATTTTGGTGACTTGATCTTTCACTAGTGATCCATTGAAAAATTGTGATTTAATTAAATAAAAAATATGAGTGTTAACTTTAGTTAGATTTGAACTTCCGTTTGTTACCCACCTGTATGAGAGAGAGTGAAAACAAGTACTCAAATATCTTTATATAGTGACATCATCATAATATCTCGTTTTTATAAATAAGAGATAGTTTAAGTATTAAAATTATAAAAATCTTCGAGAAGTCGGTTTAATCTCATATTAATTATTTTACGAGTTTTGAGGTGTATATATAATAATAGAAGATCTTATGATCAATAAGCCTCTCTCTTGCGTGTGTACAATTGCTCCTTACCTCACACCTAACTAGCCACCAGTGATGTGCAAAGAGAATGACGAACACGTGTCCCCTGTTAGTCCATCCTTACCCACTCGAGCCCACCACTAGGGCTCTACTCAACTATGCTTTCGACCCACTTGTGGGCCCGACTAATTAATGAGTTTTCCATTTTTCTATCTTTTTATTTTATTTTATTTCTATTTATTTATGTCAAAAATAAGATTATAAAACTTATATAAATTCATATAAAATTACATAATTAGCCACAAACTTATAATAACTAATTAAAAATCACTTTTCATAATTTAACATAAAGATAAATCTATTTATTATGAGTTAAGACTAAAACTATATTATTTATTAATTATTAACTCATGATAATGAAAACTTATCACATTCCTATATATAAAACCTATTTTTCCTTTCTTATGACAGTAAGCTAGAGATTCTCCTAATAGAGGCTGGCCACAAGAAAAGACTTTCCTAGGATCTAGATTAATGAATTTGAAATGAGGTGAAGTGTTGTGAACTTTGCTCTTAATTTTTTAAGTGTGTTCTTGCTGGAGAAAATCATTTAGTTTGAGTGAAATATAGAAACCCAAGGTATGGACTTCAAATCATGAAATTCATGGCCTCATCCTTTGATATTTAATAAAATTGCTTCTCTTGTTTTATTTTTCTATTCCATAAAATCAAACCCTAGTCTGACCATTACTCTTGAGCTTGTGGATATCTTGATTTTTGCAAGAAAATCAAGATCTTCTTGAGCCTCTCACTATCCATCATCTTTTCCTCTTTCAAATCATTATCCTAAGCCCTAAGTCTAAGCATCTCAACCACCTCTAAATTCCAAAATCGGAATCTCAATTTTCTTAGAATAACTCAAAATCACGAAATCAAGATTCTCGTTCTTCCATTACTTTTTCCTCCCCATCCTATCTCTCTAATCTCTTATCTACCTCTCCAGCTTAAACTATATTAGAAATATAAATCTCAATTCCTTGAGGTCGACCCCCTACTTGCCCTATTTCAATAATAGAATAAATCAGTAGAGAAAAATTAAATATAAATATTTTGTATAAACTCAAAGCATAACAATGACTATACAAATCCATAAAAACAACCAACCAAATATTTTGTAAATCAGTAGAGGAAAGACAAACAAAAAATCTATTATTGGAATAGGGCAAGTAAGAGGATTGACCCCCTACTTGTCCTATTCCAATAATAGAGTAAATCAATAGAGGAAAAATAAATATAAATATTTTGTATAAAATCAAATCTCTTTTTCTAATACACTTAAGAGAAGAAAAGGAAAAAAACTAGTACATAATAAAAACAAACAACCAAATAAATCCCTTGCATGATATCAAAAATTTGGTATAACTTTGTTCTTTGTTAGCAAGATGATCACATTTGAAATATTTGTAAAGTGAATTCAAAGTAAGAATTAAAACTAAATTTTGGTGAATTCAAGTCATCCACATAGATGATGATTAATCTCATTATGAATGCTCATGATTTTGTCACTATGTTTTAAGAAAAAATAAAAATAAAAGAAAATATAATCTATATGTCTAAGAAAAAAGAGTATTGAAAAATGAATAAGAAACTAACTAAAATCCCAGTACAAAAAATGAAGTGTGAGATGTAATCTCATAGTTTGTTAGTCGCCTAGATGCTAGATTAAGGAAAAATGAGACAAAATTAATGTTAAAGTTAGATTTTTGTCTTTTAATTAGGTTTATTGTTTTATTTTTGTGTGAGATGTAGTACGATGATGCAACAGTGATGTAGAAGATGGTAAGATCCGAGCTTGAATCCACCAAGCATGAACTTTGAAGAAGAAAATTGTTTCTAAATCCATAGAACTAGAACTTTTGACCCTTGAATCCACAAAGAGAGATGACCTTAAATCCACTAGATCAAGGGGGGACCCTTGAATCCATAAGGGGGAACTTGAATTCATAAGTAGAAAGAAGGGAACCTCACAAGAGAGAAAAACTCAAAATATTTCAAAAGTGTAGTCTTCAAGTTACAATGATGTCTTTATATAAGCCTAAAGAAGGTGTGATGCTCCCAAAATAAAGACCAAGAAAATATTATAGACAAATTTTAATAGACTCTAAATGATTTGAAATAAATTGGACATAGATCTTGACCAGATTCTAAAGATAAACTCTAACTAGCTCTAAAATGACTCGCAACAAATTGACAGATACAGATTCTAAATAGATCTCAAGGACAAGCTCTAATTGACTATGAAATGACCTAAAATAGGTTGATAAATTAGGATCTTGAATATATCATATGGACATACTCTAAACAACATTTAAAGCACCTTCTAGAAGAAAAGAGACAAGGTAAGTTTATAGAAAGTTAGTTTTTTTAAAATAAGTTTTCATGCCCTTATTGGACTCAATAGTTAATTGGCCCTCTTTGAATATTCTTCTTATGACAGCCCAATCTTGATGCAAACTCAAGCTTGAATGAAGGCTTACACCCACTAAAAGTATCACAATATTCAGTCCAATGTCAATGATACCATTTACTTTTGTCTATGATTATATTGACTACACTTGTTGAGTCAAAGGCCATATGAGAGGATGTTCTCCTATTTATTTAGGCCCTTTATAATCTTAGAATGCATTAAGAGCCTTTACCATTTAGTTGGAAATAGCAATCATTACCAAGATCTATTGGGTGTTCCATGTCTCCCAACTTTGCTGAGCAATCACTAATTCACCTTCTATCCAACTCTTATCATTGCAACTAGACATGGATGACACTTAACCCATGATGCCAAGAGATCTTATTTAAGTATGACAAATGCCACACGGTTTGAAAGTCTTACTCCAATAGAATGGCGTTTCATTCCCTAATTTGAGAAGATGCATAGAAGACCGCCTTCAATTCTCCAATTTCTGCATTAAGGATAAGGTGGCTCTCCTAGGGAAAAGAATTGATGTAATCCTTGTATTGGTCAACTAGATAAAGAAGGGGTGTTGAGCTTTAAGGCAAACAAAGGGAGGGGATAACATATTGTCCAAAGTAGGACAAGCTACTATAGAGTTAGAATTGGAGGAAGACATGGGAGATTTAAATTGAATTCAAATTAAATAAGTTATCTACAAATAAATTCTTGAAATCTATATGTTTTATCTAGCTAAAATAAAAATCAAAGGGAAGAGAAGTCTTGAGGTTGACTCCCATCGAATACAGTCATCTACCTTGTATGCTTGTATGTTTGTTGTTATTAATCTCAACCTAATCCTCTCCAGACTGGCTCTTGTTGTCAACTTGTGTTAATTGTTCTTTATTTTTGTGAATAATGCTCATTCATCTCTCTTCATTTCATCATCTATAATCAATACAACCATCTTCTGTGTTGAATTCATGTCAAGAGAGAAAAGGAATGATCAATTTCCCAGCATATAGTGAGAGCAACAGCCCTTCTCGGCCATGAGGGGCCTCTACAACTCCTTCCTCTATTTCTTTCAGCATGTTGCCCTACCCATCTTTGGCAACACACTTGCCATGATTGTCCTTTGCATTCTCGTTAGATTGTTGAGCCCCTCTGTCCCCAACACTTATAAGATCATCTCAGTCTCCCTCCCTCCCTCCCTACCACCCCCAACAAACAAGTGTTAATTGTATCCATGCACATCAGATAATTGATGCACATGATAAATGCCCCTATGATATGAAAGTGTTCATGGTAAGATAAATGGAATCTAATGTAAATGTTTTTTGATATTGTCGTACATTATATCTCCTTAAAAATGTAAACTAAAAGTCATAGTTGAGTGGGAAGTCTATAACAAAAAGGTTAATTTCATGATTTAATTTTCAAATAAACAAATAGAAAAGGACAAGAAGGTGCCTACCTAGCACATGTTATTCAATCATTGAAAAAATTGAAAGTAACTATTTCAAATGGACTCAAACATAGAAATGATGTTGAGATGAGCTTTCAAGGATCATGAGAGCTATTGTCATCCCTTTGCCTCATAGCTGTAAGTCTAAGTTATTCATTTGAAGAGTTTTTTCTATTGCTATAACTTTTAACCCATTCATTAGAAAACATTCAATTTTCAATTGACACAAGCTAACACACTTTCTATCTTTAGACATAGATGGGTTGACACAATCTTTTGTGAGTTGATAATTTGTTTTTCTTAAATTGGGTAGGCAAACACTTTTGTAGGTCAGCACATGAGTTGACCTACAGGTTGCAACAAGGGTTGATAAATTTATCTCTTTCCTCTTATTTTTTCTTCTAGAACTCTTTATTTTGCACTAAGTTGACTTTTTAATGCATATGATGCCTAAAAAACATATTTACATAGCAAAGAGAACTAGATCTAACAATTTATTTATTAATTAATGGGATTGGTGTAACCAACTGTATTTTAGAGTAGCTTTCATTTTCTACTTCAATGATAAACTATTAAGATCAAAATTCTTAAATCCACTTAGATTATAGATTGTCGAACTTCAGATATGATACCATTTTCAGGTGGAGTAAGCTAAAACAATTAGACTATTACAACTGTGCATACCTTCTACTAATCACCCCAATTGTTCCTAGCAAGATGAATCTTTGGATTGTTTGTGTTTCTCATTAGTTATTTTGAAACTATTCTAATCTTATTCCTTCATTTAAGAGGATGTCAAAATCATTGCCTCCCTCTTGGTTCTTTGTGGTCTCATTAGAATCAATGCCACTTAAATGTTGTCCTTATCTGGTGGAAAAAAATTGACTTTAAATATCAACATTCTTATTCCACAAGTTTGACACCTCAAGTATTTGGTAGAGTTAACTCTCAAAAGGTAAAAAAACCAGAAAAAAACATCTTCCTTGAAATAACATGTGAAAAGGCTTTAGAAACAATTATGTTCAGGGCTTTGAAAATTGAACATTTTATAATGATACCTTATAAATTATAACGATAGAAGAACCCTACAAAACGTGTGGATGTGTTCCACCAATTTACAATTTCAAAGAATCAGAATTACAGCTGCCAAAAAAGGACACCACAATAGGTCTCATGAGCCTTGGAAGTTCATCTCAACATTATTTTCTATGTTTGAATCTTTTTCAGATAATTACATTCGATTTTTCCGATATTTGGACAATATTACTTGGTTCCTTCATGTGCTTTTCTATTTAATTATTTAGAATTTAAATCATGAAATTAAGCCTTTTATTATAGACTTTCCATTCAATTATGACTTCTACTTTACACTTTTAAGGAGATATAAGGTACGTTAGTAATCCACAAACACTTCTGTTAGATTCCATTTACCTTACCATGGACACTTCCATATCACAAGGGCATTTGTGATGTGCATCAATTATCTGATGGAATACAATCAACACTTCTTTGCTGGGGTTGGGGATTGTAGGGAGGGAGGGAAGGAGGGAAGGAGGGAAGGAGGGAAGGAGAGAGAACTAAGATGATCTCATAATCCGTTGGGGCCGGAGGGGGTCAACAGTCTGGCGAGGATGCGGAGGGCGGTCATGGCAAAGAGGGAGCTGACGTCGAGCGTGTTGCCGAAGACGGGCGGGACAGCGCGCTGAAATAAACGGAGGAAGGAGTCGCAGAGGCCCCTCATGGCCAAGAAGGGCTGCTGCTCCCACTGCACGCTGGGAAACCACGTCAGAAGGCACCGCACTAGAAGGACCTGCCGGTAGAGCTCCAGGCATCGTCCTGTCCCTGCCAGCACCGCCATCGACGGCGTACTCAGGCCGGCGGCCATCCTCTCCGCCACCACCCCAGCCATGTTCGCGAACGCCCTCGCAAGCTCCCCAAGCGATGGCGACGCGGCCGCGGCCCAGGAGGCGGCGGTGGGGACCATTTTGGTGACCGGGGTGAGTGGGGAAGGGAAGCGGGCAACATGGAAGGGTGATCTGAGGGGGTAGTGAAGGAGGCGGCGCTGCTGGCGGGCAGCGGCAGCTGTGGGAGATGGGCCGCGGTGGAAGGAGAGGGGGATGCCAATTTGCGCGGCGGCGGCGGCTATGCCTACGGCCATACCAGCGGAAGTGGCGACGAGGGTCGCCTTGACGAACGCCGTCCTTGAAATCCAACCCACCCTCTCATTCTCTCTCTCCCACGACGGCCTTTACGTAGGTAACAAGGCACCACAGTTTTCGAAAGCCTACTGTCGGTGCTCTCCACCGCGGGGGTCTCTCGGCCACTTCGGGAGGTGATATCACTGTCCGCAAGCCCTCTAGTGGGGTTACCCCTATTGGGCCCACAGAACCGGCTGCAGCTTGTGGGACTGTGTCAGGTCTCTGGAACCCCGAAGCACAATTATCCCGGTACGCCACGTGTCCAGCGGGCGCATCTCCCAATCATCTGGGGAAAATCAACGGCAAGCGAAGTCTCTGGAAACACTAATAAATGCATTTTTCCCGCGGCGGTGGCCCAGCCACGTCCGAACGTCATGAGGTGCCGGACAGCACCAGTCCACGTCCACCGTCCAGAAGTTGCTGCCCTGGCGGCCGACGTGGCCACCTCCTGACCAGGCTCTTCCTCCTCGTCCTCTTTCACTATAAATAACCCCCATGCCCTTTGATATTACACCCAGCAACTGTTAGTAGCGTCATCGACCTACCTCCGGCAAGAGCACTCCTTCCCTTCGAGTTTCGACCTAGCGGGAGGCGGTAGAGAGAGACAGAGAGAGAGATGGCTCTCTCAGCCGCGCCCATGTCCTCCTCCGTAATCTCTGCCTCCCTGTCCCCCAACGCCGGTAGCCGCAGGAGCCACTCCGCCGCAGCACTTCCTCGCCAGTGCAGCCGCCGCGCAACCTCCTTCCGGGTCCGGAGCCAGGCGGAGGTAGGCCACCGGGACGGACCCTCCCTTGTTTCTACAGCCGCCTAGCCCAGCTTGAAGGCTGTTTCCTCTACCTCCTTACTGATCGGGCTTCTCCCCCGTGGCGTGCGTTTCCTTTTCTTTTTTCTGGTACAGGAGAAGCCGCAGGACCAGCCGTCGTCTTCCGCTTTCGCCCCGGATGCAACGCCGTCGCCGTCCTCCCCCCCGCCGGCTCGGCCGAAGGCGGTGGTGAGCACCAAGTTCTCGGACGTGCTGGCGTTCGGGGGGCCGGCGCCGGAGAGGATCAACGGGAGGCTGGCCATGGTGGGGTTCGTGGCGGCGCTGGGGGTGGAGCTGGCGAGGGGGACCGGCCTCGCGGCGCAGGTGGCGGAGGGCGCGGGGGTGCCGTGGTTCGTGGCGACGGCGTCGGTTCTGTCGCTGGCGTCGCTGGTGCCGCTGTTCAAGGGGGTGACGCCCGAGTCCCGCTCCGCCGGCCTGATGACCTCCGACGCGGAGATGTGGAACGGCAGGTTCGCCATGCTCGGCCTCGTCGCCCTCGCCTTCACCGAGTTCGTCACCGGCGGCCCACTCGTCTGAAGCCCACAACGAACGGCCACTCTCTTCTGCTGTACAAACAACCTCCGCGGAAATTTTCTACTTCATCGGATTACACCTTAGGATGCAACAGATGGTGCATAGAATCGCAGACCATAAATATGATCTACTCGTAGACATCCGTATGGTTGGTTATTCCAGACCTTGCAAGTGCAGTGGATCACTTTATCCTGTACATACGTGCCCATGTGGTTGGTATCGGAGAAAGTTTCTGACTAACTTCCCAAGGTTCCTTTCTTTCTTGTTTAAGAGGAGACAGACATGAGTGTTTTCTTCATTACCAGCCTTCTTGGGTTCCCTTCTCCAAAGCCAGCAGAAGGAGCCCGAGGATGGCAGAATCCGGACCAAACCCTGCTCATGCGGGGAGAAGCCCTCCTGGATAGGAAGAGCTAAGAGGAATCCCATACAAACATGACCACCTCGGCAAATATGGTATCCAGAAATTTACAACAGCAGAAGAAACCCTTCATTTTTATTGCATTGGGTGAAGAAAGTCTGGCTTGTCTCCATGAGGAAAGAAAGCTTTAAACAGCAGCCAGAGGCGTCTCGTTATTACGGAGAATAAAATCGTTACGTTAGGAACGTGCAAGCCTCGAAAAACTGTGGAACATTGAAGGAAGACACGGAAGGAAAACTTAGAAAGTCGGAAAGCAGAAAGCACGTAGCACGTGGTATCAGTGATTCTAACAGTCCTAGTTACTACTGTCTAAAAGTCGTTTCTTTCAATAATTAATCAATCAGTTTCTCTTTTTTAGCATATCCTGTCTATGGCCGCCACCATTTTTTTCTCAAGCGTACTTGGACTTGTTCTGCTATTCTGCCCGAGCCTGGCTGAGGAAGAGTGACGGGGGTAAGATATAAATATGATTTCTCACGCGTGTTTGTGTTGGAGAGAGTGTGTGTGTGTGTGTGTGTGTGTGTGTGTGTGTGTGTGTGTGTGTGTGTGTGAGAGAGAGAGAGAGAGAGAGAGAGAGACCCAGTATAAGGTTCAAAGGAAGGCTACCCTTCAGACAAAATTTTGACGGGGTCCATTCCTCACTCCATATCTGGAGAGGCGATGAGTCTCCAGTGCCCTGTACATGCCAGCACATGGATTGGAATCACCAAGATTCATACAAAAAATAAACCAAATTATCATCACGCGAACTATATGGGCCAAGATCATATACACAGAAGCCGGAGGTGGACTCGCATCAACCGGCTTTCCACATTTATCTGGAGGAAGACTGCACTCTACAGAGGGCAGCCAGCTAAATCGATAACAGAAGCTTGGAAATTGCTGAATCAGGAGTGGATCCAAAACCTGCAATGCAAAAAAATGTCAGAGGCGGGGGATAGTGTTGGAGGAATGTTTTATTTGAACCTTTCGGTGAACAAGACGGAGGGCTTTATTCCCTCTTCATCACTAATGAGGAATGGTTTATATGATCGACAGACTAATGGTTTGAGAGCTAACCATTCGAGGCAAGTGGAAGCAAGTTTGTACACGGCTATTGGAAAGTCTCAGAATTTCAGTGCGCCTCTCCAGACCTGTGATACCATGAAGAAAGAAAACCTAAATTATTCCCGCAAAACAGAGCGGTTTATGCCTGTTAAAACATTAGGTCAGACAAAAGTACACAGTAGTATTTCCGATCCATCGAAGCTATTACGAGTTTAGCAAACCTTTTTGAGGCCATGTGACGATGTAAATCCACATGACCCCATTGGCCATTTTGGGTGTCGAAACCACACCAAAAGGCATCTCAAAGCTATAATATTACACTAATAAGCACACCCAACAGAGAACATAAAGGACGAACTCACATGTATTGGTCGACGACGTGATCTGTCGGAAACAAATTAATGGAACTTGGACTGAAGGTGAAACCGCTTCACAAAAGGCAACAAACAGATGTCAACAGCAGGAGAGTCTACATATACATTAAAGCCATTGTTAAAAATACAGCTTCTATCCCATCCCATCCCATCCCAGAAAGGAGTTCCGCTCAGCACAATAGGGAGAAAGCATATTGAGAGGATTATTGCAGCGCATGAGACCACCATAATTTAAAGGAAAGCTTCCAAAATTTAGGCCAATATCACAAGGGCTTCTCACAAAACTAGAACTCAGGTCAAAAAACTATTAGGATATCTCTGGTCTGCTCCCTGGTTATGGCACAATGTCCAAGCACTTTTAAGGAGAATTGGTGGCTTTGAGAAGACTACACAACCTAGTGAAGCTTTCCATTACGACCTCATAAAAGAATAGCAAGAGAAGCACTAGCATAAACAGAAATTGTGGGGAAAAGGTTACCTAGTGGAAAGAACCAACTGCCACACGTACGGAATAAAGAACTCTTCATGATGACTCTCTTGCTCGTACGTGAACTTCAGCTGATTGAACATCTGCAGAAACCACAGTTTGCAATCGCATTTCACAAGAACTTTGAGCAATGAGAGGGCTATCTCAATTAGATAGAACAAGCAACCAACCTTCATTCCATCACCATGCCAGGATCGGCAGTTGATAATAATAATTTCCAGGACTTTGTCCACGGACCATTCATCATCAACTCGCTGTGTGTCCATGCGACTATTGAAGAAATCCAGTACCTAGATGTCAAAATTATCAAGTACAAAGCAGAACCTGATTAGCTAAACGAGCTTCAACATGAATTAACTAGAGACAGGAGGCACAGCTTTCTTCGTCAGATTGCTTACTGTATAGATATTTTCAAGCAACTCACTGAATCGTGAATGATCCCGGAAAGGCTGGAACACCTCTTGTCGGTGCATTATCGCATATACAACCTAATACACGTAATGTAATGTAATGCCTCACATTTCTCTACTGTGATGATAATTGAGAAAGTAATGATCGAAGAAAATTGGAAACAAACCTCGGGGTTCCGTGGCAAGGCATAGGTTAGTATTGCATTTACAATTTCCAGAACAATCCGTAAAAAATCAGTGTAAATCTGAAGCTCTGCAGACTGCATTTCAAAATCAATTGTTCAACAAAAAAAGACCAGGAAAAAAACACAATAATCAACAAATACAATTGATCCATGGGACAAAGAAAGTTACCACATCATCTGGAATGATGCCACCTTCAATTTGGTCTCCTTTAGAAAGGGGACCCTTACCCTGCTTAATTTCTACCAATTTTGTGTACCTGAAAAAACTGTAAAGCTTAGTCACTAGGTAAAGGGACTCAAAAAAAACCACTACATTAACAAGTGAGCGTACTTGCGCCCCAGCATGTCAAAAAGGCTAACCAGCCTTTGGGATGCATAGCCACTTAATCTATGAACATGAGGAGCCATGTTTGCCAAAGTTGCGAGACAGTTTGTATGAAGGTAAACATCCTGAAAAATTTACACACGATACCTCATTCGTCAGAATATCCTGCAATAATTAAAATATTGTCGTGCAAGCAATGAAAAAATCATAAATCAGCACCCCACACCTGAGCAAGATATGGCAAGTCAAAGACTTTAAGATTATAGAACAAGAATATTTTCATCCTTTTGTGAAAAACATTTTTCACAATAATAAAACATAGGAACGCATATTTCAACAAGTTAAAGAACGACATTGAGATGCATAATACATTACACTACAATCCTGCATTAAGTTGCTTCATTTTTAGTCAACAGCGCAAGATTTCGCACCATTTGGTGCAATAACGTTTTCAATAGAACAGAGACAGAAGAAACATTCCATCAGACATCTTAAACAGTTCATGATTGACCATGGCTGTGGAGAAAGAAGCAGAATAACGAGCATTCATACATCTCGCTAATGAAGAAAAAGACATACCCGTAGTTTAGACATATTATACATAACAGTCCTGATGAGTATAACAACCATCAGGGAACCAAGAGAAGTATTATGAAGGCGACGTTCTTGATACCATGGAACACTTGGCAGTACCTAAAAATTAAAGTTCATAAGTTCACTTAGTATGCTCACAAAAAGTGCGACATTCTTTGAAATATTTGAGTAGTGTTACCAGCTTATGTATACTGGCGTTGAAAGATGAATCTTGGCTCAGTACGAGAAGAATAATCAACAGCATATAGATTTGATTTGATGTCCGCCTTGAAGCATTATAGAGTGTTTCCAAAATCGGCATCAACTGGGGATTGCATTATTAAAAACATTACTGTTACTAGAAATGTTTAAATCGCTCGTGCAAAAAATAAAAAAATTATGATAACTTAAAATAGAGTGATTCAGAATCTTAAACCACAATCAGTGGAATGCCCATCCCATTCAAATAAATAATGCGTCAGAGAAAAAACAAGAAAACTACCAAAATATCAAGAAAAAAAATTGCAATACCAAAGAGTTAATGCTGCTGCATACCAGCGTATCAAGATCAGTCCGCACGAAAACATATTCCAAGAAGTCTGAGTTCCCATACACCAAAGAGTAAAGCAATAAGACAGAATTCTCATCTGACAAGCACCTGCTGATACGAAACCAATAAGGATCCTCCAAGGAACATGAGAGGATTGAGAGGAAAAGATAGCGCCAAGAAAAAAAAAAAGGAAACACCAACGAAGGTCATAAAACATCAATAAATCAAAGCACAACAAATCGATTCATAATTTCAACTCATAAAACTTACATTTTCTTCCAAAAAGTTGTCCCAATCAAATAAATCAAATTAGTGCAGCAAGTTCTCAGCATGTTGACGAATACTGTAAAGAGTTCAGTACTTGACTCACTCAGGTAGTAGTAATATGGAAATTTCCCATCTCAACTTTCAAATGATTATTTAGTATTTTCGTTGATAAATTCAAAGAGATAATAAATTAAATTATGTCACGGAAGATATAAGCGTCAAATTACTGATGAAAAGTTTTGCCAACTTAATGATGGCGATGAGAATACCATAAAATGGAGAAGAAAGTGTAATTGAAGGACTAGAGTCTAACTAGGCCTGATTCCAACTTAGACACATTGGATTGCGCTTGCCAGATAGACCAATCTGATACACTGACTGAACCTTTCTTATAAAAAAGTATTAAAAAAAGGATAACTTGTCGACATGATGGAAGACTTACTACGCACTAGGTACCACAGCCCATGGAGTTACATGATTTTATATGGCACCCAAGAATGTAAGAAGAAGATTGAAGTCTGCAAAGTGCTGCTGCTCCTGGAGAAAAAGGTTACAAAGGAAAGGGATCGAATGCATTATGGGTCCTCTACAAGTAAAGGAAGAAGAGATGCAAAGTGGCAAATAAAGGGAAAAAGGTGGCTGCTACTGGTGGTAGAAACTCGGTTTCCCACCTTTCGGTGCATATGCGAATTCATCATTAATAGACTCAACTGTTCTAAAACCATTATCAGGGATCCAATTTCCCTCTTCATTGGGTGCATCCAAGCATCCTTGGTGGGGTTTTGTTATCCTGTTACGAGAGTATTCAAAGACAGATTTGCCAATGCAGTAGGATAAGAACACGTTGGGTGCATCTCAAAAGGGTGTTACATCTCTCACTACTTTATATAGTTTTTTACGTTTAAAGGAAACACCTTCAATCCTTCAGAAGAACCAGCAGTGGGAGAGTAAGCACCATCAGCTTTTTTTATTTCACAATTTAGTGCGAAGAAAAGAACACATCAGCACTGTCAGCAACTAGATAGGATTCGTCTAATCCATTTATTACCTTCATGAGGTTGTGTACTTGCAGCTTTAAAACCAAGAGAGCTAAGTCAACAGAGATAGCCAATTAAAGAGATAATACTTTTTAAATCTGATTCCCATGCATCCACAATGCAGAAGATGATATCCAAATGTATGGTTAACAAAGAAGACCCCAGCACTTACATTCCAAGGGTATCAAATAATGAAGCAAACGGCAATCTCACCAGAGGCCCAGTCTGGGCATTCCCCTCGACATCTACACGATCAACTGCAATAAGATATTCTTCAGAAACAAGCAGAAAGGCAAGGGAAAGTATACAGTCTCAATAAAAAGAGCACAGATGTCACATTCAATATCCCTGGCATTTTCCAAGGCCTTGCAGTAAGGATTGCTTGAAAAGTATGAACCGTCTTTGGAAGGAACATTTGGGGCTGCATCTGCTACTGCATAGTTATTTATGGAACCGTCCATCAACACACATCTTCGATAGTGAATTAGGACCAGTAATACCAGCAGGCTGTTGTCTGCCAAGAGACTTCTAGATCCATCGGCACTTGAATTGAGAAGATAGTTGAAAGTATAATATGGTAACAGGACAAAATTAGCTGCCAAAATTTCATCAAAATTTTCAGTCTGAAAATTTTTATTCACTAATGGAACCACAAATGACAACTATAGAAGCATAACATGGAAATTAAAGTCCCAACTCACTTCCAGCATATAACTCTCTCATATTTATTTACATGCAAACCTTTTCTCAAAGAAAATAGCAAGCGTAAATGAAGAAACCATAATCGAGTATAATACGTGATGAGCATAAGAAAGTATCACAGTTACGAGATTATATTGTGTAAAAAAACATTCAGAATTTTTGGATGATTGAACAATGAAAAATTACGTCATACAAAAAAAATTAAGTGAAAGAATGGTCCATTTCTCTAAACTTAATTAATGAACAATATTGAAAAAACCTTTGCAAACCATCCATCAACTTAGCATTGATATGAGAGAATACTACTTTGTATTACTAGAGAAAAAGAGGGTTCGAATTGCAGTTTAACATTGATCTGTGTCAAGCAGTGATGGCTGATATCAGGAATGTGAGCAAGTGGAAAGGCTTGTAAAAAGGATGCCTTGAACATATATATGTGTGTGTGTGTGTGTGTGTATCCTCTCCTTTTCTAGAATGATAAGATTCCATTTATTCAAAAAGCAGCCGACTATAACATAGTCTAGTGGTAACAGATATGACAGAAATCGAATTATAATAGAAGTTAGGCTTATGAGAAAGCATCAATCTAAAGGTTGCAACATTTAGAAGATCATTACAGGATATAAGGCATGATTTGAGTAAGAAAAAAGTATCCAATTCGGTTCAATAATCAAGATGTCATAACAAAATGCATTTTAGATATATAGGTATGGTAATCTAAATGTGAAGATATAAAACACAAATTACTTGGCCCGAAGGAAAGTAGATATTAAAGTCCACTTACTAGATTCAGATTTAAATCAGTGGTTATGTTGAATAGGCAGAATATTGGAGAAGACAAGTGAACGCGTGAGAAGACAAAAAAAGGATCAAAGATAATGGAGACGGGCAATAATGGGAGATGAAGGAAATGAAAACCGTTTATAAGAGAGTCAAGGAAGTTTCCCAGGAATAAAAAGGTTGACAGCTTTTCTGTAGTAGCTCTAAATGAAGAAAGGATGGACAGAAAACGTAGATGAAAGTAATGAATAACATGAAGATGACCATGTTGAATAAACTGCAACGTGTGATAGTGTAGTAGCATGATATGATCAATGATCCTTATACTTAACCATGTTGAAAATAACCATGTTGTTACATAAGTGACCAAACTACTAACATGCAACAGAGTGAAAACATTGTGGTAAATATGTAAACTACGAGCTGCTCATACATGAAAGAAGAGACAGCCAGGTTCCTTTAAGAGGCAGATATCAATAACCTGTGAATTACACCCCATGTATAATGAAACTTCATTAAAGAACAAACAGCTTCCGTCTGAACGTTCATGATATCCCTTTTCTTCTGAGCCAATGGTGAAACTAGGGCGAATTGGAGAATTGATCGACGTGTTATCATTGGTAAGGTTATTAAGGATACATAAAGAAGAGAGCAATGCCAAACCATTTGATAATCTTCAGCAGATTCTGAAAATCGAAGGATAGGTACAACTAAATTTCTCACAGGGCAATCCTAAAGGGTGTCATTTTAAATTCAACAGACAACATGCTTAAGATTAAAATTCCAGGGTAATCATCATGCCAAAAACATGTCCATATGTATTAGTTTCATGGTAGCATGGCCCGTATCCGCAGCACATGAGCCATTACCACTGGTATATTCTTAACAATATTCTACTCCAACTTCCGGCTGACCAAAAGACTACCCTTTCACAATGTGTTTTCAGTTATTTTACAAGGGCATTTCTTCATGTCACTAACGAGGACATTTAAAATGTACTAGAGGTGTGGATACTGGCATGTAAGAAGTTAACATTAATACCGTCCACGTGGTGGTCAACAGTATTAATAACTGATTTAATTCTCCTTGAATCCTACTCAAAGAACAACTGCTAGCATCTGATTCTGAGGTTTCCACCCACTTATTGATCAGAACTCCTTGTTTAGATGAGGCAATGCTTCACAGGATTCATTATTTTCTCGGGTTCAAAGTATTCAGGGGATAGTCTAGACGTCACAAAAAGGTTGATACATAGAATATAGATTGCAGAGAAATTTTCAAGTTTGTATACCATCAAACGGAGGACATGAAATGTGTTTCAAAAGAGGAGACACTGAGAGCGCGAATATTCTGGTACTTTTTGGCATACATGAGATGATCTCAAGCTAGACATAAATATGTTCACAACGGCAGTGAGCGGAATCAATCAAGGTGAATATGCAATCTTCAAAATGCTGAAATGCAAATCTGAGTCATTTAGTTCCCGAAAAAAATGGCAACATCTTCTTGTGATATTCTGATTCAGGGTATCCCAAGAAAGATTGTGCAGCACTACAATAGAAGTCGAAAAGAACTAACATAACAAACAGAGGCCCAATGTTTCTATTTTTTTGACAATCTTCTTGCATAAAGATCAGATTTTGAAGGAGCCTGTCGAGCTCTTTTAATTGCCTCTACAGTTCAAGGTGTAAAGAGTATAGACGTGATGAGGATGCTTGGCTGAAAACAAGTAGCTGTGTTGGGTACGAAATATGGTTTGAATTAGTTGAACTTCCACTTATAGCTGATATTGCATGTTAACACATCAGTTCCTGGGTTGGGAAGCAGTGAGGTGATTCTCCAAGCATTTGCTAGTTAAAAGAGGGAAAGTAAAGGCCAGCCATTGATTTTTCCTCATTTTCTGTCAAATCATTTTACAAACGATAAAGATGAAGGACATGAAATTTCTGAAGTGTCAAACAAACTAAAAGTTAATTTTCAGCACCTCTTGGCCACTGGAAGTTCAACAAACTGTCACAGAAATGTGCAAAATTGTGTTGCTAAGTTTGCATTACTAAGTTACAAAACGTCACATACACTCAGCTAACTGACGCTAGGAATTCCAGCGGTCAATTTGAAATCTTTGCTCAAACTGAGATGTTGTAAATGCCAATACGCTAAAAGTCAATGTATGATTCAACATAGCAGTTGCTGAAATATTTGATCAGATTGGGATCAATCTGTATTATGAGGGCAAAAATGTGCATGTATCCTGGCCCATTTTCATATTTCAACCATGTGGGTAAGAGTTACGACCAGATTTCACAGCAAGAAATGTGATTTTTTATGTCGTGTAGAGAAGAAAGAATCTGATCCTTTTGTAACTATTATGGGGTATGAAATCCGTTTTTTCTAGTTGTTTACGGGTCATGAAAGAATATCTCTCAAGTATCTTTAACTACAAGTTTTGATAGAATTGGAGATATAATGAACCCCTTCCTCCAGAAAAGTAATTTAGAACCCATTGTTTTGTTTGAAGGGGAGCAAACTCTTGTGCTCATACTCACAAGTCCAATGGACTAAAACATCAGTCTTTCAACCTTGAGTACTCATAAAAACATGTGACGCAATGCATAATTCCATTATTGGAGTCATTCTAAAATGCCTTAAGTCAGTCTATTCTGTTGGTTTTCTTAGGAACTGAGACAACTACTAATAAAGCAGCAGGCCTGGGAGTACAAGGTGATCATTTCCAGGAAGTCACACAGATCAAGCAGAAACAAAGCATGCCAAGAAAAGAGATATAATTAGAGCTGAAGCCACTAACAAATCAATTGTACATTGCTGAAACCACTATCAACCAATCAAAGTATACCAAGAAAGGAGATACAACTCAAGCTGAAGCTGATGTTTCAAAACTCATACCCGCAGCAGAACCAAATCTTTGAAGAACACCAGGTTGCATTTCTTCCGTCAAAATGGGATAGCTAGAATCATTAAAAGAAATGCGAGGCCGAGTAATATAGTTGATCAATAATCTACGAACCACAGAAGAGATAAGAGCACCTTCCTGCATAAAAAAAAAAACTTCAAGAATTAGAGGTGAGACGTTTCTCTCCTCATAAACTCCAGCTGTCATAAAATGACAATCTTGAAATTATCACCTGAACCATGGCTGCATCAATAAATGGATGAGCATCGTCTGGCCCTGGCATTGGCCCAGAACGCAGTTGAGTCGACATGGCCACAAACATGAAGTTCAAAAGTTCATAGTGGACGAGGCATGACTGAGGACTTAAAAGGAAACATGATTCAAAACCAGAGCACAGGACAAAATCGCAAAATAAAGAAATAAAAAAATCAAATTAACTAAAACTATACCTTACATCAGACTCACTAATAAAACTGAGCACACTGCGCATAACAAACTGAGGAATGTTTTCATCTGCAAAAAATGAAGCAAACTGTGAGCCCTCATACCTTCTGACATACAAAGGCTCACATGTTGGTGAAAACTTGTTTATGCTGGTAATAGGGGAAGCAAAAGCAGAATACTTTGGAAGTAAAACACAATTTTTTATTTAAGAGAAGCTCCATTAGTCTCTGAAATTAACGTGTAAATATATCATACTACTAATCATGAGATGAACATTTACACGACTGTATATTAAATAAAATCAATTAATGGGAAACCACTTACCTTTTGGAAAATTTTCTGGTTTTGTCTCACCTTCATCAATTTCAAGATACAAATCTTCAAAGTTATGAATCTTTGCGTTTTCAATAAAGTATTTAAGAAAGATTGACGAGATATATGCAGCATTAACAGCCTTTGAAGAAACTGTGGAAGTAACAGTGGAATTTGACTGGGACTCTTGTAGGCTCCAGACTAAATGTATTAAAATCTTTGCAAGATGCCTTGTCTGATGATTGTTTTGTGCTGCACAAAAAATAATTAACACATTACATGAGAACCTAATATAGAAGGAAGCAACCAAAAATCCTACCACAGATACAAAAGATTCATTGCACTAAGTTCCCAGTATCACAAATACTTGAATATTTTATATCTTTTGGAGCTGATCATAAATTGCATGGCGATATGTTTTTCTCAAATTTGAGCCCAATAACCTAACACAATCAACTCCGAAACCTATTCTCACATAAGGTATAACGCTACTGCTAGCTTACCTTCGTCTAAACGTGGTATAGATGCAATGTAAATCCATGCAAATGTTTTTCTAATAGAATACAGCACTTATTAAACTTTTTTCTCGGTCGTACAGTGCACCAAATGTAGCGAAGTTCAAGAAATGGACAGCCAATGACCAGTGGCTAGCAGATCACAGGGTATTTCATGTATATTCTTCCTTTTGTTCCTAGTTCATCCAACTCTGATAGTAAGGTATAGATGACACTCTCTGGTTTGCTTCCTCGAGCAGTGCCACCCTTTCACGAGGACCAGCCAATCCAAGTAAGATCAGCCACAACTGGGATTGTAGTCGAATCTAGCACTAACGTGACCAACTTAGCCCGATTTTATTATCATAAAAAAGAGAAAATAGACAAGAATACCACGGTCTATGCACCCATAACCTAGAGGACTTCTGTGTTCTTCCAAGTAATGATGCCATCTTTTAACATAAATCTTAAGACGTCAAAGTCTCAGGTTATGAAGAGCAATCATAATTTCTGACCTTAAGCCTCTGTGCTAACAGCAAACTTAAGTAAACAAGACAGAAATTCATCTTAACATAGCCAGCATCGAAAATACTAACAAAGGAATTTTCTTTGACTTCAAACTCCCTACCACAGGCAGGAAACCCTGAAACACTATCTCATAGGGTCAAATATATACTTGAAAGAACATAAACATGTCGTGGAAAAATCCTACCAGGAAGAATAACCATCAAAACTTTCTTAGGATGCTTTATTTGATAGGAAGAAGTTATCAATATTGTTAAACTAAATTGCAGATCCTTTTATCCCTGGGCAATGAAATATGGAAGTCAAAAGTGTTGACAGCAGTGCACAAAGTAACATGTGAGGTTCCCATTTGGAACTTTTTCGGAATGCTACAAAAGAGCATTAAAGAGTAGGAGCGGACTAAGGATAGACGTACAGCCATTATATGTCATCTTCATCATGGCTTGGGCAATGTTTTCACACTGTTCTAATCCATGCAATGCATTTGACGATTTTACCAGCATACGATAACTTAGTCCTACGATTCAACTGATGTCATTACGTTTGGTATTTTAAACCCAGTGACTCATGTCGAATGTTCTTTCATCCTTCATCATTTTTCAAAATTTTTAAATACGGATTTATGAGGAATCACCAGATAACTTCAAACTTCAGAACTCATCTGCAAAAATTCCACGATTATGAAGACATTAAAAAAATATAGATGGATATAATTTCTCTGTCAGTATTTGAGAGACAATGAGTATGAGAATAATTTGACTACCACTTCAAAAAAGATGAGAGGAGACATGAAATCACGCACTGATAAACATGTAAACAAGCAACCTATCAACTGAGTAAAAGTTATGCAGTTAGTGGCAAATAGTATAGTTATCCATGAATAAGTCATGATCTAGGTATAAACCGTGCCTCATACTGTAAGGGTATCTAGGCTAACCAACAATCTCCATGGCTAGGACACCTCATGTGGCAAAGAGAGACAAAAAATGAATGCCCATAAACGTGGACTGTGTCCATCTTCTGGACCTCACTCTCAGGGATCGGTTACAGAAAGAAACCTACTGATCAAGGCTATCCTTGTTTATGTCTGTAAAAGAATGAAAAGAATGAAATCTCATCAATGATAAGAGAAAAAATATACTGAAATTCCGGTCACAGAGGATAGATGGTTGAAATTTATCCAAAGATTCCTAAACCAACTTTCCAGAAAAATCAATCGCACGTTTAAAGCATCTGGCAAGGATAGGATAGAACAACAACTGTCGTCTTGAAAAGCTTGTATTAGACAACCCACAACTAATGTTTAGCCTGTATGAAGTACAGTCAAATTCTTCAGGCAAAGTTACCGTTCGTTGAGAAGAAAGGAAAGCTTTTCACTAATTTCATGAGCTTGGCTTTAATTACGGTCCTTTGAGGGGCAACATTTAAGCAGCAGCTGGGAATCGTACTCGTCAAACACGCAAAAAATTATTTCCATAACAATAAAAGTAAAGTCACATAAATCAGATTAAAATTTTCAAGTACTGCTTTCGAAATTCATAAGGCAATAAATAAATTATCCTGTTCCAAGCAAAGAATATGTAATGTATCCACTGACACAACAGTTACTGACCAAACATTAAGCAGGCGCGGTAAACCCTGTCTCGCGACCATTGCAGGGTGAGTGGCACGTCAAGGAGCTTCTCCCATAAGCTCGACGTGACCGGGTACGATTCGTCCCCCACGAGCGCGCCGATCAGGAACTCCGCCGTTTCTCGCGGCTGCGAACCTCTCCGCGGGGTCGAGGGCACACCTCCCATCACTCCAACAAAGATCCAGATCAGGACAGATCACAGGTGGCCTACCTTCCCGACGGAGATCTGCACCGTGCGCCGCCTCCCCCCGCCGGCGTCATCGACGGAGTCTGATCCTGGTGTAGCCGGAGAGGGGGCGGGAGATGAGATCCAAGAAGTAAACACTAGGAGAAAACAATGGCGGTGCGACGGAGAGAGAGAGAGAGGGGAGAGGTTCGGGGCGGAGAAGACGGGGGTGAAGAGGTGGCGTTAGAGACGGGGGTTTTGTTTCCCTCTTTAAGCTAATTAATTGCTTCCCATCTTCCCACATGGCGTGTCGTCATATAATTGAAACACGTGCGCGTTCCAAGAAAACCTCTGTCCCATCTTCTTCGAAATAGTAGTTTCAACGAGACGCACCGCATTCACGATCCCTCAGCCGTTGGATGGAGAATCGGCGACCAATGGGGACCCCCTGACGTGGACGTCGACGTCATCAAGAATGACGGTGGGATCACTCTCCGTGGCTGTATCACCAAGGACTTCGCTTTTCTGATGACGGGAAATATCCAGTCATCACATACGTGTCATTCGGAACAAAATATTTGAAAATATAAATCAGATTTAAAAAAGAAAATTCGGCATCTTGTTACTCGGGGTTAAAATATATTGAAAAGCCATAGTTATAATAAAAAAATTAAACACAAATTAGCATTTAAAAAATATTTTGGCATTTGGTTACTCATACTTTAATATATATTAAGAAGAAGATAAGTATTTTAAAATATTTTAAAACATAAATTGGCATTTTAGAAAATAATTGACATTTTTTTACTTATACTTTAATATATATTGAGAAGAAGATAAGTCATCATTAGAATAAAATATTTTAAAACATAAATTGGCATTTTAGAAAATATTTGACATTTTTTTACTTATAGTTTAATATATATTGAGACAAAGATAAGTCATAATTAGAATAAAATATTTTGAAACATAAATTAGCATTTTGTTACTCATACTTTAACATATATTGAAAAGAACCAAGACAACATCTACATCACACAGAAGCTCTCCTAGATTCTTTCCTATGGGGGTGGAAGGATCTTTGCCATTCTAGGCAAGAATGGCCCATTTCTTTTAAAATGGACCGTCACTAGCCCATTTTAAAATGGTCAAAGAATGTTGAGATATTGTTCACATATATGGCATTTTTTAAAAACGTTTCGTTTTACCAGGAGACTAAGAATCATTTGATAGGAGGCTTAAATGGCTCAAATCCACATGAAATTGTTAAATGGTGATATATATGCTCATCACAAAAGGCTTTCTTAGTGCAAAAAAGCTATCAACTTTGTGTCATCAAAGTTGTGTTAAAAAAATAAAAGAATAAATTGGAGAGGATCAGATCATCTAAAAGATTTAAATCATCCTTTTGAAATATTTATCAATTAAAGGTTCACCAATTTTAATAAAGGATTAATAACACTCCAATTGAGGTACCAATTCGGTAGAATGTGCATTGAATGTTACTTATACTTGCACTAGGCCAACACACTGTTGTTGAGTAAGCCTCTCCCTTACCATCTATCATTCTTCAAGTATCCCCCCTGCAACTTCATTTGGGATGAGCATCCCCCCTACCATCATAACTCATAAGGTAATAATGGTAGATGGCTTGACTTTATTAGGACACATCATAGGCATCCAACAAAGAGCTCTTTGATCAAACTTGTCCTAATGTTCAAGCTCAAACACACATATACTACTCGTATTTTCTATCAATTATCTTTTTCATTCTACTCATGTCACAAGAAGAAGCATTCATTTCAATGAATTATTTTCACATGACATTTAATAAATAAAATGTTAGCTTCTTTCAGGCCCCTAAGAGACAAACTTGATGCAATTATTTTTTCCATGTATATTTTTATCATTGAAACCTTTTAGGATAATTAAGGCCTATGAAGTCAACATTTGTGAGTTTACTCTTCCCACTAAATTTAGAAGCTCTCTAGCAACTATGACAAAATTAACCTTGTGAGTCTATCTATCAGCTATAAACTAACCTATCTAGCATATGATAGATACACCTAGAGTCTCGTCATACTTTCAATCACAACAGCAATGAATAGGAAATATTTAACACAAGTGTTCTGCCATCATCTTGAAGAATGGAACAGCATACTATGAAAGAAGGACAAGTATGGGGCTTTCAAGATATCAAACACAGACGTTAATCGATTGGCACTGCAAGTGTCTGGAGGCATGGATTGTAGCTGGGATTCTTGAGGAATGAGGGAGAATCCTAGAAGTAGCTTGGAGGAGGATCGATGAGGTTCAGGCACTCCTTTTTTTACTCTGGTCGTTCCCATTATTGCTTTTGTTCTCCATGTTCTAATTTGGGCGAAAACCCCTTTTGGTCTTCAGCTTAGCGGGCCAAAAAGTTGTGTCAACAGCTTGTTCAATGGACCTTAATGAGCCCTGCCCATGTGAAGTTTGTAAAGTTCATAGTAATTCGAATAGTTCTAAACGTGACATGCTATTTGTTGTTTTGGGTTCCTCCTTGAGTAGGCTTTCCAATGACTTGATCATGCCCATATCTATGACATAATCTTGCAATTAAAAATCATTTTAATCAGCTAAGTTCCGAAAAATACAGACCTTTCATGTCTATAAATTTCATCTATAAATTAAGCCTTCCATGTCTACCTTGAATAATGCTTGATTGCCTTTTATATCGAAATCCTTCTTACTAACATTTTGCAAAAGCAAGCAACAACAATCGTTGAGATGAGAAGTCAAGATTGGAATCTAATTAAGAAAACCTTTTATCCCAACCAAAAATGAATGAGAAGTTTTCAAGCATTGAAATATCTTCTATGTGATGAATGGATCAAGGAAAATAAAACAGTATACCAACCGCTTCATCAAAAGTGGCACACGTGATGAAATTATTAATATTTTTTTGTGGTTAAATTTTCAAGAAGCATAGTTTATGACTCAAGGGAGCTGATCTTACAATCAGCAGTTGGGCAGTATAAAGCTATGAACTTAGAAAAAGTTTCTAGTAAAACTCTAAGGGGATTAAGTATGTACTATCAGCAGTCAAGTACTTCTGGTGGAACTCAAGGATAGAATCTCAGAGTGAAATAGGTCAAGGAAACTAAACCGCTATAAAATTCCTTGCATAGTTTATTGATCGTTTGAACAACTATGAAAGAAAGTGTAAATTAGAAGAAGAGAAGATCAAAATGAATCAGATTAGACCCATTCAACCCCCTTATATCAATAGTATGACTCTCTCAAAGGTTAAAAACATGGATTATTATCATACTATGTTGTAAATGAATACAACCATCACCTGATGTGGTATTTGATGGGTCTAGTCATACATTGTCCCATGACAATTCCATTTTAATAGTGGATGAACACAGTAAGGGGAGGTCTACATTTCATGATCTAACATGGTGATTAGACTGATTCGAATTGACTTGAGTAGAAACAAGTGAATTAGGGTTACATAGACATTGAGTCTCATCGAGAATCTACCATTAGAACCATCCTAAGTGATGCCCAACCAGAAAGATGTACGAGCAATATAATTTAATCTTTTTTGCATTAAAACTAATATGGTATTTTTAATATAGAACACTTCACACGTTTTGTCCTTAAAATCTCCAAATGTTTAATGATTTTTTCTTAAGAATGGCCTCTTCAGACATAAGTATATAATCTTAAGCTTGATAATCTAACGTTAACAAAGAGTATTGCAGGCTTCAGTCTAGCAACGTGTTATGAATTACTGAACCATACCTCTTAGACGATGTCACCTTGAGTTTTTCCTTCACTACTTTATTTAAGAGTAAATTCTAGAGTATTTATAGATACTCGGGTCTTAGTTAAAGATATCTATCTCACTGATCACAGTTATATATGGATAGATAATTTACTATAGTTGATGCAAATGGAAGATCATTGCTGATGTAGGAGATGAGTGTCAAGTCCTCTAATTTAACTGAATTCATCAGAAACATACTCACAATAGATATTTTCCTTGTGGATAGAACATAGTATGCTGATCAACCACGAGAGTAAGCTTTATTTCTTACTAAAAATACTTTACAACATTTTTCTGTGATATTTGTATGAACATGGCTAAAAAAATTAATTTTATAAAAAACATAAAGGGGCAAAACACAAGTTACCACATCTGCGATGGTGTTTAATTTACCAGTTCCAAGCTTTCACGAATCAAAACCTGATTCATAAGCCATATAGTATTAAGGTCATTGCAAGAATAAAGAATGAACAAACCCATGGTTATCACTCTATATTAGCATCATCCTAGCAGAGGATAGCATTGATCTCATCACGGTGTGTCCTCACAGATCCGATTTAAAATAAGGATGCTGCAGGGCATCATCGACACTTAAGCGCTCCTCCTGCAGGTTGAACATATCCATGAATGAGATAGATCAAGATAGTCATAGTGACCGAAGTATAAATATAAAAAATAGAATAATAATTGCAAAGGCAATATAGAACGGTTTTTGCGACGATTGATATAGGATGGGGAGCCTAACTTTTTCTTCTATGGTCTATTGGAAAATCTTCCTGTCTGAAGACCCTCACAAAACTTTCTTAGATAACTGAATATGAAATCAAGAATCTGAGGAGATGTGGGTGGTAAATTTACCAAACACAATTATGGATCGTAAACGTTGAAAAAATTTCGTCCATTTCGCTGCTGATTGTGAGCGCATCCATCTGAAATGCCCCCACAGGAAGTTTCCTATAATGGAAAAAATTCCTAAAGAAGGAGGGAAAACTATATGGAAACTCACACAAAGCACATATGCTCCTAGACAGCATGATAAGAGGTTTTTTTCTCTTCGTTTTGCAAGTGTCAACGTGGAAAAGAGTGTGGCGACATCAATTAGCACCTCCATAGCCTATACACTACTCAAAATGTTCTTGCAGAAGGAACATCCTAGCAGAGGATCCTATACTCAATTAGCATCTGTACACATCACAGAAAGAATATATTCTTGCAGAAATAATTGTACCAAGCCGACCAATGAAGCCAACTATTCATGGAGTTATAATCAAAAGAGGTGAAGAATTATTATATGATTGGACTCTAAATTTTCATACTTACTGGATGCCATACTAACAGCTGACGGACTAATCTCAGCGCCCAAATGTTAGGGAAGCTGCAATATAAATATAAAACGTAGGGATCAATTCCAGTTTAACAAGATATGAACAAATAAATTAACGTTCAGCATAGTTTAAGAGATGGCTGTGAACGTATGATACTGACCCTAATTTAAGGGGATCTCGATTCTTGACTTGATTAGCGAAAAACTCTTCGGTGCATTTCCATGATGCTGGCGAGAAACCACCCTTCATTATAGAAAATCAACTCACCAGTCAAGAGCAAGTCTAATCATGTGGAAATCCAATTCAAGACTTTTAATAAGTTTTGTGTCAACAAGATGAGTACTACCATCGTTTGGATGATTTTATGCAAGTTATTGTAAGACCACAATTAAATACAATGCATAAGAATCTCGACAGAACACTGCAAATTGTAAAATGCAGAACGTAATAATTGTTCATGTGGCAAAGAACGTGTAACTAAGGATTAGTTTCTGTTGGTCATTTCTCTAGGTTAGTTGGGCTGTTGGTCAGTTTCCTAGTTTGGTTGACTAACATGGGATTTAACCTAGATAGTTTTCTTTCATTGCAGCTGGGGTAGTTGTATATAACTATAAATTTTTCTATGAATTAATAAGACGCAAGTTTTTCCCGACTGTTTATCCTTGTTTGGTTTGCATCATTGTATCAGAGCCAAGTTCCGATCTTGGGAACTGTGGGTATAGACCCACCACACTTCCCCTGCATCACTCTGATCCATGATGCAAAATTCATAGGGCAATTTTTAGTTGTATACAACTACCCCATCCCCAAAGAGGGAAAACTACCTATAGGTTAAATACCACGATTTATGAGATAACCAAACTAAGAAACTGACCAACAGCCCAACCAACGTAGGAAACTGACCAAGTTAACTAAAGATCATTTTCACTCATGACATTAAAGATCAGTTACTTGTAGAGAACACCATCTGGCATTCTTCAACTAAAATTATTCTCAAATATCTCTTTTCCCATCTTTTTTGAAGTTTTATTGCTCTTTAATACTGACCATAAATTATACCTAAAGTAAACATAACGAAAACAATATAATAGAAGTGGGTTAGTGGATAACAACTCCCAAAAAATGGAAGCTACGGGCTACATGAACCTCTGATGGAATAAAAAGAATGATTGAACAGCACTCTTTTCCATGAAGAATATAGAAAACTAACAATTCATTGGCCTCTAAAGGTAACAGTAAAGAAAATCACTTACGCGATCTTTACCTCCACCTGGAAGATATTGAGTAGAAAGCCCAGGGATTAGGATGCACATTTCCATTAGCGACCTAAGCCTGTCGAATAACCACAAAGAAGATAAAATATGTGTTTTTTTTTATGAAAATTAAATTACTAGCACCACTTACTATTCTCGAAGTAAATTGAATAACCTTAAAAAATTTCACATTGTTTAGAGTAGAAAATGATTCTACTTGGGTTCCTCAGATTTTCAAAAGGTAAGTGTTAGAAATAATTTTTCATTTACTAATTTCGTCCTTTATTTCTCTGTCCATCGTACCTTGTAACAAAACAATAGACTGAACCGGTTCAAATTGAACCGGTCCAGTTTACCCTCTCCCGTTTCATAACAGCTGGTCGGTATAAATACCAACCAGCATGTAAGCATTAGTGTGTGATGAAATTTAGGGCTTCGGCCTTCTTCTTTTCGTGTCTCTCTCTCTCGTGTTCACTGCTAGCACAGACAAAAAGGAAGGGAGGTGTTTGGAGATGATCAAAGTCCAGCACTATTTCTAACAGTAAGAATATGCGTGTAATTAGGCCAAATTTGAGGAAAACAAGTATAGAACAGGTTGTAAGGACGTTTCTTTAAAGATAAGTACTGGTGTTGAGTAGTTACGTGTTGTTGGGTTTACCTAGCTTGTTGGGACTACTTGAGTATATGATTTTGCCAAGCTCTATGGTATTCCAGATGATATTGCAGGATAGACTCATCTTTGAAATCAATAAATATTAAATAATATTTATGAATTAAAGAATAAACAACGTGGTAAACAAGTTTACGTACTGGTGTTGAGAAGTAGAAAATAAAAATTATAGCACACTCAAAAGTTAACAATGCACGACATAGAAACCTAGAAAGATATAGTGAGGAGAAAAACAGGAAAATAAATCTAAATTTCTAATCATTGACTATGCCTCAAACTTTTTCGGCCACAGTTTTGTTTCATGATCTTTGATGTATCAACATAAATTTTAGGGTGATTGGCAGTACTTTACGCCCAACAAGGGTAGAGTAAATGCTCTATTCTCCTCTCAGCTGAAAGAAGAAGATTAAAGTTTGGGGGGAAAATCCCACTGTTACTTTGTAAATAATTAATATTCTTGAAGTGCAGTAATATGGACTGTAGTTTGCAAACAGCTTGAAATAAAAATTTAATTGAGATTTTCATTCCCCAGATCATTAAATGTAATAAGTGTACATTCTGTTACCAGACAACCATGGTCATGTTAGTAGATCTCCACATTCATAAAAGACCATTATATGGAGTCTCTTTATTATGATGATGTGGTAAATAGTATCTATGACTTGTCAAACCATGTGATAGGGATTTATTTTTTTTACCCCCCCCCCTTTTTATTCTATCAGAAAACAACACTTGTACATATATCCTCTGATAGTAGCACTTCATGGTCAGCATGGGCTAGTTCCAATAAAATCAGGCTAAATCAACCAGGAAAATGATCTCACCCAGAATCATCAATTTTGGGTTATTCAGCGCATAAACTTATGAACTTGGCTTAATCAAATAGTTTTCCAAATATTCAAGCATGTGTTTTCTAAAATGTTTGGGAATCCCAAAGGGAAGGAGAGTTGGACGAATTCCTCTCCCCAGCAAGACTCCACGTCAGTCAAAATCTCATTTGATCTCCACAAAACAGACAATTTCGAGTCAACCTATCCCATACATCAGAAACTTGACCCAATTTGATAGTCGTCTAAATGTTCAACCGGGGACAAATTCTATTGGCTAATTCATATTTCTACCAGGAGATAAAAATAACAAAGTACAGGAAGAAACATTCTTTACACATCTAAGGTTTACAGTACTGCATTTTTGATATTAGAAGTTGTAACTGAACGAATTAATTTCAGATTCAAAATGCCAACAACACAATCAAATATACAAAAAAATATTACAACATAGAACTCTTTAAATTAACCAAAAGAATAACTGGCACAGTCATTGAAACATGGAAAATGACGAGCATGACAGAAATGCAGTAAATAAGAAGCATTCACAACTTCTGTTAACTGAAGAATAGTTGGTGGCAATGTATTCTATCTTCCATAAATCTCAAGGAATAACTGATAACATAAATAATATGACTGTAGTTACCACTAGTAAATAATTAATGATTTTTTAGTTCGTGACAATAATTTCGACGAAGATAGAAAAACACAAAAAAACTGAAACATTGTATCATGCAGAAAAATCAATAAATAAATGTAAATGACTTTCAAGCTCAATCACGATCGAATGTTGGCAGACTATTACTTGTATGCTAACTCCTTCATGTTATCACCCCAACCTTCAAGATGCTGATCTACCATTGCATGGGTACGGTCACTAATCTGAAAAACATGCGGTGACCCCAAGATCAACTCCATAAAAACTACTCCCACACTCCACATATCATACCTATCATGTAGATGACAAAAACTCTGTCAAGAGAGAGCTTTCAAATTTTAGATAATGAAAGTTGAATACACAATAGTTAGCTAAACTGAGATAAGGAAACAAACTTCATTGTTGTCCTCCTTGGCCCCTTAAACCAGCTGATATTCAGTAGGGCTTCTGGGGGCATGTACTCATAGGTCTGTTCAGATCTGTAGGAAATATTCAACATAAAACAACAAAAAAATGAAATATATTTTCCAGGTGGAACGAATTAAAAAGTAGGAAAAAAATAATGGAAGGAAGCTTTTGCTATACATTAAAAGGAACTGTGCTTTATATTCTTAACATTTACCAAAAAAACGACATCAGGAACCCGTAAAGGATTAACTCCCCGTTGTAGATTGCACTACACCAACCATTGTATCCACTCAATCAAGTACTACAATACCAGTATCAAACGACGCAGGATATTGAAGCAGTCTCCCCAGGTTTTCAACTCTTTTTATCCAAAGAAACCAACAAAATGAAAGCCAGGTACCTTTGATTTCACTTGAGCTAGATAAACCTTTGATAATCCTCTAGACTGGCTTAGTCAATAACAGAGTGCCCAAACTCCCCTTACTTCCTAGGAGAACTGAGAATTATTCCCAAAAAATTTTTATATCAGAAATATTGTTTTCTAATTTGCTGATAAAAATTGCATTCTACTTATAGCCCACTGCCTTCAGGGGAGAAGGCGCATCTCCCTAGAACTTTACTTAACATCATCTAATGAATCCAAATTACATCAACTTTTGCCCTTGGGATGATCTATGACATAAGAAAATTATTCTCTTAATAAAATCTCTTGTCCTCGGAATCCATCAAATCAGATGTGTGGAGCCTCTAATCATCCTAGAAGGTATCGCCATATTCAACTAGATATATTAATACTACTGCCAGCCACAGCATGAGTCAGTTTAGATTAATACAGTCATTTCAGATAGCACTCTTTCATATTAATTGATGGGATTAATGTGTAACACCTTGCTGGAATTTTATAAAGGCATGATGACTGTACAAGCACAGGTCGCAATCAAAAGAACAATGAGAACATTGGCCACCACAGCCAAACAATAGAAACACCAAACATAGCAGCACAACCAGAATTTTATAAAAACCTCACGACCACACAAGTGTAGATTGCGGTAAAAAACAAGAATACCAGCCGCTATACATAAACAGCAGAAGCATTCCCCATAACACGACAACAAATGAAAAATATTCAATGAAAATTCTAACCAGGATCTTTACTACCTGGAGGGGCCAGAACCATAAAGATTCTTGAGTGTGAAGTCATCAATTGCACTGCCAAAGTCAATAATGCGCCTAAATTAAGAAGAAAACTGAGGTTAGACTGGATATGCAGATGCTTAAATTGAAAAGAAAACTGGGTTGCAGGTGAGGAGTAAAACTAGACAAGACATTACTGCAAATGAAAAGTTTTGTTCAAGAAAGGAACACATTTATAAGTCACATCTTAATGCCTGACTTTAACAGACATTCATTAGTCTACAGTTTGAATTTTTCTCAATTCACTATATATCAAAGTACATCCCCCGATTCAGAAACATCTAATTCATTTATCTTCTTGTAGCTTAATGCCTCCAATCTTCACGCTTTAACCTCCTTCCCTCCTTGCAATTCAAGGAAAAACAGGAACAAACACGAACGGAATAGAAAAGGGCTTAGAACCCTAATTTGATTCAAGTTTAGGGATCACATGGGGTCGGTACTTATACCAATTCATTAGTGAGAGATTTAGAGGGTGAACCGGTCCAGTTCAATCTGGACAAGTTCAGTTTACACTAATATTATGACAGAAAAGAAATATAGATGAAAAATGCAGTATCAAAGAAAACAGAGCGGAAAAATTATGAAAATGAAGCTCATTTCTAACACTCTCCAATTTTAAAGTCTATTATATGAATTAAGTTTCTGAGAGTGTAGAAATCTACCATTTCTTGAACTTTCTATGGTTTCTTTTCTTATGATGCTGGTACAATAAGATTTGAAAGTCCCATACAAGAGAAATTATACTTAGGCAGATCAAGCATAGATGAAAAATTATGGAAAATTTAAAGGACTGACCATCTGTCTCTTTGATGATCACTTGTGTTTGGATGGTAGGAACCAGGGAGGAGAAGGGAGGAGGATAAAGAGAACTAGAGGAGAGATAAAATGAGGTAGAAGACATGAGAACAAGATAAAGAATTAATTTCATCCAAAACTCTGTCTAGAGGTCTACATGATGTTTAGGTAGGCCTCAATCGTAAACATCTGTCATTTACGGAGCTTATTATTTTTATACATGAAAAGACTATCAGACCACAAAAAGATACAAATAGAACACGAAAACATTACTATATAATGTTGACTTATTTGAGGAAATAACACGGACTCAGGAATCACAACGATCATGGTTTCCATACTGATGTACCTGATTTTTTGTTCATACTGTCTATTTTAACCTGAAGGAAATGATTTATCCCTTGTGTCTTCAAGCCAGATTTCTCGACGTCAGGGTTGCCATCTTGGTCCAACACATGAGTCGCTCCTAGGAGTGCTTGTTTCGATACTTTACAATGATTATATAATGAAATTTTGGATCAGCGGAATGTTGACTTTTAATGGTGTATACAATCTTCACGAAGATTGTGGTTGGCAAGACTTTAACAAGGAACACAAAAACCACCACAGAGAGAACTTCCATAATGTGTTACCTTAAGGTCCAGTGTCTAAGTTCCTTGATGAAAAAATACATGACAAGAGACAATAAGGATAAGGAAATGAAAAGCATATTCTCAGAAACCAAAGTTCATGTGCAGCATGCTGGGGCAGGACCGCTTAACTTCTTTAAAAGATTGAGCCTCTACATTGACAATTCAGGAATAAACCTCCTATATCATATCAGAAATGCTTCATTAGAGTGCTACAAAATTGTTGTTTGATTTTTCTCGACATTAGATGAACAGTTTGTGAAGTTGTCTCATATTTTGGTGTCCTTCCTCTCAGAATGACGATTCCAGATTAGAAAAAGGAGTGGAATTGACTTCTAGACTCTGAACACTTGTTACTCGAGTGATTATGCATGGACCAAGTCATTGCAATAAATATTCTTCAGACTGACTAAACGCATGCATTGACTTCAAGTTCAGAGGATACACTAATTGTTATGTGATACACTGATTGAAAAAAATTACCACATTCCTTAGCAACAAAAAACTCTAAAATGTTTAGCCAACAACCTGGGCTTGACTCAATATCCAGAACGAATATGTTTATCTTGTTCTCTTGTCATGTTAACCTTAAAAAGTGCATAAGTCTGAGTAGTACTAGAAGTCAAAGGTAGAGCCGTATGCTTCCCAAGTTGACAACCCAAACAGAAAGAAAGATATATCAGTGGGAAGTATGAACTACTGTGTAATATAAGTTAGATTAAAGTATCGCTACTAGAACATGCTTTTATTAAAGTCATGGCTTGATGAGCAAAATTTAGCAAAAAATGGACTTAATATTGATTATAAATCAAACTTAGTTTGACGTAAATTTCCTTATCCACCATCATTATTGACATCATTCTGACAAATGATGTGTGCAGTGAAACCCAGTACAGACTTTATGGCCATTCTCTGTCATTTTTGTTGTGCTTAACACAGAAAGATCATGGGTCAGATGATTTATTGATCATTTGGCTAGAAACTTCCCTTTTGTTAATAGTAACTTTAGAGATACTGGCATGGAGAGCAATGGCACCTAATGTGACCCATTCAGTATTTGACTGCAAGGATGAAATGTTGCTATTGTCTAGAAAAACGTGACATTTCTAGACAGATATCTAATAGAATAATTTTTACATTCTGTTCTCTTCAAAATAATATGTTGTGGATTCGTAAGTGAATTCACCATCACCATATCTTGTATTTCTTATTTAACTTCTTGCGATTTGTTGCTTAATGGTTCTTAATCTCCTTCAAGATTTTTTCTTTCAATGTAGCTACAATATTTTGTTTTTGTTTTTCACTGTGTTTTTCTCATGCTTTTATTAAATCTGGGCATAATTGCTCCTTTGTGATTTAGCTGTGCACTTTACTCACACTTCTATTAAATCTATGTCTAATCCCTCGATGATTTTGCTCTGTGCTCTGTGCACACTTGTATTAAATCTACGTCCATTTCCTGATAATTTCATTGAATTTTTTATACTCCAATATGATTACGTCTATATTCTCTACATGACTTTCTTCTCCCTCCAATTTAAACTTGTTAGTAAACTTGTACTGAAGATCAAGCTCAGTGTGTGCAGTTGGCATTCTATTCTATCTTTTATAGACATCTGCCCCCAAAAAATAGGAGTTTGTACAGTAGAGCACAGCAATGTCCTCCTCTACTGCACTTAATTTGAGATTAGGATCAATTGGAGAATTAATTGATCTGCAGGTTGTTTTTTCAGTTTCTTGTAATAAATCTATCACATATTTTTGTTGAGATAGAAAAATAGAATTTTTAGAATAAGCAACTTCAATACCTAAGAAGAATTTTATCTTCCTAAAATTTTATTTTGAATTCTTGAGATAAACATTGACTTATAAGTCTTTTTTCTACATCATCATTTTCAGTCACAATAATATCATGCACATATACTATTAGAATCATGACTCCCCCTAAAGAAGAATATTTGACAAACAAAGTGTGATCACCTTGACTTTATTTGTATCCCATCTTGAGCATAATTTTCATAAATTTACCGAACCAAACATGACATTATTTCAGTCCATGCAATGCTTTATTTGACCTGCACACAATATTAGCATCTAAATTCTTCTCATATCTATGTGGTACCTCCATATATATATTTTCTCTTCTAATTCACTATGTAAAAATACATTCGTAACATAAAATTGCTGAAGATTCTAATCAGAGTTAGTTGTTAATGACAAAAGTATTCTGATTGTATCATTTTTGCTACTAATACAAAAGTTTCAAGATAATCAACTCCATAAATTTGTGTATATCTCTTTACAGCCAACGTAGCTTTGTATCTTTCTATGGATCTATCTGAATGATATTTAATTGTATACACTCATTTGCAGTCAACAACTTTTTTCCCTATTGACAGACATACAAGTTCACGTGTCATTTTTTTTTCAAAACTTCCATCTGCTCATTCATAGTTTGTCTCCATTTCTCACGAGTTAAAGCCTCAAAAATAGTCTTTGAGATTTTGGTAGAATTTAGGTTAGATACAAAGGCCTTGTGTGAAGGTGATAATCTATTATGTGACAAAAAAAGTGCTATAGGATATAATGGTTTTTGAATACATTCTCTTACCCTCTTTCAAATGGCAATAGGTAGGTCTTCATCAATAGGTAAGGTGCTAGTCTAGGATGTCTCATTTGACTCATCCTAGGAGGATTCTTGAACATGCATAGATTCTGGAATATCCTCATTTTTTTCTAAAATATACTTGGCCAAATCTTCCTCTTCTGAGGCCTACATTAGGAGTAGATTTAGGAATAGGTGGTTCAATGCGAGCCATAGTGAGATTTGGTAATAAATCAGCAATAGGAAGTCAAAAATTTAATTTTGGATCCTCTAATGTTTGAATCTTATCATGATGATTTGATGTGTTATAGTATGCTTCCTCATTGAAGGTAACATCCCTTGAGATGAAAAATCAGCGGTATGAATAATGCTCGAGTGTGGTCAGCTTAATCAAGCATCACGTGCTAGAATCTACCCATTCAACCATGATTAAGTCCTAAGCAATCCAAGACTAGAATTAGGAAGCCTGACGTGATTAATTTGAGAAACATGCGAATCATGATTTCACAGCACTGCAGAAAAAGGTCACTTTGGAAAGAGGCATTCAATAGCTAAGACTAGATAAAGAGATCAGTAGGCAATAAGTTGAAAGAGATGCATACATTTTAAGGTGATGCTGGTTTTCCCCTGTTGGGACTGCTCTTGAACATTTGCCAGTGCCCACTTCTTCAAAACATATAATCATATTCTCTACCATAAAGAAACAAAAAATATATTTCATGATTCATGATACAGTACACACGATTTTTTTTTCTCAACAATCATAGTAACTATAGTAAGAAATACTTTATTACATTGAGTATTGAACTAAAAACCTTATTATATAATACTCTTCTGCAGAAAAAAACGATGAAGGACAATATTGCATGGTTAAAAGTACAATGATGCAAACGTACAACAGGATACTCACATAATTGGCTATAAAAATCACAGCAAAAAAATATGATACAACAAAGAAAGAATTAAAAAGCTCGATACTAATTATGAACTCTGTACTACGGATGTTATTGTAATGCGAAAAAGGGTATAAGGTAGATAAACAACTTTTGAAATTAATACCATTGAGGAAGATAAGCACCCTACTGAAAAGGCTAGAAATGTATAGCTCACACATATTGAAGACTACCCTCTATTGAGAGAAAAAAGGGGAAAATCTCCTCTCCTCAATACTAGTACGGGTAGATCTCAGAGGATTACGTAATTATGCTACTATGCTAAATGAACTTGATTTCATAGAATGTAATTTTTTTACATGAAAAAGTATAATGACTAAATAATCTTGTATAAAAATATAGATAACCAATGAAAAAGCATGAGAGAACACAGCCGCAGTGGAAGAGAACGCTGAAGCCCACAACACCAATGAAGGAAAAAGAAAACACTAGTGGCATGAAATGAAGGTGACCACATGACTTTTTGAAGATATCCAGTCTAACAGAATAATAGAGGGAAGAGCAGACTCTCCTACTATACAATGAATAGAAAGAACAGGGAGAATTTAAGCTTATCTTCTCAAACGTTACTGCTATAGGCATATGTACCAGAGCACAAGCAAGGGCCAAAGGGAAAAATAAAACGTTGGAAAAAATTACAGGGGAGGGGGGAATATCCTAGAGTTGTAACCGGATTTTTTTTCCAAAGTAAATCCCTTAAACAAAAATAAGAGAGATATTAAACAGTTGCATTTTTTCCACCTTTTAGCCATGCTGTCCTAGAGACAAGACTGTCAAATAACATATGTTCCTATGACTTGAGAAAATTATCACAAAGAATTTTTTTATACAATAAGTAGCAATAACTAAATGACATTCATCCTCACCAGGTTTGATATCCCTATGCGTGATATTTCGTCTATGACATGACTTCAGTGCCAGCAGCTAATAAACAAGAAAGGGGAACTATTGTCAAAACCATCGTTATTAAGCAAAACTTATGATGAAAACACTAAAAGGATGAGAAGATATGAATATAAAAAAAGTAATTTTTTTCAATCTTAAAAAGTATTACACATCTACCTAAGCATCGTCCAAAATCAGGAAACAATAGATCTGCATTAAGTGTTATATACTATTGCTGTGCGTTTTTATTGCTTGTTGTGTCTCAAGGTGAACAGACGTCAATTTTCTCAGCATTGAGAGAAGTAATTCCTGTTTTCATCAATTTCGGTAAAAAACTCAACACTATAGTCAAAACAAAAGACTACAACACAACTGATTATGCCTATCGGTGTGGTTAATATGACAAAACCTTCTCTGTACCCAAAAGAAATATCCATGCAAACCATACAAGGATAAACAATTGAGAAAAATCTTTTCTTCATCTCAAAACATAGAACAATTGCTAGTTATATACAATTACTCTGACCATAAAAAAAAAGAAAACCACCTAAGGAAACAAACAAATAAGGAAACTAAACAACTACGAAATTAACTGTCAGGCCCACTGCCTGGGTTACTTGCACCATAAGAGGGAAGGTAAAGTCCTAGGTGGGTCAAGAGGCCCAGTATGGAGGTCAGTATAAGGTTCCTGAGGGGCCCTCACCGTGGGCACCATTGGAAGTCATCTTGGGAGAGCTGGGGGCGCTCTCGAATTCACACCTAAACTGATTATAGGATTCCTTCGGAGCATTCCCATACTTCTTTTCCCCTGTTCTATTTCAGTTCGTTCTTCCTTAGATTCTTGTGTGTTCTCTCTCTATTCTCCTCGATTTCAAGCCATTATCCTGAGAGTGTTATCAACAGGTATCAAAGCAATGGCGCCCAACAGGAAGTATCAGATCCTGAAGAAGGACATCGAAGTTTTGTAGGAGACGATGCAAGTGGACGAAGTGGTTAGCCTCAGTGGAGAACAAGTTGACAGAACTCGCACACTTGATGAATCAGATTCTACAACAGATGAGCAACAGCTCAGAGTCACTTGAATTGGGATGAAACTGAGCTTGCACTCTATTTGAGCATGAAATTAATAACTTTTCAGCTCCTTGGATGCATATCCTATTAGTCTTCTCCACCTAGGTCAAAAACCTTTTGTCCTTTTGGTAGGTCGTCTTAGACTATATCACCCTTTGTCTCAACTCTATTTGTAACAGTCTGCTTATATCAGTGTGTCTGTTCCCAGACCCCTTGTCTCTACTTAATGATTATGGATGCCCTGCTGTAACTGTCACATGCTGTACCAATCTTTGCCACCATCGCCCAGACCTCTCCATCCCATGTGCAGCTTTTTGAAGCAGCAGCACCTTAACCCACGGTAGTATCATTCTGGTCATTCCCATCAGCTGACTACACAGATTCCCCAAACTGCAGAGCATACTTAGCTGGCCCCCAACTCAAACTGCTGGTGACTGCTCCACACCACCAAGTGCTCAGGCCACTTGCACCATCCAGACTGGGGTTCAGGTCTCTCTTAGAGGCCTGTAAAGACTGATGTATGTACATATTTGGACAACCTTTCCCAAGAGAAAAAGAAAAGGACATAGTAGGAGAAACTGAAGAGTAGAATACATCTTAAGACATTTTGAAGTCTGCACAATCCTCGTAATTTAGAAGTTAAGATAAATCAGAACAGTAAAACAATAATACTACTAGGTAAAAGACCACTACCCCTATTACAGAGGCTAAAACACACCCTTAGGATGGTACGAAAAATAGCAGCTAAGATTTATTATCTCCATAGCTTAATACTATGTCAGGTAATTCCTCATCCCCTTTCCCCACTATTCCCCAGAGGGAGAAACGAACAATATCTTCAGCATGAAAAAACTTGCATTACAGTCCACTAGTTACTTCTGATTTCCGTTCATGTTTACAGAAGTAAAAATACAGCACGTACATTAAACAGGAGGAAACCAAGCAAGTTACGGACTGCCATTATCCTTTAGGATGTCTATATATATGACCCCAGTTTAATTTCCTATAAAACATTAGACATATGGTATCATACTTATCTCTTCTATAATGCATCAGATTTCCATAACCAACGCACTTAAACTTGAGCACAACTCCTGTCATACATTTCTCAAAAAAAAATCCTGCTAGCTGGAATATGGATCACATTAATGGCCAATTACAAGGTTTTTTTGTAGACCAACAATATAACTTTGGGTAAAATGGAAGACCTAAGAAGGCTGTTTTCTTATTTTCCTCTTGTTTTAGAATAAATCATCAACCAAAAGCGTATATAACTATTTCAACAAATAGAATTCAGAGAAACTCTGAAATTATCAGTCATTAAGTTAAATAACTGTATTCATCTAGAAGTTGTAGATGATGTACCATTTCAAGGAAATCAGAAGAAGTGTAAAATGTCATACCAATTGCCTTATAAGATTTTGCATTTCTCTCTTTCCTGCTTCTGTTGTCCGCAGCCAATGCCACCAAACTGATGGACGTAAGACTTGAACGTTGGATGACATCCGATCACCATCATTGTTATTAAATAGTTTCTTTTCGTCCACTGTGTATAGCAACTTCGACAAGGACAAACCTTCATGACGGAAAACAAGCCATATTTCCTTTGACTGGGACGTAAAAGATTCTATAAACCTAGCAATATGATTCAGTCCTTCTTCATAAACCATTCTTTGAAATCCAGAACTAGATGACCCTTGTGTATCATGAGGCACCAGATCATTCATTCCTTGAAGGGAAGAAGATTCATACTGAAAGTCTGTAAAAAACACTGTTGTTGATCCTGACTCTTCTTGTGATCTGTCTTGAGATTTAGAGGCATTTGCAAAGATTTCGCCGTAATATTTCTCCCTTAGTCCACTCAAGTATGCAGCATTGCCTCTCTCCACCTGTCAATGCATTCATAACTAAACTTAAAATAAGGACTGAAACAAATATCAAGATGTTGTTTATCTCTTAGCATTTGTTAATTTCCAGACATCCTGTTTGAAGACAAACACAATCTCAAACTCTATTCTAAAATAAAATTTTCCAACTTTTATTTTCAGCAAAGACCTTGGTCAAGCCTTCTTATTTGTTATTCTTTTATGACAGTGATTCAAATCAACTTTTTTTTTGCTAATCAACGACATCTGACATGAAGTTATCATTATTATGAGGTCCACAAGGTGGCAACGACTATGCCATTTGGATAGCATTTGTCTCAAGCTGACCTTTAAGAAATCATGATTCACTTGTAAAGTCCAACAGAATATGTTTCAATAAGTCCAATTGCCGGTATTTTCCATTAATTGACTCAAAATTTAGGGTCATTGAATGTTTATGATATTTGGATCCAGTGACAGTGAGATTAGGTGGCATGTTACTCTCCTGAATTTAGTTTTGACAACATCTGACCTGAACCTAACATGCTAGCATATATTCAGCAATTATATTCAAACAAATACATGAATCAGAGTCATTTCTATCTTTTATTATATGAGAAACCCACGATGGACAGACATTTTTACCCCTAGAGGATATGATAGATGCCCAAAACACCATAGAAACTGTCAAAAGCAAGTAAAGATTGACTCGTTGAGTTACTATGCACGTCGGAAAAATTAAACCCAAGGTGAAAATTACTGAATGTCAATATTTTGATAACATTTACAATAGGGATCACTTTTACTGCAATCAACCAAATGTCAAAGGAGAGCCAATTACTCAGATCTCTCACTGAAGCAAAAAATAAGCGAGCCAATTACCCTAGGTGGACATAAGTAAACCCAAGGTGAAAATTACCGGTTTCTAGAGACAATTGATACCTATTCAATCGTGATAGAAGAATAGACTCACATTACAGTAAAAATATAAAGAAAATGCATATTACTTTGTTTAGCTAGGAGAAGTAGTCAAAAAGTAAAAGGCAAACCTAAATGTTGCAACCTAGTTATAAAAGCAGCGAATTTATCCAATATTTATCACCCAGATTGCACATGTTTTTCTTACCATTATGCGCTTAAGAATGAAGTAATCATTATCAACAGATTCAACAAAGTTGTGTCTAGTAGAGGAATTTGTGTCACTGCTTGACTTGCCCTCACTGGAGTTCAAAGGTGAACTTGCATCAGGCACATTTGGACGGAAATTATTTACTCCAGGAGCTTCTTCAGAACAATTCCAATGAAATGCCAACCATACTTCACCATATGATCCACGATCAAACTTCCGCTTCAAGGTGTATCTAACATAAAAAAGACATAATTGAGAATCCATAATACTTGAAAAGAACAAGTATCTTCAGGGTTTCTTCAAAATATTTCTAATTAGATAAGATTAAACCACATTAATTTCTCATTAGAGATTTTAATGGGCTTTTGCATAACGAGAAAGAAGTTGAGTATGTTACTCTGGGAATGTTCAACACATAGAATGGCCTCCAATGTGTGGTTTTAGGATCTAAGCAATGTATAAGACGTTTTAAGAGATTATAGCATGGCAAAGATTTACTTGCATATTATCTGAATATTTCCAGGAATTCGCACTTCCTCTCATTACGACCGAGTGTTATCTTCAATTTGGCACAACTCCATTCATTTCCTTATTGCAAATGTAGACCTTCATTAATCTCACCGGTCAATGAGAATATAACGTCGTCATGCAATATTAGTATCACCTATCATTGTCCTCCAGAAAAGATATCATGCCCTCAATCGATTTCACCATGCATCTGACTGATTTTGAGACAGATCGGTGCACAACAATTTAAATGAGTGTTAGCCAAATAAATAAATATCCTCTTGTAGCTAGGATCAGTGACAGGGTCCCTCACTTCCAAAACCAGACTGTGATCGTACGAAAACTTCCTTTGACTAGTGTAACAATTTTTGATGTGTTAAAGGTAGATAAGAAAAAGGCATTTGGCAGGTGGGAATTTAGAAATGAGTACAACCATAAGGCTAAATGACGCTAGGTATCATTCAAGGACGAATAAACCCTCAGATTCATGCTTTGGGTCCCCAAATCTACATCAGAGTAGGACCTTCATGACCCTCTAGCAAAAAAAGTTACGAGCAAAATTTTCGTTCAAAATAATTTTTTTCGGGGACAAAGAGCTGAGAGCATAAATTTCAAAAGGATCTTTCCCTTTTAACATCAATTTATGCTTCCGTTATATAGGAGCCATATGAGGCCATTGGAGGGGTTCTCCTAGATCTGACCGAGAAATACAGACAGTTTCCATTGCTAATCAGCTGGAACTTAGGCCTTAGTTACTTCTAAAATGTAGTGAAAACGCTTTGGATAGCCTGAAGCGTTGACCCTAAATACTTGTAGAAACAGAAAACAATACTCAAAGATAGACTTAGACTCAATGAACTATGCAAATCAGTAAAAGAAATGCTTATTACATTATTCAACAAGTACAGTCGTGCTTCCTTTGTGTGCAGACTTTGAGCTGTGTACGGGTGACTCTAATGTCCTCATAACAGTTTGAATATGATAAATATTATGTAATTACCGACATTCAGTTCATATTTAGAGTCTTTTTTTTGTATTATAATAAAATTTCAGCCAAATGCAATTTAGGGTTAACAACTTTTTTAAAGGGTGTATAGAACAGGAGGTTTGTTCCTATGTTGTCTGCTATGTGCCAGTTAACAGCCTAGAATAAACAGAATTCTACTACACTAAGATGCAGTCCAATCAGAAGGGCAAACCAGTAGGCAGGAAATCTTACTTAGTGTACCTGATTGTCATTCATGTCTGATACTTCAATCTTTATTATATAAAAGAACCAAAAAGTGTCCTAGTTCAGATCAATGACAAGCTAAATTGAAAAGAACCATTATTTAATATTATTTAATGATGAAAAATTTTACCCTAATTTAAAAAAAATCTAAACTCAACAATTTCAAGATAAATCAGCTTTATGCCCCACCAATAATAGACATAGCTAGTTCACTTTTTCAGACTTCTTCAGGACCTGTTTGGAAAATAATTTTCTAGAAATTCCAATTTCAATTAGTGGTTATTTTAGAGATACCAGACTAAAAATTAGTCATAATTATGTGCCTTTGTTTTCAACGTATTCAATACCATAGAATTTTACCTTAGCAGTAGCCGTTGAAGTGATTCGACAAATATTCATAATTCACCGAATAAGAGTTCAAGTCAGAAATCCCAATTAGAATTCTTAAGTGCACCAACTCTATCATGTACATACATCATTCCATTCACAGTCCTATCAAAAAAGTTGTTTATAACATATGCACATGCATAACAACAAACCATAGAACAATAAAAAGCACAGGTACTAACAAAATCCGACAAATTGTTCATCTCTGGAGGTTTAATAGCATGGTGAATTATTCTGGGGGGAAATGTACTTGCGAAACCCAACACGCACACATCAGTAAATTTCAGCCATAAGATTTAGATGGGATCGCTGCCATCGACTAGTCATTCCTGTCCCATCCAATCACTGTAACTTTTCGTTCTTAGAAACACTACAAATGCATCTCCAAAAATTCCACACGAATATGAAAGGGATAAGCAGTTTCAAACAAATATCGTCACAAGAATAAAGGAATAGAGGAGAACTGAACCTAAAACCAGCGTTCATATCATTAAAAGATTCTGAGGAATTAGATCCCGAGTCATTCAGAGGAATAGAACTAAGCAAACCAAGGAAGTTTACAAAGCCTTCAGGGTTAACACATAGGCCTTCCGCATTTTCGCTGCCCATATCAATGTCCCAGCAGAAATTTTGACCATTATACAAATTTAAAGGCCACGCACCTGAAACATGTTATACTTCATTTAGGTGCAAAGAATAGGTTTCGAGGTAGCTAAACAAGCTCGAAATAAAAAATAAAAAAAATCATTAGTTTAAGCAAGGTTAATCCCAAGGAAAAAATAATAAATATCTAAAACCAAAGAGAAGAAAGAAAACCAGGCATTAAAAGAGCTGTTATTTAGTTCAGTATCAAGTGAAGGATCACACTCACTACTATCATAATTTAGTCCTTCCGGTGAAGATTGAATTATCTCATTATGTTCATCATTCCGGTGATCTTTTGGAGCGCGAAAAACATAATCCGAATTTTCATTTAGATCTTCTGCTAGATAAAAACACCCATCTCTCCTGTAATCAGCTTTAACCTGAATAAACAATAAGGGTGGTAGTGTTGTCTGACTTGAAAAGAAATTTGGCAAAAGATGAAACTTTAAACAATCTGAAAAAGTTTTCAAGATTGAGATACAAAATGAAAGAAAAGCACTACTGAGAATCATGACAACCTGCTTACCTAGCAATGAAAGAAATAACTCACAAATAAATTTATCTGAAGCTACAAAACTAAAAATTCGTACATTAAACTTGCAACCAAAGAAATCCATGAGAGTTCAATCATAGAATACAGTCATTGCAGATTTTGCAACGAGCATGCAACTAAAACACCAATTTCACTTCGTGAGTCAAATTACAGGTTAGCACAATCTGTTTATTTACTGCATTTTAAGGCTTAACTCTCGCCTGAACAACCAGAGACTACGTTCCTATCAGAAAAATACACTGTCAAAGGTTTCCTATCTGCTTCTAATGTTCTAACCCTAAGCACTTTGCCGCACATAGGCAATAGAATCTCAAAAACCCTTCTGAAGCATAAAACTGAATTTATCTCGTCTATCACTTCATTTTCTAAAAACTGAAGGAAAAACATAGACCTACAAAATATCGATAACATCCTACAACATGGCTGTGCCATTTATAATGTTCTAGAAACCATCACTTGCATGAACAATTCTCATTCTAAACACTGCTGCATTTGCCATTAAATTTTTCTAGAACATTTAATGGCACAGCCATTAAATGTTAAGGTCCTCCTGTACAGACACGTAAATCAGTTATATTCAACTTTGTCTTAACATCTAGCTTGGGATGTTATAAAGGACCTGTACCCGGTTCACAATGAATATTGGGATTATATTCAAGTAACTTGGATCTCCTCATTGCTCTTCAAAACTGGAAGAGGCCTTACACCCTTCACCCCATGTCTAATCTTATCTCCTATTCTCACATGTCTCCAACTTATTTTGCCTTTGTTTCATTTCTATCAGATATACCTATCTCTAAAAATGTTTCAAAAGCACTAGGTCATCCTAGGTGGCGTGCAACTATGGAGGAAGAGATGACCACGGCTAATAGAATAGCAGATGGTGTCTGCTTTCACGACCATTTGATAAATGTATTGTTAAAGTTAACCTAGATGATTCCATGGACAGATTAAAAGCTCACTTGGCGGCTAAAGGCTTCACCCAAGTATATGGTGAAGATATCAAGAATGTATTCCATCATGGTAACTTGCAAAACGAGATTTATATGATGCAACCACAGTTTTTTTGCTCAAGGGGAATGTACCTTGGTATGTTGCCTACGGAAGTCTCTTTACGATCTAAAGCAATCTCCACATGTTTGGTTTCGTCGTTCAGTAATATTATATTACAGTTTAGTCTTCAGAAATGTGAGGTTGACCATCCTATCTTTTATAGAAATTCTTCTATTGGTCATATTTTTTTGATTGTATGTTATTGATGACATTGTTATCACTGGAGATGATCATACAAATATCCCTCGACTCAAGGAGTTCTTATAAGAGCAATTTGTCACCAAATATCTTGATAATCTCTAATACTTTCTCGGGATTGAGACTGTTTGATCCAAGGAGGAGATTGCAAGCAATCAATGAAAGTATGTCATTAATCTTCTTGTAGAGATAGGTATATTAGGTACAAGGCCAATTACTATTCCAATGAACCCTAACTTGAAATTATCATTTGATGAAAATGACATGTTAGAGGATCTAAGGAGGTACAAACGTTTAGTTGGCAAATTAAAATATCTGACTATCACTCAGCTAAATATCTCTTTTGCTACTAGCGTACCAAGTTAATTCATGAAACGACCACACATCAAGCATCTCAATGCAATCATGCCGATATTGAGGTATCTCAAGGGTAATCTAGGTAGAGTACTGCTATACAAAAATAATGGTAATCTCATAGTGCAGGCTTTTTCAGATGTTGATTGCGTTGGTTGCAATGTAGACAAGAGATTTATTACTGGCTATTATATTTTCCTTGGTGACAATCTTATTTCTTGAAAAAATAAGAAGCAATTTGTAGTCTCATGGTCAAGTGCTAAATCAAATATAGGGCAATAACACATACTACATGTGAACTTATATGGACCAAACATCTTCTTAAAGAACTTAGTTTTCCTAATGAAGGTCTTATGAAGCTTATATTTGATAATTAGGCAGCAATTCATATTTATTATAATCATGTGTTCCATGAGATGACAAAACACATTGAAGTTGATTGTCACTTCATCAAAGAGAAGATCTAGGCACAGCTTGATTGTCACCACCATTAGCTCTACAAATCAATTTACAGATGTGTTCACTAAGTCTCTAAATGGTCATTAAGTACAATTTCTATGTAACAAGCTAGGTGCATATAACATTTATGCTCCAACTTGAGGGGGGGTATTGAATATTATAGGCCAATCTAGGTCATGGTGATGTCAGCCCATATGGGTCTAAGCCATATTGGCCTATCTAGATACATTCAGTCACTCAATTAGGGTTTGGTGTCAAGTTCTCTCTCTTCCCTCTCTCCTTTGTGTACTCCTTGTTTCTATCAATTATAATTTTTTTAAAAACGAGATGTAATGGAAGCTGCAAGATGTGACATGAAGAGATGGAAGGAGAATAGAAACAAAAATGAAGAACAGAAGAAATTGCAGGCATAAGAAAAGAAGAAGAAGAAGAAGAAGAAGAAGAAGAAGAACTATATAGGGGACAAAGCAGAGAACAAATAGCTCAAAGGCAGAACAAGACAGGGGGATCAGAGAATAAAATAACTCGCAAGCAGAAAAGATAAAGTGGAAGAAGAAGAAGATAAAAATGCAGTCTGCAAACTGCAACAAGTAGAGGATGAAGTAGAGGAAAGAAAGACAGGAAAATGAAGAACAAAATAATTTACCACTCGTCTGTATAAATGAGAGCTATTTGGGTAAAACTCCCTTTCATAATTTTTTAATCCTGTTATTTAATGTTACTTTTAAATATGCTCACTAACTCTTATCAAAAATTTATCCTTGTACTTGTACCAATCATGATAACTTAATAAATTAATAAACATAGCACCCTCAAAACTAAAATTCTTTGTTTACCAGCAGTTTCTTGAATTTTGTCTCAATCTGATTGAAGTACTCCATTGATATAAGACTGGTAGAAGTGATTGTATCCCTATCTGTGGGAGAGAAGTATCATATGTTAACACAAAACATCATACAAATAATTTAGACAAAAAATAGCTCAACAGAATGATAATGATGCCAAAATGATATGGAAACGATAAGACCCAGATATATCCCCAGTACAGGAGTTCCATGTTATTCAGATAAAAATCCTTCCTCTCAATACTTTTTGGTTTATTACAAAAATAGAAGATAACATTAATATTTCATTAGGCATTCTTATGACAATGGTGTTTCTGAAATGACTAAGTTCTGAATAATTATTATTTTAGCAAACCATGGAGAAAAAATGACGACATTTTAAAAAACCACATGTTAATGATAATGTTAAAAAAGCAGAGGCATAAAAATGCAAAATTTTAGAAAGCAGTTAACATGAAAACATTCCTTTTGTTTTCATTTACATGGATCTAATGCACTTCAAGAATCTCATTACACTTCCTACTCTAACCATAGAGAAAAACTTAATAATTCTACAAAGAGACCTAGCTAGAAATCAGTTGACACTAAGCTGAGGTACCAATCAATGTCTGGTGGGATCTGTCACAATCTTTATTATTAATGTTGGCAAGATATTCCAATAGATTCACCTAAGGACTTAGTCACCCATATACTGCCTATGAGCTCTGCATTCCTTCAGCAAGTTCAATCCACTAACTACATTGTAAATCTTCAAAAATCATGAATACTGTTATTATAGTTTTGGAAGATATGATAATCTCATTCCATTACAAAGATATGTTTTGTTAGAGATAGTCCCATGCTAGTTATTAATAGTGCTTACCAAGATTGCCTTGTTCCTTTTCAATTAGATCTCCAAATAATTTTAACAACATAACCGAGCAACTGATTACTTTGGGGTATATGCACCTTATTTCAGTTGTCGACATGACAAAGCCAAGAGAATAAAATAAGTTCGTAATGATTAATAAAGAGGTCAACATGCTATCAGTTAGGTAAGTGTACCTACTCATAGCCTGTTACTTTTTAAGTCTACTAGACCAACACCAATCTAGACATCTTACCACAATCTCACAAGAGTCAAAGAGAACAAGTCTAAACAAGATAAGAAAGAATAACATGAGGAAGAAACTGATACAGTTCCCCTAAAGACATATGTCCGTCGTAAGAGAACAATCTAGAAGCTTTCATAGTAAACACTGAGATAGGAACAAGCTGAACAATATAAATACCCTCCTCTATGATTAAGAGGGGTTATCATGGTAGAAGGTCACAAGAGGAAAGAGAAAGTGGGGAATTCTCTCGAACTAATTCTCGTCTGGTCATTGTTTTCTTTGTTTTCTTTGAATACATTGTTCGTTTTCACTTCCTTGTCCAAGAGGAGAGAAGGAGATCCTATCAACTGGTATCAGAGCAAGCTCCTGGAGGTATGGGATCAAGAATTGCAAAAAATCACCTGGAGGTATTGGAGACTGATGCAGAACAAATTAAGGAAGAATAAAGGCATACGAGAGAGGAGCTACAGAAATCAAAATCAGAATCGACAGATCTGCAACAACAATTCCTTCAACGGATGGACGAGAAGTTTGACGAATTGAAGAAATCCATCAGTGAAAAGCTATTAGCATTAGAAAAGAAGGATCCAACAGCAAATATGACATCTGAATCAGTCAGAAACTCTCTAGAGAATGAGCAACAGGAGAGAGGCAATTCACAACCTGAGGTACCAACTTTTGTACCAGTTTCAAATCAAATTTCGGACGAAAACAAACAAGTAAAGAAAAGAGATCTCAACATCTTCAAAAGAAGCAATCCGGAAGGATGGCTCCGATGTGTAGAGAGATATTTTTGAATCAACAGAATTCAAGAAGAAGAACGAATGGAGGTAATCAACTTACACTTAGATGATATTACATTGGAATGGTATATTTGGACAAATATATTTGGACAGAGGATAGATATCTGTTCAAGAATTAGTAGGATTTTCGCAGCCAGCTTGAGAGGCATTTTGGAACTTCCAAAGCGGGAAACATGTATCAACAATTTCTTAATATCAAAGAGGGAGGATCTATATCTAATTATAAACAAGAATTCAAACGTTTCTCTACTTTTCTTCCTAAAATCTATCTACTACCAAATCAAAATGAAGAAAGATGACATTCCTAAAACAGCATTTAAAACTCATGAGGGGCATTATGAATTTGTGGTAATATCATTTGGTTTAATGAATGCTCCTACTATATTTTAGTCATTGATGAACCAGATTTTTCGACCATATATTCGTCGATTTGTTCTGGTATTTTTTGATGACATTCTAGTTTATAGTAAAGACCAAGATCAACATAAACAACACCTCTTACAAGTATCTTGAGTACTGTTTGAGAACCAATTAAATGTGAACACAAAGAAGTGTCACATAGGCCAACACAAACTGAAATATCTTGGGCACTAGATTTCTGCCAAAGGGGTAATGGTGGATTAAGGAAAAATTGATACTATGACAAACTGTCCAATTCCAAAAATATTCGCGAATTGCAATCGTTCGTAGGACTAACTAGTTACTATCGCCGTTTTGTGGTAGGATATGCTTTAATTGCAGCACCCATGATTAATCTGTTGAAGAAGAAATCATTTTGCTAGAATCAAGATGCCCAATGTGCTTTTGATCAATTACGGAAGGCAATGTCTACAACTTTAGTATTATCCTTACCTAATTTTTTGAAGGCATTCATCATTGAAATAGATGCTTCAAATTATGGCATTGGAGCTATATTAATACAAGAAGTAGACCTATAGCTTATTTCAGTCAAAATCTATCAAACCAGCTACAAACTAAATCAGCCTATGAACGAGAATTATTTTTTATAGTAAGGTCTATCCAAAGGTGGCGCCATTACTTGTTACATCAAAGATTTATAATCTGCATAGATCAAAAGTCCTTAAAGTTTTTACTTGAGCAAAAGATTGTACTAAATCCTTATCATAGGTGGTTGATTAAATTGATGGGGTCTGAATTTTGAAATTTAATTTAAAGCGGAGAGATATAATAAAGTGGCAGATGTTTTATCTCGCCTCTTCACTAGCACAGAACTACAAGAAATGTTTGTCATATTTTGAATTGATTGATTTTACTAAGATCAAAAATGAAATATCTCATGACTCAAAGTTATCTTTCATTATTTACAATCTCTTTAAAGACCCTCAGGCACATCTCTCATGACTCATTGCAGCAAGGAATATAGCTACATAAGCAACAACTGGTAATTTCAGCTCAATCTATTTTTGTTCCAATTCTTTTAAGAGAATTCCATGATAGCCCAAGTGGTGGACATGTTGGATTTCTTCAAACTTATCGAAGAGCCTCTAATAATGTCTATTGGTCCAGCATGAAAAAGTCAATTAAAAGATATATTGATGAGTGTGCAACATGTCAAAAACACAAGAAATCTTCACTTGCTCCTGCAGATCTACTCCAACCATTATCAGTGCCTACACAAATCTGGGAAGACTTAACTATGGATTTTTTGGAGAGATTATCTTGATCTAAAGGCTTCAATTCTATATTGGTTGTCATGGACAGATTGAGTAAATACTGTCACTTTATTCCTCTAAAATATTCATTTTCAACTCCTGAGGTTGCACTTATCTTTTCCAATAAAGTGGTACGACTTCATGGTATGCCAAGATTAATTATTTCAGATCGTGACAAAAAATTTACTAGTAATTTTGGAAATGAACTATTCAAATTACAAGGTGTTGAATTAAAAATGAGTACTACACACCACCCTTAAATCAATGGGCAGTCAAAGGTTGTCAACAAATATTTGAGAACTTAAGATGTTTTACATCTAATAAACCTACTTAATGGAGTAAATGGTTGCATTGGGCTGAGAATTGCTACAGCACTACTTACCATTCATCTCTCAAAACAACCCCATTCAATGTGCTGTATGGACAAGATTCTCCTACTATTATCAAATATGGAATTTCCCCCTCACCTCTTTCTATAGTAGATCAATAACTACAAGACAGATCAGATGCTCACTATCATCAAAGACCAATTACATCTCACTCAAACCTTTATGAAATATAAGGCTAATAGAAGGAGACAAGATGTTCAATTTATGGAAGGAGATTTTGTCTACCTTCACCTTCGACCTTTCAAGATGAAATCTCTAGCCAAAAAACCAAATGAAAAATTGGCACCACAGTATTAAAGACCATATAAGGTCCTCCATCATGTGGGCCAGTCAACCTATCGATTGGATCTTCCAGTCGACTCTTCTATTCACCCAGTGTTTCATGTATCACAGCTACGCAGAGCAACAGGACTTCAAGATCATGTACAACCCTGCCTCTAAATTTAACATAGGAACTCAAATACAGACTTGAGCCCGAATCTTGTTGAAAGCTTCAGCCCACAATAGGACCTAAGGTCCTAATCAAATGGGCAGGTCTTCCCGAATTCGAAGCAACATGGGAAGCAGCTTTAGAGATAATGCATCAGTTTCCTGACTTCCATCTTGAGGACAAGGTGGATTTAAATGGGGGGAGTATTGATACGGTACCCCTAAAGACATGTCTGCCGTAAGAAAATAGTCTAGAAGTTTTCATAGTAAACACTAGGATAGGAACAGGCTAAACAATATAAATACCCTCCACTATGATTAAGAGGGTATTGTGGTAAAGGTCAAGAGAGGAAAAGGAGAGTGGGAAATTCTTTCGAAATAATTCCTGTCTATTCATTGTTTTCTCTATTTTCTTTGAATACATTGTTTGTTTGGCTTTCTTTGTCCAAGAGGAGAGAAGGGGATCGTATTAGAAACTTGAGGAAATCACAAATCCAGATAACATCCTTTAACATACTTGTGTCAAAGCATTTGAATCCTTTTTAAGTAAGGTGTAGCAAACAAAAACACCTCTAGATGGCATTCTACTTCGATATGCAGCTACTAGCACAGCTTCTATTCATAGTCCTTTTGGCAAATGATGTAGAAAAATGATGCTCTAGAAATCTCTAGTCTTCTTTTATGCTAAAAACATTTGGTGAGGTACACAAGAAAACTCACAAATGATACCTTCACCGTGCATTATCTACTCACATTTTTTTCCAAATTATTATGCATTGTATTCTCTAAACACCTTCACCTGCCCACTAACTACAAGTTGACACGTTTGGCACCAAAGTGGCTCAATTGATGTAAAGAGAAATGTCAAAAAGGGTTAGCTCTACTTTTACACTATGAGATGGGAGATCTCCCACAATTGAATCAAGGGCCTCACAATTAAACATCATTTTATTTGCAACAAGAAAATTATTTCACCAAGACTTATAGTCATTAAACTGGTTCCAACGAGAATGTTTTGCCATTTCGAGTAACACACATGCTATGTAAATCAATACTGTCTAGCTTTCCTTATACTATATTTCGATGTTTAGAATACCAAAGATAGACACCAAGAAACTACAGCCTATTTTATCCAATCTTTTCAACATGATAATGGTAACACATATTGTTGAGAAATGTTAAGATGTAGTTTGGGTCGTTTGGGCCCATTAGACCTTGGACCCATTAGGCTACCTCTGGACCCACAAAGCATGTATCATTTACAGCACTACCTCAGTGTGAGCGATTAAGGATGGTTAAAAAGGTGGCTGATGTTCTTTTGCTGTTCCATCTATTCTCCCATCTATTCTCCCATCTATCTCAACATATAGGGTAACTAGGTGTTGCTCCATCTTCTCGTCAATCAATGAAACTCTTTACAGATCATGAAAGACTCGATATGAACTATAGAAACATTTTAAAGAGCAAAGAATTTAGTGCACTTGGCATTATTCTTATTAAAAATTTCAATATTGCCTTCTCAAGAAAATGGCTTTGAAAATCAGGCACTAAAGACGAGGGAATATGGTTAGATGTTATTAGTCTGAGGTGCAACTATAGCAAAAAAGTTTCTGATATTATTCCAGGTAACATCAAAAGAACCACATAAGCATGGATGGTACTTTCTGCAAGCCTGGGATGCAATAGCAATTAGATCAAATATTTGTAGACAGAATGAATAAAAAGACTTTCTGCAAAGATTACTGGGTGGGTACACGTCTACTTCAAAGAGCACCTCTAGCTTCTCTTCAAGGCAGCGCAAGACCTTAGCATTCACTATTGCAGTAGCTTTATAACATGGAATAGGATGAGGAGGACAGTGGCCGAAATACAAGAGAAATGTCAATATATAAAGAGATTCAACAATTTAAATAACGAGATGCAAGATGATCCATTGTAAGCCCTGCTAAATAACTACCTAGACTCTAGACAGAGAGAAATAGACATCATTTTAGGAGGGAGATTATCACATTTTACAAGGCTTTCCAGTGAGCATGTAACAAGATGAATGAGTGGATGAGACTAGTGGGGATGAAAGAGAGGATTCTATTATTCGGATCTTCAAGATTTTTACGCTGATGGAGGACATAAATTTAGAACTAATTCTAAATGTCTTCATATTTTGCCAAACCTAAAAAAAATTCTATTACCAAGATGGCATGGACACAACAAGACTACACTACCTTTCATGACAGCATATTGTTGTATATACTCAAATGATAATAGTTAAGGAAAATGTATGCCTTCTCATGATCATAAAAATGATATAACATGTACAAAAATGAAGAATTGAAGAAATTGATTGGACCAGACACTTTCATATGCAGAAATATGATGATACAAACTCAAGAAATTGCCTTTGTCTCGTATTCCTGTCCAGGATGACGCATGTCCAAATATTTCTAATACTGAGATTTCTATATACTACCTTTTTCATCTGGCACAACATTCTCTACATGTAAAATTCTACGTCTCTTTACTGTTTCTGGTTGAAATGAGCAGTTGAGACTTAACATGAAACAAACCAGATCACAGCCTGTAACTTTTAAAATGAACAAATGATGTATAAATGTGAAAATCAAAAATAATGTTAGAAATATGTAAATAACGTGTAACAGGTAACAAAGACAAAAAATCCTAAAATGGTATGGAAAATCAGATTCAAAATAGTTCTGTTTAAAAAATTAAGGTAACAAGAAGCATTATAAGATCTAAGCAACAGCGAAAAAGCATACAAAATCAAGTTGCGATAATGAAACTGCTGAGTCACCTGACTTCATATATTTCCCCATTGAAACACGAGCTGAGTCGGCACATTCTTTAGAGTCATATTCATCCTCATCTCTCCTTGGAGAAGATATATTAGATGCCAGTGGAATCACTATGGCTGCCATGTTGTCCATACTACCCCTTTCAAATGCAGCCTTTACTAGTAGATCAGCCAACACATGTTTCATGGTAGAAATAAGCTCCAAATTTATATTTTCTCTGAAACTTGCTTCCCATAACAGATCACAAACTTCTTGAACAGTCAGTTTCTCAAAGATCCCATCAGATGCAACAACAAGATAACTATCATTATTATATAGAGGCAGCCAATCCGTCACTTCAGGTGTAGATATGACTCCATACCTAATTTTTATGAAGAAGAATGGAATATTAATAATCCAAAGGTGTTTATTCGTGAAGAGTAAAAGAGGACAGATGCTTGAAGAAAAATAAAGAACCTAGCTCTGGATTTATATTTGCAATAAAAACAAACTTCATTCACGGTTAGTTTCTATTTCCTTTGTATGTCTCATCCAAATATTGAAAAAGCAAGATTTTTAGGTCCGTTCAAATTTTCTAGGATTTTTCTTGTGAACTCTTATGTTTCAGGATTTATTTGCATTACAGTCGCTTAGTTTTTGTAATCGTCTAGATCAATATAGTCGCACAAGCATTTTATTGTCACAAATGGCTTTTCTTTCTAGGATTTCTTCTACGGCATGAAGCCCGACGTCACTGCCACAGTTGTCAATTGCAATCAACGTTCAACATCATCCACTGTCCTCCTCTTCCCTCTCCCGACTAGTTTGTCATAGCTCTCTTTTCCACCTCCCCTTTTGGTTTCTAGTGGACCCTGTCATGAGACAAAACCCAACTCCACTGATCTCATCTACAGATCCCACTCCAGCAAGTGAAGCCGGACTATCATTTCCAACAAAAATAGAAATCCATCCACCGACCATCCAACTGGGAAAATTTATTTGTAGAATCATAGAGAGTACCATTCCCTTAATTTGTCTTATTGTGCATCAAATAAACCCTACATCATGTTTAAATTTCTGCAATCTTATCTGCCTGACTCTGTCAGGTTTTTTTAAAGATATCATCCGATGAAAAAACCAAATAACTGAATAAATCTTGTCATCCATCACCTCAAGAACAGACATAATACCGAAGAAATATGCAGTGAAATACCCATACCAAATTGCAGCCAAGATAAAGAAAACTAATAATTTAAAGTTATTTTACCTGAAAATAACTTTAAATTATTATCAAATAAGGACTTAATAGATGTTATCCACAACAATTGCCTACAGGTCACAAAATGAATACCCTAGAACACAGATGTTACTATCAACTACATCACAAGGCCACAATTTTATCTTTCTGTGTTAATCTCGAAGGATTGGATTTTCTATTTTCTATGTTAATCATGAAACAAGCTCATTAATCACATTACTTCACACACACTAATGTTGTTGATATAAATGACACATTGGGTCTCGTTTAACGGGACAACTTGCTTCATATATCAATCATAGTGCACAGAACTCTTATGGATGTTGAGATTCGCTTAAGACCAAACCCTCACTATCAAACCATCAAAAGATAGTTCATCAATTTGGATTCAAGCTAGAAGTAAAATAAAGTAATACGATGATATATAAAGTAATCAATTAACACACGAAGTTGTCATCCAAGACAGATGTTTAGAAGAAGAAGAAACTGAGGTAGATAAAAGAGAGAAGTCTACTCATTTCTCATAAATTATGACCAGAAAAACTGAATAAACAATCTAAATGGATTTCATGCAATGTTTTTCAGTCCATTGCTAACCAGTACAACACAACAAAGATACTGCGAATGTAATATGAAGACCCAAGCGTTTCTCAGGAAAAAGGTGACTAGTTTCTCACGGAAAATAAGAAAGAATGGATACCATAATACTTCTCAAAAAGGTGAAACTCACCTTTTATATGGCACATCACCAATAGCCCGTGACACTGCTAACTCACCATTGACTCTTGGCACACCAGCCCAATCTTGAACGAATCCACCAGCAGCTTCCACTCTTTTTCTTTCTCCATCTCTGTCAGGGTGATGGTCCTTGGTCAGCTCTTTAGCACAGAGTTGAAGTCCAGCATGATTCATAAAACCAACACTCCCTTTATCTTCATTGGATAGGGTAATGTCTTTATTTCGTTTCCTCTTCCTAAACTTTGAACTCTTGCCTAGGAAACGTAATGCAAAATTAATAAAAATAGGATTCCCAAAAAATTAATTTCAATAAAGACAATGATTAGACTCGTGTTGCGCCAGCCTACTTCAATCAAGGGGTGACATATTAACATTTTATACTCTGCATTACGGAAAAAAAGAGTATCCATAGACCTGGATGATGACGACTTTCTGAGCACATGACAGCTTTGGAGTCGCCAACATTGGCAACAAGAATTTCACCTTCCACTATAAGAACAATCGTGGCAGTTGAACCAGATTCAAGGCTCTTTCGAGAAGCTTCCTGCACAAGGTGAAGAATACTTGCGTCTTTAAGATGGTTGGAAAGAAAAGATAGTGATGATAAAACCAGAGAGTAAAATAGGGGGGAAAGTCTTTCCTTAGAGAATGTTGCATCGATATCATGGATTGCCCTTAACAATGATTCCCTTAGTATCTCAAACAGAAGTTCCCCATCATATGATTTAGGATATATCCAACTGGACCTATGATTTTGATGGAAACACCTGTGGTCAAACTTGTGAAATTTCGATAAAAATAAATGAAAGTGACAGTTTTTCACACTTTGGAGCATAAAGGTACCACAAACCTAGCACCACAAGCGTGGAGAAAAAGGAGGATGCTGATTATGAATCTCAACATTTCATTTCAGAACATTAATCAATAAACTTTAACAGTTCATATTCGGATTACTTTTACCCGGTAGATGAGACAATGATCATAATAACCTTTGTTGAATCCAAAAGACATTAAGATCAAATCTGTCGCGCCAAATTTCCATAAATATTAGTTTAAGATGTTCCTCCCCTATGTAGCACCTTTGACTGCAAACTATTGATATGAAGTTATGTTGCTCGCTCACAGAGCCCAACTAGTGCTTCACAGCCGCTTCTCTTAGGACAATTATATATAGTCTTAAACTGACGTTACTGAAGAAATCTTACTTTTAAAAACCATGCATGCCATTCTTACTTTGAACATTTCACAGATGCATGCGTGACTCATCCATACAAACATGAAAAAAATGACAGATTTTAGTGAACAGTAAAATAGAACGAACAAAAACTCATGCGACAACATTTCTGTGACTAGTGATTTTGCACCTGATAACTTCAATAAACACACGAAGTCATGCAACATGGCACAGTTCAAAATAAAAAAATAGAACAGGAAAAATAATATCAAATGAGAACCATCCATGATGCACATTGTGCTGATCTTGTTGCGTGCCCAATTTGAAACGTTCTAGGATCACATCACCTTTCCCTTCGTAAGTCAGCTTCTCAGTTGACCTTTTAAGGAGAAATGAATATATATCATTTAAAGGAAAATGCATATATATACGGTAGTAAAAGATGTCCAGAGAGAGTGGTCAAACCAAAAAAAAAAGACAGCAAGGCGACACACCTTCCAGGATATGCATTATCTTGGCCTGGGCCCTCATCCAGTCTGACACCATGAAGCACCACATCCCCCACCCTTTTATTTTCAAACTTCTCAGTTGATTTTCTGAAGATAGATGAATATGCTCCATTCAACAGAAAATACACATGAAGATAAAAGTAGTCCAGAAATAGTTGTGAAGCCATCTCGCTCGCTTCAGCACCATTATGTCCATCAAAAACAGCTACAATGCCTACGCTTACTTCCTTCCTCAACAAATTTTTACCTGGGCAGAAGTTGACGGATTTTAAAAGAAGCAATACCCACAAGACATCTGTGGAGCCCTCAACGATCAAAATATAATTCACTAATGATGTAAGGACAGAAATAAAAGATACAAGATGTGGCTTACAATAAAATAAATAAAAAGGAAAACATGGAAAAAAATATTCTACAAATGCTTGCAACATACTCCTATTAAGGCCTTATGAACACCATGCACTCTTTTTCCTCTCTCTGAAGGAAGCTAGAATCCAATTTGAATCAAATTTCTGAAGTAACTACGTCAAATGTTCTACTGTGTTTATTTATCAAAGAAAAGTGGGATATCAAGTATTTGAGAAGGAAATCGGCAAGCCTACAGCGCACAGCGACAACAAAATTTTGTCATCTTCGTTCTAAATTCCAGTCACTCGTTTCTTTCTTGTTGAACTTTACAGCAGCTCTGTGATCGTTCCAGAGATATCGCTACTTGAATGATTAAATGGTTTGACTACCATCATTTTAGAATAGGGCATCTGCAGACAAAACCACACAACCATCATTCTTTCACATATAATTTTAGCAGTATGGTATGCGTAGAGTTGAATATTTTTCCCAACTAAGGCGAAAAAAATGAATAAATAAAAGTCGAGAAGAATTTCGCTAACGGATTTCCCCATTTCGTCCACGGAACACAAACTTTATTAGGTAATAATTGTGATCAAAGCAAATCAGAGACAAATACCACGCAGACGTACCGATGGACGGGATGCGGACGTTGAAGGCGCACACGGCGCGGTCCTCCTGAGACCTCCTCCGCCCCTGGTGCATCGCTAGCTGGCAGTTCGTCACCTGGCCGTACCAGCGACCCCGCCCATGGTCCTCCTCGTGGAAGAGAGTCCACCGGGGGCACCTGGGGGATCGGAAGACAGCCGGCGCTCCACCCTCCTTGTAGACAGTCAGGCACGTAGACGTCTCAGCCGCATAGGAGCCTGATATCGCCGACCAGAGCAGGAGGAGAAGGATCAGCCGCACGGTCATCGAGAGGAGCAGAATTCAGGCTCCGAAGAGCTCTCGCGCATTGAGGAAGAAAGATTGACGAGAATTCAAACCAAGGTATATTACGCGGCAGTTTGTATCTCGCATATTCCATTAGGAACCATTTCCTCTCTCTCTCTCTCTCTCTCTCTCTCTCTTCTCTCTCTTCTCTCTCTTCTCTCTCTTCTCTCTCTCCTCTCTCTCCTCTCTCTCCCTCTCTGTCTCCGTGTACACTACCTGCAGAAGAGGAGGAGAATAAAGTGACTGAGTTTGGGTTCCAAAATTTTGTATTTGCCGATTATATTTTAGTAGATTTAGGTAAATAGCATATTTTTTTGCGATCAAAATATGGCAAGCGAGTTCCTCGTCCATACTTCCTACACATACACCAGCAGTCGTCTCCCTTACAAAAAACACATTTATATTTCATTGGGAAAAAAATTGCATCATTACGAAAATCACGATTATCCTTCAGAAATAATGTTCAGGTGTATATAAATAATTTATTTTTAAAGGGATATTACATATGAATGTAATCTTTAGGATATTCTCTGAATCTAAAGAAATGCGCGTTAATTACTTATATATATGTCGTTTAGGCGTTAAGTTTAGAGTGGAAGGACGAAGAAAATATTAAGAGGAAAATATGATAAAAATCAAGTATCTTCCTTACCAGCCACGCGTGTGCTGACGTGTGCGGAAAACAGCCGGCATCACCTGTGGGAGTCCTTGGATTGGCCACGTGGATTAGAAAAACTGCCATCTACGGCCCACATGCTGTTTTATGACTGTTTATCTTTCGGCAAGTATAAAGCATAAACCAAGTGAAATATGGATTTTTAATTTTGAGAAAAACAATATATGAGAAGATTGGAGGACGGCTCGATTACGTGGCGTCAGGAGGAAACGGAGGGAATAAAAAGGGATAAACCGCTGTGGAAACTTGACCGGGTTCAATGAACCATCGTGCAGTTCGTTTCCACGTCGGTAACTCTACTCGCGGTATGGGTTGAGACAGATTTCTCCGTGAGAACTGGCCGTATGATGCTGTGATCCAACGACGGATCCTCGGCGAGCCCACAGAGAGAGAATCGGTCGGCTTCGCCGCTTGCTGGAGTAGGCTAGTTTATTACGTTCTCCGGGAACACCATACAATGGATTCTTCACCAAGACGGCCGGTGGGGGCGGAGGACTTGCTTTCCACAAAAACAACAGAGAGAAACAGAGAGCGAGCGAACATGGAGAACTTTTTCCAGGTGATCCATAAGCGATTCATTCCTTCTTCTATTGCCTTTGAGAATATGTTATTCCTCTCTCCAATTCCGTCTGTTTATCGCTCTTTCAGGCTTCAAAATCGGCTCTTTCGCGCGATTTGTGCTTATTTCAAGTCTTTCTGACTAAACATATTCTCTGCCAAATTTTCATATAGCATAATATTTTAATCTTACGATATCATGTTTCATCTTTTGGCTGCTCGGAGAATGCGTTAGGAAACTTGTTTTCGCTTAGGAATCTCCACCTGTTGGATATAACTGTCCAGGTTGCTTGTGTTTTGTGTTTGTTAAATTTGAATGTCATTTATGCAAGGAGTATTCTAAGTTATCAGGCTTATGCGCCACTATGATGTAACGTTTTTATCTTAAAACTTGATGTGCTCAAACGTTCTTATTGGAATTTCGACCTAGAAGACCTTACCGGTTGAAATATTTATTATTATAATATCTTCCTTTTTTACTGATTGAGAAGCTCAATCTTAAATAGAATTTTAAATATCATTTCTAGATCAATCCATCACTGCTTCTTTTATCTGAAGTCATTTAGCTTTTAGCATGCCATACCATGAGATTAGTTTTACCATTTCATGACTTGAGAGTTCTCTGCTGAGGACACGTTTGCTTCCTTTATAATAGATTATTCTGCTGTATTTATCTGTTTCTACTGCAGTTACTACCATCAGAAGCTATATTTCTATTTTTAATGTACTCATCAAATTTGTATAAGTGATCTCATTTTTTTGCCTAAAACTTATGCCATAAATCCGAACAGGTTGTCCGATAATTCAGATTTTTAATCATAAACATCTGGGGAGGGCGGGTTTTCAGCATATGCTAGTACATTTTCCACTTATATTGTTTGACATTGAGAATAGAAAGGATGCACTTGCATTGGAACAAGTAATAAACCAAGTCAGTCAATGATAGCATTGCCTTGCCTCAAGATGGCTAGTGCCTTAACATTGGAAGTTTTTGGGCCATCTTCGGTTTTTAAACATGTATACTGAAATTATAAGAATAAGATTTATTATTTATTAACTCTTACGTAGGAAGGATCTTTAAATCACCATGCTTGAGTTTTCTAGAAGTCTTAATGGTTATGAAAACATGAGAATTCCTTTTTATTATTTATGGAAATATTTCCTTTTAGATTCTCATTTATTTCTTTTACTACAGAAATAACCCCTTTAGGCTCCTATTCCAGTGCCTTGCCTGCTGCTCTTACATTCTGTCTGTTTCTCTTTAACAAACTGGATATTATCTCGTTCCCCTGGCATTCCAATGACATAATGTTTGTGCTTCTTTTTCCCTTGATTCTTTATTTTACGTAGTGTTTCATCAGAAGCTTCTTTTTCCCTTGATTCTTTCGTTATTTCTGCGTACATACCTTTCATCACAACTTTCGCCATGTTGTTTTATAATCTTGTTCAAGTTAGGCTCGAATCCATCAAATGCATTTTTGGGGAACCCTACATGCAAGGGGACCTGGCATATATGGTCGGTTGTAGAATGGTTAAGTTGCGAAAGTTAGTTCCCCCTTTGTTTGACATCTAACTGGAATTGAAAAGATATATGAATGTATTTTTTTTAAAAAAGTTAAAATAAAGCTAATCCGTTGACGTTTTAGGATACTAATCTGGTAATTTTTATGTAGAATCATCACCTTTTTTTATTCTCTCTCTCGTTTTCAATCATATTTGATGTTTGAATATTAGGGGCTGGATAGAAATGAATGGGTCAACATAAGTTTTTGGGTTAATTGGTATTAAGAAGAGAACTAAGGCAGATTCTTTTATTTCTGATATCGCTTTTTTTATTTCTACCTAGCTTTGTTTACTTTTCGAGTCTTACATTCATCTGTTAGAAGCCTATGAGTACTGGAATTTGATCCTATTCCATGTTATTCCGCATCTCTCTTCACCATCCAACTAAATAATTTAAAAATATTGGTCAGATGCTTACCTACGACTTCACTTGAAAACTGTCTTCATTACCCTGATTCGATATTTTTGCAGTATCTATTAAAATGTGAAGTTTATCACGCACGACAACAAAATAGATAATGTATTCAAAACATATTTTTGACATACATCAATACAGTCGATCCCTCTCTTATAACTTTTTCCACCATTTTTGTCTTTAAATTTTGTGTTCTATCATGTTTCCTTGATTTTTTTCTGATTAAACCGGGGTTTAGATCTGGGATGGATTTTCTTTGTTTAATCTGCTGGACTTCTATGTGATTTCACGAATGCACTATGTAAAAATATTCTGAATATGGACTACTTTTTGCTTCTGCAGAGAATCTTCACCTCGCCCCCTTCTCTTTCTGCATGACTTATATCATTTTTATACCCTTCTAAAGACTGAAAAAATTTAACTTTCGTGATTTAATGAAAATAAAATTTTTAAATTGAAATGCTTTTTCTTAAATCATGTGACCATCTATTTGTGTCACCTTTCTGTTCGAATACTCTCATAGGTAGTACTTATCCTATATGCTTGTGAAACAAATAGATGTTGGAGATTAGCCTTCTTTGTCCCTGATCATGAATAATATTGCAATGGTTTTCCCTCAAAAACTAATATAATTGTCTGGCAGTGTTCCATTGTTACCGTAGGGCATTTCGTGTGCGCCATGTTCTAAAAGAAAACTCTTCTTTGCTCCACCAAGAGATTATACACTGTGTTTTACTCGCAGAAGTAGAAATGGGTCTTTGCGACTGATTACTCCATTGTTGCTCACGTATGTACCACTTGATTTCATGCATTCTCTTGTGCCTGGTAGTTAAGCGTGAGAACATTTGCATAATCAAGAAGACTGAGATATTAGATGGATATGAGTTACTCTTCATTATCAACTTTTTCAAATTTATTCATTGGCTTTTGAACTTTCTAATGTCTACAAGTAGCAAAAATGGAAGCCCACCAATGACCCTATCTTCCTTCTCTTCAGGAAGGTAAAGAAGATGTTCTCGAAGCCTGGTATATGGACGACTCAGAGGAGGATCAGAGACTCCCTCATCACCGTGAACCGAAGGAATTTGTTTCCTTTGACAAGCTTTTAGGTTTGCTTTAAAAAAATCGTATTTATGTGCTTGTCTCCACTAATTCAAGTGGTTCACAGTTAGCATGCATAAAAAAAATTTACACTGCAGAGCTTGGAGTTGTAAGCTGGCGCCTGAATGCGGATGCTTACGAAACCGATGAAAACCTGAGGAAAATTCGCGAAGCCAGGGGCTATTCTTACATGGTTTGTTAAATGGCTAAAGTTAGTCCTTTTTTGCTGAACGTGTTCAAGAGATGGAAATACGAAGACTAGTGATTGTTTTTCCGGTTCACAGGACATATGTGAAGTGTGCCCAGAAAAGTTGCCCAACTATGAAGCCAAGATCAAAAGTTTTTTTGAAGAACACTTGCACACTGATGAAGAGATCCGTTATTGTCTGGATGGGAGTGGTAGAATAATTTAAGCTTTTCGATTCCATACCTCTGCTTATGAAGCACCTTTTCATTTTTTCATCTCATTAATGTCATGAAAATACGGGAAATACTAAAACATTCCGGTTGATTGAATGGAAGGAATCCAAATGGCATAGGGAACAGATCAATTATATTTGGCATGCATTGTGTTTTCCACATTTCATAAGGATCATCCATCACCAATGAGTTTTCTGAGGTGAATGTAGAATACTATATCTTAGAAACAGTATGACTGTACGCCATCTCCTTGTCTTTTTTTCACACTTCTTTATTCATTGTGGCTGTGGCTGTGAAGGATATTTTGATCTGAGGGATGAAAATGACCGTTGGATCAGAGTTGCAGTCAAGAAAGGAGGGTTGATCGTCTTGCCTGCTGGATTGTATCATCGATTTACTCTGGATACTAACAACTACATAAAGGTATGTAGATCTTTATTTCGGTATTTGTGTCGATCATTCTTTTCCCATCTTAGTTGGAGTGATGTCGTGCCTTACAAAAAAAAATTCTCATAGTCCCTGCATTAATCACAGTCTGCATTTTTACCAATTTCCATTTCCCAGATTACCCTTTTGTTCGTAGTTGGTTATTAATCTTGATCCATTGATTTAAAAGAGGAAATTTTTCTTCTTCCTTTTTTCTCCAGGCAATGAGGCTCTTCGTAGGTGAGCCAGTCTGGACTCCTTACAACCGCCCTCATGACGAACTCCCTGCCAGGTACACCATCTTTGATCATAGTTGGTTTCTCCTTTCTCTATTACTACATCCTGCCTTTCTTTCGTTCTGTGGATTCCTGCATTAAACGTCTCCGACATACTGAAATGTACGGATTTCTTTTTCAGGAAAGAGTATGTTGAATCACTTTCCAGGAAAGAATTTGGTACTCATGCGGTCGAATCTCATTGATGGATGGCTTTTGAGCTGCAATGCACCTGTGTAAACTCAGTGGTTCTTCCCCACGAGCTCCCCGCCAGATGGCTCATGGTTCAGTTACCCAATAAACAAAATACTTTGAAACATACAATATCTAAGAAGCATGGGTCTGAGTCTTTCTCCTATATTGCACCTTAGACTACATTATTTGCCTGTATTTGGAGTCAATGTGGTGGTCAGTCGGCTCTTTGCTATCCCAAGATGCTTTCTATTTTATAGTGCCTTTAGAGAGTTACTCGTTCCATCCATAAGGATGTTGATACAATCTTCTCTGGAAGGATCAGGTCTGAGTAAATTAGGAGAGAAACAATTGTATTGATCCTCAAACTTGGGATAATGTTGTAGAGATAGAACATCACGATGACAATTCTATCAAAGTACACGAAAGGAAAGAGGAAAAGAAGAGTAAAAGGTTGGGAAATGAATTTGAGAGGATTCTCTTGCCTTTCCTAGCTTTGAACTGTTCTCCCATTCATATGCCCCCCCCCCCCCCAGTTGTATTTATGTTCCTCACACGTGTATGTACCCCTATTATGTCTTTTATATGTTAGTAATGAGGTCGTAACATTACTCTCCCCCCTCTAGATTTACCTGGTCCTCTAGGTGAAAGTCTAGAAATTGGTGAGTAATATTACAAATTACCTCCCATGAAGCCTCATGATTTGGTAGATTTGCCTATTGGACAAGAACCTCTGAGCCAATTGGTGTCTTCTGCATACCTTTGATTGTTTGAGGTTGGATGTGCCATTCTATATCTGTGGTGAGTGAAAGTGAGAGTTCATGAGGATTGTTGGTTGATAAGGCTTGACATAGTTGAGATACATGAAATAATGGATGAATGAATTGATGATGAAGATGAAAGATCCAACTTTTATGATGTTTGGCCGACTCAAGAAAAGATTTTTATGGCCTAAAAAATTAGGGAGAGAGCTTCTCGTTTGCCTTGTAATGCAGAGACCTCATTTTGTAAGGACGAAGCCGTAGATAGACATTATCATTTATTTGAAACTCTTTTGGGTGACGGTGACGATCCACCTTACATTTCATCTAACAGTAGAAGTTCTGTGTATGTGATTTGAGCAATTTGAGCATTTAATCACATTCCAACAATTGTTGGTCCATAGCTGAAATTAGAGAGGGAAAGGCCCATAGCTGATGATGGCAAGTAGATCACACTCATAAACTTCTTTGAATGGAGCAATATTGATAGAAGAATGATAGGCCTCGTTATACGATAAGTCTACCTAATGTAACCAAGATTGGTAGTCCTTTGGCCAATCCAACATAAAACATCATAGGTAGGATTTTAAGGATTTATTCACCACCTTAGTCTATATGTGACCAAGGTTGCTAGTCCTCATGTGTATTTGAAGTTCAATTCCTTGCAACTTATATAACTAACACTTTGTCATAGTTAGAGATAATAAATTTAAGCAGGTCATGTAAATGAGTAATCTCTTTTGTAAAAGTTTGTGTCACTTGTGGTGCAGAAAATGAGTGTTTTAAAAGAAGACAATGATTATACTTATTGAGTCAATCAACTATGACCATAATAGTATGAAAGTCATTCAATTTTGGTAAACTTTTGATAAAGTTTATGGAAAGGTATTCTCATACCTAATGTGGAATGAGAAATAGTTGCAAAAGACGTTGGGAACAAAGATATGATTTTATTTTTATGGCAGACTTGACATTTTTCCACATATTTTTTAATATTGATTTTCATGCCTTCAAAAATACTTGTTGTGATAATCACTTATATGCCCTTCGTAAACACTTGTTGGCCTTCAACTAATGAATCATGAGCTTCTATTAATAGTACCATCTTAAACTAGTCAATATTTTTAAAGTACCATATTATGGTGCATGATAAAACGAAGATAAGTAGCTAAATCATTGATTAGTTCATCCATAATGGCTTTTAGCTTAGAATCTTGTAATATTTCTTATTCAACAATAGCAAGGTCCAAAAATTTGGGGGTGTGAAATTGAAGCCACCGTCAGCTCCCCCATGTGAGGCATGCAAGCTAAGGCATCAATTGCAGTATTGATGTGCCCCTCTTTATCTAATAAGAAAATTGAAACTAAGTAATTTGATAAGGCACATGATATTGTGGGTGGGCATACCATTGTTCAAGAAGATATTTTAGACTATATTGATAAATTCGAATGATTAAGGGCTGATGAATTAAGTAGTGTTCTCATTTTGTACTACTTTGACAATAGTAATGAGCTCTCACTCATAAGCTTACTTGAATTGATGTTGATAGGGGAGGACTTGGCTGTGGAAAGCCACTAGTCTTCAAGATTGAATTAGGGCCCTGCCCACTCTATGCCTTGAGGCATTTATTTCAAGCACAAATGGCAGTGAAAAAGTAGGCGAAGCTAAAAAACTAGGATGGTTATCTTTGGCTCTTTGAGTTGAATGAACACCTCTTGAAAATCTAGTCTTCAGTCATAAGAGTTCTTGAGTAAGTAAGTAAGGGGCCATGGAAGCATAGTTAGCCACAAACTTTCTATAATAACTTGTGAGCCTAAGAAACCCTCACAACTCTCAAATATTCTTTGGAGGAGGTCAATGGAGCATTAGTAGTAGTATTTGAGATATATATATATTTTTTATGTGAATCTAATAGTAGCCGGACTTCAAATCCAAGTTAGAGAAAATACTCATAGCATGTAATTCATCAATCAATTCATTTACAACATGCATCAGATATCAATTTGGAATTATTACTTTATTTAATGCCCAATAGTCCACACAAAAACTCCAAACACCATCCGTTTCTTTAACTAATAAAATTGGATTTGCATAAGGGTTTTGTGAAGGATGAATAAAATATGCTGACAAAAGTTATTGTATTGACTTCTCGATGGTATTCATATTATAGCTGAGAAAATAAATGGGGATAATGATTAGAAATGAGATTCAGTAGGGTGACAATGGTTGTACAATTGTTTCCTATTGTACATGCACACTGTGCAACTCAAGGAGAACTAGGGGCTGCTATCTAATAATCTTTTCTAATTTTTTTTAAAAACTTCAGATTTAAATAACTTTGGATCTCATCTAAGAATTTTGAGCACACCATTTTCTAAGAACATTATAGTTAAGTTTCCCCAATTTACATGCATCCACCCTATCGAACTCAACCATTACATATAGAGTATATCATTTGTACTTTCCAATGTGAGTGGGAAAAATCTTGTGTGATGAGTAAGCACTGACCCTCTAAAAGAGATCTTCTGGCAAACTCTATCCCCCTATAGGATTTAGTCATTTCTCATGACAATTTCATAATTCACTACTTCATAAAGGGATAATTGAAGTTGTAAATATGATTATGAGGATAGGAAATTATTTGTCACACCCAAATCAATCAGAATTGTGATTATATGCCCTTGTAAAATTTCTTCCATCATTATAGTTCTTGTCTAAGTGAATCCTACCACTAAATTCAATCATACTTATGATGTAAATAACATAAATTCTTTTGTTGGTTTCTTCACATCGACAATAGAATCATATAGAATGGTGTCACTTAGTTCATTGTCATCTTCATGAACTATCAAAATCTATTGTTGTTCCTTACATCAATTTTCTATCTTAATAGTGGTAGCATAGTCTTTTTTCACAGCAGCCTTGATATTCTACATTAGTAAAAGTGATCCACTTATAATAAAACTAGGAGAAGTGTCATCCAAAGGAGGAAGTATTTATGCTCTTATCACATCCACTAGATCTTAGCCATGAAGGTAAATCATTGTTAGTAATTTGGGTAGGTGATTATCCCAAGCTTCTCGTAAGGAGTGAATATGTTGTTCTACATCTATTGATACATCTATAATTTTCATCAATCATACTAGATTCGTGCAAGCTAATTATGTTTAAATTTCTGATTTCAAACCTTTGATATATGTATTCTCCATCACAACATCTTAGAGTTTGGGTAGGTAAGTAGATAAGCATTCATCTTTTATTTGATATTTTTGAACTAAGTATTTCTATTAAATATTTAGAAATTTGTGAAATGTGTTACATGCTATAAAGGTACCACAGTATTTTCTGAATTGAACTTTGAACTATTGCTAATTATGGAATGAATATCTATTATCCTTCCATATGTACCACTCTAATATTAAACTTTTGAGTATCATTATAGACGCCTCTAATTGATTCTACTCAACTACTTTGTTTAACTTGAAGAATCTTTATTTACATCTCATAACTTTCACAATAGAATATTAGCATCTCCCCTTTTGTGATGAACTAAATAGTGTTGTGACCTGTTGTAGGTATTACTAGAATAGATTCTTGATGGCGGATGGATGGTGATTGTACCTCTAGTTGTCGTTATGTCTGATCTTTGATAGAATGATGTTAGTTGTAGATTAGGAGCACATATTGTCAGTTAGAATTGTTACATGTTTTTTAAGTTAGCACATTAGATTTATGGATTCTTCTTGTGATTTTGCATATCTTCAGCCATCCTTTGTTGATTCACTCACAAGTTTTCATTGTCTGCTTCTAGGGTTTCAAATCGAAAGTTTGTGACCTTAGGTGTCATATTTGTGTGGCAGCAAGATTGTTGGCTTTGATACCAATGATATGATCCCCTTTGCCAGGATCAAATCTTAGTGAGATACAAGAAAAATAATTATATTGATCCTCAAACTTGGGACAATGTTGTAGAAGATAGAACATTAGGATGACAATTCTATTAAAGTACAAGAAAGGGAACAAAGAAAGAAAAGAAAGGGTGGAGAATGAACTTGAGATGATTCCCCTACCTCTCCTAGTTAAATTGTTAACCTCTTCATATGTCCCCTCTAAGGTGTATTTAATAATCCTCACATATGATGTGCACTTGCCCACCTCTTACGCCTTATATATTGACATATATAAGGCGTAAGAGGTGGCATAAGAGTCATAATAGATGTCAATATACATTCATTGGTAATTCTTGTGGCCAAGTTTAATTTGACCCCATTATTTGTATTTGAGCTTATAATCAACTCTATTAAAAAAAGAAGAAGAAAGAACAAGTCAACTCAATAAGACTACTTCTTTCAACATCTGATCATGCTGCCCCCCCCTCCCTTCCACTAGAATGACCTCTTCTAAATGGAATTATTCTACAAAGTGAAAGTATTGACAAATAAATGCCTCATTGCTAGAAGATATTTTTTAAAAACCACTCCTTCATATGTGGTGGTATTTTCTTTTTGGGGTCTTGTAAAAATACATGTGAGGTGTTTGGAAACCCCATTGAGAAAGAGGGTTTGGTTGTGAATGTTGGTGTTTGTATTGAGAATTGAGGAAATCAATTCTCACCTAATTGTGATGTAGAAGAGATTAACTATGTTTTATATACAAACAACCCTTGAATAATGAATGGTATTAATAGGATGAGGTTAGAATATTTTTTTAATTAATTTAATATGTAATAGTTAACATGTTAGTATTGCGGTGGTAGTTAAATTTTATGTCTAGCAAGGTATTTTTTGTTGAAATGAGCTTTTTAAATGAAGAGAGGGTGTTTTCATTGTTTAGTATGACACTGATGGACCTGCTAAATTTTGTTGCTGAATACGGCCCCTATGATGGTAAGGAATAAGATGCCCAGTAGTCATTATTACTTGTAACATGAGTAGTGCTTAATTAGAATATATTTCTTTTGTGTTTCTATCATAATAACATTTGATATGTTTCATCAAAGTGGGATTGAATTTATTTATTTTTTTGATCTTACACATACATTTGTGATTGTTGTTTTGAGCCTCAATGGTGCTAAAATCTAGATTAAGTTTTCTTATTTTGAAGGTATTTTATAGTATTTTAGAATTTCAAAACTATAATTTTAGTTTTAGTGTAGGATGAAAAATGTAGTATTTAATAATAAAAACTTTATAGTGCCAAATCTCTTAAAAAAAACAAGATAATTTTTTTACACTTAATTCTCATATGCTGAAAAGAAAAAAATTCTTTATAGTTTCTTCTTTTTCTTTGTGGTTTTTTTTAGTCACCCATGTAGAAAAAAAAATGATATCTTCAAAGCGTACATGCTTAGTATTTTATATTAAACATAGTGGTTATGTTCACTTGAGCTGCTTTACTTTAAAGGACCTCATTCTTAGGTTCCACTAACTCTAGTTAATATAATCATTTAATACAAAAGCTTTAGAAGACGTCTATTAAATTTCACCACTTTAGCCAAGATAAATGTTTCCCTAAAATATTTCTTATACTTTGGCATGTAGCTTTCACTGGTCTAACTCACATGCTTCTAATGACTAGTTATGAGTATTGTAACAACTTGTCTTATTATGATTTTATTATATAGTGTCACACTCTTAAGTGCCATCTATCCATGTGAGTTGACCCACTTCATGAAAGTAGAGCAAAATGAAGCAACTTTCAAATAATAAGTCTAAGAATTTGAATGATTTTGTTGAAGGTCATATTTGGAATATTAGCAATGCAATCAAAAGTTGCATTGATGTGTAAATATTCACAATATGATATTATTATTTTTCCTACTTTTCTCTTAGTTGAGGCATTCCTCAACTCATTTACTTCTGAAAGACAACTTGTCACAATTTGATTTTAGCCCTTTCCTGTTAGCTGAATCCACTTCTTAGGTCTTTGAAAACTTGTCCACATTTGGTGAATCTAGCCACTTTAGCAGAAACCTGGTCATTTCATATACCAAATGATCATACTTACTTCCCACAAGGAGATAAATAAAAAAACTTGTGAGCCCAAATAGACAGAACTTTTTTTTCAGTCGTTTAGAGTGTAACCTTATAAATATGGAAATATCTTTTGGTCGTATTGTCTTTTCTATTAGAACTCATCTAATTGAGTAAGTAATTTATGAGCTAGCAACCATATTGGAAAGAATAAAGAGATGGAATGAGTCATATGATTGGTTTTTAAATCACATTATTTCTTATCTAAAATTAATATTTTCCCATTCTATTTATCTTCTAAACATCAAACATTGTGAGTCGGTCTTTTTGTGCAATTATTAAATCATTTAACTAGTAGATATGTTAATTTTTTTGAAATAGATTGAAATTCTAAAGACTAATTAACCCTATTTTTTATCTACTTGATTAAATCTTCGTAATTACTTTGAAAACTTTAGCACACGTATGCACACAGGATAGATCGACCTATGGATGAAAAAAATTATTGGTATGAACAACCCTTTTTTTATTATTCGCACTAAACATAGGCCATACGAAAACCCAAAATCCCTGATTGGGTGGCAACGAAAAACCATGAATTAGTCTATTACAGTTCATCTCCAACTCAGACGTTAAACAATTCTTTGAAATCACAGTCGGCGACCACTCATGAAGAATCTCATAGTTGACAGTAAATCTAATATAAAACCCCGCACACAACGATACGTCATCCCGCATCGGCCCATAAAAAACCCCAAGATCTTCGTCGCTAGCATATTATTCACTGGAACCAACACCCCTACGCAGCTGACAGTCTCTAGATGTGAAGGAGAGAGAGACAAACAAGGGAAGAGGATCTGATTTTGACCCATGCATCTGAATCACAGAACCCCTTGGGGCGAGGACTAGCCAATCCGATCATAGAGTGGATCGATCGATTCCACCACTCCGATCCTACCCCAGCTACTAACACGCACAACAACAGCCGGCCAACCACCGCATTGTGTCCATCAAAAGCCTCCCTAACTCTGGATTCAATTGTCAACGAAGAACATGCAGAAGACATCTCATCCTCCCCTCCAGACCCAAACATGGCAACAACCAATCCAATCCCCCCCACCCTCACCCCCCAGGCTGTGGGCTGTGAAATCCAATAACACAAACAATTGGTGACTAAGAATTAAGGACCTCCTTTGATAGTAGTACCTTACCTGCCAGTGGGGGTGAGGAGAGGAGAATCCAAAGACACGAAGGATTCTTACCACCACCGTGGGGCCTCGGTGTTTTTGGAGTTAGTTGTAGACCATGTACTTGGGGGTTGCGCTGAACTTTTGGTAGCCCTTGATGACCTTGTTCACCGCATCGAGGAAGTCCTTCTCGGTCACCGTCTTCCTCCGCGCCCGGATGGCGAACATCCCGGCCTCGGTGCAAACGCTCCTAATGTCCGCTCCTGTTCTCACAGGGAAAGCCCCAGAAATTCAATCCCACAAAAGAAAAAGAAAAAAAAGGATTGGTTTAGGGTGGGGGGTTAGATTCACGCAGTGTTCTGTCTCTCGTTTGAAGCATACCCGTGGAATTGGGGCAGAGACGGGCGAGCAGCTCGAACCGGATCTCTCTCTCGCAGTTCATTGTTCTAGTGTGGATCTTGAATATCTGGGTCCGGCTCTCCAGGTCGGGCAGCCCGAACTCGACCTTCCGATCCAGCCTCCCTGGCCGCAACAGTGCCGGGTCCAAGGTGTCGGGCCTATTTCAGGAAGAAAACCAAAGAGGGGGGAAAGCTGTTCATTGACCAGAGGAAGAAGAGAATCCAAAGACACGAAGGATTCTTTGCATGGGTAGGGTTAGTCAGAGACAATCTATTAATTACTAGCAAGAGATCACTTCACTCACTGGATCTCCCATATCAATCATTCCATGACTTTGCCAAAATTGGCTGACGATTATTAGATGACCAGAAAGAAGGGAAAAAAAAAAGAAATTTAATAGGGTCACCTGTTTGTGGCCATCAAAACCTTGATGTTCCCACGAGCATCAAACCCGTCAAGCTGGTTCACAATCTCAAGCATCGTGCGCTGGACTTCATTGTCACCGCCAACACCGTCGTCAAAGCGGGCACCGCCAATAGCATCCACCTCATCAAAGAAGACGATGCAGGCCTTCTTCGAGCGGGCCATCTGCGACACAAGGTCGATTCCAAGATGATAAATAGGACGTGTGAGATGATGATGATGAAGTGGGGGGAAGAGGGGGGCTTATTTATTATCAGTAGAATTCAGAAAAACCACAAATTTATGACAGCTAAATGCAGCAGTTGACGACCTGGAATAGTTCACGGACCATCCGAGCTCCTTCTCCAACGTACTTCTGAACAAGCTCGCTTCCAATGACACGGATAAAGCATGCATCTGTTCTATTGGCTACTGCTCTTGCCAGGAGCGTTTTCCCTGTTCCTGGGGGGCCATAGCAGAGAACCCCCTTGGGAGGATCAATTCCAAGCTTCACAAATTTCTCTGGATGGAGCATGGGAAGCTCAACGACCTGGAAGAGAGAGATAATATGCATCACATTAAGCCTCAAACTACACAGCATAGGATGGCCCAGAAAGAAATAGCCTTAGGAGAGCAGACTGAAGAGCCATTGCTGTAAACGTACTTCTCTCATTTTCTCAATCTGCTCCTTGCAGCCTCCAACATCATTATATGTGACGTCAGGCTTCTCTTCCACGGTCATCATTGTGACGCTGGGATCGATCTTGGGTGGCAAGGGAATCTGAATTTGATACTTGTTCCGGTCCACTCTGAATAAAAAATAAAATCAGAAAAAATAATAAAGAGAAAATAAATAGTTCACATAAAGCTTAAAGGACAAAAAGCTAATCAAACATCACTCTAGGACAAATATATAAATATATCTTCATTAAACAGCGAGAAATAATTTGACACGGATTTCTTATCATTCCACAAGAAGACACCAATGCCAGCGAAGATCCATATTGAACAGAACTTATGCCTATGACATATTCCGATAAAACAATTCAGGGAGCAATAGAACTTCTTCAACGGCGTAATTGCACACCACAAAAAAGGCCACCAAACCGAATGAGTAGAGAAGTATCTTACCCTACTCGCATGCCCTCTTCAATGTCAGTGGGGGAAACTTTGTCACCCAGGCCAACAACAAACTGAAATCAGGAATTTAAACAGAGTCAGGCACGTGAAGTTATATTAATCAGAATCAGTCAGAACCATGAGAATGACAAAAAATATATGTACATACCTTTGCAATCTGCTTGACATTGATGACATACTTGGCATCCTCTGTGTTTGGGTTAATTATTTTGGTGCACCTCGCAACCTTTGTGATGATAAAAAAATGCAAAATTAGACGAATGCAAGGTGAAAATTGATGACTAAGAAATCCAACCAGTCCTATTGCGCATCACCTGAAGTGGTTGTTCCTCCTGCATCATCTGCTTATCAGAAACTAAATCCCATTGACTTGGTGCGGCTAAACCAGTGTCAGATTCCTTGATTCCTGTTTGAAGGAGAAAAAAGACTCATGTCAAAGACAACCAGGCTATGAAGAAAAAACCAGGACAACGATGAATGACCTTTCCAGTCAATAACAACCAATAACACTGGATAGCCTTACTTATGGGCTAACCAAATGAAAAGAGAAATGAAAAACTAAACATTTACCTAAAACAGCAATACATCCACTATTGAAATTTCAACTCTGAATCATCCAGTACCTTTCCTTTCTTATAAAAATATTTAATGATATTCTTAAATATTAAGAAACATCATTTTATTATATTTTAACCCAAGAGGGCATTCTTTCCTTAGATGATATCCGGGATGGAATATTGTAGCAATTTATATTCGCCATCGTCATTGCTATATACAACACAAATATATACAGATTTTCTTCTGCTAAGAAAAAAGATTCCAGCATTCTGAAAAAAAGAAAGAGTTTATACCATAACTATAGCTGCCAGAAAAAGTACCAGTAAAGACTAGAAACAAATGGTAGCAACTGGGTTTTGAAAATGAACAAAATGCATTGCAGAAGAACGACTAAATGCATACGCCATACAAATGGTAGCAACTGGCATTTGTCTGAAAATGGAAAGAAAAAGATCCGAATCTCAATACAAATACAATTTTCATCAATATTCTAATTCAAAGTCCAAGAAACTTAGAGAGGCAATCAATTTATATATAAGAGCGCCTAAAATATTATTTCGTTTTTATACATCTAAATACTGTATTTTTTTAATAAACTAATATTAAATGTCATATGCATATGAAATGTATATCTAATTATACCAAAGAATATAACAATGAAAAAACTTAAAAATGAAAATAAATCCTATAGAAAATAGAGTAATATCTTGCTTTCCACTTAGTTTTAAACATCAATTCCACTTCTAATCAAATTGATTGTTTACTGAAAAATGAAAAATTATCATCCTAGCCAAAAAATGGGTTCATAAAGTGTTGTGGCAGAAGAGCCAGAAATTTTTTGTCTATTTAGAGATATAAAACCCATCCCACTGGCTTTGAAATGTAAATCAAATAAAAGATTCTCTTTCAATGTTAAAATCATATATCCTTAGAAAGCAGCAACTTATGATTCACAAAATTCACTAAATGCATGCTTCTTCTTGGAGGGTGTTCGCATGTGTGTGTGTGAGTCATTTAGAATATGTGACAAGGACGACTAATAAAATCATAACGTTACTAGGCCGATTTCTGGCTTGGAGTAAGGTATACGATGTCCTGCAATGCCTCTAATTAAAGCAAGGCCGAACCATAAGCAATATGAGCGTAGGGAACATCATGAAGCTAATCACAACGACAAGGAGGCAACATTCAAAATCCCTTTCCAGGTATAGTAATTCTACATGCATTTATCCCACCTTTTACTGACCACAATGAAAAATAATGTACGTCTTCCCCCTTCAGCTCAACCAAAAAAATTACCCTCCCATAGAAAGACCTCTACCCTCTCCAAATTCAAAATCGGAGCAACCTTATTCTCTTTACTGTCGCCGACAGTTTTTCAGTGTGATCCTGACAAAATAGCATCCCTTCCAATAGATTGATAACGTTTATTCAAATGGATAGAGTTATATTGAGCAGATCATTTAGAATAACAAAATAAAATAAAAGAAAAACTCGAGAAAATGTTCATGGGAGTACCACATAGATCATTTATTTTCTTAGCCATTTCCTTAATTTCCTTCTCCACCTTCTTAATGTTGGTTGAGTACGGTCCCAAGCCCTGTAATGGAAACAATCGATACAGAACGGTATATAAAAATATTAAACGAGATCAAGGTTCCTTCAAAGGACAATAGCTGAAAAATAACGCAAAATAGAGCGACGTTCAACTTGTGATCTCCCAGTAAACCCAGATCTGGAACGAAAATATCAACGCGGGAGAGAAAAAAAATGAAGTGTATGAGGATCGAAGGCGACTGAAACCACATTACAAGCCCCACAAGGGATCAACGACAAAAAAGTTTATCTGGGTCAAATGACGGTAACGGCCAGAACCAGCAGGGTCGCCAAAGAAACGTAGGCTTCTTTTCTAAAGAAGAAATACGAAACCCTAGCCGCAGATTGGAGACGAACAACTACAAAGCAAACAAGAAAATCCTCTGTGCCTTGCTAGGCACAGAATGCGCGCCAAAAAACACCACAGGGAACCACCCTAGTCGCCAAACTAAACTCGACCGCAAAAGGAGAGCAATAAACATGGAATAATAAGGGAAAAAATCTCCTTGGGACGTACATAGGTCTTGAGGAGGGCGATGTCGTCCTCGTCGAGGGGAGGGGGGTTCTTCTCGTTCCTGATCTCGTCTTCTATGTCCTCAGCCGTAGGTGCCATCGCCCCCAGCTCACAATTTCCCTGCTCCAATCACTCTGGCTGTCCCCAAGTGCACCTAGCCGCAGGTGAAATCCCCGGCTATGCTTGGGGCAGAAGGCTCTTTGTGGAGACGACGCAGCTAAATATATATACACATAATATATATGGAATGACCAGTTGTAAGTCGGCTTCTCGTGTTGGGTACGTGGCCGGGTTCCTTTAGCTCCAGAATGGCGGAGGCTCACTCGTCGCGTGGATTCATCTCGACCGTCGGATGGTCTACGATTTACCAGATCACGTGGATTACTTTGATAGAGCCATGCCAATTGCCCTCTCTCTCTCTGCGCTCTCTTATTGTCGAAATGTTAGACCGTTAAGAACTATCATTTAAACAAAAAATAATACTCCACGTGGCAAGTGATTAGGAATGCAGGAATGTCCTGCAGCAGCATTCTGGAGAACTCTCTTCTCGGAACAGATCGCAGAAACGTGGCTGGGGTTAGTTACAGTGGGAGATGAGAGGCGAGAGGAAGAAAGCGAGGAGACCAGAGGGAAGAGACTCACGGCTCCTCGCAGTTGACGCGGCCGTGGAGCTCTCCTGCATCTCCTGTTGGTTGGACTCGACGGAGAGGGCGGCGCGGCAGCCCCGGAGGGCTCCGGCGACGTCTCCGACGAGCTCGTTGAAAGCATCGCTGGGGTGAAGAAGATGAAGGATCCACCATGAAGATGATCGCCCTCGTCAGCTCCGCTATGGCCTCCTCCTCCTTGTCTCCCCTCACCTCTTGAATCCATCCCCCCCTGCTAATCCATACTGGATCAGACAAAAAGGAGACTCACGGCTCCTCGCAGTTGACGCGGCTGCGGAGCTCCAGCATCTCCTGGTGGTTGGGATCTACGGATAGGGCGGCACGGCAGTCCCGGAGGGCGCCGGTGATGTCTCCGATGTGCTGGTTGAAGGCGGCGCGGAGGTGAAGAAGATGGAGATCCGCCTTGAAGACGATCACCCTGGTCAGTTCCGCAATGGCCTCCTTCTCCTTGCGGCCGTCCATCAACACTGCTCCATTCCGGACGATGGATGGAAGAAACAGCCCTCATTTTTGTCAGATCCAGGATAGGTCAACCAATCGGACGATGGATGGATTCAAGAGATGGGAGAGGGAGATGACCTGCCGCGCGGTACCGGTAAGGATAAACCCGCATCGGATCCAGCTGAGTCGCCGTCTGCAGATCTGCGGCCGTGAGTTCGTGGCGGCAGTACTCTGATCTTTTCTCGTACGCGGAGGCATTGTTCTTGGCCTTCTCTATCAACTTCGTCATTTCATTGTAGGCGGCGTCCCTGTCGTCCTTGAGGAAGTGAACGCGAGCGAGGCCCTGGTGTGCTCGGGTGTGCCGAATTTGGAGAGCGCTCATGAAGCAGTCAGCCGCGAGGTCCAGCCTCCCAAAGTCCGTATACACACTGCCGAGGTTGTTCAAAGCCTGCCAGTTCGAGTTCGAAGAGGAAACGGGTTGAGATTGTCACGGACAAATTTACAGAGCAGCAGCACAACGTCATCGGGAAACGTGAGACTCTCCCTCTAAACCTATTTGTTCTTGGATTCATTCAATTTGTTGCTCACAAGATAGCCAGTGAAGAGACACATGAAGGACAGCAATTTCTCATCAAAGTTTTTACTTCAAAAAAAAAAAAACGAAATCAAAACCTCACCGCGAATCTTCATTCATTCATTCATAGTTTCCTCAAACAATCTCACAGTTTTCCTCCAAAATTTACATGACATACAATATTTCAGATCCAAGGAGCGAAACACAATTTTTTTCCTAAACTCAGCGAGTTTCTACTCACTCAGGATCATCTGTTTCCTCTTTCTATCATCTAGTTTATAAGAACTTCACAACACAAACTAAAACGGGACAGATGAGAGAGGATAGCCGGAGCAGAATTTCTGTCAACAAGAATTATCCTCCAATTATTCCCGACTGATGGCTTAGGGGTTGTTTTCGATCAAATCATACGGATAACAAAAATAATCACGACATAAGCTTGTCTGGAAAATGAGCATATTTTTGTGGAAATGACGCCTGGCATAGTTAAGCTGTGATCCGTCATAAAATCCTCATGCTTTCTACAAGAATTTCAAAATTTGCTGGCTTTTTTTTTTTCTCCCTGTTTCAATCGATCAACATCAAAACAAAATCGCTCCTGATTTCTCTAGTTTTCGTTCTCAGGAACCAGGGCCTCGGATCACAAATTCGGATGATCCAGTGGGGTTTGGTTCCCAGCATAAGGCTCGAGAGTAGGGCTCTCATCCGAAGAAGCATGAGAAGAAGAAGAAGAAGAAGAAAGGGAGAGGAGGAAACCTATCACGCACCTGGCCCTTGCGAAGCCTGTCGGAGGGGCAGCTGAGCGCGTCTTCGAGCAGGGAAATGACGGTCGGATAGCAGGAGGGCCGGCGGGTGGAACAGGCCAGCGCGTACGCCTTGAGGAAGAAGCCCTCGAAGGACCGCTGCAAGGCGATCGACTCCTCCGCCTTCCTGAGCCCCGCTTCCCATTCGCCGCCGTCGTTGAGCAGGATCCACCCCTCGTACACCAGCCGCTCGTGCTCGCTCCCCGCGTGTCGGCACGCCAGCCGGAGGCTCCTCATCGCCGCCTCCGGGCCGCTCAGCCTGCCCCAGAAAGCATCGGTAAAGCAAGAAAGCAACGGCGGCGAAGAAGAACCGGTGGGGGGGGGGGGCTTCTTGTTCTAACCGGAGCAGGAGCAGAGACTGGCGGAAATAGAGCACCCCCTTGGCGGCGCCGCCCGACTCGAGCATCTGGTAGATGACCGACAGCGAGCCGACATCGTCGACGGCGGCGCAGCGGTCATAGAGCTGCATCCAGCACTCGGCGGCGCTCCACGGTTCGACGTGTTCCTGCACGAGCTGACGTAGGTGGGCGGCGGCGACCCGCCCTTGGAGCATCCGGTGGCCCTGGGAGAGGCTGAGGATGGCCTGTACATCACGGAGAGCGCCGCCGTAGTCCTCCATGGCCAGGTAGAAGCAGAACCTGAGCTCGAGACACTCCACCGCCACCCTGAACCCCAGGACCCTGTTGATTTCGGCAATGGCGGCGCCGCCGTCCTGGTTCCTCCTCATCAGGTCCGCCGCCCGGAACATGTAGGGGTACACCAGGGTCGGGTCCAGTTCCGTCGCCCTGTCCAGGTCCTCCAGCCTCCTCCGGTCGTCGTCGCCGCCCGCCGCCGCCGCCGAGTAGTGGGACCTCTCCTGGTACATCCATCCAAGGGGAGGGCAGGAAGAAGCTATGGCGGAGCTCAGCCTCTCGTAGGCCAGCTGGTTGTCTCCCCTGGCGGCGGCCACTCTGGCCAGTCCGGCGACGGAGTAGAGGTGCCCGGCTTCGACGGCGGCGGTGAAGCTCTGCTCCGCCTCCCCGAGCTCCTTCCTCGAGAGCCTCGCGCAGCCCAGCTGATGGAAAGCCAGCTGCTTCTGCCGGTGGCCCCTCGCCGACTCCACCAGCCGCTCCAAGAAGACGACCGCGATGTCGGAGTTCGGGTCGGCGTTCATGGCGACCTCGCTCAGGAAACAGTAGAGGGAGAAGAAGGAGGCGATGGACCGATGGTGCTGGCCGAGCTTGGAGAAGATGCCGACGACCTGCTCGTCCTTGATGGACTCTGGGAGCTCGAGCAGGAGCTTCTGCAGGCAGGAGGCGGCGAGGATCGGAGCGTTCTCCTCCACGGCGCACTCCATCAGGTCGACGGCGTCCTGCCGGGAAGCAACGAAGGCGGCGAGCTTCCGGTCGCAGGCGCTCTTGAGCCTCTCGCAGCAGAACCTGTTGGCGAAGATGAGAATCTCCAGCAGGAGCTGAGGAGGAAGATCGCCCAGGTTTCCGGTCTCGCTGAACTTGCAGACTTGTCTCATCCCCAGAGTCGAGATGCCATTCTCCGACATGTCGATGATCTCGAGCTTCGACTCGCTGAAGGAGCCATTGAGCATGGCGTCGAACGGGGCGGAGAGAGCAGCCATCCTCCGCCGGTCGCCGGCCACCAGATCCCCTCCGATTCGGAAGAGGACTACTCCGCCGGAGGCGGCCGTGGCTGAGGAAGAATGCGAGTCGCCGGCGGCGGCCGTGACGTCCATCTCCTCCGCTGCAGAGAAGTCGGTGAGCTCGTCTCCGTGGTGGTGGTTCTCGTATTTGAGCCAGGCCAAGAAGACGAGCTTCTCGTAGGCGGTGGTGGCCTTGTGCCAGGCGCAGCGGAGGCTCGGCCGGAGCAGCTTCCTCTCGCCGAGGCCCCTGAAGACGTGGAACTGCAGCAGGTAGAGGCTGGACGCCTCCTGCGGGGGGCAGGACTCCAGTTCTTCATGAATCTGGGCTAAGACCTCCACATAGTCCACGGGCTTGAACAGCGGAAGAATCGGCGGCTCTGGGACCTTGATGAAGGATTCACTGCCAGCGGAAGAACGACACGCGAGGAACTCACAAGAGGAAGTAGCAGCGATAGCAGTAGCAGAAGGAGAAGGAGAAGAAGACTGTACTCACACGGAGGAAGGGGATCGGGGGAAGGACTTGGACAGCTTCCCCCGCTCAACCTGAAGCCAGGGCTGGGGATTGACGGAGTGGAGCTGCTGCGTATCTCTGCAGGAATCCGACAACAGGGGGTTTCTCATGCCGCCGCAGAGGAGAGAGAAAACCTCCGAGATATCCACGCTCGCCAGATGGAGCTCAACCCCCCGAAGCAGTGCGGAGAAGGCAGGGCAAGTAAGGGGGGGAGAGGGGGGAGAACGCCTCCACTGTTCAGCAGTCCGGCGGATTCAAAATTCTGAGCAAGAGATCAGAGTAGGCCCCCTCCCGTAGAAGAGCACATTCCAGCCGAGAACGAGCAGCTTCCTCCAGAATCTTCGCATTGCGTTTCCCAAATCCTAAAAGAGATGCAGAAAGCAATGCCGATGAGCCTGATTTCCCAGGCCGAAATCACAATCTGAGGGAAAAAGTGAAGCAGCGGACTGAATCCTCGCCAAATCCCTCTCCTCCGAGATCCGCACAGCACCTCCGCGCGCGAGAAGAGACCGCCGGAACCCCAACCGGAGGACTCTGGACCTCCGAGGGGGCTCGAGAGCGAGAAATGTAACGGGAGCTCTCAGGCGCCGGCGAAAACCCTAGAACCCTTCTCTTCATGCGACCTCCGAGAGCAACGTCGCCCCTCCCTGAGAGCTCCAAGGCCGCCGCCCCAACCGGAGATCGAGGCGCTCGCCGGACAGCCGGCGGAATTGAGAGCTACAGCAAGACCACCGTCTGAGGATTGCCCCCCTCCGCCCTTCCTCTGCGCAGACGAAGTTCCAGTGGGACGGGGAGGGAGAGAGAGAGAGAGAGAGAGAGAGCTACAGCAGCTGTCTGCCGCTTGCTGGCGGAGTAAATAAAATAAGAATAAAAATTCGAGTCAAGATTCTGTCCATAGCAATTATGACGGATATTGCCCGAAAACCTCTTACAGAAAAGGTAATTGTGATTGTATCCTTTCCGCCTTAGTTTCTCCCGCCGCTTCCTTTCGTAATTGAGTAGTGGGGGGATGAAAATAAATAAATTAAACCCGGTGTCTTAAGTAAAAGTGTTAGCCGTGGTATCTTCCATAAAATGACCATCCAACCATGTGCCGGGAGGTCATCAGACTGGCGGTCGCTGCACTATTGCTGCTGATCGAAGAGTACGAGTGGTGGGGGGAGGGGGGTCCTATGCTTGGCTCGGCCTTTTGTACGCGGGGGCCTCCAGACACTTCACGAAAAGTCAGGTACGTCATCGAAGTAATTCACGGACGACAACCCGCGGACGGCGGACTGAGTGAGACCTCTCTCACTCCCCCTCTCTCCCCCTCTCCCCCTCTTCTCTCTCCTCTCTTCTCTCTCCCTCACGGCGCATCGAATGTCTCATTTTACGGTTTAGTACTCGGAACTAACAATGATAAGAGGTGCAATGTATTTTTCCCTAAAATATTATTATAAAATGTTGTTTTCTTCCAAAATTACTACATATATCTTTTAGTTGGTATTTAGATTTTCTTTTTCCTTGTTCGATGTGACAAAGGGTGATTGATTATGTTCGCTATACACGTAAATCAACAATCAAAAAAGGACCTTGGTTGCAGAAGACAAAAAATAAAGTTACAACAATTGGAAGTAAGGAAGTTTTTAACAATTTATATCACAAAATCAGATAATACTATCATAGAATGAAAGGATAATAGTATGATGCAGACTTCACATATGACTCTTTAACTAGTACCAAATGCTTTGTATGAGTCTAATATTATTTTAGATTCAAAAGAGCATTAACTCTTTTCATCAAATTTACTAAAGTAGATGAGTAGATTGATGATATTGTGGGTTTAATTTACATTATTTTCATGATTAATTGTTGTAGAATAATGTCAAAATTTAAGGTTGGCCATGCTGCATAAAAAGTAGATTTATTTCTTTTTTTACAATTTCCATCATGTTAGGATTTAATCTTCGTTGTGGTTCCCTGCTAGTTCTAGCCCCCTCCTCTAGATATATATTATGCATGCATACACTCATATCAATGCCCCTTAGATCGTCCATTTTCCAGCCCATAGCCTTCTTATTTTTTCGAAGTACATCTAATAATTCTTCTTCCTGTTCATCACTCAAATCAGCTGCAATAATAACAGGAAATGAATTATTTTCCTCCAAAAACATATATTTTAAACTAGAGGGAAGAGGTTTCAACTTTAAATTCAGATAATCTTCCTCTTTCTTTTCTCCTAAATTTATATTCTCTATTTCCTCTAATTCTGCTAACACACAGTCATCAATAACATCTGGATCATCAAAATCATCTAGAAGATCTATGGTATGACAATCATATACTTGTGATTTCTTAAGATCATTTGGTACTTCAAAAATTTTAATTTCTACTGATTGATCTCCACATAAAATTTTCACAATACCTATGAGAAAATCAATATTCATCTTTTCTGTATGCAAAAATGGTCTCCTTAGGATGATTGGTGTATCATAAAACTATCCATTAAAATCCATTTTCAGCACTACAAAATCAACTAGAAATTTACACCCTTTAACTGTTACTATCACATTTTCTAAAATACCTTTAGGATGTTTTATGGATCTATCAGCAAATTGTAAGGTAACAGTAGAAGGTTTAAGATCAGAAATATTAAATTTATCACAAATACTTGCAGGTAATAAATTAATACTAGCACCGGTGTCAAGTAATGCATTCTGAAAAATAGATCTACCAATATCACACGAAATTAAAGGGGCACCTGTATCTCTCAATTTATATGGTAATTGATTTAATAATAATGTACTAACATGCATAGATAATTTTTCTACTCTAGGTGCCCTTTTTGGTGTACACATTTCTTTCAAAACTCTAGCATATTCAGGAATATGTTCAATGGTAGTGAGTAAAGGAAGACTAATTTGCACATCTTGTAAAATTTTCTTTATTTCTTCATTGTGTTCCTTTTTCTTTCTTTGTCTAGGCTCTAGAGCTTTAGTAAATGGAATGGTTGTCCTCTCTTTCAAAATTTCCTTGGTAGAATCTATAAAATCCTCTTCTACTCCTATTTGATTTTGTTTTGGGTTGTCCACGTTTTCTTTTTCTTCTAATGTTTGGGGATAAGGATCAGGTAAGATCTTACCACTCCTTAATGCATTCACTGTCCTAACATTTTCATTTCGTGGGTTTTTTCCTAGATTCATGCTACTAGACTCCCCTTGCTGAAATCCTATTATTGGGCGGTTCCCTAGATTTTCTATGGGCTGACTAGGTAGCTGTCCCTCTTCTCTCTTATTCCCAAGGGCCTCTATAATTTGTTTCTGGTGCTGCATCATTTGATTCATAGTTTGTTGCATCATTTGATTCATAGTTTGTTGCATCATTTGACTCATTTGTTGCATCATTTCCATAGCATCAAGTTGGATTTGAGAGGGCTGATTTTTCTGAAATCTGTTTTCTTATTTTGGACGAAATTTAGAGTTTGAATTGGGTCTAAGTGCTTTTAGATTTTGAATATTATTTGGGTCTCTCCATGAAAAATTATTCTTCCAATTAGGATTATAAGAATTTGAAAAAGGTTCCCTATTTTTATTAAAACCACGAGCTACTTGCACTTGTTCTTGCTTATGGTGAAATGATTGATCTAAATTATAACATTGAAGTTTAGAATAATCATTCTCACCATACATAGGACATGTACTATTTGAATTAAATTGAGGATTAAGAGGCTTTCTAATATTGTCAATAAGTAAATCAAGTTTTTCTAATCTTTGATTAATCTGATTAACCTCATTTCTAAGTTTAGAATCATCATCATGATACAATTCGTAAATTCCTCTCTTCTTATTCTTGTCATATAATTCAAAAGAGGCTTGATCTCTAGAATTTTTACTTAAATTCTCATAAAGACTGTAAATCTCATTAGGGGTTTTCTCCATAAAAGCTCCTCCACATATAGAATCAACCATATTTCTATGTTGTTCTAATAATCCATCATAAAAAATTCTATTGAGCTGCCACTTGGGTATAGCATGATGAGGACACTTTCTAAGTAAATCTTTGAATATTTCCCATGTCTCATGTAAAGTTTCTCCTAGTCTTTGAGAAAAACTCCATATATGTTTTCTCATATTTTGGGTTTTTCCTAAGGGATAAAATTTTCGAAGAAAGGCATGTTCTATGTCTTTCCAGCTAGTTAATTCTCTATCTAATGTGGATAGCCAATGGCTAGCTTTGTCCCTAAGTGTATGAGGAAATAATTTCATCTTAATAATTTCTGGTGTAACTTGAGGGAGATTAACTAAATCACAGACCATATGAAATTTTTCTAAGTGTTGATGAGGTTCCTAAAGGCAATCCATGAAAATTAGGGAGCATTTCAAAAATTCCTGGATTTATTTCGAATTTAATAGTGGGTGCTAATGAGATTCTAATATTTAATGCTCTTTGAAATGAATCAGGGATATAATGATTTTTCATGGCCATAGGATTGTTCTTAGTTTGACCTATACTTCCTTCAGGATCCATCAAAATTAATTTTTCTTTCAGATTTTTAGTCTTGAAGGAAATAATGAAAGGATTTTCTAGCCTTGGATGCAAGGATCTTCTACCATACATTAAAAAAATCAATAAATTTGAGGGAAAAGTTTAGTAATTGTTACCCTCCTTCAGTATGCTCCAGTCCTTGCCTTGCTTCTTCTCGTTCCCTTTTTCTTAAAAAAAAATCAGCAAAAAGAAAATAAAACAAGAGTTAAAATTTTTTGTGTACTCTAAGAGAAAAACAGAAAAATACTAAATATTATGCAATACATCCCCAGCAACAACGTCAAAATTTGACGTGACTTAGTCGTTGTATATTAAATCACGTAAATATAAAATTTATAAAACTAGAAAATACGAATTTTCAGATATTTAGAAGTATTTCTGAACAAATATATCAATTATAATTTAATAAAAGTTCCAAAAATAGCGGTAATTTTCCAAGTCGATCACAAGGATGTAATATAATATCTGGTAATTATTCAGAATTTTCCTCAGAGACTACTCTTTTACATGAATTTTATACTAAGAAATGAAAAGGAAATATATTTAAAATTCACGAAAAAAAAGAAATAAGGGTGCGGACGTCAAGATGACGTCAGCGCCTGACGAACGCGAATCGGGCGGAATCAGAGTTCTGCCCGATGATTCTTACGTAAATGATTACAAACGATTTAATTAATCAAATTAAGATCTGTAAAAGCTGAAAGAATTGTAATAGAACAAAGTATATTTTGGTAAATTAAAATCCCAAAAACTATGACTAAATGAAGCGTAAAGTAAGTTGAAAATAGGAAAACAGAGTTCCAACGTCACGACGGCGATGCGTCGACAATGCACCGGAATCTTGAGCGTTCGAGAGGATCGTCGTGTAGTGTCCACGGCCTCGAAGGCTCTCCTTGGACAAAGATGACATGAGCAATCTCTAGATCTTCTCGCGATGTCTAGAGATTAATGAAATGGGTCGTCGAGTCGTCTCCGGCGGCTGTCACCCGGTGGAGCGGAAAAACGGCAACTTTGCGGCTCTCTGGCGGCTGTCACCCGACGGAAAGGAGCTGGATGGAGGTGGGGCGTGTGTCAGGGAGCTTCATCCTCAGGTCCGCGCAGCAAGAGGAGGCTCTTCATCGCATCTGGTACGCTCTCAGGAGGTGGCGACTCGTCTCCCGGCGGATCGTCCTCTTCTCGACGACGGCTTGTTAGTCGATCAATCGGAGATCATTTACTCGATGGATTTGCGATCCTTTTATTGCGAATCCTTCAGCAATTTTAGTAGTAATGCTCCACGAATCGCGTTGGCGAGATTTTCGCCGATGATCCAGCGATTCTCGTTGCTTAATCCTTCACCGGCGATTTGTAGGAAAGTCACGATAATCAGATAAAACTATATGACTTTTGACTCTGAAAAGACTCGAACCCGCGCCAGTCGCCTACCTCTTCTAAGGAAGGTGTGACGCGGGTTTAGTCCCACATTGGTTGTGCGCCGATTTTTCGGACGAATATATAGTAATGTTAGCTTTTTAAGCAAAGTCCCTTCTCTCGCGTGTTCGACCACTCTTTGTCCCACAGCCGGCTAGCCACCGGTGATGTGGAAGGGGAGTGGCACACATGTGCCCCTATCAGTCCAAGCCGCTCGAGCCCCTACTCGCGGCTACTCCCCGACTGAGCTTCCGACCCACTTACGGGCCCGGCTGGCCGGCGGGTCCCCCCATTTTACAATATTTTAGTTTTATTTCTTTTTCTTCATTTATCTCAAAAGTAAGACTGTAAAAATCATATAAATTCGTATAAAATCACATAATTACCCAAAAAATCACATTAATCAACTGAAAACCAATTTTCACACTTTAACATAAATATAAGTCTATTTATCACGAGTTAAGGCTAAAACTATATTATTTACTAATTATTAACTCATGATAATGAAGACTTATCAACTATAATACCTTTATAAAGTGACATCATCATGGTATATCGTTGTTATAACTAAGGGGTATTTGGGATATTAAAATAATCGACACTATTCTGAGAAAAATGTGACGTAGGTTTAGTCCCACATTGATTGTTCGCTGAAGTTTTTTATGAATATATAATAATATCACATTTAGAAGCAATGAGTCCCTTTCTCGTGTGTTTATGACCACTCCTTACCTCATATTCGGTTGGCCATCGGTGACGTAAAAGAAGAGTGAATGCACATGAGCCCCCATCAATTTATAGTCGCTCGAGCCCTTGCTCGCAGCTCTACCTCGACTATGCTTCCGACCCACTTGCAGGTTTGGTTGGCTGATGGGTCCTCTCTTTTTTCTATCTTATTATTTTCTTTTTCTTTTTCTTCATTTATCTCAAAAATAGGATTATAAAAATCATATAAATTCACATAAAATCACATAATTAGTCAAAAATTCACATCAATTAATTAAAATTTACTTTTAAAAAATTAACACAAATATAAATTTATTTATCATGAGTTAAGGCCAAAACTATATTATTTATTAATTATTAACTCATGATAATGAAAATTTATCAAGAAGAGTCTTGAATAATTACATAGTACGATTGATATTTATCTTATTGGCATACATGATCTCCATTGTGAGCCAGAGTTATAGGATAAACTTGATATGAGCAAGGAGCTCGACGATCATTTGCTTAATACTTTAAAGCATCTAAGTGACTATAACAGAGGTAATTTGAGATCAAGAAGTATAAGTTGGGTCGACGATGATCAACAAATCATTCATTAGATGATGAAGCAGATTGTGGGACATAATAAAGTACTTGAAACTTGATCTCTACGACATATAATTGAGACTGTTGAAGAGGTATGCTAGCCAAGTTAGTTGCACCATGATGGAGTGCCACGAGGAAAGAAGTGATGTGAGAAAAGGAGTGCCAACAGTGGAGGCACTTAGACTAGAAATGAGGCCATGGGATGAGGTCTTTGAAGTGGAGAAGATGCATTATTTTAGTCCATAATGATGATGGGAAACAACGTACCAATGTAAGTACAAAAACATGCATTAAAGGGTGACACATAATAGGAGATGGTGTGTGGCAAGAAAACGGTGTGATGGGAGGTGGTACAACATGAGATAATACCATGAGATATTGAGAGATACTGTGAGATACCATAGTGGTAGATATCAAGAGAGTGGGAGGGGCCATGTCGATAGTTGCTATGATGGTAGGGGCCATGGCAAGAGGGGCTGCGATGGTAGGGGCCGTGATGGCAAGGGGGGGGGGGGGGGGGGTGCTAAGGGGCCATGATGGTAAGGGCCATGATGGTAAGGGCCATGATGGTAGGATGCCACAATATTAGGGCAAGTGCCGGCGTGCTAGTTGCATGTGGTGCAATAGCAAATTTCAGCAGTGCAGTTAATGGCAACGCACATTAGATGGTGGCGTGTAGTAGAAGATGACACATAGAGAGAGAGGAGAACACCCAAAGGATGCGGCAACAATGATATGATGATGATGATAGGTGTGGCTGTACCGACATAATGATGATTGGAAAGAACCTTAGGGCTATGATACCATGTTGACAAGAATAGTTAAACCCTAAGATTAGATTAACTATAGATGAAGAGATACATATATTTATATAGGTGAGAGAAGAGAGAGATAATGGGCCCAAGTGGGCCACATAGAGGAGAATGTACGAACAATTGTGGATTCAAAGGTCACTCTAGTTATTAATGTTGTATTTTCATACCATAAATCATTATTTTTTACTTTTCATGTTCCATAATAAATGTTAAATTGTCACATAGATGAGTTAGAATGACTTTACGATACAAAACAAGCATAAGTATAAAGGTGACATAGTAGAATGGTGGTAGAGGGTAGATGATGTAGTGATGGGACAACAAGCAACACCATAAGAACAATAGCAAGTGAGGTGACAACAATAGTTGTGTGGGGACTATGGTAGCATTATGACGAGCTCTCCCATGTCTAATGGGTGATATAGTAGATTAGAGGCAGCAAGTGGCTCAACAACGACAATAATACAATGGTGACCTCTCCCTCCTATCTATTGGGTGACATAGTAGAGCAGCAGCACCAAGCAGCAGCAGCACAACAATGAGCTCTCTTTCATGTTCATTCTCTATTTGGGTGACACAGTAGAGGAGCATAAACCTCCCTTTCACCCTCCGTTTCATTAATTTGATGTTTTACTATCATTTGTAGACTAGAGTTCAGCTTGCATTTGTCTCCCATTGATCTTTGGGTGACATAAGGATTAGAGGGTGACTCTTCCACATTATTCTCACTCTTTGCTAGGTGACACAATGAAGAAATGAGATTCCCTTATTATTTTGCTTAGTACTCTCTTTGGTACTCTTGGTTTAGATCACACTTTTCTTCTAGTGATCTTTGGGTGACTCAAGGATCAAGGGAAGGGAAGTTATTTTCAATGAAAATATGTATTGCATTTAGCTTTAGCACATTTATGGGATCAATCAAAAACATATAATAATTAATCACCCTTATTGTTTGACCATCTATATGGAAACAACCTAATTCCATTAAACGGTTTATTTAATTTTCTTAGAATTTAGTTTATAAATTTTTATTTTAAAAAATTATTTATGTTTAATAGGCAATGATTGAAGATTCTAAGTCTTATGAATTCAATACTTAGTTTCTAACTCTTCAAAGTTTTTAGGTTCATTACTTGTGGGTTAAAGATTTAAATCATCTACTTCTTTTGACTTTTGTTGCATCAATTGATATTAGAACAAACTTTCAAGATTTCAAATTAACTCTTATAAAGATTCAACACTTATGATTGCACAACTTGTGAGGTATGTGCCATATTTAGGATGGAACCTTATAAAATTTCATTAAATTATTTGTTAGATCATTTTAGATTTGCATCATAGGTTGGTACAATTTCTTTTGAAGATTAGAACATTGAAACATCATTTACGTTTGAATACTGATTAACAAATGAAAATGAGATGAAGCACTTGATTTGAAGATGGTCAACGAAATAAATTTTTGTGGGCATAAATATTGCTTCATTCATAAAGGAATATATAAAAGAAGATATTATGTAATTGACTTTATTGGTTGTGAAGAATCTGATGTTTAGATTGAAGGAAGGTCTACAGTTCAGAATATTTTCAAAATGCAATGCATAGTTAGTCAAAATGTGTGTGATGTTACTATTGATAGTGTCAATGATAAAAATTATGTCTTCAACTATGGTTTGAAAGTTAGGGCTAAAGAGTGAGAGACACCCATATACTTTTGAAATCATGTGGATCATTTTTTTTTGAAACAAGTATCATAAAAAAAAAATGGTGAAATTTTCAATTGGCTGACATAAATGTAAGTTGACATAAATGCTTGTCACATGCTTTTAGGAAGTCCTTAATAGTTTGACATATTTGTCATGCATTCTTATAGGAAAAATCGTTATTTTTTATCAAAGTGGCAAGAAAATTACTCATCATAATAAAGGAGAGTGGGGTTTGCAGTATAATGATCGAACTATTTTGTTGGTTTATTTGATTTTCACTTATTTGTAACCTTAATCATAACATTATTTATCCTATTTCAGATAGCAAATGGGTTAGTCCTACACAAGTAGTGCCAAAAAAATCAGGGATCACGATTATACAAAATGAAAAATGGGGATGAAATACAAACAAGATTAACTACCGGTTGGAGGGTTTGCATTGATTATAGAAAATTAAATTCAGTTACTAGAAAAGATCATTTTCCCCTACCATTTACTAATCAAATTCTAGAAAAATTAGTTGGATTTTTTTTTTTTCTGGATGGATACTCTGGTTATAATCAAATTTAAATAAGCCCTTTAGATCAAGAAAAAATAACTTTCACTTGTCCATTTGGTACTTTTGCTTTTAAACGCATGCCTTTTGGTCTGTGTAATGCTCCAGCCACATTTCAAAGATGTATGCTGTCTATTTTTTCTGATATGATTGGAAAAAGCATAGAAATTTTTATGGACGATTTTTCTGTTTTTGGTGAATCATTTGATGAATGCATAAATCATTTACAGTATGTACTTGAGAAACGCATAGAGAAAAAATTAGTTTTGAGTTGGGAGAAATCACATTTTATGGTTAAAGAGGGAGTTGTGTTGGGTCATATTGTGAGTAAAAGGGGTTTAGAGGTGGATAGAGCAAAAATTGATATTATATCTAAAATGAAACCTCCAAATTTAGTAAAATAGATTAGATCTTTCTTGGGTCATACAGGTTATTACAGAAAATTTATTCAAGATTTTTCGAAGATTTCTAAACCTCTTACTATGCTATTATCTAAAGATGTGCCTTTTAATTTTGATGAGAAATGTTTTGAGTCTTTTTCCGAAATAAAAAGATTACTTACTGAGGCACCCATTTTACAAGCTCCTGATTGGTCCCTTCCCTTTGAAATAATGTGTGATGCATCGAATTATGCAGTGGGGGCCATTCTAGGACAAACAAAAGAGTCAAAACCCATAGTAATTTCATATGCTAGTAAAACTATATCCGATGCTCAATTAAATTATACCACAACTGAAAAAGAGTTGTTAGTTGTAGTATTTTTATTAGAAAGGTTTAGATCATATATTTTGGGAGCTAAAATTATTATTTATACTGATCATGCAGCATTAAAATATCTGTTAAATAAGAAAGATGCAAAGCCACGTTTATTAAGATGGATTTTATTGTTGCAGGAATTTGACTTAGAAATAAAAGATAAAAAAGGTTTCGAGAATGTTGTTGCTGACCATCTTTCTAGATTAAGTGATACAGGAATAAATGCAGCACCTTTACAAGACGTATTTCCAAATGAACAATTGATGGCAGCTCAACATCAACCATCACCATGGTATGCACATATTGTTAATTTTCTGGTTTCTGGAAAAACTCCAGAACAGTGGGATAAGAACAGAAAACATCATTTCTTTTCTAAGATTAGAAATTATTTTTGACATGATCCTGATTTATATTACTTGGGCAATGATCAAATTTTAAGGAGATGTGTTCCTGAAGAAGAATATCATAGCATTATTAACATGTGCCATTCATCTAACTGTGGAGGACATTTCTCTAGACAAAAAACAGTTGCAAAAAATTTTCAGTGTGGTTTTTATTAGCCTACAATCATTAGAGATTCTATAGACTTTAGTAGAACATGTATTTCATGCCAATCTATAGGTAACATGAGTAAAAAAGATGAAATGCCCATGAGTAACATGTTAGTAGTCGAAATTTTTGATGTATGGGGAATAGATTTCATGGGTCCCTTCCCATCAGCTGAAAAATATGAATATATTTTGCGTGTTGTTGATTATGTGTCGAAGTGGGTGGAAGCTATTCCTACTAGAATTAATGATCATAAAATCGTGATGAAATTTGTGTAGGAAAATATTTTTTCGAGATTTGGATGTCCTAGAGTGATTATTAGTGATGGAGGAACACATTTTACAAATAAACATTTCAGTGAACTGTTGAAAAAGAATAGAGTACACCATAGAGTAGCCACTCCATATCATCCCCAAACAAATGGACAAGCTAAAGTAGCAAATAGGGAAATTCAGAGAATTTTGAGAAAAATAGTTAGACCAGATAGGAAAGATTGGCCCACGAAATTACAAGATGCATTATGGGCTTATAGAACAGCTTATAAAAATCCCATAGGTATGTCCCAATTTCGTCTCATTTTTGGAAAGCCATATCATCTTCCTGTGGAAATAGAGCATAAAGTATTATGGGCTATAAAAAATTTATGTATGGATGAAAAATCAGCTGGTGGGCATAGAATTTTTCAGCTACATGAACTAGAGGAGTTGAGGAATGAAGCTTATAAAAATCATAGAATATATAAAGAAAAAATTAAAAATTTTCATGATAAATACATTAGCAGAAAAAAATTTGATGTTGGACAAAAAGTGTGGTTATATGATTCTAGGCTGAAATTATTCCTAGGAAAATTAAAATCAAAATGAAAAGGGCCTTATGTGGTGGAAGAGACATATGATCATGGGGCTGTAATGATTAAAGATCCTAAAAGTGATCAAACTTTAAGGTAAATGGACAGCGGCTTAAACATTATATAGAACGTGAACGCCTTGCAGAAAAAGAAATTTTATTATTAAAAGAAATTCAAGAGTAAGATCAAGGAGTCCAGCTGGAGACATTAAATTCAGCGCTTCATGAGAGGCAACCCATGGTTTTTATTTCATTCTGTTTGATTTTTTTTAAGCTCTGTTTTTCTTAGAATTTTGCAGTACTTATTTCTGCATTTGTTTTTTTCAAAAAAGTGCAGGAGGAGGCATGTAAGACGAAGTGGAAAATTAAAAACGAGGTCGAGGTGATGTCTTTCGGAGCTTTATCATTTATGACAATATTTTTAAATGCTAAACTTTGCATATATGCATGCTTCACTTGAAAATTATATTTTCTGCATATTCTGTTTCGATTTTTCTGTGTCATTGAAGACAATGTCATTTTTAAGTTGGGGGGTGAAGTATTCATTATTAATTTATGCTGTAAGACGATTAAGAACATGTGTTTGCATTTTATTCAACTTAGAACAGCAATTAAAAAAAATAAAAAAAATTCGGAAAAACTGCAACATCTATTTTTTGGTTTTCTGTCAAGAACAATAGACTGTCAAAAACAACAGACGAAAAAACTTTTCTCACATTTCAATCCCCTAGACATATATTACTGAAATTCGAAATTACAGCTATAAAGAAGATAGTTTTGATTTATTTTTGACAAATTTATTGCTGCTAAAATAGAACTGAAAACAGAAAATAGAACTATCAGAACTATCTAATTTACAAATTTCTTACATCATATTGCATGCATGAAAAATTAAATCAATTAGATTGATTGATACCAAAAGATACTAGGAAGATTATTATTGAGTCAAAAGAATGATCTAGTAGCATGAAATGTTGGAATACTCCTTGGATACATGATAGATAACATGGATTTGATTTTACAAATTTTCACTTCATGATCTTGATGGATAATATTTATTTGATGTGAAAATTTGATTGATCATTTGAGTTTAATGGAGATTTTTGCACCGTGATATATAGGACTTGTGAGGAGAAATCACTTATTTCGAAAAAAAAAAAGAGAGAGCAATGTGAAAAATCTAGAAACGAAGAGTACACATGGAGGGTGTGAGACATCATTCTCATTGTCGAAAATCGTGTATAGAAAAACACTTGCTGCAAAATAAGTGGATAAAGTGAAAGCCCTGAAAATGAAGAGTACACATGGAGGGTGTGAGACATCATTCTTATTGTCAAATTTTGTCTACAAGAAAAGCTACTTATCCACTATATATAAAGAAAGAAGAAATATAGTGCAAACTTCAAAAATCAAGCCATAGAAAAAGGAAAATGTAAGATCAATATTATTCTTGGATGAGTATTGATAATTGGAACATCCTGTAAATACATCAATGAGTGAAGAAGTGATAAAGATGTGAATAGAAGAAGTGAAGTCTAGATTGTTATTCCAAGGAGTGTTTAAACATTTAAGTGCTTGACATCATTCTTAAATACTTGATATAAGAATCCAAAGTGTCTAAAGGTGCATCATTTCTAATTGTATTTTTTTCTTTCTATATTGAAATATGATGTTTGAGATTTGTAAATTTTTATTTTCGTAATTCCATTGTTAAGGGACTAGCAATGATTTAAGTTGGCGGGTGTGATAAGTCTTCATTATCATGAGTTAATAATTAGTAAATAATATAGTTTTAGCCTTAACTCGTGATAAATAGACTTATATTTATGTTAAAGTGTGAAAATTGGTTTTCAGTTGATTAATGTGATTTTTTGGGTAATTATGTGATTTTATACGAATTTATATGATTTTTACAGTCTTACTTTTGAGATAAATGAAGAAAAAGAAATAAAACTAAAATATTGTAAAATGGGGGGACCCGCCGGCCAGCCGGGCCCGTAAGTGGGTCGGAAGCTCAGTCAGGGAGTAGCCGCAAGTAGGGGCTCGAGCGGCTTGGACCGATAGGGGCACATGTGTGCCACTCCCCTTCCACATCACCAGTGGTCAGCCGGCTGTGGGACAAGGAGTGGTCGAACACGCGAGAGAAGGGACTTTGCTTAAAAAGCTAACATTACTATATATTCGCCCGAAAAATCGGCGCACAACCGATGTGGGACTAAACCCGCATCACACCTTCCTTAGAAGAGGCGGGCGACTGGCGCGGGTTCGAGTCCTTCTAGAGTCAAAAGTCATATAGTTTTATCTGATTATCGTGACTTTCCTGCAGATCGCCGGTGAAGGATTAAGCAACGAGAATCACTGGATCATTGGCGAAAATCTCGTCAACGCAATTCGCGGAGCATTGCTACTAAAATTGCTGAAGGATTCACAATAAAAGGATCGCGAATCCATCGAGTAAATGATCTCTGATTGATCGACGAACAAGCCGTCGTAGGGAAGAGGACGATCCGCCGAGAGACGAGTCGCCACCTCCTGAGAGCGTATCAGATGCGATAAAGAGCCTCCTCTTGCTGCGTGGACCTGAGGATGAAGCTCCCTGACACGCGCCCCACCTCCATCTAGCTCCTTTCCGTCGGGTGACAGTCGCCGAAGAGCTGCAAAGTCGCCGTTTTTCCGCTCCACCATGTGACAGCCGCCGGAGACGACTCGACGACCCATTTCATTAATCTCTAGACTTCGCGAGAAGATCTAGAGATTGCCCACGTCATCTTTGTCCAAGGAGAGCCTTCGAGGCCGTAGACATTGCACGACGATCCTCCCGAACGCTCAAGATTCTGGTGCATCGTTGACGCATCGCCATTGCGACGCCGGAACTCTGTTTTCCTGCTTTCAACTTACTTTACGCTTCATTTAATCATAGTTTTTGTGATTTTAATTTACCAAAATATATTTTGTTTTATTACGATTCTTCTGGCTTTTACAGATCTTAATTTGATTAATTAAATCGTCTGTAATCATTTACGTAAGAATCGTCAGACAGAACTTTGTTTTCACCCGATTCGCATTCGCCGGGCGCTGACGTCATCCTGACGTCCGCACCCTTATTTCTTTTTTTTCGTGAATTTTAAATATATTTCTTTTTTCATTTCTTAGTATAAAATTCATGTAAAATAGTAGTCTCTGAGGAAAATTCTGAATAATTACCAGATATTATATTACATCCCTGTGATCGACCTGGAAAATTACCACTATTTTTGGAACTTTTATTGAATTATAATTGATATATTTGTTCAAAAATATTTTTAAATATCATATTTTCTAGTTTTATAAATTTTATATTTACGTGATTTAATATACAACGACTAAGTCACATCAATAGTACTTATTTCACTCTCTCTCATGTGTGCAGACGACCGACAAGGGTTTAAATTCTACTAGAGCCAAATCTCATATTTTTATCTGATTAAATCGTGACCTTCCTACATATCTCTGGTGAAGGATTAAGTCACCATAATCACTAGATAATCAGCAAAAATCTCGTCTACATGATTCGCAATAAAAAGATCACGAATTCATCAAGTAAATCATTTCGGATTGATCGACGGACAAGCTATTGTTGAGAAGAATACAATCCTCTAAGAGACGAGTCACCACCTCTTGAGAACATACTGAATGCAATGAAGAGCCTCCTCTTGTTGCACAAACTTAAGGATGAAGTCTCCTGACATGCGCCCCACCTCCATCCAGCTCCTCTCTATCGAGTGACAGTCGTTAGAGAGCCACAAAGTCATCGTTTTTCCGCTCCACCGAGTGACAATTACCGAAGATGATTCAACAACCCATTTCATTGATCTTTAAACTTCGCAAGAAGAGCTAAAGATTGTCCACATCGTCCTTATTCAAGGAAAACCTTTAAGGCCGTAGACATTACATGACATTCCTCTCTAACACTCAAGATTTCGTTGCATTTTCGACACACTATTGTAATGTTAGAACTCTTTTATCTAACTTTAAACTTAATTTTTACTTTATTTAGAAATAATTTGTGTGATTTAAGATTTCCAAACTAATCTTCATTCAATTATGATTATTCTAACTTTTATAGCTTTTAATTTGACCAATTAAATCATTTGTAATCGCTTATGTAAAAATCACCGAGTGGAACTCTATTTCCGCCCAGTTCACGTTTGTTAGGTGCTAACTTCATCATGACATCCGCACCCCTTATTTTCTTTTTTCGTGAATTTTAAATATATTTTATTTTCATTGTTTAGTCTAAAATTCATAAAAAATCGTATTATTTTTAAAAAATTGAAATATTATTAGATATTATATTACATCTCTATGATCAACTTATAATTTTTTACTATTTTTAAAAATTTTATTGAATTAGAATTTATTTATTTATAAATACTTCTAAATATCTAAAAATTAGTATTTTCTAGTTTTATAAATTTTAAATTTACGTGATTTATTATATAACGACTAAGTCACATCACTTTTCACATGTAAGTAAGGTGATCTCTCACACTATGCATGCTTTGAATGACTTTAGGCAATAATCTAAAGGTTGTCTCTTTACCAACTTCTAACTATTGACCATTGAATCGTTTAGTATCTCCAAGAATTCTACATTAGTATATATCGCAGTGGTTTACATTTAGATATTATCTTGTATATCCGTGATCAAATTCTCAAGTGATCATATGTCAGACTTTCTATCAAAAAAAATTGTAGCACTTTGTATGAGCACATGCACTATTACCACTCAATCAAACATGACTCAATTAGTTGCCATGTCGACCTCATTGGCTCTAGGTACATCTATTCCTCGTAGTTGAGATGATGGTCGTAGCCTAAAGCCTAACAATGGTCGTCCTCCCAATAGCAAATGTTGCAATACCTTTCTATCGTCCCTTAATTGTGGTGAGTCAAACCACCTGTCAAACAAGTGTTAGAAGGAGTTTGACAAGCCTGAGTGGGCTCAAGCTATTATCTTTAGTACTCATTTGGATTCTCTTACATCGACCTTATCCATAGTTCACTCCGCAACATCTCTTCCTGCTATTTCAAATGACTTTCACATCGGCAGAATATGAAATTTGAAAGTAGTCTACAATCACTCCTTATACGCCTTTCTCTGTCAACTTTGCATCTACGTCGGGTTCCTTCATGTTAAGTATATTTTTACTTACCTCCTCATCATCTTAGATTCTTGACTCGAGGGCTTCTACCTATAAGACTGGTACACTCTCTATACTTTTCTTACGTTATCACACCATGACCCACCCTTCGGTGACCATTGTTGATTGTTCGGACTTGTTCAGTCAAAGATTATGACACCATCACTATAACCTCTATCTTACCATTGACCTAAGTCCTCTACATTTTCCATTTTCCTACAAATATTTTATCTATCAGTGTCATCACTCATGCCTTATTTTACACTGTTGTATTTTTTTCCTTCCACTTGTCTTCTAGGATCTAGATACTAATTAGAGGATTAGTTTGGGACATGAAAACGGTCAGGATTTTATGAATTTGTCTTGGATGTATCTTCTTTTCTTTTGTGGCATTGTCGTTTACGTTATTTTTATTTTTTAAAATTTCAAAAAATCGTATCATGATTATTTCTTAATGACTTTGTGTACGAGTCATGTCAACTAGACAAACATCATTATTCTTTTTATTCTAGTCATGCGAGTATTCCATCATCGACTCTATTTGATATGTGTTCATTACAATATTTAAGGACCCTCTTGAGTTGCCTCCATCATTAGACATTTCTATTATATCATTTTTGTTTATGATTACACTTGTGTAAGCTAGATTTGTCTTTTTCGTGATCGGTCTCAAGTTCTTTCTATTATTACATAATTTATCATTGAAATTGTTACTTAATATTCTACCACACTTAAGGTTCTTTGCACATATATTGCATATAAACTTGTTCAAGATGTCATTCAAACCTTTTGTACTAATCATGATATTATTTTTTAGATCATTTATTGATATACTTTCCAACATAATAGAGTTGCCAAACGTAAACACCCACTTATTTGACATCACTCACACACTACTCATTGAGATACATGTTTCACATTACTTGTGATATGACTCACTCCTAACCATCATTATCTTCAAAATTGTATTCCTTCCACTCTATTAAATGGTGTCATTCTCTTTCAACATCTCACACCCAGCGCTTCACTTTTTTTTTACCTCCTCTAGTTTTTAGTTGTATCGTTTTCATTCATGATCATTCGTCATCTCTTTTTAAACTCACTTCTTATGCTTTGAAAGGTGTCTTTATGGGTCACTCGTTCATCCAAAAGGTTATCAAGCATACTTTTTTTACACCCGTCACTATGTGACCTCCGATGTTTCTTTTTATGAGAATTTCTCTGTTTTACTTCATCTCCTTCATCTTTTCGTCCATGTACATCTCCACCCCATGGGTTTCTATCTTTTGTCATTCTCACATATCTTTCTTCTATTATTTCTTTATCTCTCCCTTCTTCGTCAGCACCTCTACCGCCCGCGTCCTCTACCGATGCCTCCGTTTTGAGTGTAACTCCATCCTCACCCACCTCATCTAACATTACTACTCCACTAGCTAACCCTCATGCACCACCTATGGATAATTTTCATCTTCCCATTGAGTTGCACAAAGGTACATACTCTTGCACTATCCAACATCCTATATTCCACTTTATCTCTTCTGATCGCCTTTATTTCACCTTTTGTGTCTTTGCTTTCTCCATGGCCTCTAAGTCGATTTCACAATCACATGTTGAGGCATTTTAAGCCTTTACTTGAAAAGTAATTATGAATTTAGAGATTCTATCATTGGTTTCTCAAGACACGTGGAAAATTATCTCTCATTCAATCGATGTTAATATTGTGGCATGCAAGTGGGTCTTCACACTAAAGTACAAACCAAATGGCTCCATCTTTCACCACAAAACTCATTTGGTTGCCCATAGCTTCACTCAAACCTATGGCATTAATTACATGAAGACATTTTCCCATGTAGTTTGGATGAACTCTATTTGAGTTCTTTTTTCCTTGGCAGTGCATCATGACTGATCACTTCACCAATTAGACGTGTTTGATGTCTTCTTCTATAGTGACTTGGATGAGCAGATGTCATGGCCACCTACTTGTTGAAGCCCACTCATATGTTAGGTATGCTAGTGACAAAGGAGATCAAAAGTCGACGACTAACTACTACACGTATGTTGGTGGCAATTTAGTCATTTAACGCTCTTGAAAGTAAAAGATAATATCTTGTTCTAGTATAGAAGCCGAATATCGTGCTATGATTGAGACAACATTTGAGATAATATGACTTCACTTTCTTCTAGAGAGCTTAGGTGTCACTCCTCAGACACCTATACTTATGTACTGTGACAATCAAGTAGCAATCTTTATTGATAAGAATCTCACATTCCACGAATAAACCAAGTATATTGAGATTGATTGTCACTACATATAGGACAAGGTTCTAACAGAGGTTATCTCCACACCACATACCACTTCATTCAACCAACTAGTAGATATCTTCGTCAAGAGCCTTATAGGAGTGTCTTATAATGTTATATATATTAATATGGGCATATTTAACTTATATGTTCTAACTTGAGGGGGAGTATTTAGACATCTTCCTTTATATGACCTACATAGGCTCATTATCTCTCTCTCTTCTCTCACTTATATAAACATATTTATGTCTTCATTTAAAGTAAATCTAATCTTAAGGTTTAACCTTTCTCGTCAATAATAATAAAAGAGATAGAAAAAAAATACTAATCAAGAGGATTTTGTAATTACAACAAGGTGACTTTTAAATAGGTTGACAATCAATTAAGACACGAAAAATTTAGTCAATTTAAAAAATAAATTCAACTTTAAAAAAAAAGTAAGTTACTAACAATTTGATTATTCATGCACAATATTTGAAATTTCTGATTTTTGACCTTTTTTAAGTATTCTAATTTTTGTAGTCCATGTTTTACATTTTTGAAATTGTTGGATTATTGATAAGTTTTCATTATCATGAGTTAATAATTAGTTAATAATATAGTTTTAGTCTTAACTCATGATAAATAGACTTATATTTGTGTTAAATTGTGAAAAGTGGTTTTCAATTGATTAATGTAGATTTTTGGCTAACTATGTGTTTCTTTATAAATTTATATGATTTTTATAGTCTTATTTTTGAGATAAATGAAGAAAAAGAAATTAAAATAAAAATATAGCCAAACGGGGGGACTCGTTGGCCAGCCGAGCTCACAAGTAGGTCGAAAGTGCAGTCAAGGGGAGCCACGAGTAGAGGCTCGAGTGGCTAGGATAGATGGGTGCACATGTGCACCACTCCCCTTCCACGTCACTGGTGGCCAGCCGACTGTGGGGCAAGAAGCGGTTGTACACACAGGAGAAAGGGACTCATTACTTCCAAATGTGGTATTACTATATATTCGCCCAAAATGTCATTGCATAAATGATGTGGGACTAAACCCGCGTCACACCTTCCCCCGAAAGGGTTCGAAGATTTCAATACTTAAACTACCCCTTCGTTATAACAGAAATATATCATGATGACGTCACTTGATAAGGGCATTATCAATCAGACAACTGGCGCAGGTTCAAATCCTCCTAGAGCCAAAATTCCTACTTTTATCTGATTATCGCGACTTTCCTGCAAATCGTTAGTGAAGGATTAAGCCGCCAAAATCGCTGGATCATTGGCGAAAATCTCATCAACACGATTTGTGGAGTATTGTTATTAAAATTGTTAAACGATTCATGACAAAAGGATTGTGAATCCATCGAGCAAAATCATCTTTAATTGATCGACAAGCAAGCCGTTATCAAGAAGAGAACGATCCGTCGAGAAACGAGTCGCCACCTCCTGAGAGCGTACTAGATACGATGAAGAGCCTCCTCTTGTTGTATGAACTTGAAGATAAAGCTCTCTGACACACGCCCCACCTCTATCCAACTCTTCTTTGTCAGGTGACAGCCGTCGGAGAGTTGCAAAATTGCTATTTTTCCACTTTGCCTAGTGACAGCTGCTAGAGACGATTCGACGACCCATTTCATTGATCTCTAGACTTCATAAAGAGATCTAGAGATTGTCCACGTTGTCTTTGTCCAAGGAGAGCCTTCGAGGCTGTAGACATTGCACGACGATCCTCTCGAATGCTCAGGATTCTGATGTGTCGCCGAAGCATCACTACTGTGACACCAAAACTCTTTTTTTCTGCTTTCAACTTAATTTCTGCTTCATTTAATAACAATTTATGTGATTTAAATTTACCAAGTTATACTTCACTTAATCACGATTCTTCTGGCTTTTACAGATCTTAATTTGATCAATTAAATCATCTATAATCACTTACGTAAGAATTGTCGGGCGAAACTTTGTTTCCTCCCGATTTGCGTTCGTCGGGCGCTAACGTCATCTTGACGTCCGCACCCTTATTTCTCTTTTTTGTGAATTTTAAATATATTTTATTTTCTAGTTTATACTAGATCTATTTATGCCCTCATCTATCCTAGCCACTATGAGCCTTTGCTCGTGGCTCCTCTTGACCATTCTTCTGACCTGCTTACGAGCCCGGCTAGCCAGTGAGTCCCCCCGTTTTACTATATTTTTATTTTTATTTATTTTTCTTTATTTATCTCAAAAATAAAATTATAAAAATCATATAAGTCTATTTATTATGAGTTAAGGCTAAAACTATATTATTTACTAATTATTAACTTATGATAATGAAGACTTATCAATAATCCAATAATTTTTGAAGAGATAAATATGGGGTTTTCTATGACGTCATAGCACCCTTTAAAAATCTCACGGTCTGGTAACCCAGATTCCTTCAGGGGGAGCAGCCCAAGGCCCATTGTCTCACAGCGTTCCCCAACCGGAGCGAGGGCTGGCGGAAGGACTCGTTGGCGGCATTTTCCTCGGCAGCGCACTGCTCCGTCGTCGCGGGTGGGTTGCCGCCGTTTTCTGGCTTCTCTCCCTCGTCTTCGTCTCCTCTTATTTTCCCATTCCGTTCGTTTTTCTCGCTCATCTGATCTCTTCCTCTCCCATTCCTCGGGGAGGGATCGTTCGATTTTCCTCTTTTTATGTTCCCTTTTTTTAGAAATAGGCGTACCGCGACCAACTGTGAGTCGATTCGTGTTGTTCTAGTGGGGATTCTTCGTGCATTTCCTAGGGTCAAGTAAAATCAGACGATCTGCGCTGCCTTCGATTGACGTGGCGTCTTTTAACTGGTTCAGTTTGAAAGGATGGGTCGGAAGTCTGGGAGCTTGTACATAAACCCTAAGAAATTCGGTGGCGGCACCCAACAGAAGGCCTGTATGAAGGAGATGACTGCGTTCCTGAATTGCTTGGCCCTCAATAAGAACAATGACGAGAAGTGCTTGAAGCAAGTGGAGATCTTAAATTCCTGCGTCGATGAACTGGTGAGGAATTCTCTCACATCTCTCCAGGAAATTCGTGCTTGAGCTGTGCCTCGTGCTAGTGAAACTTAAACGATTTCGATTGACATCACTTCTGCTCTTCTTGTGACGGTGCATCGCATTATACTCATCTTCGTCCTTTCTCGTGCAGAAAACGAAACCCAAAAAGCCATGGGGGAGCATCAATTTCCATCTGCAGCGGCTCAGCCGGCTCAAGTAGTGAAACTTCCGTTGCTGTGATTCTTCTGGTTGTAGGTTTTATCGTCAGCCTTGGGACTGACTCGGAAGCGCTTTCTTCTGTTCGCCCTAAATTTTGCATCTTTTAAATGTACTCTTTTTGAGCAGAAAATCTTTCTTATTACTAAACTGAAAATATTGATGAATAGTCGTATGTTGCTGCTCTTTAGGGACTGCCCATTTCACCATGTTTATGCTTCCCCTCTTTGCCCAGAATGTATAACCTTCCAAAGAGAACAACGGTTGGTCCATGTCAGACATTATTGATCATATGGAGATCCCATTCTTTGCTTCCCCTGGATTGGACTGAGTTTAGCTGCCGTCTAACTCACCCATGTTGCCCTACTTTTTTTCTCCCTTGTTGATCAAATTTTGGTGGAAAGGGGAACAATGAAATTCACAAGCCTCCTTGACGTGGTTACTTTCGTAATGAATTAGTAGCAGTTTCTTTTTTCTTTTCTCCTGTGACCATCTTAAAGGATTCGCTCTGCTTCACGCAGGGGTGATTGCTTGTTTCCTGCATGTTGATATTGGGTTCTGGAATACACATTGCCCTCTTGGTTGTTTCCTTTTCACTCTCTCTACTCTTAATCGCACCTTCACTGATCATTTTCCCAACTATCCTTTAAATGCAACAGAAACTAGGCAAAAATTTGGTTGATTTGTGGCATGATGCACCATGGGAACACCAGTTTCATTAACTTCCTCCTACATGGGAATCAAAAGTGAAATCTTGGAGATGCTTAAGATTCTTGATGTCATCTTGTATGGCATGGCTGCTTCAAGTTCTAATGGCGAAATCTAGCGAAGGTGTGTGGATCTTTGCTGAAAAGTCAAGCTTGAGAATTTATTCTAAAAGATAAAGATGTGTCGCTTTTGTGGTGTTCATCATGTGACGGTTCATATTCGGAATGCTGTGGAAGCTTTAGAAACCAGAAACCAGTGTGTGAGCACACACGCATTTGGGTTTATTTATTTCTTGATGGATCATAATTTTGGCTGCAATTGAGATCTCTTGCACTTTGATTGGCCGTGCTATGCTAATGCATGTACAACCCTGTTGATCCTCTCTCTCTCTCTCTCTCTCTCTCTCTCTTCTTTGTCTCCTCCCTCCCAACCTCCCATGTCCCTTCACTCCCACCAACTGGTGACTGTTGACGATGGTAGACCTGATTTTTAGCTATATTTCTCTCTGCACTTTATGCATGGAAGCTGCTGCTTAGTTTATTTGGCTTGAGGATGGTAATTGATTCCTAGCTTATATAACTTAGCATCTTTTCTACTATTTTTCCTATTTTTTTGGCTCGAAGAGGAGCTCAACTCCATGCCTCAACTGGGGTTTGCACGAAGGAATAGTTTGAAGCTAATTTATGCCCCCACAATTCTGAAAGAAGAGGTGTCCTATCTTTCATAGTTTTGAAAGAAAGGCCCCACCGTCAGTATCAAGTCAGTAAATAACCTCACAACTCTCTGTCCACGTATCTAAAGAGACCATGTTTGGGGTCTGGCGACCTCATGCACATAGTTGGGAACGCCCGTAGCTCACTGATGAGAAACTCCAAGAATATCCTATAAAATGGGACAACCATGTTTTATTTATTTATTTATTTTATTTTACTTAGTGTACTGGGCCTACAAAGATCTTCTCGTGCCAATGGGCCAAAGAGTTGTCATATTAGTTTTAAAAATTTATAAGCCCATTCACAACCAACGTAGTACCTGTTAATCCTTTTCTTTTTTTTTTCAAGAATATTCTCGCTAAACTTGGAAACAATCTCAAACACCACCTTGATCCACTTGCAGCCCATCATTTCCCTTCATTTATATAGTAATTTTATTTATTATTAATCAACACCAGGTTTTTTTCAGGAATCTTCTCAATAAACTTGGAAATCCAGTCAACACCACCTTGGTCCACTTGTGGCAAGATCCTGACTAATTTAGTGACGAGATGAGCGGATGTCCCCTCACATCTAGCAGCAGATAAAAAAATGCCCCTTGAGTGGATTTAGCAGCTTGCTTGATCCAGACAACTGAGCTCTGATTAATTTGCGGTAGGTGAGGTTACCTGGCCCACCTCTGCTTATTGGGCCCAGCAAGCTGACGTGAGGATGTCGGCCCACCTTCCCATTAAATAAAGAGGATGAAGAAGAACACTGCTAAGCACTTCATCTTCCGACGGTTCACATTCGGTCTCAGGTCATTTGGTGCTCCTAATAGTCTCCAGCAGCTGCCTATCCCTAGCACAGAGCGTCGTGCATGGAGTGCCCTGCCACGTGTGTTGCTCTAGAAGGACCGAGGTTCACAACCCGGTCATGTGAAACTCACTCTTACTTGGCAGGACCACCCAACCCAAGTTGTGCATGTCCACACGTGAACCCCACCACCTCCACACATCCCGCACCTATGCTACTTACTGCGGGCCGAGACACATGCTATGAGCTTCACAGCCACGACTGTCTCTGTCTCTCTCTCTCTGTCTGTCTCTCTCTCTCTCTCTCTCTCTCTCTCTCTCTCTGTGCCATTCTAACCTGGTGTAATAAAACAAGAGAGGCTAGTAGAGAACTTATCTATCCCAAGTGGGCCCACCAGGAATCGCGGCTCCAGCCTAGCAGATTTTGGTCCTCAGGGCCACCACCGGGGGCTGAGGACCACATCGTGGTGGGAGAGAGAATGGAGTAGTGATGACGGTGGGACCCGGAGGAGGGTAGGATAAACAATTAATTGAGCCAGCGAAGCCGCTGTTGCCCCCACGGGGGAGACCCAAATAAACAGGAGGGAGGACGGCTTGCGACACAATATATGTTAATTTATAAATATATATCTCGCGCCCCCCCCCCCCCTTCTCTCTCTCTCTCTCTCCCGACGGAAAATAAATAATAAATACCCTGTGGAGGCGGCTGCTACTGACTGCTACGAGTGGTGGTGGTGGGTCGGGAGGGAGTACTGACCTGGCCTGCGACACAGGGGCGGCAGGCTCTTTGGCGATCCCGTGACTTCCCCCCTCCCCAACCGGACAGGGTCAACCTGCCGATACACGTGGACAAATAAACAAGCAAGCAGACAAACGAAATCGTCTCCCCCGGCCCCACCCCTCCGCGGTCAACGGGGCCGCCGCCGCAAGGGGGATGGAGATGCCGGAGGGGGCAACTTACATTGCGCCGCCCGGCGAACTCTGAGGGAAGGGAAGGGAAGGCTGGCGGATCAAGCTTCTCGGACATCTGAAACGCAGGCGGTGGAATGGATATTCTCTTCGAAAGCAGAGGCGACGAAGTAAAAGAGGTAAGAGAGAGGTAAAAGCAGAGACAGACAGACAGAGACTGAGAGAGGGCTCACCGCCGTCGTTGAGGTCGATGGAGAAGCGGAGGTGGCCGGCGGCGCTGCAGCGGGCCGGCGGCGGAGGGGGCCGCGGGGCCGGCGCCGCCGCGGCGTACATCTCTCCGCATGAGAGGTGGGCGGCCGGAATCTGGTCCCTGATCCGCTGGCTCAGGAGGAGCTCTACGCCGGAAGAACCCCCGCCGGCGTGCTTCTTGCACTTGAACCTTCCGACAGGGAAAGAGGGAGAAGTCAGCCAAGCGCGCGGCGGTGGTCAACCAGCCGGTCAACCCCCCCACGCCCACCATTTTTACCTGTCCTTCCGTTTCTCCAGGTAGCGTTGTAGCGATGCGGCTCTGCTGGTGGGGCCCTCTGATTGCGGGGAGAAAGACGACATTGGCACAAGAAGAGCAATTAATTAGTAGAAGCCAGGAGCAGGCGCGGTAGTACTGGGGAAGATTTTCTATAATGGCCGGCAGCAACAGCCACCGGGCCCGGGCCTCTTGAGGGGCACCGGCCCGTAAGCCCGCTTTGCCTGCTCCCCGCCCCCCAAAAATGTGGGAGAATCATATAAATATGCCAGTCAATTCGGGAAGAAGAGAGAATAATAGTATAGAATGATGACCCATCAAACTTATGCCACAGTTCAGTGAAAGATCGTAGAGTAGCAGCAGTTCAGTGAAAGAATGATGACAAGAGTAGCAACAGGATGGCAACATTTCTATTCATGAATGGAAATTTCAGAGGGACACTCAAATAATCAGAGGACACATTCGAAGACATGCCACCACATTCGCATACATCTTTGCACTCCGTCTATATATATATAATGTGTCTTTGAAAAATGGGACTGGAGGATTGAAATGGTAGGTGAGACTCTAGACTATGCACTAGGAAGAGGAGTATCTCATTATTGCTCATTTATTTGAGCAGACATAAGCTAAATATCATGCAATCATAGTCACCTATTATGACAGTATCTCTGATTCACTAGGTATTGTAACCACTTTCGTGAGTGATATAATAGATAGTTTAATCCAATAATTCACAAAATAATCCTCAGAATACCATATCACCTCAATATAATATGGTGTCGCCAGATGTTCCCAACCTAATTAAGACATAAAAATAAGTATTTCCACGTACTGAAGAACAATAACCCAAACATTCAGCGCCGTCTAGAGTATGAGCTGTGAGTACTTCATATCTCTACATAGAGTCATTTAAGGCATTCCAAACAACAAACCTGTAGATCCTCTTCCGTAGTATATGTGTTTCCTAGACATGAATTATTTATAATTCATCAAGATGCATCCAAAGGAACCACCAGTAGACCTTCCCATGCAAAAAAACTTTGAAATAAATCAGCCTATGACAAGTATTCTTAGGGGCCTTAAATTTTCGAGAATTTAATATCTGCTGGCGCAAGAGCAGTGGGTGAGCATTTTCCCTCCTCGTGAGAAGATGTACTGTACTTCATTTTCATTCCGAAATTCTTCATTCATCAAGTGGCATGGCCGTGTTTTCCTTAACAAATTTATATTACATTTTTACTCTCTTAATAGATCATCCGCATGATCAAGAAAAGGTGCTTCTTGAATAGAACAGTAGGGGCCTTAGCATGAAAGAACCTTTTCCTCATACTAATGTCAGTCTGATTCAGAAGGGTTTTAAATTTGGAATAGCATAAGATCACAGACGTCTAGGACATTAATGTGATGTATGGAACCACCGAAACGTTACTTTAATTACTATCAATTTCTAGGGCTTATAGAAAAAAACTAGTATCAGTAACGATTCTAGAAGCTTCCAATTCAAAACTGAAAAAGTAGTATACTGTACCAATCATCCTTTCACCAAAAATGGGTAAATCAACTAGAACTTGGGGAAAAAACACAGCAGCCGTAATCATTTGAGAAGAAGCGCTAAGATTAATCTCAACCGCAAAATCCCAGCCATGGATGCCAAAGAGGTTTAGGACAATCGTTCATAAGCATCGCCAATTGGGGAGGACAAAAAAATTGAGAGGCTAACTAAGCAAGGAACAGAACCTGAATCCCGGGTTAATTGAAGCAAGCAACACAGCTCTTAAAAGGGAAAGAAAAGGTATCTTGCACGCAACGTCCAAAATGTCATTAAAAAGAACATAAATTAACAATTTGCTATCAAAGTTCTCTCTTCCCCCGTGGGAATGAGAAAGCCTTTGAGGCAACTGTATGTATAGCATGTAGCAGCAAAGAGTGGTAGGTCAAGAAATTCAGGAGAGTGAGGTCACTCTAGTTGAATGAAACAGTAGGACAACCTTAAAAGTAGCACGGTAAGGGACTGACAAATAGACGTAATCTCATTCACCCAGAATATTCTACCTGTTTGATCCGGTTGCATAAGCCAGTTAAGCAAGGAGAAAAGAGAATAACTACTGGTACGGTAGGAAAAAGGTCCTAGGCCTCTCACCAGGTTCAACTTCTCGCGGGACTCTCCACTCTTCCATGCCTTCCCGAAATTGCTGCGGGAACCTTCCTGCCAGGGCATTAGACCTCCAAGTGAGCAGGAGGGCTACCGTAGGGCATTATCGTAAACGTGACCAAGCATATGCGAGTGCCATTGTGAATCGGGGGAGCTTCGTAATTAGAGCTCCGAACTCATAGGAAAGTCATGACAGAAAAAAAACGCACCAGAGTTCTGGGGAACCTGGGGATAGCCAACAGGCTGGGCAGAATGAGACGCCGCTGCCTGCAAAGGCGGCGGAGGCGGTGGCGGATTGAAGTAACCACCACCTGTCGCTTGAGATATCGCTGGCAGAGCCAGATCGTGGCATTTAGGCGGTCGATTTGGGTAGAAAGACGGCGAAGGCATCGGCGGCATATCGTAGCAGCTCGGGCTCCCCGCAATTTGTACGATCACCCGCGCCTGCAAGTACGTAAAATATACTGTCATGAGAGCCTAGATCTTCACAGGAAGGGGTCACCACCAACTTACTCCGACCGGACCTCACCTTCTCCGGCGTCACGGCATCATAGACGTTAATCTTGCCATCGTAGAAGATCGTCAGCTGTCCCTCCAGCGCCTCAGCTGAAGCAACCCCTCTACAACACCATGCGCGTCCGTTAACATCTGAGGAACAATCCGGGGAAATGCAAGAGTTGAATACAGAGGGGGTTATGCTGAGAAGGGACGCACCTGGGCGGGAGGGTGGCGCTGCTTGGCAGGCGAGCACCGTTCCCCGTTGCCGGGAATCGACAGAGGGCGTCGGAGCAGGCGAAGAGGTTCGCCGGTGGGTCCCTTCCTTGGGGACGTTCGCAGGCAATCTGGGCCGCGCCGCCGGCAGGTTCACCCCTCATTGGAGAAGAGACGGGAAACTGAGAAGTAAACAAAAACACAATAAACCACCCGTGTTTCTCCAACTAAGCCGAGAAGGAACGATTTCACAAAGTGTTGCCAGCTCGAGGTAGAAGAGAAGGCGACGGAAGTTTGGAATAGGATACCCCTCCTCACCTGCGCCGCGGCCGCCGGAAGCAGGGCGTCGGATGGCCTTTTCGCGAAGAAAGTGGAGATGGAGGGAACGGCACCGGCGGAAGGCGCGTCGTCGTCGGCATCGTGGTAGGGCTCCAGGAGCGCCTTGAGGGATATGACCTGCTGGACGGCCTGAGACTTGTTCCACGAAGGGCGGCGCATGCCTGCATTCGTTTGCACAGAGAAACCAGGAGCCGCCGCCGCCGCCGGCCACGTGGATATCGAGATCAGCTCCACCGCGACCTCCAAAGGCGAGGACGAGAAACGAGAAGAAAAACCAAAGGAAAAGGACCAGAGCACCTTTTTCCTTGAGGAACCGGCGGCAATCCTCGCGCGTGACCTGAGCGATGTCCTCCTCCGTGAGCTCCGACAGCGGCTTCTCCAGCGGCGACTTCACCGCCGCAGCCCCTGCCCCCGGTCTCACCTCCTCTCCCGCCCTTCCGGCCTCCTCCGGCGGCGCCGCCTCGCTCCCAGCCATCTCCTCCGCCGCTCCACCGCCGGGGCACCTACCGTCTCCGGCGAACCTCCCGCCGGATCGCAGCGGCGTCACCACCAGTTCCCGATCGGCGAGATAATCCCCGCTCCTCCCCCTCCCCTGCCGCTCCTCCGCCCTCTTCTGCACCCTCTCTCTCTCTCTATCTGTCCGTCCCTATCTCTCTCTGTCAGAATGACTGTGGGGAGTGTCCCCCCACCCCCGCCTCTAATCCCGCCCTTTTTATATATTTCCCCTCAACCTCCCCTTTTCTGGAGAATTATTGGTGAAATCGAGAGGAGAGAGATACACAGAGAGAATGTAGAGAGAGAGAGAGAGAGAGAGAGATAGATATGGAGATAGAGATAGAGAGAGAGAGGGGGGGAGGGGGGAGGGGGGAGGGCGGAGGGTCGAGATCGTGGGGGAGTTGGGCGTCAGTTATTTCCCCCTTTTATTTTATTTTATCCGGATGGATGCAGCACCCCATTTTGCCACGTCAGTCCTGTCGCCGGCTATTAAAGGCTCCCATCCCCACATGGGAATAAAATAACATCCCTGCCACCGCCCCAAGCCCTCCCTACTTAATGAATTATTTTTCTAACCCTACTTAAAATTTATTCTATCATACATCCCTCAGGACCGGCGAAGAGGATGACGAAGGATACAGAAAAGAGGAAATGCTTTGATAACGTCAGCACTTGACGCCGGGTACTTGGGGGAGGAAGCGGCGGGAGGCCCCACGTTCCTTCTCTCCACGTTCGACACGTGGCGCGTTGAGAGATGGTCCACCAGGGGGGCCACTACCCCGCTCTCGTTTCGCTTTCGCTTCCCTGATTCCTGTCATTTTCGCATTTACCCCTTGAAAAGTTTATAGTACCGATATTACCATCTCGGCCCGTAGTATTGCCCCACGAGACTCGCCATCATCGCGTAGAAAGGGGGCTCTTCAGTAGCCCGTATCACACGATATAGGAATATATTTTTAAAAAAAAGAATAAATAATTCAATTCATGTGATCATTTATTTTCTTTCAGTTCTGTACTAAGTAGAAAATTAATATTGCTCATTTTTATTATTATCAACAAAAATTCAAAATAATCTTTTTTGCTATGATAAATATTTCATGTAGGCTAACAAATGTTTAATATTTAGCACTCCTTGGGGTCATTCTCCAGCTCAAAGCATTCATCAAGTGTACCTTTTTAATAATAATAATAATAATAATAATAATAATAATAAATAGTTTGTTAAGATTATTAGCCATGAATCAATGATTTCTTCAGAAAAGGAGGCCAAGGACATTGAACACGTGATTCTTGGTGCATTATTTCTAATTACCAACAAAGAGGAATATCATATATATATATAATAATTTAATGTAGTAGGTGATAACTGGATGAAATGATCAAGCAATTTCATAGTATTTAGATGTCGTGAATTTTACAGAAAAAAAATTTGAATTTTGCAGGCTACCATCGTTGACCGGTGGAGGCGATTTCCGTTAAAAAAAGAAGACGCGTTTGTACTGTTGTTTCGTTGTTAGGATGGGTGAGAAGAGGACAAGAGAAGGGTGGGGAGAGGTTTTGTCCTTCACCCGGTCGGACTTTTGGGGGGCCACTCTCGTACGGCCCGCCGAGCCGGTGGGGGGAGATCCTTGAGGCGGGCGGGGATGGGCTGGTCCACCCCACCGCCGGTGGGGCCAACTTTTCCGCCCTGTCTCCTCCTTTTCCAATGTTTTTATTGCAAAATAATTCGAGATAAGTATATATATATATATATATATATATGATTGCGCTCCATCCCTTATTATTATATCCTTGGACTATGGTAGATGAGGTGTAATGTATGCTGTCTATTGTGCCATATAAGGGTGGATATTGCCAAGGCTGCTATGGGTTCACAGGGCCCGCAACATACGTTTGAAACGTATAAGGATTCTAGATTTGGGCCTAGACTATGCTCTTTTAGCAATAACACGAGTCAGACCCAAAGCTTTCCTCTCAAACAGCTAGATCTCATTTAATTCCCATATATATATACATATAATTCCTCTCATATTCTAAACCGATTCCCCTTCCATCTATTAGTGAAGTTAGATAATCGGCGCAGTAGAGAATAATTAGGGTTTATGGGCCAAAGTTAATGACTAGTGTTTGGGATTAGTAGTGTGGAATGGCTGATCAGTGGGCGATCATGTGTAGAGAGAGAGAGGGCCGTTCTGTGCATAATTCATAGATATCTCCGTCAATATATAAATGGTCATCAATGAAGGGTGGACAGCTTTCTATTAAAATAACATTTTCCTGCTCATCTAGCTAGTAGGGCAAACAGCAATAGTGGTCGTAAAGGTCTCTCATCAAGCCATTCTACGAAGAGAAGGACAGAGATGAAGGAATAAGTTGCAGTCATGGAACTTATGGCTGTATGGCTTTTACTTTTATATTTTTATCATTCTTTTTTTAAATTCAAACATGCTAAATATCTAATTATGATCAATTTCTAACCATATAGCTTATGAAATATATAAATGGTGTACATATATAAATGTTTGCTCTCTATGGAAATGCCATTGAAGAATATCCGATTATGTTCAAATTATCACTATGCTCTAGGTCTTGTCTATTAGCCATCATCTTCCATTTTCTTTGATGCATAGGGGGGACGTGAGAATTCAAGAGTGTGGGCCCAAATAATAAAATTCAATGTGCGGTCTGCAAAAAATATTCCTTCCTTGGGACATACTTAGAAATGTGGCCTTGTGTAGCCCCAAGTTGACACACTTACAAGTATGTTTATATGACGGCTTGTCATTTGACCATGGATATATATAACTCAATCTCATTATCCGATCATTACATATATGGACTAAAGTCATCAATAAATCAAAAGCATTGAGAGTTATCTATGAACGTTTTTTGAGAGTGAGTCCTCATAATCATGAATCCAGAGATATGATAAGATAGTTCAGAATGATTTTTTTATAGATAAAGTTAATCAGCTAATTTCATTATTTACTAGTCAATGGGTGCTGTGATCATGCGTCTACGTATTTAAGTCAACTTGTGGTTTAGTAATTATCAATGTAAATTATATAGTAAATAACTCAAGATAATCAATGGGTTCTCACTCAATAGGGAGTAAGTCTTCTTCCTTGAAGAAAAACATTGTTGTATGGTTGATAGGACTAGTAGATGGGTCCAACGCCTTGTGCAAGGAGAGGGATGAATTTTAAGCAAAAACCCCCTGTTGAAAGGAAGACATAATTTATGACCTGATTGAGGGGAGTGAGTTATCAATAGTTGGGAATTTCTTGATGATTTTCGCACAAATATATGGTTTTGTCGGGTGCTCATGCGTTAAAGTACGGCCGCTGTGAGACTAGACACTATTGTTCGAATAGGACAACTGGCACGTTGCAGCGGATAGGGTGGCCCTCGGGTTGACACGTGGTGAATACCCCACCCGATCTCTATTCTGATTACTATTCTTATAATGCAATATTATAAATATATATATTATTTTATCGTTGTTAGTCTCTGCGATGTGATCGGCCAGCTCACGTGGGCCGGCATCGGCCCAGGGATCTCCCCGCCCGTCTTAACGTAGACTTTTATACTACGTTATTTTTCCCTTTCACATTGACCCCACCGACAGGCCCATAGGTCAACGTCAAGTGGGCAACGCCCACGTTGTGGGTTCTATCGAATAAATCTGAGAAATCATACTAAATACGGGTTTAACCCTAAAAGGTAAACCCCTTAAGAGTATCTACGACTTCGCGTTTGACCTGGATAAACAGTCAATTCATCAGGATCAAGGTGGTCAGCCCAGTTCGATCGAATCGTGGTTCGATCAATCAATCGGCCCATTTATCCAGCCCATTACCACCCCCCTCCTCTGAAACTTGTTTTGTTGATCAATGGGCCGCCGAATGGCAAAATAACCCAGCCCATCTGGGCCGCCAACCGGTTTTTGTAATCCATCGCACGTGGGGGCGATCCCCACTCGTGCGGAAGGTAACATTGATGTCAACATGAATAGCAAAAGGCGCGGAAAAGAGATCCTCCCTCGAGACGCAGCACCGTCAACGAGAATGGGACAGCGCCGAGGAGCGGCGGCGACGTGGGTCGAGGCCGAGAACCCGCCGCCGATGAGAGAGGCAAAGAGAGAGAGAGAGAGAGAGTCGAGAGCTATGTGTGTAGAGCCAGCCAGCCAGCCAGCCATGCACGGCAAGAGAGGGGCAGAAAAGGAGAGAGGGGAGAGGAGGGAACTATGCATGAAGAGCTATGGAGAGGGAGGGAGGGAGGGGGAGAGAGGGAGAGAGGAGAAGAGGGGGCTACGTAGACGGATAGAGCTATTCAGAGCGAGAGAGAGAGAGAGGAAGAGAGGGACCTAGATATATAGAGTTATAGAGAGAGAGAGAGAGAGAGCTATGGGGAGAGGAGAGGGAAGTGACAAGGGGAGGGACGTCCCGTGAGCGCACATGCGCTCTTCTTTACGTACACGCCTCCTGAAAAGAATAACTCGCCGGAGACCGGCGCAGGCTCGCCGCCGGCCGCCGGATTCCCCGAACCGGCAAGGCCCTCCCTGCTGCCTCCCTTCTTGGCAACTCCCCCACATTTCTAGCTCCACATTTCCCTCTCTCTCTCTCTCTGTGCCACCCCGAAAGAGGAACGACACCGTTGAGCTAGAAATAGAGAGGGAGACTGAATAGAGCTAGAGGTAGAGAGAGAGAGAACAGAGAGAGAGAGAGGGAGAGGGGCCCTTGGGTCGACTTTCGCGGGTTCGGAAACTGACATGCGGGTTTCCACATTGGGATCCGTACCCGGTAAAGAAACCGATAGTGTTTCAGTGCCGCTGTCGGGTGGTCCCCACCACCGACGATCCCGTTCGACCAGAGAGGGCACGTGGGACCCGCCCGGTCGGAACGGCCCCTGCCAGCGTGCGAGCTCTGACTAGGGACAGCCGCGCGTGGGTCCCTTCTCATTGAATTGTTTGTCAGTGTCAGGTGGATACACGTCAAGAGAGAGAGAGGAGAGAGAAAGAGAGGGCAATAATGGCTGGGTGGCGCTCGCACGTTGGGGCGCACGTGCTAGGGAGTAGCTTTCCCATGGGTGGATCCCTGGAATCGTCCGATGATGATGGGCTACCTCGGGGATGCTATGTCGTGGTCGATCGGACGGACAGGATCTTCCCACGAATCATCATCACCACCGTCGGCGATCACGTCCAGTCTCCCAATCGTGAGGTCAGCGGGGCGGTGGGTTTTTCTCCCTGGTCGGTGACGGCGATCACATCACGGAAGATCCAACGGTGGAGATCGGATCGAGGCTCAACGGCCGGAGTGGGCGGCGTCGCATCCCGTCCGCACGATCCTGCCGATCATCACCTCGGGGTAATGATTTCGACCATCCACCGCCGTCCGATGAGTGGACCCTGACGGGACTTAACTGCCAGTCGTGCTCTCCATGCTCCCCCCCATTCGGCGGCTTTCCAGAGGGGGCAAAGCTGGTCTCCCTCACCTGACGTGTCCCCTTCAGTCGTGCTTTCCACCTGACCGTCAGTTCCCAATCCAACGGTCAACATTTCGCGGATTTTCCAACCTCGGAGGGTATAGTGGTACTATCGTAAATTCTCGAAAGAGAACTGTTCGTACCCCTCCCCCCAAGCTCGGTCCTGGGGCCTATACTTGTTCTCTCTCCTCTCTCTCTCTCTCTCTCTCTCTCTCCCTATGGGTTGTTTCTCTCTCTTCTCAATCTTTCTCCGCGTCCGTGTGCCGGAGAGTCGGGGTTTTGTTTGACTTGACCAGGGAGCTTTTGCAATAATAGTATTCACAGTGGGTACTGGTGCACCTCCACCGCGGGACTCGGGCTCGCCCTCACCGCTACGACCTCCCCGCCGTCGGCCACCTCTCCCCTCCCCTCCCTCAGTAGCCTTCCATGGCCACCTCCCGCGGCGGCCGCCGGCATCGCCGCCTCTCCGCCATCGCCGCCGTCGCCCTACTCTTCTTCGCCACGGCCCTAGGTAAGACCCCGCACTCTTTCTCTCTCTATCTCTCTCTCTCTTTATCATCGCCCTCCTTCGCTTTCTCCGGCAGCCTGCCGGTAGAGCCGGCCACCCTAGCGAAGAAATTCCGTGAAAGAAGAAGCCTCTCTCTCTCTCTCTCTCTCTCTCTCTCTCTCTCTCTCTCTTTCGATGCTGCTGCCGGTGTTTAGAGAGAGAAACGAGACATGAATACCGAGCAGCGGGCTAGAATGGCTACATTCTGCAAGATCTATTTATTGCTCGATCCTCTGAGACTCCCATGCAGCCCAATTCAATTTATCGCTTCCCTCACCGCTGCTTCCGACTCCCAGGAGGAAGCTTGGCGGGCGGCGCCGCCCGTGACGGCGAGGAGGCGGAGGTGAGCCTGCGGGTCGCCGCCGGCGACGCCGCCCGGAGGCGACTCGTCGGGCCCGGGTCGTCCCCGCCCACGTGCCGCGCCAGGTGCGGCAGGTGCTCCCCCTGCCGACCCGTCCACGTGGCCGTCCACCCCGGTCGGATCATCCCCCTCGACTACTACCCCGAGGCCTGGCGGTGCAAGTGCGGCAGCAAGCTCTTCATGCCATGACAGCCTCCCTCCCTGCCTGCTTCAGAGAGAGAGAGAGAAAGAGAGAGAGAGAGAGAGAGAGAGAGAGGGAGAGAGAGAAAGAGAGAGAGAGAGAGAGAGAGAGAGAGAGAGAGAGAGAGAGAGAGAGAGAGAGAGAGAGAGAGAGAGAGCAGCTCTAGCTGCAGCTCCGTCGTCGATCCGCCGTGTATAATCATCCCTCCGCCCCTTCGTACGCTGTTGCTCCGCCGGAGACTTCTCGCACATGCTGGAGGAGGACGGCCGACGGCGGCTTCTTCAGCGAGTTGAGTGGTCGTCAATTGAGAGAATTGACATTGATATCTCCTTCCGTGGCAAGTTTTTGGAGAGGTCTAGGCGGTCGTCGTTGCTTTCTGTTTTCTGCAATATTTAGGTTTTCGGATCGCCGATGGGGGCAGCTGCATAGTTCAGTCTCGTGTGGTCTCCCATACATACTCGTAGAATTTCCTACTATCCCTTCCAACCTTTCAACTCCAACTAGAAGATCGCCCTATTTGGATTTCCTAGAGTGATCTCTCTCTCTCTCTCTCTCTCCCTCTCTTTCTGTTCCACTGTGTCCATCTATGTTATGTAAACATATTTATCAGTTGACGATGTTCATCCTTCCCACTCATTTATTTGAGCTTTAAGTTTAAGAAGAGTCTGAGACTGTGAGAAGTCTGAGCAAGGAACACAACATGCTTACCGTAAATACTCGTCTTCGTTGTCTTTGATTTCCTATTTTAAGAGCAGGAACGTGCAGCTCTGAGAATGTTGGGTAAGGCTTGTTTCATGTTTTTGTAAATGCTTCCTCTCTCTCTCTCTCTCTCTCTCTCTCTCTCTCTCTCTCTCTCTCTATCTGTCTATCTGTCTATCTGTCTATCTGCTTCTTTTAACTCTTGACGGTGTCTGTTCACCCGTTTGTTGTCCTTGAACCTTTAGTCTGAGCATGAGATCCTGAAACTGTAGACTTCTTCGGATACATAACGGACTCTCTCTCTCTCTCTCTCTCTCTCTCTCTCTCTCTTTCTATTGCTACACTTTATCCTGAATATTCCAACCCTTTCGGAACAGGAACCTTAATATGCGACCACGTTTATGTGAACATGATTTCATGTTTACTGCAAAACAGTCTAGTCCCTTTATGTATTCAGTTCTCTCTCTCTCTGTCTCTCTCTCTTAATCACTCTCTCTACCTGGCTCTCGGCAACTTTCATCCTTTTCTCCCCCGTGTTTATGAGTTTCTATTTCTGGAATAAGAGCCTAGCGCAGTGACATTTACTTCATTAGATAATTATACCATGTTCATCAGAAAGAGTGCACTCTCTCTCCTCTCCCCCCTTTTTCCGCCGTATTTGACTTTCTTGAATATTTTAAGAATAGGAATCCGAAAGCATGGTCAACCTTGCGTAAGGTTTACAACATATATTTGCAGTAAATATCGGAGTTTCTCTCTCTCTCTCTCTCTCTCTCTCTCTCTCTCTCTCTCTCTCTCTCTACTCGGATACGTATTCACGAATCTAGGTTTACATAAGAGTACGTCCAAGTTTCTTTTCATTACTTTATGAGGTATCTATGATTCCTCATATAATTTTATAATTTCTTAAGACTCGACGGATGCTATGTTCCTACCCACCAACAGATTCGCTCCATAAAGTAATACAATGTTTATTAAAAAAAACTGGATCAAACTGAGGTTTGACCGTTGTAGCGGATCCCGGAAGATGGCGCCGCTTCAGCTTCCATGAATGCGAAGTACGGGGCAGTCACCTTGATGGATGGATGGATGGATGGATGATCTTCGTGTGAATAGCAACGAAAGAGCAAATAAAGTGGGTCGATCATAAACGGATTCTCCTTTTGATTTTTTAGGGAAGAGATCTTAAAAAGTCAACATCGGAAGGAAATCGTGTATGAGAGAGAGAGGGAGAGAGAGAGAGAGAGAGAGGAGAAGATCTGACGGGGAGGACATGATCATCTATGAGCCTGGGGGGCTCTGATGTGCTTCTTCGGTATCTATCAAAACCGGTCTAGGATTCGGAGAGAGATAGAGACAAAATAGATAGATATTATTATATTATTTAGAGAGAGAGAGAGAGAAGGAGACGATGAGCGAGAGGGATCTTCTGTGTAACCTCGTGGTCTCCGATAGCGTCCTTCCCCTCTGAAAGACGCAGAACAGGAAGGGCCGCGGGCCCACCCAGCTGGGAATGCAGTAGATCTGGCGGGCCCACCACACAACTTAGGAGCGTAGGTGTTGTCGCCACCGGTGGGCACACCTCTTCCTCGGAGAGACAGATGGTGGGCCCGGAGTCTACTGTGACAGTCCCCGCAGGAAGTGTTAGACAAGGGTTATCAACGGGCCCGGGCCCATCAAACAACGAGGATCAGGCCACAGAATATGAAGGAAACTTCGGGCCCAACGGACGGGCCCCGACACATTCGCGTTTTTAAAAAAATATTTAATGACGCAGTAAAATATGGGAAAAAAGGAACTAAATGGGCTGACACATTTCTTGGGCCGAGTGGTTTTGACGAAACAATATGTTCCGGTTCCTCGCTAGCAGGTGACCGTTTCCTCCAAGAGGAACGTTGCGGCGGAGAGAGAGACGGGGGAGGCGGCGGGATCGTCCCTCAGAGCCAGGAGGTCCCTCGGGTCCCCCTCCAAGAAGGCCCTCAGAAACGCTACCACTGCGCCACCGACGAAGGCCCTCATGGGTCCCCTGGCGGCGCCGGCCTTGCAGAGACAATGGGTCGCCCTCCCACGCAAACCCGGCGGCGCATCGTCAAGCATATCCACGTGGCCGTATTCGCCGGCGACGAGGTAGCAGGAGGGGGGGCAGCACTCTGCGGCGAAGTCCCGGTGGTTGACCCCCGCCGGCGCGCAGGCAGGGAGGAGGGGCCCCCGGGGGAGTTCCCCGAGGCCGGAGCCCAGCACCATCGCCGCCGCCTCCATGGCGAAGGACCCGGGCACGTAGGTGAGGACCGGCGGCACCGTCTGCTTCCCCCGGCCCATGCCGTCCACCGGGTCGATGCCGATCACGGCGGAGAAGCTCAGCGATGCCCTCGCGCCTCGGCCCAGCACGAGGGCGAACGCGACCTGCAGGAAACATGAAGGAATCAGATCGTCTCGTGCTGGTTTTGAGTGAGAAAATAAATTTCTGTTTGCTGGTATGGAGGGAGGGAGGGAGGAGCAGGACCTTGCCGCCGCGGCTGTGGCCGGCGACGGCGAGCTTGGCGAGGTCCGGCCGCACAGACGGCGGGAGCACGGGCGGGAGGCCGACGGGCAGCCAGTCCGCCGTCGAGGCGGCGGAGTGGATCTCGGCGGTGGAATCTGGCCCGGAGAGCGTGTACAGCTGCGGAGGAGGGATGGCGTTGGGTTTAGGGGCGGAGGAGGGGGAGGAAGATTATTACATCGGTGGAAGAAGGGAGCGGAGGGACCTGGGGGGCGACGACGATGAAGCCATGGCTGGCGATGTGGCGGATGAGCTGGGAGTAGAAGGAGTTGTAGAGGAGGTAGCCGTGGAGGAAGAGAAGCACGGGGAAGTCACCTCCGTCGGTCGGGGAGGCTATCAGTAGCGGCTTCGGAGGCAGGCGAGAGGAGGCGGCGCCTCCCGGCTCGACGTTTAGCAGCTGCACCTCGTGGTTTCCCAGCCGGAAAACACGGGCTCCTGCCGACATGATGGTGTCGCCGGAGGGCTAGGTGGTCGCTGTGTCTTTCTCTCCTCCCCTGGGGGCGGTCTCTGGAGGGGAGGGGAAGATATTTTTGAGAGAGGGAGGGAGGGAGATATTTTGTTCCTGGTTTCCTCAGCTGCGATTTCATGGGTGATGTTTTGACCCGTCATCTGTCATTTGTGGCCCTTGTATGTATCAGATCTTATCCTTTTTTGACCTTTAACATCTCCCTCTCTCTCTCTCTCTCTCTCTCTCTCTCCCCCCTTGTGCATTCCCAATGGAGTAATATTCAAGTACGATCCAAATCATTAAATTTCACATGATATCTAATGATTTATAATGCTCAACATAGTTGAGCGGGACATAGGCTGGTTGATATGAGAGTTTACAAGGTGGACAAAGATTCTTGATCTTCAAGCTGAGTTTGACTATAGAAATATTTCTTAGATACAATTAAATATATAGTCTGCCTACTAACTATTTGATTTATGAAAATTTATTTGGGGGAACCATGTCTTGCTCAAGTTGGGTTTTTAAGGGCATCAACTAATTTTTTTTCCTTGCAACAAAACTTCCTCTATAATGACCCCATATAAAAAATCTTAAAGAATTCATTCTCTTATACATCTCTAAAAGAGGTGCTAATGAAGTACTCTAAAATTTCATATTTTTAAAAGACTGTTAAGACCTCAAAATTCTAAATTCATTGAATCACTACATGATCAGGCCTTTTTACTTGGAAAGATTCAATAGTTCTTTTGTCACTACATGATAAGTGTTGACACTTCTATCTAATGGAACTATTGGGTGTTGGCATTTGATCCTTTAAGTTGGGATACTTGTAATCTCACTTCCTTTGTTATTGTGAAGGTGTCGGTACATAAGTTCTGAGTGTTGGGACCTTAATTACAAGTTTTGACTATAATTGAAAAGTGTTAGTCCTCTACTTGTGGGTGTTGGCTCATGTAAAATATGACATTATGTTAGTCCCTTTTTTAAATGGCTTCTAATGGTTACTCAAATTTTGGTTTGCATTCATTGTGGTTGCTCAAATTTTACTTTTTTTTTGGAATGATATGTTTCAATGTACTTTTCACTTATCAAAATTTAAAGTATGCTATCTTTGACTCAACCCATTTTCATTCACATCATGAATAGAATTTATCTATTATATTTAATGGTTTATAATACTGATTCTCACCGACATAGCTTTATACAATATTGATCAATAGGCTAGTTCATAACCATGTCAAAATGAATGATGTAGTCATATAGTTTGAATATTCTAATGATTTGAATGAATTTTTGTTGTAATCATAATTGTAGATCCCAATGGTTTTGAATATATTCTAGTGTCTTTTAATAACAAGCCTTAAAACAGGTGTCTGATCTTTCTTAATCAAACTCAGTGGCATTTTGTTTTCCAACATATAAATCCGAAGAAAATAGGCATCAAACTTTTCGGTTTACAAACAGACGCATGAATTTTCATAAACTTTACATTAGTAGAGTCAAATATCTACTCTACTCGCCCAAACTCCATTCATTATTTACAATATGTTGTCATTAACTTGTTACATGTTATATTTTCATAGTAAGTAATTGTAGCTCTCACAAGAGCAAAAACATGGGCTTGTAAGAACTTGAGATGGAGTTTTGACTTATGAATATATAAAATCTTTGACAAACTCTCATTTGAGGGACTTAGCTTGCAATGACAAACGATACTGCGGAAAGCCTCTCTTCAACAATTGTCAAATTTTAGTTTTATACTTTTCTTGTAGTCTTCTTTAACTCAAACAAGTATCATAAGCTCTCAAGTGTTGATCCCAAGGTGCTAAATATAATTGTTGAATCTAACACTAAAATTTCACAAAGATTCATATAAATCAAACAACTTTTAATGTTTAATGCTAGCTTTGATCATTGCTAAGAAAATATTGAGTTGGCTATTTGAGTCTAGAACTCAAGAGTATAACCTTCTAAAGATAGTTGAACTCAAGGACAATGTTCATGAAAAAGTTAGTAGATCATTATAAAACATGCTATGAATTTACAATGCCAAGCTCTAGAAGAAAATGTGAGTACAAAAGAAAGAACTAGAAAAAAAAGATCAAATCATCACACCCTCATCTTGATAATGTACACTACTACTTAGGGACAAAAAATCATAACAAGTGAGAAATTAGAATAATATTATAATATTTCAGCCAAATGTGAGATATGATTATAGTATTTCAGCTTAGTGACCATAAAGGCTCTTTTATTTAAACCAAGGGTAATAATAAAAAATCCAATCTTAAGATTTTTACAGATTATGTTTATGTATCTTAGGTGACAATGCTATTCATACAGTAATGAGACTCGATGAGACAAGATGGGTCATCAGAATGCGTATTACTTTGTTAAAAATGATGTCTAGATACGTGGGAGGGATGTAATAACCATACATTTTTACTATCATACCCTTATTTTAATTTACTACATGATTATATATCTATATATATATATATATGATTTAGGAGTTTAACATTTTCAATGAACATATGATGACTATTCAAATATATTTGATGATGTGTCCATTTGTCCAAGCCATGATATATCAAGAAAGATAGATACATCTTCACATCCATTGTGCAATGCATGTAGTTATTGAAGGGACAAATAGATACATTATCAGATATATTTGAAAATATGGATATGTTCCATTCAAAGGTTTACTTTTGTGATAAAGCATTAATCAAGCAAGATGAATTGAGTTGCTCATGTACTGACAAAAAATCAATATTACAAGTCACCATGTGTGTTGAAATCAATGGCTTTGAAGATGAAGGTTTTGCCCAAATTTGGAACGAATGTAAATAAATAAATCAATAAATAGATTTTCATATTCAAGAAAATTATCCTTTTTATGAGAATTAGCCATGGAATCCATGAACTTCACACTAACAAAAGTTGATTCTAGGATTATGTGTATGAGGACTTGAAAAACATGTGGGGCATGAAAACGATTTACATATGATATAAGAATGATATTTTAGCCTCAATTGAAGAAGAAAATTTGAAATTTTGTAGAATGATGCCAAAGTTTTCAAATAATAAGAGACATTACCAAAGCACAACTCTACATACTCACACTGCCAACTCTACATTTCTATGGATTTATTTTTAGGATTACCATGTACGCAGAGAAGCAAATTTTATTTTTGTGGTTGCTTTTAAAGATGTCACATTTCATTGCATGTAGAAGATAAATGATATTGTATAAATTTTAAATTTATCTTTTAAGGAGATAATTCATTTCCATTGAGCTCCAAAGTCTATCACTTCAAATGGAGATCCTAAATTTCTAACCCATTTTTGACACTCTTTATAAAATATTTGATTTATGTTTAAAATTTAGCTCTACATGTCAGCCAAAAAATAATGGTCAAACATAAGTGGTAAACTGGCATATAAAAAACAAGAAGAATTGATGATTCAATCACATTTATTTTTTCTTTTTAAGTATTTTGAAAGTAAAATCATGACCTTGAGTCAACAAGGAACAAGATTTTATTGAAAACTATTCACCTTGAGTCCACACAATGAAGAGATTTAGTTCCTAAAGTTTAAAAGGGATTGATCATGAGTCCACAGGATCAAGAAAGAGGCCCTCAATCCACATGGGTGTTGACATCCACTACTATAGATAGAAAACCTTTGGAGAGAAAGGGAACTTGAAAATAGATTGATGAAATAATGAATGCCTTTGTGGCTACAAAGGAGGGCTTTTTATATGTTGAATTCTAGTTACAAATAACTTAGAAAAAGAGAAATTTGTTAAAATGCCTCTTAAAGAAAAGGAAGGTTTTTGTGGAATGCCCTTAATAGTTTAGGGAGATTATTTATAATTAAAAAAAATGAAAAATAAGAATAAACATGAGAATTGAGATATTGACACATTTAAGATGTGTCCCAATCTCCTTCTATGCCATCTTGAACTGAATTTGGTTTGAATTATGTCTTCATATATCTTAGGCCTCTATTCTACTTGAATTGAGTTGAAACTGCCCTACATCATCCTAGGCCTCTAGTCCACTTGAATTGAACTAAAATTGTGATGTATTAGTCTCCCCTACTTCAAAAAACTCATCCTTGAGTCTTTAGTTATCTCTAGATAATAGTCATATGAATCTATTAAATTGAATGTAGAAGATATTCTCACAATCTTTGGTAAGTTAATGAGATAAGCATTATCATTAACCATCTAAAGTACTTTGAATGGTCTATACTTTTTAGGACTGACCTTGCTATAATTTCTTAATGACTATTTTTTTTTGCTCAAATAGATCATAACTAGATTATAGACTTCAAAAATCTTTATGCTTTTTTTTTATCAGCTCTCTCCTTAAACATGCACCAAAGATATTCCATGACATATTCATATATTGCCTTAATATTTTCCACCATAATATTTTCTCTAGTGCATGTGTGAGATAATTTTAGTAAATTCACCAAATCTAAAGAAAAGTTTGGATGAAAAAAAGAAACGATTGATAACAAAGATTACTATGAAGTTATAAGAAAAATCAGCTTGATCAAGAGAAAAATTCACTATTTTTATTTTTCTCCTGAAACATAGTAAATTAAATTTCTGAATATCCTATTGACCACTTTTATTTGACCATGAGTTTGTGGATGACTAGTAGAGCTGAATTTAAAACATGAATTAAAATTATTCCAAAGAATACAAGAATAATAAGAGAGAAATTTTAAATCTCAATATGAAGTGATAGACTTCAAGACCCTATTCAAATAAACTCTCCTTGAAAAATAACTTTTTTATTTTTACATCATCATTTCACTTCCTATATGCAATAAAATGTGTAATATTTAAAAATCTATCTACAACCGCATAAATAGAGTATGTTCCTATATTATGAGGTGATCCTAAAATAAATTTATAAAAATGTCAACCCATGGCAATTTATAGTGGAGTAGATAGACTTCTGTCCTAGCAATGCCCTTGATTAATTTGACAAATTTGGTATTTTGGTACAAAATTTTTGAACTTCCTTCTTCAATTGAGGCTAGTAAAATTATTCTTGTATCATTTGTGAAGTTTTATCTTGCCCCAAATGTCTCCCAAGTCTTCTACATGTAATTATCAAATCAATTTTCATATAGTGAAGTTTGCAGAATGGATGGATAACTAATTCTCATGAAAAAGATAAATATCTTGAATAAAAAAATTATTGGTTGCTTTATTCTACTTGTAATAATTCCAAATTTGGGTAAAGTCCCTCTTTAGCATATAATTCTTTCAGATATTTAAAGCCAATAATTTCAGCCGGCATAATAACTTGATTCATTTTGTTTGATTTATATTTGATGAGAAAGGTAATCTTTTGAATGATTGAGATTCATCTTGCATACATTCTATTTATACTAATTTGACTATTAATAGACTTTAAAGCTTGAATCTTAGTAAATAAAATAAATTATCATTAAATTAAGTAATATTTCTAAGAGTATGTAATGCTCTAACGACAACATGAAACTTTTATTCGTAAGTTGTCTATTTCCATATGACTTCAATCATTATTTCACTCTAGGATGTAACTAGACAACCTTCTTGGGATAACATAGCTCTTACTCCAATAATTGATGCATCACACTCTACTAAAAATAATTTATCAAAATTTAGAAGAGCTAATATAAGAAAATGACATAATTGTTTAATTAGTATAAAACTTTTATATGCTACTTTAGTCTTAGTAAAATTTCCTTTTCTCATACATGCAATAATAGGAGTAGCTCTAGAATTGAAATTTCGTATGAGTGTCCTATAAAAGGTGCCTAAACCATGAGAATTGCAAACATCATGTATATTGTTGGGAAAATTAGAAAATAATTATATGAATGATTATAATAAATGTTTTAACATGATTTAGCTTATTATGAGTCAGATTGATGACTATGGGGTCACATTCTATGGAACTTCTTCATTTGTTGTAGTTGTGTTTACTTTATTTCCACATTATTGATGGTAAAGGGCTATCTTTAAAAGCATGTGCACTAGACTAATTCTAGATAATTTATTCTGGATTAGTGACCTAACAGAAGATGTGAAATTATGTTCTAACTGGAGTTGTAAACATTACATTATAAGGACCAATTCATGCATGTGTTAAGAAAAGTTTTACTAACTGAGTAGAAAAAAACCCCAAGAAATAAGCAAGGCTTATGAGTTTGTGGTTTAGACTGCTTGAAAACATTAGAGGATAGAGCAAAATGGTAAATTAGAATAAAAATTGATTGATTCTAGTTTTTACAAGAGATTAATGAAATTCCTTTTTGTTATATCATTTACTTACCACTAGAAGTACCATATATTTAACATTTAATGTGACTACTTTTGATGATACTATGTAGTGCAGTGCCACATGAAGATTGAAGGATGAGTTGTTTCTACGTAAGAGAGGTTGATGTACAACACAACTCATAGAAATAACGAATGTCCAAAACTTGTTGTCTAGGCATCTCAAAAATGTGAAACTTAGAGCACTAAGATTTTGAAGCTCAAAATACATCAAAGACTCAAATATAATCCAACATGCCCAGAACATGTTGAGATAACATTTTTTTTGTAGGATTGGTAAATAGTTATTTTTAATTTAATTATTTATTATGTTTTAATAATAAATTATAGCTTGTTTAAGTGCTCACGTATTATAATGTCACATTTTTGCATCAATAAAATATTTTTATTTTCTCTAAAGTATTATATTTGCTCATAAATTCAAGCAACCCCTTTGGATGGAATGGGTGTTATTTTGATAGTTATAGATTGAAGGGACATCCAAATCAGCCCTTGCGGACCAAATGATGGAGGACCGAGGATCTCATGCCTAATATATTCTTGGTATGATTTCCACTACTTCATAAGTTCCATTGCCTCATATAACCTAAGAATCCTTATGATGGTAGAGTTGACGTAGAGTGAAACCATTAGGAACATCATTATGTATTTTTCTTATTAAAGATGAATTGACTCACCCAACTTGGAATGCCTGAAGGGGTCAAACAATTGGGCAGTCAATGTGTGACCTACAATAGGAAGAATTCAACTCCTAAAAAGAGCACGCCTAGAGGCCTAGCACCACAGCTATACCAAGATAATGCAATAGAAGCTATCATATCTTAAATCCACAAAGGGAAAAATCAGAATCCTTAAGCCCTAAAGTAGTGGGAGGGTAAAAACGATTTTTCTAGGTTGAGAAAAACCATTTTGCTCCAGAATATGTGCGTCCTTAAAGAGGCAAAAAAATAATTATTGACCTTCCATATAGCAAGTAATATTTCGTTTTACCAGCTTACAAGTACTTCATATACTATTACAAGTACTCCACTAAAACACACCTGCCCCAGGTGAGAAGGACGCTTCTACACTTTGTTATACGCTACAAATTTTCCGAACAGCTGCCGGAGGTAGACCACCTGAAGCCCACCTGAAGGCCACCCGAAGACCACCTGAGCACCGTATACTCAGACAGCGTATATGAAAAGAATGAAAACTAAAAGGGAAATGATAAGCAGTTAGTTGAGAACCGTGAATGACTTCCCTCCAATTTGATCGTTCTCTCCCACTAAAAGAAATGAGCTTCCGATCAAGAACAGGCACCAGATAATGTTTTGAACGGCCCAATCAAATCCCCCTCCCAACCCCAAGTTGATTGCAAGGCTTGACTCGGCGACAAACAGGATTAAGGGGCTACCCCCTTGAAAAGGCGGTTCCCAGTGGAGCATTGTATAAAATATTCAAGAAATTTTCCTTTTCAAGGGGCTAATCCTTTGAAAAGGCCGACTTCCCTACTAATATATATGAGTAATCTTCCTTCAAAATGGCCAAAAAAAATCTCTGATGAATATTAGTAATGTTGAAGACAAACTGGTCACTGATTTTGGGACAAAATATTGCCCACCAACTTCACTTAGAGATAAATACTGTGTCATAGAAATAGAAAGGTTAATTGAATATGGATTCATTACCCTTGAGACCAGAGGGTAGCTAACAAATTGAGATATATCGCTCTTAAGTCTGGAGGACTGGAAGAATAATTACCTCTGGCGATAACAAGGATCTATTGTGATAAATACTATATTTTTGGTACCAGAACAACTATCATGTTAGAGCCATAAATGGATTCTCGTCATCTTCCTTTAATACGCCTAATGTCCTTGTTATCACAATGAGAAAAATGGCAGAGGTCGTTTGGAGAGGTGGAAATCCTACAATGGCAGAAAGGAAGGGAGGATACTGATTGGCTGCAGCAAGTAGAACACAAGAAGTGAGAAAAATGGGTCTCATACATCTTAGGACTATCTACACACTTGAGGAGAAATAGATGTGCATCATGACCAGCCTTCGCAGTTGTTGGATGGCACATTTAACCCCGCTAGAGTCCGTCCAGCCTCACGTCCACGTTGTTGTCACCGGCCTGATTCGTCACCCACCAGAGTTGGGCCACCATTTGATACCCCTCTCCAGCCCCGGGGCCGGGTGTGGTCTAGGTCACTCCTTGCAAGTCTTCGGAGCGTGAAGCCTCTACTCGGTGAAGGAAGAACGGGAGTCAACTGGGAGCTTCCTTAGGGCCTTCAACAGAGGTGATGCTTATCTGGGGAACTCTCTCTTTCTCATGAACTCGGAGCAGGAGATGATTAACCTGGAAAGGAAAGCGTCATTCAGGGTTACTCGGAAGGGTGTGGTGTCCTGGATGACGATCTTCGCTGGCTTATGAGAAATCTGACCATGCCGATGGGACAGAAGCTTTTTAATGAATTTCCTGTGGTTCCTTCGACAAGCCTGCGAAGAAGTTCAGGTGAGGTGCGCTGAGGAAGCATTCGAAACTTTTAAGAAAATTCTGTCAGCGACTGTGACGCCAGACTACATGGCCGCTGTCTCTGTTCTCTCAGCATGCTCTCAGTTGAGGGACCGCGGCCATTATCGAATGGTACTACGAATGTGGAGGGTTACTTTAGCGATCTCCCAGTTTTGCCAGCGTGCAGCGCCCGAGGGAACAGTGAATGGCCCTCTTGTCTCTCTTCGTTTTCGTCCTGAGGGGTATTCTCGATCTTATATCAGTTAACTTGTCCTGAGAAGAGAACACCTTCAAGCGTTGCCCAAAGAAGAGAACACCGAAGAGGACAGTGTCTGGATAGAAGCCTGGTAATGTCTTCAGGATGACCTGGCTCAGTGTCTGCGCACGCACAGAGCTCTTCTGCATGTATCCGGCCAGATCTTCCCCTTGTGGCTGCACTCTTTTGGGAGCAGGGAGCGGGAAATGAGCTTCATCGTGGGCCAGAAATGCAATTTCCAACGTCTCCCCTCTCTCAGAAATTTCTATGCATGGCATGGAAAAAGCTTGAGGCAGGTATTCGGGTTGCAAGAGGCCGGCAGGCTATGAGGACAGCTTGCTCTTCATCCACGTGATGTTGAACTCTTGGCAATTGAACGACAAACAGATCTTACGGACAAATCATACCTCAGTACCCAACAGGCTTGGAGAAAAAAATGATCTCTTTCCTGGCTCTCTCTCTCTCTCTGTCGAAGCCGGGTAGCAGCATGCACCTTCTTGGATCCCCATTCTAAATCTAGAACAAGCCTAGATTGGGCATATTTTCTGGAGTACACAGCTACCAGCGGACATGAGCTCGCCATATTTGCTTACTGGTATGGAAGTCAAAAACTCATGCAGAAAGGGTAATTAGTATTCCTCGGTTTCCCAGTTTTTCCTTTGGAGGAAAATTTCCGAAAATCTCCATCGTCCTTCTCGCCTCTTGTGATAGTTGAAGATAAACGAGCAGGAGAAAAAATGGAAAATTTGCAGTCAGATACTCGAGTGCATATTTTCACTGTAAATCAGTGGAGAAAAAGATGGAGAGAAGAAATGCCGCGACCTAGTGGATTGAAGATGGCGTGGAGAGCCAGGGGAGGGAACTTGTCGTCAAGTCTAAGCTGTCTCGTTAGATCAGGAAGGAGAATCTTCGTTTGAGCAGTAAAATTTGAGCAAAGTTTTGGGAAAGAAGATCATAAGACCGTCGGAGAAACAGCGATGGAATCCACGAGTGGAGGCCCGGAGAGATCTCATGACTGGAGCTGTGGTCTTTCCCAGAAGAATCCCTGCAGTATTCCTGGGTCCCTCGCTGCTGAAAAAATAAACCCATCTCCACCTGGAAACTATAAATGGGATGGGTGTAAGAGCCCCCTGAGAGAGAGAGAGAGAGAGAGAGAGAGAGAGAGAGAGGCTTGTTTCCCTTGCGGACTGGGCTTTGAGGTTTTACGGCTGCTCGACCCATTTAACACCTCTCCAAAGAAGAGCATTCTTCAGCGCGTTTATAAAACTGCACCGGCCACAAATTCGTACCCTTTTCAAACTTGTGATCTTTAATTGGGAACTTCGTGAATGGAGGAACCCGAACCCATACGAGAGAGATTTACCTCCCCTTCCTCTCTCTCTCTCTTGCTCTATCTCTTTTTGTCCGAGCGTGGAGGTCAACCGGTGGAGTTAATTGAACTTGAAAAGGAGTTACACAGCCAGCCCATCAAAGGGTGTGCGGTAGGGGGGCGGGGGCCGGGGCGAATTCAATCCGCAGAGTATCCGAGAGGATTTAATGATCAAGCTGCTTGCAGATGTCCACAGTGCAGAGGCAGCCAACCGGGAATTGAATCCCACCCCCTGCCTCTCCTCAGCAGAGGGAGGGAGCCAGGAGGAGGGGGAATTAATGGTGAGTTGCCTCTGCGTGTCCCTATCGACTGTCGTGCCGAGTTCATTGTCAATCAGAACAACGAGGAAGCCTCGTCGGTGTTCCCCCTCACCCCTGTGCTAGCTAGCGCTCGGACATGGAGGGCGGGCCGGATGAAGAAGACCCCGTCGAGTTGCAGACAATTCTAATGGCGCCCGCCATCCCCAGACGAAGACGACGACAAGATGACGAAGAGGAAGAAGAAGAAACTTGAGGAATGGGAGGAGCGGAGCCTCGGAATCACAGAGAAGAAGTCAATACCCGAACCATCTGGCCTTCGCTGCAAGGGCAGAGAGAGAAAGAGAGAGAGATAGAGAGAGATAGAGGAAAAGGAAGATTGTGATGCTCAGGCAGCAAAGACGAGAGAGATGAATCGATGGCGCGTTCTTGACTCCCTCCATCGGACGACGAAGCCCCCCGGTTCTTCCAGCTCTTGATGGCAGCATTCATGGCGAACCCACCAGGACAACACAGGGCCCCGATTAAAGAGCTCCCTTCGTCTTGAATGCTCCACCATCGACAGCCCCTCTGAGCGCATCCAATCTCGGAGTTAAGCGGAGAGAGAGAGAGAGAGAGAGAGAGAGAGAGGCCGGTGGAGACCCGGCAGCTCAGACGACGGGGCAATTCAAGGCGGCCTTTATCTGCTGCACGGTGGTGCTGATGAGGTTGTTCACTGTCCCCACGGACTCCATGTTCAGCTTGGCGGATGGCAGGCTGCTGACTAGTATCTGGAACGCCACTGTGACCAAGGACCCGTTCCCTCCGGAGAACTCGCCCTCGTCGGAAACTATGGCGAACCCCGACGGCAGCAGCGGCAACCGCGAGGGGTCCTCCCCGCTCATCACGACGTTGATCGCCGGGATGTCGATGGGGGCATAGACCACCAGGGACCCCGAGGGGTTGGTGCAGCTCTCCTGGAGTATCAGCATTGTGCTCTCGCTGGCGTTGAGGCCCTGCGCCATTCGCTCATTCGCCCAGGTCAAATCCTGGAAAACCGACTGAAGAAGAAGAAGGAGAAGAAGCTCACCCGCAGGAGAGAGATGCAGTTCCTCGGGTCCTGCCCACTGGAGATGTGGGCGACCTCTTGCACCGAGTTGCCATTGGAGAGAACGTCCCACTGCGAAGATGAAAAGAAGAACGCAAGCTGGAGAGAGAGGGGAAGGGAGATGCCCTTGAAGATTCAACTATAGGGAATTAGGGCAGGGAAGCACCTGAGGGCGAGTCTGTTCGTTGCTAAGGAAGCCGAAGACGATCTCCGGCGGGATGGGGAGCCATACCGAGGTGGTGGCGCTGAGGACGACGCCGTTGGGTTGGCCAGGGTCCACGCTCCGGTGGACGGCGACTCGCACGCCGACGTCGTCCGGCCCGGAGAGCGTGGTCGTCCACCGGTGACCGTCCCCGGCGCTCATGCTCGCGCAGAAGTTGCTTACCATTCGCTGAGAAAGCTTCATCATGCTCCGCTTCCCGTCGCCGGAGAGTGCGCCTGGTGCAACCAACGATGATCCACCGAGGTCAGAGCTCATCTTCTCCGAGACGACCGGAGCTGAAGATAGGCGCCGCCAACAAGAACCACCCTACCAGAATCGCCGCCGTGGGTCACGGAACAGGCGGACCACCGCTCGCAGCTCCTCCGGAGGGTAGCCGCCCACCGCTGGGCCCCGAATGCGACGCCCGTCATGACGAGCCCTCTGTATAGCTGGTGGATCGGAAATCTCTCTTCCACCTCCACATGCTCGACCCAAGTAATCTACGATAAGTAAATTCACATATTTGATCTGTGATCTTACCACTGAAGAACATACATAACTAGAAGTAAAATCGAAAGAAGCTGAGATCTGCTACAGATTGATAGAATCTAGAGGAGTTCGTTCACACCTTCGAATATCCATTAAACATGTCTTGAATTACGCAGCCCGATGGAAGCTTCCAACAGCGAGGAGACGCTGGAGATGGGTTTGCTCGGGAGACGTCGGCAATGGCCCATGTACTCTGATCGATCTGTCGGCAGTAACGCAGGAAGAAGAAATCCCGGGGAGAGACAACTGGGGAAAGAACTTGCAGCTCCCCGTACATCTGCGTCGATCAGCGGATCAGAAAACGGGGACAAGCGTAGGTCGAAGACGACGGCGGCGAGTTCCGAGGAGTACCAGCAGCAGAGACCCACTTCTTCCTCCGATCCCACTCGAAAGGACTTCGATCGTCCTCGACTTCGAGACGATCGTCGGGAACAGCTCCATCCACTTGCTCTGCAACCAAAGGGCGCCCAGGTTACTCCGAACTCAGATCCTCCAAACTGATTGGTGAAGACCAAGAAGAAGAGAGGAGGTATTTACCGAATCCATTAACATGTCGACCAGAGACACGGCGGTTGTCATGGCTACGCAGGAGGCCCTGGAGGCCTCCTGGCGCAGATCTGGATCCCTCGGCTGGTTCCTCGCTCCAGTGAAGATCCTGTTGTAGCTCTCCGAATCGAGGATCTCCCTGTCGCCGTTCTCCGATTTCGTCCACAGCGGCTCCTCCGCTTGGACTAACCTGATCAGCTCCGCCATCGCGCTGGAGGCCGCGTCCTCCATGAGAGACCTCTCCTCCTCGGAGATGCCAGCCGATGGGAACGACCGCGGTGGAGCTGAAGGGGAGCTCCCAGACAAGAGATCAATGTCCAGGGACGGGGCATGAACGGGGGAAACGCCATGGCCTCCGACTGATAAGCTCAGCGAGGAAATGGGGATCCGGTGGGCTCGTGGGAGATGGGGGATCGGACTTCCCAGGTTCTTGGAGGCAATGCTGGAGATTCTATACAACTGCAACTATGCAGAACCCGTCACATGGCTGTGGCTGTGATCATCGGTGGGATGAAAAGGGAGTTCCTGGTTCTGACCTCATCTTTCAGTCGGGCATTCTCCAATCGGAGCTTTTCTTCGTCGAAGAAAGAGTCCTCCGCATCGGGAGGGCCGCTGCAGGTTGGGCAGGCGACTCTCCTCAGCGCCTCTTTCATGGCGATGTTCTCGCAGCGGATCCTGTCGTTCTCCGCCCGCAGAGAGGAGTTGTCCGCCCTCTCGTTCTGAGCCTGCGAAAGGAAGCAGGTCCCCCATTCATGAATAGAAAGAACGAACGGGGGTGGGGGGTGGAAGAGGTCGATGGAGGTGAAAAAGAGGAGCAAACCTTCATCTGCGTCCGCCTGTTCTGGAACCAGAACTTGATCTGGCGGGGTTCCAGCCCCAGCTCCCTGCTCAGATGCATCCTCTGCTTCTCGTCCGGGTGGGGGCATTCCTTAAACATCCTGAAAACAGACGGGCCTTCCTGATCTAGGTCGCCTCGACTTCCGAAAGGAGGAGACAGCAGAAGGACAAAGCGCAGAAGAGAGAGAAAACTCACGCTTCGAGCGCCTGTATTTGCCTGGGGGTGTGGCGGTGAAAGCGCTTCTTCCTCTGCGAGGCGGATGCATCAAGGTCGTCGCTGGAATCCATGGCCGCCACAGCAAGAACTCCTCAGAACCACCACCCGTGGGCCAGTAAACACAGCTCGTCAGCTCCTCCTCGCCTGGAAACACTCCCGCTCTGGTTCATCTGAGGCGGAGAACCGGTTGCAGAGCACAGAGAAAGACGGCGGCGGAGGAGGCGGCAAAACCCAGAGAGGAGAGAGGTGGCAAGCAGGCGGGATTATGGTTCGTGGTAGGGGTGGTGGTGGAGGAGAGGGATGGCGAGTAAAAATGGCATCTTCCCCCATTCTCTCTCCGCAATTAATAGCCAGAGCCTCGCCCTCTCTCTCCCTCTCTCCATTCTAAATGCCTTCTCTGCTCCCTGCAGTTCCGCACGGCGGTACGGCGGGACGGCAGGGGCGGCATCCCTCCGCCTCCTCCGTCGAAAAGGGAAACCAACGGGAGAAATCGAGGTCGTCCGCATCTGTCACGGCGGTGATCACCACCCCTCCCCTCCATCCTGCTCTCCACAGTGAGTAAGATCAGCAGTATGGAGTGTAGAGTGAGCGAGAGAGCGAGAGAGAGAGAGAGAGAGAGAGAGAGAGAAACTCAGGTGTTTTCGAACGCAGGAACCCAAATTCGCACTGGCTAATGTCTTAAGCTCAGCTCTCTCTCTCTCTCTTGTGTACTACGGCTCTTCCCTCCCTCCTATCTGTCAATGGCGGGTAAGGGGTCAGTGTGCCGGCCGTCTTTCCCTCCTGGGCGTTGACCGATGGTCCGATGCCAATAACTCACCTTCCGTCGGCCGACGCGATGGCGGCGGCGCCGTCGCTGCGTCGAACTCCGAGGCGCGTACGCCCAGGCTTCCGATTACAACCGTCGCTGAAGATGCCGACGTCTCCGTGACGTGGACGACAAGTAGATGATATTTTATTATATCAACACATAGACGTTGGGATCTTATGAGCACAATTTCTTTATGCGTACGCCAGCTTAGTCAAGACCACCGTAGAAATGCCCCTCCAATAAACTTGTAGTTAGTGGGTTGATTTCATGAGTTGGCATAGTTATCACTAAATCAAAATAGAAAAGAGATAACTTACATGTAAAAAACGTATGTTAATTCATGAGTCTACATAGCTACACAAATAAAATTTTAGGAGAAATAAATGGGGATTCTAGAAAAAATATTTGAGATGTAAGACATCCTACTAAGCTGATAAATCTATTTGACACATCCTACAACTTAAATAAAATCTCACACTGATTAATCTATTCACTAAGTCAAAACCTGGTCAAATAAGTAGTTTGGTTATGTAGATTGTTGTGAAGGTTTACAAAGTATTTGACTTAGATTATCTTTGATGGATCAAATTTAAAATTCTTGAATTATAATGGTCAAATTACAATGAAAAAACTGTCTCAAGCGCTTTCCAATGATTCCTCAATAACATCAGTTTGCGTCAAAATTCCGTCTCCATTTTCTATTATGATTGTAACTTCACCATATCTTTCTAAGGCATTCAAATGTCAAAAAAATCAATCAAGTTCATCCTCAAGTTTAAGATTTTTTTGTAAGTCTCTTATTAGTATTATGTAAAATTATTGTAAAGAGTGTTGATAACAAGGGATAAGAAGCTAAGCTAATAAATAAATGCTTAATATGAGGAGACAACTCTGAAATCAATCATGTGGTTCTTTAAGCGGGAATAGTCTAAACAAAGAGCAGAAATCTTTGGTAAGTGGACATAGGTCTAGGAAGGCCAAACCATTATAAAATGTGCCTATTTTTATTCAGATCTAATATTTTGATCTTGTGTATCAACTCAATCTAGTCAACCCAACTCATATTTACTTAGTGTGTGGACTCAACTAAATTTGTGTCAACCCACTGAGTATAAGATAAAAAAAACATGATAAAACTAAAAAAAAGTGAGAATATTTTAAAGAATCAATTAACTAGCCCACTTGAGGAGCAACAATTAATAATTATACTCAAGAAGTAACTTGAATGGCAACAAATTGGAAACTACAAAGTAACTTGAAGTCTAGCTCTAAATGAGGAGAAGAAAAAGAAGACCTCTTAGCCCTCTCTCACCAAGAACACTAGTCCATTTATTCTAGTTCTCTCCACACCTAGCTACTTTCAGTCCTAGATGGAACTTCCTTCAAATATTTACCTTTCCCCTCAATCGTACACATTGGTATTCATGGGATCAGCCATCCAAATGACTTGATTTTGTCTCAATGGAGACCCAACCTTTTGTGAGGAAAATAGAGCTACTAGTGCCTCATGCTTTTGCCCAAAAAAATCTCCATCCACCACCTAGTTATCTTAAGGCCTAGTGGAGAGCTAATATTGTGATGGGTGAGTCATTCGTAACAATAAGATCATAAAATTAACAAAGATAACTCAGTATACTATGTTTGGGACATATATAAATATTTTTTTTGAATTTTGGCCCATACTAAGATCAAGAAAGGGGGTTGAATAGATCTATTTTTTTCTCTTTTTTCGTTCTTAGATAAGGTTTCTTAGAATTCATTCTTCTCTTAGGATGATGGGTCAGTGGATATTTCAATTCACTATTCTACATGTGGTTCAGCCAACTACTAACGTCGACTATCTAAGAACATTATTGTTCTTTGGTTCTATTACTTATGATTGTCTAATCACAATCGTTGATTAACAGGTTCAACTTAAAGTTTTACCTAGAATCTTTTTTCTAGATTCACAACTCTAGGATGCCACATCATTGATTATTAGGCTCAGCTCCCATGAAATTTTATCCGAAAATTTTCTTTTGGAGTCACAACCCTAAGAGGCCACACTACTATTAATAGAAAAAAATCCCACTTCTGATAAATAAAACTTTAGTATCATGTTTATCTCATACTAAATAATAAAGATGTCATCATGGGATGATTTCTAGAAGACAATGTTGACTCAAATTGTGTCTTGAATGTTGATGAAGAGGATGGTGATAAGGCATGATATTTCTTGTCTTCTTCTCATTATAATATTGGTTGAGGATGGCCACTGAATGCTTGAGTAATTCTCCTCAACTTGATGTCTTGATGTAGTTTGACTAGCCATCAATGATCTCACAACTTTCTTTAGATAGTTCTATAGATAAGCTCAATATAACTCTTGAAGTTGTGGAGCAGTTAAAGATAGGTGTTCAGCTCTAATTAGCCATTAGAAAGCTATGGTAATTATAGAAAATTCTAATTCAAAATCTCCTCCTATGTTATGTTATTTGACAACAGTAATATTTCTAAAAATGATTAGAAATTCAAATATTTGGAAAACTAATATGATATGCCCTTTATAAGTTCAGATATCCTCAAGAGAGACTAATACGTGATTCTTTTAAAACACAATATACTATCTGAATCAAATTGATTGAATTAAAAACTAGTAAAGATCTAATATCATTAAAATATGGTTAATAATATGTATCCTTAGAAAATATGATGATTTAGAAATAAAATCTTATTCAAATCACCTCAAGTAAAATACAATCATCAATTTAACATTCTGAATAATGATCTCAATATTTGTAGTCATTATTTTGATGATTCATGATATCAAAAATGATTTTTTAAAGTATATTACTCAATATCTAGAAAATCATGTTTGACTAAATAAAAAAATCTGAATTCAATCAATTAGAATGATATCAAAATTATTTAAAATTAATGATCTAATACCACATGTATATAATAGACTAAGCTTTCATACTCATATTTTAATTTTTGTTGTCTCGTTGATTCTGATGTGTTTACCATTACATTTTCACTATGACAAAAAATATATTATGTAAAGATTGACATCTTCCACAACTATGAAACATGATGATTTTATATGATGAAATTAGTCAAATATATAAATTCAATATTACTAATTAGAAGTACACTCAATGAATTCTTATCTGAATATTTAATAGTATTATTTTGAATGATATATGAGTGATTTAGTATTATCCATATGTCAAGTATATTTGAGATTAGGCATAATTCAATATTTTATTTCATTTTATGAATATTTTTCGTCATTATAACATCATTCATTTGATGCTCCAATATAAATAATCATCAATTAAATAATTACTTATTAACAAATTTCCATTTGTCATTATTAAAACCAAGGGCATCAGCATAGAGATGAACCATGAGCTCAGTCTTTGCACAAGACACCATGTAAATGAGAGAAGGCCCCAACTTATGATCTCTTGAAGAGATCTATATGAATGATGGCATCCAAATCGTCCATTGATAGCACCATGAAACTAAAAAATTGATAACCTTGATCTGGTCTCCCCTCATGACAACATTAGACTTAATCAAAATGTTGTGAGTATTCTTACTATTGATTATTGTGAGGGTGGGTTGACTGTATTGATTACATCTATGCGGATCAGCCTGGTCATGCTATTCTTGTTGGTATCCTTGCATAATTAAAACATACTTTTAAACTAAAGGAGGTTCAGCGTATGTGTGTTGCTGTCTAATGCCATCTCTTGTGCTGCCATTGTATTGGCAGTGCCTCAAACCAATTACTTTGGATAGTCCTTCCCCCAATGAGGACCCTCACAAGTGAAGCATCAACTTTGGTTTTTCCTACTATGTCATAGTAGTCTTGGATTATCCTTCGCCCTTGCCAAACTCTTGTCCATAGTTGTTCCCGTGCTGCTTTTTTGGATTGTCACAGCTGAAATTGCTGTGGTCTGCTGGCTTCTGCATCCTAAAATTTAGTGTCAGCATTGAATATCCACATGATGTTGTTATTGCAGTCTATGAGGGAATTGGCCATTGGTATGGTCCCTTGCAGATCTCTTACCCTTTTACTTCACAACTTTACTTGCACTCAATGCTATAACCCAACCACAAAGCCAAAAAATTTATCTTTGTTCAACAAACTTTTAATGTCTAAGAGGAATATGAATTGCTTAACATACTTCTGCACATAGGTTGGCACAATTTCTCTTTTTTCGAATTTGGATGAGTCAACATAACTTTTCTAGGTCAACACACTTTCTATGTCTTCTTCAGTCATGGATGGGTAACCTCCATCTTTTTCTCAATATTAAAAGGTCAACACATGTTTCTAGGTTGACACATTTTCTCTCTCATCAATTTGTCCTTCTAAAAATTTATCCATTTGTTTTGATTTTATTTTTCTTCCCATGTATATATTTGATTCTCTTTTTTCTGTATTAGGAAAAAAAACAAATTTAACAACAAAGAGGACTATATCTAATTGTCTAATCTTGATCCTTATGTTACAGTAGTGATAACATATTTTACCAACATTTTTTATCTCTTTGTGATTACTTGTGAACATCAAAAACTTAAACCAACAATCAATCCATTTTTTGTGTAAAGAAAATCTTTGGAAAAATTGTTTCATCACAAATATTTCTTAGCATTGATTTGTGGAGAATGGATAATGTAATCAAAATGTGAACTTTCAAAGGTTCAAGTGGAGACAACTGGATTACTAGAGTTATATGCTCAAAGAATTGCTATTCCTTACTAGGTAGATGCCATCCTTTATTATGTACTCCCTTTGAATATGCACATGATATTTTTGTCAACATCAAAAATTCGTGGTACATGAAAATCGTGAAGACGAATGCATGTTGACTCAATCAAATTTGTATTTAAATGCAATCACCACTTGTCTTTCATTTTCTTCACTTGATCTTCAACTCATTCAAGGACATGAAGAATTTCATCAAGAAAGTTACAAAAGCCTTGTTGGTGAGAAGAAGAGAGAATTGTGTTATACTTGGGAAGGTATTAGATTTGGCGAAGATGAGAGGGTTGATATCTTTGGATCCACCAATAATTTTGGAGAGTATAGTTTATTTGGATAAGATTATAATGACCTACAAGATCACGAGGATGAAAGGGATGATGTTCCTCTTCCTTGATAGATTATTATAGAAAGTGTACTACTATATGCAGTATGATTAAGGCTAGAGGTAAAATTATAGAAATTATTTGCCTAAATTGTTTCATTTTTGTTGTAAAAAAAGGACTAAGTTTATTGTGAGTTCAATGAAGACTTTTGTAAGCAGTAAATTCAACACTCTAATTAATCAAAATATGATCAATAAGAATATAAATTACTATAGAATGGATGGAAAGTTTAATAACATTGATTTTGGTGGATTCAAATCAACAATGCTTGTAAGAAACGTCAACATTTGTGAAAATTTCTCAGCTTTTGTAAACATCAAAACTAGATTGACTTGAAAAGGAAAAAAGTCATAACTAATATCACAAAACTATCCTATTGATTTTGCTTTTTAATTTTCATCTCTAGATTTCTACCTTAAATTTCAAAACTATGAAAGTTCTACCTAATAAGGTTGAAAACTATGAAAGTTTTGATTTCATAGAATATAAATCCTTAGAAGCATGTGGTATGACACATTGGTTAAAGAAAGAAAACACAAGCAACCAAGAGGGCAGGAGAATCATTCATTTTTTATTGCCCATGAATCATTGGTTATTTCATATACATAATCAACAAAGAGACTATTGGTCTGACCCCTTGGCTTACACCACTCTTTAAGGACCAAGTTCTTAGGTTATACTCTGTCTTTAGCATTGGTCTTATAGTAGACAAAATAAAATACAAAGGAGGGGGGGAGAGGGATAATGGGCTCTTTAAATATTCTTTAGCTTGAAAATTTTCTCTTGATCTTTTATTTAGTTGGTTGACATATATTAGATTACCTAGCTAAGTTGATTATAGTAGTTCGGCCTTCTTTAGCCTCTGTCTACTGACTATGATTTCCATCCATAGCTTTCACTATATATTAAAAGGAACTATAGCTGAAATTCAATGAATTTATGAATTAAAGTAATGATACATTTCACCAGTTTATCTCTCTATGCTACTAAGGCACTAGCTTGTCTCTCCTCTCTAGTTATAGAAATTTCTTAGAGTACTTTCACATATAGAAATGGTGGCAGGATACTTAAAATCAATCTTGAAGTCGTGAGGATGAACTTTATTGAGTTATGAATAAATGAAAGCGTTAGTGAGGTTATAGTTATAGCAGAAAGTGGATGAGAAAATTTGATAGGAATATAACAATTGATGTGTCATTAAACTTTACTTTCAAACTCCTAGAATGAGTTTTTTATTTAGTTAAAAAACTTGAGATTTAATCAATACAAAAAATGTCTAGGTTGACCTAGATGTGACTTGTAGTGAAACTCACAAAAATAGAGTATCCATTTGACTAGCATTAAAATAGGTTGCCTTGGACACCATTAGCATAAGGTTTTCTCATTTGATTTTTATTATGATTTGTCAAGATACACTACGATTGGTCAATAATAGTCTCCTACATGCCAGGTTGTTCTAAGATGCTTGACATATTAGGTATCTTATAGATAATCTTTTTTGCTCTCTCCTAAAATTGATTTTCATGTAGTTGGATTAACCCTTGGATTGACACACCAAATCTTTTATAGTGCATTCCTCCCTTTCTTTTGACCCAACAATTGTAGTGTCAACTCACCTAGGTTGACCCATTGGGCAGCCTAATAAGGGCTAGGGTCAATATTTATTTTTGAAATACTTTTTCTTTTTTATTTCAGCTTTTTATTATATCTCTTTCTTGATGGTTCCTTTTGCTAAATTGTGCATTAAAAACATAATAAAATAAAAAATAGACTATATCTAATAATTAAGATCTTCGTCTAGACATTAGTGGAAAGTAACATATTTACCACAAAAATTTCTTTTTATAGATTATGATTAATTTTCAACATCAAAACGTTTAAACCAACATTTAGTAGGATATACACTAAACACAGTTTTAACTAGTTTTTACTAGATTTTAAAACTCCATCAGAACAAAGTATTTCCTCTAAATACTTTATTTAGACTATGGTCCTAAGAGGTCAACTCAATTAGCATCCAACTAACCTCATCTTGATTAATGGCTCTATGTTGGCTCTATTAGTAGAATTATTCAAAGACAAGAAACGAACAAACTATAAATGCTCATACAAAAAAATAAAAATGAGGACTAGAAATATTTCAAGACCAAAAATGAGCTTAAACCAAAATAAATCCACATCAGCTTTCAATTTTAAGTGATTATTTCGATGTTATATTATTTAACATTGCTTCTATAACTGATCTAATTTTTTGAGAGTTAAAACTAATTTTGACCATCTAAAGGCTAGGATATTGTAAGAGGAGATAAATCATTATGAATTTTCTTCCTCTTTGAGAGATATCTTTCGCTTGTGGATGCAAACAACTATTATGGTTTCAAGGGATAGTACTTTGATCCTTGTTGATTCAAGGTTCTATTTCTGTTTCATATAGCTTTTGTTGAGCCAGCTGGGAAAAAGCATTAATTTAAAAGTTGACACTAAAAAAAAAATTATTCATAAGACATCAAACCCATGAAATCTCATGAAATCCTCGATGATCAAATGAGTCTACTCTTCAGCAGCCAGATGATACATTGTCGCACCACAGAGGATTTAATATAATTAATGATTAAGTTATTTTAAGATCAGAAAAAGATTTGACCTATTTTGACTGATACTAGAATGGTGCGGAAATGAAGAGGGAGAGAAAAAACAGAGAGAGAGAGGAAGAGGGAGAGAGAAAGAGAGATGGGTTATGGTTTGGAATTGGCTAGACACGGCCAGAGCTTTAGAATCACTAATCCGTACATTCTGAAGATGGCCTATGTATCCCCACGGCACAAGAAAGAAACCCAGTTTTAATGCTTTTGATTATGTCCGGGAGCTTCTTCTCCTGAAGGCCCTGTCTAGGCCTAGCATTGCAGTCATTTATACTCCGTCGTTATTTATAAAATCATGCCTTCGGTGATCTGCGCCTACTTGGCCCTAAAGCTTTGGGCTATCATGTCACCATTTGGCGAACAGTGACATGCTCATAAAAATAGACCCTGTTAACATCTTCGACCTGCGAAAGATAGAGGTGGAAAGAGGCAGCAGAGGAAAGGAGATAGAGGAGGGCCGTAAAGGCTTAGAGAGAGATGGGTATGGGGGGGGGAGCGGGGGGTTGAGGGGAAGGGCCTTCTTGGACTACAATCGATTGATGCTTGTTTTACAAGAGGTCTTGGAGTTCTCCTTTCATAGGAGTTCCGGAGGCCCCCAGAGTTCCGAACTGATGCTCCATGGGAAAAGTTAGGCAGCCATTTGCTTGAGACATAGCCAACGAGACATGGTCATTCTTGAATGCAGATGGTTGAGAGTTCCCATTATAAGGCCATGGATCAAGGAGACAGTCATTCTTGAATGCCGATGGTTGAGAATGCCAAGAAGACTCTTTCAGGAATGTCTGAGAACAAGAATTAGAAGTGGAGAGTGAGAGGATCAGAGAAGAAGGAAGCCGAGAGAGTGCAAGGGTTGAGATATAGAAATAGTGGTCCAAAATATTCTGACGATTACCCAGATCTCCGGGAGACGAACAAGGAAACCCATTTTTAAGGCCTCCGCCAAGAAACAGGGATATTCTGAGGATCTTTCTTTCACTGCAATCTTTTTTTCTTGTTCAGTTTTGAAAGTATCCTCGGGCATTTGGGGCTAATGAAGCTTCTAACCATTATCACCATTAGACCTTGGCAATCTCAATTAAACACTCTTACACGAACTCTGAAGTGCCTGGTAAAGCCAAGCTCGTTGGACATTTTCTGCAAGTACTATTCCTCTTCTGGTTGTTAGTGTGAATCGACAAGATTGGCCGACGGACCAGATCCCGAATCAAAAAGTCATGTTGACATTTTACCGAATCTTTGATGGAGGAGGTAAAACATGCATGCTACTTCTTGAATGGCTCAAGAAGATAACGCTTATATAAAGTATTGTTCAAGGTTTATCCATTGATGGAGATAGCATAGGATTCATTTCTCTCCCACGAGTATGCTTGCATATTTTATCACAATCTTCCCTGGTGTGCTCACATCTGCCTTTTCTAGTACCGCAGCAGTAGCATCTTACTCCACCTTGGCACTTCAGTCTGACGCAAAGGATGATGTTGAGCTTGCGATCTCTAACATTTGCCAACATCTTACGTGCCCAAAAGTTTGCTTTTAATCCATCTTCTAGTTCACTGCCTTTCGCATCTGTTATGTGAAGAGAAGAATCATAGAAATAAAGTACTAGAAAATAAGAAACTCTTCTTCGGTATTTCAAGTTCATATCCAGAAAGACAGCCTGAGCCGCTTAACTTCTCAACGATTAGGGGAGAAGGAAAATTTAATCTGACATCACGGTTTTGACAAATAAAAGAAGAAACTGATTAATGAAAGTTTGGCTGAAACGAAGTGAGACTAGGAAGTGAAAATATCGAGAAGATGTTAAACTACAATAATAAAAACATTCAAACGGTGATAGATAATCGCAGTGAATCTTCAGAAAAAATGGAGGGATAGATGCATTATCACTTAAAAGAAATAGGGACAAAAACAGGGCGGCGAGGACGAGGTATCCCAAACTGCCGACCCTCGACATGATTCTTCAATGCAGATTCCGCCAGGATGTTCCCACTATAGTCCTCATTTTATACTATCACGCAGAAGACTCGTGCAAAACGACAGATCTCTTCTCAAAGCATCCAGTAAATGCCAGATATTCTCTCATTATAACCTTCCGATTTGAAAGGATATGATATCCCTTATATCTTGCTAAATTTAGTGAGTCATAATTCGGCAGTAATATTCGACAACGCGCTCCTCTTGAGCGATAATTAAAAGCGGAATCTTCTTGAGATCCGCATCTATTTTATGTGTGAACTTATAACGTCTGATAGAAGGGGGAGAAAAAGAGGGGGAAATGGAGCGGGGGATACGCAAATGATGCTTGGGATTTGGTATCCAATGAAATCTCTTAATAAAATTGCAGCAATATTTGCAAGACGTGAGACCTATTAAATATTTGATAAACTATAGTTGTCAATCCATTGCAACGAGACAGTCGGCGCGTCCATTAGGCAAGACCCGGACGACAACGTTATGGGTGTCGGTTGGGCATGGAAAAAATACTCCCATCTTTAATGCTTGATATTTGAATGAAGCAAAGGGGAAGAGATGGGGAAAGAGGAGGGAGGTAGGAGGAGCTAAAGGCATACCGTGCTTCAAGATATCATGTTCAGAACAAAAGTCTGATGGATAATAGATAAAGATCTTTACAAGGTATGAGATCCATGAATGTATATTGAGTCCTTTCGACCAGACAGAAACGAGTCTAATTACATCCATTACCGGAGGCATAGGCCGGATTAATTCTGGAAGCCTAGTAGTTAGGTGTGGCCAAAATATTCGTCATTTAACATACTAGAATGCCGCAGGCGGGAGAGCCCCGGGCAAAGAGAGAGGTGAGAGGGAGGAGATTAGGTATGCCTTCAGTGAGATGTGACAGTTAAGATTTTTGCCATTCTGGCCTTATCCACTGATCCTCAGAATCATCAGTGTAGAGACAAAAATCCACGATATTAAGTGAATACGTTGTCTAACCTTTCTTACACTCTGACGAGCTTATAAATTGAAAAGAAAAGGCGATAGTTCTTATTGAAGGGAATATACGTACATGGCACTTATTTCATCGCTCATCTAGAGGGCGATTGTCTAAACGGCTATTCATGGCTCAAGCACTGATGGATATGCCTCACTACCGATCGCTGCATCAGGTTTGAGTTTGCACATGTGGTCGCACTCTTTCCTTGTATACCTGCATTTGTTTCCTAGGCCCAAGCAGCAGTAGCATCTTACATCGCCGATGCAATTTCTCTTGATGCAAAAAGAGATATGGATCTTCTTATCTCCGCCATTGTCTAACAGCTTACGCACCAACGAGCTTGATGCCGATCCACCTTCTTCCAGGTCACTCCCGTTCGCATCTGCGAACAACAGAAAAGAATTATAGGAACGAATGACCTTCGTATCACAGGCATCCTAGACGAAGAAAATATGAAAAGGTCTCTCACTCACGGTAAGAAAACTGAGACAGCAGCAGGATGGCGAGGACGACGTAACCAAGATTCTTCACCCTCTCCATGACTCTTCCGGGAAGATGCTACGAGTGACATGACTGTATGTGCACCTTTTATAGTACTTTTTCTGAGATTCTTATCCAAATGGATGGTAGTGTTTCTCAACACGTGTCGAATGGAAGGTTTTCTCTCTTTCTAGATATCAGATTTTGAAGGATATGATATTCTTTTGAATCTTTAGATGTTAAAGACTCATAAGCTGGAAGTAAAAATATTCAGGTGCATGTAATTTTTTGCCTCAAAAATGAGCACCGCGCGGTTTTTGCTGACAGATTGACCGGATTACTCGCTGTTAAGAACTCAAGACCTATTCTTCAGGAATATCTCAACAACTTTGCGGAGAGGTCGAACCGAACGGGCATGTTTGGGGTCGTCCGCTCATGCGTAGCAGGCGACGTACGCTTCTAACGCCGGGCACTCCGTCGAGCGTTCACACAGACGAGTCTGCCGAGACCGTTCGGACTCATACTCCTACTGTTGGTCCGCATGGCTCCCTCGTCTAGAGGAGCTCCCGAAGTAACTGCCGCACGACACCGTGAGAAGGGGGCTTCTGTTTCACACCAGCCTACCTTCTCTCTCCACCGGTTTTTCCGTTTCTAAGCTCATCGTGGTCTCTTTGCTTTCCTGGCCTTCAGTTTCTTCTGTCCACCTTTCTTGTAGTCATTGTGTCCAAAGAAAAAGTGAGGGGCAGCAAGAAAGAAAGAGACACAAAGAGAGAGAGAGAGAGAGAGAGAGAGATTCAGATAGACAGACAGTTGGGTATTAATACCTAGGGGGGATCGTTTCGCCGGATGCACTATCGCGAAGAAAATGGATCAAGGGGAGAGATCAAGATCTAATGGTTTAGAGAACGGTTGCCACATCGTGGGAGAGCTAGAGTGGGACTCTACAACTGTAGACATAAGAATGGAAAGAGGACATTCAAGAGGAATCAATTTTCATCCTCAGGACAACATTAAATAACCCATCTTTCTCCACTAGTTGCACTTTTATAGACTTCTAAATCTTGAATGAGCCTCATCCACAATCCAACGCTCTCCACGACCCAACAGCAAGAGAAACCTTCCAACTCCCTTTCTAGCTCGCAGCCATCGAGACACGTGACGAACGAGGAACAAGAGAAACATCTTAAAACTGACATGTTATGCGACTCTGCAAATTCCCAGTACAAAAGAGTAACCTTTATTGAGAAAACAACGACCAAGTTGTCTGGTTATCCATTGGTCGTCTCCCCGAATGCAAATTCAAGGTTTGGCCGTCTCATACGACAAGGCAGGAGATTGTCGAATACCACCCGTTGCGCCATTGTGAAAGCAATGTGCTTCGCAATCAGGAATCTTATAATCGCATGGGGCTTTGTTCTTACAACAGTAGCATGTTCCCTTCTCACAAGTCCTGAAGCGCAGAGAGAAGTGGATCTTGCTGTTGCGATCCAGTAGCAACTTACGCACCCCAATGTCGAGACTTCTAGCATATCAAGAAAGAGGGAGAAAGAAGCATCAATGCCATGTGTAATATATCATACGGATTTGTGACGGTCTACCATTGATCATGCAGACTCAACAAAAGCTCAAACATTCTCTTGCGTTCCGAGATATCTTCTGAATGTTGCGTTTATGCTCAAGTGATATCTTCTGAATGTTTAGGCTCGCATGAATACGTTGATATTTCCAAGAAAAAAAGAATCGTTGGTCAAGAAAAATGCAAATTTTAAACGCTATTGACTACCGCTCCTGGATGGTAGTTAATGAAACTCTGTATCTGGTTGACCGACTGGATCGTTGATCACGCAGGCCGAACTAAACAGGTGAGTTTTGTTCGTATGAAAGTGTTTATACTCCTAAGAAAACAATTAATCCTCAAGGATCGACAAAAACGCAAATTTCAACGGTTGTGGCGAACCTTCGAAGATAAGTTCTTTTTGTCGCAATGAAGGGCCTCAAAACCCTTAACCGCGTTCATATTTCCATTTAAGAATACATATCGTAGCACTGTAAATCGTAACTATTACTTCGATACGCACTTTATGATATACACCATGATTACAAGCAACGTTAGAACTTCCCTGAGTTATCAGAAGATAGATGACTTTTCAAACTAATTGGGAAAGAAGGAACTGAAAATCAGGTTGAAACTCACTCTCGCCAGAACTCAATTCAAGGAACAACAGCAAATTAGGATGCAAAACCTAGCTTGTGAATTTTCTCCATTGTTCTCGTGTATAGGCTCTACCCGCACATTCACCAGCTCTATCTGTCTTTAATAAAAGATAGATGCTCTGATCTAGATGGGATTAAAGATTTCCCCTCATTAAGGCTTATAAGTTAGAGGATATGATATTCCTAAAATCGGCTCCGAAAGATCGTTCCATTGGAAATGCCAATGAATTTCTGGGATGCGTATCTGTCCGTTTTAAATTGACGGAGATTATGAGGATATCATACACATTGACCAAAGCCAAAATTCAGCACGTGTATCCTTGAATGAAAAGACCAGGAATCAAATCTGGCATCGATCTGTTTTATTGAGTTTTGATTCCTCTCATCAATCAGCTGTGATCATCTTGACCACCAGATCTTTTATGATCTCTCACTCTCTCCTTCTCTCTCTCTCTCTCTCTCTCTCTCTCTCTCTCTCTCTCTCTCTCTCTCTCTCTCTCTCTCTCTCTCTCTCTCTCTCTCTCTCGCTCTCTCTCTCCCCCCCCTCTGCGCCCTTTAGTCAGTCGGGATCAAATTAGGCAAGTTAGCCTTCTCCTCTTGGGTTCTTGGACAGCTCTTACAGGCGCTGTCGTACGATAGTCAAAAACCTCTTCACTAGTGGTGTGGATACCGCGAATTAACACAGAATAAAAGCTTGGGGCTTTTCTTCTATGGATCGAGCAAGACACAACTAGGATCACATGCCCTGTCAGCTTTTTGGTGAAAAATTCAACTAATTTACAAAAATGGACAAAGTAACGCATTTGTCACATACATTACCCAAGCACAGAGATATATTTTATCATTTCCATATCAGGGAGTATGACGTTGAATTGAATGTCAAAATAAATAAATACGAAGACGATATAAAATTTGATCTCAATGAAACATGTGTAAGTATATTTAGAGAGAGATGCAGACACAGAAAGAGAGATATGTAAGGTAGAAGTGTCACCCAGTATCCCAATTAGGTGCGGTTTGATGTCAGACGAGCGTCGCTGAATGAAGGAAAACTTTGAGATGGGAAGGCAAGGGACAGGCAGATGGATTTGAAAGAGGAAGTGGTGGAAGAAAGAAGAAGATGAATGAGAAAGAGGTTGGATAAGAGGCTGAGACCGCTTCCCCTAGCATGGTTGCGTGCCATCACTGACTCTGGCAGTCATCCTAGTTACAGTGATATATTTTACCGATCATACTTTATTTCCAAAGATAAACCGAACAAAGCCTCGTGGCGTTCGCTCACCAGGAAACATTCACATGCAATTTTTTTGCCAAGGCTGCTTTGTGGAAAACCAATCACTGCTTAATCAACAACTATGGGGAGTAAGATAGAAGGTAGGAAATTAAGCTATAGCATGCTCGGAGATCTAGTATGAAGCCTGGATCAGGAAGACGGTTGTGGGGCAGGACAAGAGATTAAGTAGCCAACGTCAGTTACTAGAGAGATGAAGACGACGAAAACGGAGAGAGAGAGAGAGGGACAAGAGATTAGGGGTTTTCCTGAGGTGCCCGTGCGATTAGTCTTTGGTTCAGTGGTTCAGGTCCCTGGACGAGACAAAGAGACCTGGTTGTAACGCTGTCTGTTAGGACAAAAAAAAGATCCGTTCTCTAATCTCAAGAACGAGTGAGAAGGAAAGTCGAACTGAAGTCTGAAATCGGCTAGACTGTAGCTAACCTGTAAAATGACTGGTCTGCGAATTCTCTCAATGACCCTGGTCAACCGAAGAACACAGGAAGGGAGCCCGTTCGAATAAAAACATGGAGAGATTTTTCTCCAGTATGCCCGGGCCTGGCCATTCACTACCGTTCTTTTTTTTTTTACTTACGATGTTCTCCGCTAAGTTTGTTCATCATCTTCGCTTGATTAGTTAGATGTGAAGACGACATTCCTTCATTGAGATTTGGAGGAGACTATTTACATATAGCAGCCGGAGGGTTGCTAACATTTTGCCTAGAAATAGAAAACGGGCAACCTACGGTACGGAAAACAAACATGCATGAACTTTCTGGATCTCTTATGAGCAGCCGCGATCGTATGAAAGGTTATTCAGGGTTTAGCCATTGACGGAGATGCCTCGGTAGCGATTTCCCTTTGAGGAGTGTGCACGCATATTTTCTCACAGTCTTCCCTTATATACCTGCACATGTTTGATATACCTCCGCAGCAGTAGCATCTTGCGTTATCCTCGCATCGCCATTTGATGCAAAGCGAGATGTGTATCTTGCGATCCCCAACGTTATCTAGCATCTTACGTACCCTCAAGTTTGATGTCGATCCCTCATCCGCGACATCACTACCCATCGCAGCTGCTCGGATGAGAGAAGAATAAAGCAAGAGTGAGTATATGTCACAGACATCAATATGCATAAATTCAACGATTAAGGAAGTCAAAGGATATTATCCACCCGCTCGACTGGGTAGATTGCTCAACTGAGGGAAAGCAGGATAGCATTAGACATAAACTGGATGAGAAAACATTACAGATGGTGAGACATATTAACACTAGAAACAGTGAAAATTTGTATTCGCACTCACTGCAAGAAAATTGAGACATCAATAGGATGACGAGGGCGCAATATCCTAAGCAGCTCACCGTCGCCATGCTTCTTGAGTGAAGACTCTACGTTTATGTTGGCAGCACGCTCTGCCTCTTATAGTGCCATAATCAAGACTAATAGAAACTGGAAGATTTCTTTCACGATCTGTGACAGACTGAAGATTTTGTCTCATGATATCCTTCTGATTCTGACGGACGCAATATTCCCAAAATCATTAGAAAATTTATGGGTTGGAAACTTACCATTGTAATACTGAGATTGGAATCTTTTAGAATCCTAAATTAGCTATGCGAGAGTCGAGCTAGCAGATCGACAGGATTCATCCTTTCACTAGAAGCGGATCCCAACCGTGTAAAGGTTATATCAATGCAGTTGCCCGGTCAACTCAAGATTCAAGATCCGTAATGGACTTTCCGATTATCTCAAGTACGGCCACATATTTCCTCTTATGAGAAAAATGTCGTTACTAATCCAACGGCATCCTTCTCAAGCCTTCTATATCTCACAGTATATAAGGACACCACGATCCTCTGTATTAGATACAAAATATCAATATATTATCTTCTCTTTTTCATTACTTCTCCTTTCTCTTAATCTTCTCATGTTCTTCCATTCTACCATCTTCGAGATCTTTACATGGTATCAGAGCCTGAAGCTCCATAGCAACTTCAAGAAGTCATCTTGTCGAACTCATCACAAGAATCAATCACGGTGATGACGACGACAAAAGTTACGACCACCGCTACAACAACAAGCGTGGCACATCTTCTTCGGCTAAAGCTTTTGAAAAGCAATTATCTAATGTGGAAGACCCAGTTTCTTCCACTGCTCAGAAGCCAAGGCCTATCGCCGATCGTTGATCTCCGCCATTGCCAACCAGATCCTCCAGGAAACTTCATCGTTAACCCAAAGTACGAGGCATGGTACAAGAACGGTCGGATGGTATTTTCATGGATCGTTTCTTCATTAAAAAAATCTGTCTTTCCCACGATCGTCGATCTTCATACGGCAAAATCAGCATGGCACGCTTTCGCTCGTGCCTATGCCTCTGGAAATCCAATCAAGATTGCATAATATTCAGCAAGACAATGCTCATGTTCAAGAATTTTTTGAGCAAATCAAGAAGTTTTATGACGAGCTAGCCACAATTGGTCAACTTGTAAGTGACCAAAATCTCATCATGAAAAATCTTCGGGAACTTGGTCCTTCTTATGCCAGATTTATTGCTAGTATCATCCCCCAGATGAATGGTCTCACTCTTGAAGATTTTCTTGTGAATCTCGCCACTCATGAGTCAATCATGCGCCAATACTGCCCTGCTCAAGATCCTTCAATAACTCCATCTGCGTATGCTGTTCAAACATCAACTCCATCTCGTGGAAGATCTTATGGAGGATGTGGCCAATTCTCAACTGATGGCCGAGGAAGAGGTCGAGAACGACAACACATCCCATGTTGTCAACTTTGCCTACAATTTGGGCATCATGTGGGTGATTGTCGTGAATGCTTCCACCGCAACTTTACTCAACCTTTATTCCTCTCCTCAAGATACTCCAACAGCATACACGACAACCTGCTACCCCACGCCACAGTCTCACATGATCAACCATCAACCCGTCCAACCAGCACCTCAGATGTTTAATGGTTGTCAATGGTCGGCCAATCATCAACACGCTCCAACACAAGTTCAATACGTTCAAGCTCCACCGACCATTGCTGCAACCTCTTGGTACTTGGATAATAGAGCGACACAACATGTCAATACGTTCAACCTCCTGATCCCAACACCATCATCGACCCAAAATCTTACACTAGATTCAACAAACTTCATATCAGTAATGGTGAAGGTTTGCAAATTTTATCTTCTAATGATTCATTTCTTCATACTTCCTCGCATAATTTAAAATTACATAATGTCCTCCATGTTCCTTCTATCACTTGAAATCTCTTATCTGTTAAACAACTTACCTCAGATACTAATGTATCTCTAGAATTTCACCCTACCTATTATCTTGTGAAGGATCGAGCAACGGGAAAGCTCCTAGACAAGGAAGAACTTAAAGAAATCTTTACTACTTACCGGCACCAAATCTAGTTCCTTCAATGCATCTGGGAGAACGAGTTTCTCCTCCCATATGGCATGATCGCTTTAGGACATCCAAACTTTAAAATTCTCTATAAGATCATAAATAAATTTGGCCTACCCATTACTCGTCTTCCAAAGTGATTGCTTTATGAGTCTTGTTGCTTATCAAAAATACATAAACTTCCATTTCAAAAATCTGATCATCTATCGTCGGAACCTCTTGAACTTATTCATTGTGATCTCTAGGGTCTATCACCTATTTTGTCACATCATGGTTTTAGTTATTATGTTATCCTCGTCAATGATTTCTCCAAATATACCAGGTTGTTTCCACTTAAACGTAAAAGTGATGTACTTAATATTTTTATTCAGTTTCAACATCATGTAGAAAGACAATTTTATTTCAAACTTTAATCTCTTCAGTCTGATTGGGGAAGTGAGTATCAATCTCTTCATACTTCAATATGGCATTAAACATCGAGTTTTTTTATCCACATACACCTGAACAGAATGGAACAACTGAAAGAAAACATCGTTATTTAATTGAAACTGCCCTTGCTTTACTTTTCCGTGCTTCTATGCCTCCAAATTTTTGGGACGAGGCAATCTCTACCTCAACTTATCTCGTCAATCAACTACTTACAACAGTTATATCAAATAAATCACATTATAAAACTCCTTTTAACAAACACCAGATTATTCATTTATTCCTTCATTTTGATATCTCTGTTATCCTAATCTTCATTGCTATTCTCAACACAAGCTTACTTAACAATCTGATCATTGTGTTTTTCTTGGCTACAGCTCCCTTCATCATGTCTATAAGTGTCTCTCCCTTACATCTGGTAGACTTTATATTTCACGACATGTTATTGTTGATGAATCTGTCTTCCCTTTTCAAGATAAATCACTTACTCTACCGACACCATCCACTCCCTCCTCTGAGGTAGGTATCCTTAGATCATTTCACAACTGGACACAACCTCCTCATGGATTGTCTACATCCACTTAAAACACCTCGTCCACGCAATCTTATCCTCATCCTTCTCCCTCTCCACCTTCTCAAAGTGATCATCTTCCCTCTCATCCTAAACATTCTCCTATCACATCCTCTTATGCACCTTCGCATCAATTAATCTCTCCTTCTAACAAACACTCTTTGAACATCTCACCTTCACTATCTCCTATATCACACTCATAGCATTCAACATCTGACTCTGACTCTAATTCCTCTATTGTCCCCACAAAACTTTGTTCCCTAGATGAACTCTATATGTTACAACATCAATCTCACCACAAATTTATTTCACTAAAAAATATCCCCTTTCTACATGTTTCTTCACTTCTCTCTCTCCAAGTGAACCTACTTGTTTTACTCAAACTTCTAAAGACCTTGCATGGAGAGTTGTTATGATAGAAGAATTCAATGGCCTTCTTGCCAATGGTACCTGGTCCCTTACTCCTAGATCTCCTAACATGAATCATAGTCTATAAGAGAGTTATTAAACTTAAACATAAAGCTGATGGCTCTATTGAACAACACAAAGCTAGACTTATTGCCAAATGTTTTAAACAACAGCTTGGTGTCAACTTTCATAAAACACTTAGTCCAGTCATTAAAATTACTTCCATTTGCTTACTTCTTTCTTTAGCTGTTAACAATGCATGGCATGTTCATCAACTTGATGTTTCCAATGTTTTTCTACATGGAATACTAAATGAAACAACTATTATGGAAGTCTCTAGGCTTTTTCCATCCCTCTTTTCCTAGTCACGTTTGTCGCTTACATAAGTGCATTTATGGCTTAAAATAAACCTCTTGTACATGATTTACATGACTTACAACTTATATGCATCATCTAGGCTTTAGTGGTTCTAAAATAGATACTTCTCTCTACTATAAATGTAGCTCTAATCAAGTTCTTTGTATTTTAATATATGTTGATGATATTCTTGTCATTGGTTCTAATAAATACTCAGTTACTAATCTTATTCAATCATTGCATCATGAATTTACAATCAGAGATCTTGGTCCAGCTCACTACTTTTTAAGCATAGAACTTACTAAACATGATAAAGGTTATGTTTTATCCTAGTCTAAATATATTGCTAATCTACTTCATAAAGCACATATAGATAATTGTAAGTCTCTTTCCACTCCTACTAAAATTTCTTCACCACATAAAACAAGTTATCAATCAAATTTTGACCCCTCTCTCTATACAAGTATTGTTGGTGCCTTACATTGTATTGCTATTACTTGATTTGTCTTATGCAAAGAATAAGGCATGTCAATACATTCATGAACCAAAAGAAAAACATTGAATCTCTGTCAAACACTTACTTCGATACCTCAAAGGAAATATCAATTATGGATTGCTATTTCATAAAAACTCACCCTTTTCACTTAGTGTGTTCAATGATGCAGATTGTCCAAGTGTAATTGAAGATCATCATTCAACCAGTGGATATCTAATCTTTCTTGATAACAATCTCATCTCTTTGAGCTCTAAGAAACAAGTAATTATTCATAAATCCAACATAAAAGCTGAATAAAAAGCACTTGCTAATGCCATGATGGAACTAATATGGTTGCGTTCTCTTTTGCAGGAACTTGGCATGCTACTGTCTTCATCACCTACCTTATGGTGTGATAATATTGGAGTAACTTATCTTGCAGTTAATTCAGTTTTTCTTGCCAGAACCAAACACATAGAGATAGTCCACTTTGTTCAAGACCAATTAGCTGACATACCAAAGGATTTATATTACCGAGGATTACCAAAGGCTTGTTTTGTCTGGCTTAGCGACAAGCTCAATATTATTGATGACATGAGCTTGAGGGGAGTGTAAAGACTATATCAACGCAGTTGCCCGATCAACTCAAGATTCAAGATCTGTAACGGACTTTCCTATTATCAAGCATGGCCACATATTTCCTCTTATGAGAAAAATCTCATTACCACTCCAACGGCATCTTTCTCAAACCTTCTACGTCTCACACTTTACAAGGACACCATGATCCTATATATTAGATACAATATCAATATATTCTCTTCTCTTTATCATTACTTCTCCTTCTTTCTCTTAATCTTTTCTTGCTCCTCCATTCTACCATCTTCGAGATCTTTACAAACCGTTCTTTCCCAATCTCCAATCACGCTTGAGATAAGGTCACGGAGAGATCACCCCGAACGTCGGCTGCTCATCCATGTGCATGCTGGTGAGGGGTTTGCTCTCGATCGATTGTTCCACACCGGGTTAGAATGGACGAGTTGCCAAGGTCATCCAGATTCATGTCGCTAATTAAAAGGCTTGGGGTTCTTACTGTTGGTCAACATGATTCGATTCGCAAACGTGGAGAGCATTATGTGCCACACAGGCATGGTTCATCTTGAAGTGGTGATCGTAGAGAGAACTTTTGCCTTCTCGTCAAATCCATTCAGCTCAGAAAGATACGGTGCTCGCGAAATATCTGCAGAATCCTGGGGAGGGTGGACCATGATTCATTCGTGAACGGACGGGAGTGGCACTAAGAAGATGCGAGCCTTTACACCTATATAAGAGAGAGATGATGCAGAGAGGATCTGAAGCACATTATTCTTTCCATCATTCGTGTACCGCTTGGGCCTGATTTTCCTAATGGGACTTTGTTGATCTGATCTTATCTCCATGAAATAAAATGTAGATGGGGCAGTAAGAGAGAGAGAGAGAGAGAGAGAGGATGAAACAAAGCCATTTGTACGATGGGCCTGAAATTATTTGTAGGATGGAGAGATTTCTCGTGCGGAAAGACGCCCTTCAACTTATTGGAACTTACCGTGTATTCAAAATAATTAGTTTCAAGTGGTACTCTTCCGAATCTTTTCATATAAATAGACGTATCGAGCGAGGAGAGACAAAATAGAGAGAGAGAGAGAGAGAGAGAGAGAGAGAGAGAGAGGAGATGAAAATAGTTATTCTTAATTATTAAATCTTCAATATACTGTTCAATTTTCTTATAAGAAGAGCGCCTGCTGGGATTAAAGCGAAAACTCCTCTCTGGAAAGCTTCTCGGAGATAACTGAACTGATCTTTTATTCCAAAAGTATTTTCGTACAATTATTACAGGCTTCTGTTCTTTTGTCACCGGCATGCAAAGGTTTGAATCCTTTTGCTACAGATTATCAACGCCCGGTCGGACCTGTCGAGAAGGAGCTGACGGCTACTGGGAAATGCTCAGTCTCTGAGCCCAGCTTGTAGCAAGCTACGGCGTTTGACTGGAACCCACTTGTGGCAAGAGAGAAGAGAGGAAAACGAGAGAGAGAAAACTGATTTAGAACTACAAGAGATTCTTTGTGCCAAACATTGCAGTAGACTAGCGCGTTATTCACTCATTATTTGCTTTGCTCATTTACGGTTTTGGGCGGATGAGATTTGCTTCAACCTCATCATGATTTATACCGACCGTTGGGTGAGCCGTCAGCGCTCCATGGAGCACCAAATGCTCCATGGAGCATCATGATTCACCACACTCGTCTGTTGCCGCATCTACCCCCCCTCCCACGCATCACCTTCTGAAGCACCGAATGATACGGACTTTTCTCTCTCCATTTCCTTTCATCCCCAGAGGACCTTCCATCCCCCCCCCCTCCCCCCCCGGCGTCTGCGAAGAACGACAAGGAACAGGGGAGCTTCTTGCGGGTACAGACGAAGCCTGGCAATCGCTTAATAGAGAGATATGCTGGCGAACAACTAGTATGGAAGGCAATTTCCAGGAGATGGTTTCTAGTTACTTGGCAGATCCCCCAACGAGTAGGAAATGTAATTCGGAAGAATCTTGCACTCTATGATACGAGAATCATTTTGTTGGGAGAAATTTCTTTTAAATACCGCGTCTAGTTGAATTGTAGGCGTCTCCCAAAAGAGGATCACTACAGTGGGAAGAAGTAGCCCCATGTCCGGTCTAATTCCCCAGATATTCTTACAGAATAAGAGGCCGATAGCATCATGGGGGTGGGGGTGAAGGAATAAGCTTGTAGATAAATATTCGGGGCTAACTAGTTGTAGCGGTCTCTGAAAATAGTTAAGTAATCGAGCTTATTTATTTACGGATTGGTATCTTCAAGAAAAACTATCATCAAGAACAAAAGAAGAAGAGGATTAGATGGAAATAACTACGGGATCATGCAAAAGTAACTATCAAGTAGAAGAATATCTTCGAGAAGAAGATTGAAGGGGAAATACTAAAACATTGAATGAGTATGGCTACCTAGTAGATAAATGTTAGAATAAAAATCATAGAAAGGAAATAGATGAAGACCGACTATGGAGAAATTGGCCCGACATTAGGACGGCGACAATTCCATGTCCCAAGCTCCTCGGCTTGTCACATACTGTTGCGAGGATGTGCCATTTATGGCCACGGTCAACATGTATGGAGGGGATTGATTTCATCTGGTCACAAATGTGGCCGATATAAGATTTCATCATATCACCCATCTGGCATATGGAAGGTTTCTTCTCACCACACTTATGCATGGAATGATTGTGTGTGTGTGTGTGTGTGTGTGTGTGTGTGTGTGTGTGTGTGTGTGTGTGTGTGTGTGTGTGTGTGTGTGTGTGTGTGTGTGTGTGTGTGTGTGTGTCTCTCTCTCTCTCTCTCTCTCTCTCTCACACACACACACACTCACTCACCCGCTCACACACAGAGGAGCATGCAAAGAGGCCTCATAAACATCCAAAATCAATGGTATCGTCTCGCGGAGTAGATCTGCAGCGGATCAGGCGTCGGAGAGGACGAACCGGTGGATCGAAGGATCGAACGATCATTGTGGGCAAGAAATCGCTCGACACATGTTCTCTCATTATGGGGGGTGGGGGGGTTAGAACACGGACTGTTAAAACGGGAAAGTCGGGGGTTGGCTCTTCCAATAAAACGGGAGGAGTTTCCCCAACCTCAAGGGGCGGAGAGTGTCCCAACTGTTAGGGAGGGTTGTCCGAGAGTCGGTCTTTTCCGATAGAAAAGTTTGTGTGCTGACCGTCCACATTTCCCCGTCATTTTGGAGAGAAGAGGCTGTTTGGTGCTGATGAGGGTGACCAAGATCAGTTCGGGGCGAGAATCGAGGTCAGTTCGATCCTCGACCGGTAACATCCGGGAATGGAGGAGCGAACTAAGAACTTCCGCAGAAATGGGGAGAACAACAGAGCTGCAAGTTGGTCAAACAACACAAGATCTGAACCATCCATCTCGAAGTACTGATAACCAAGACAAGGCCATCACTGAGCTGGAGTTGCAGTTGTGGAAAAAAAGAAAATACTAGAGTTTCGTCAGGGAAGAGCCCATCAATCACATCATCAGTTCACGCTTGAAATGTCATTCAACATTGTGAGGCAAGATTCACACGTTAGAACATCGTCTGAAGAAAGAATGAAAGATTTTTGGTTCCTAAATACATTGGGATTTGAATTTTTCCGGAAGAGAGATTCTCCCTTCATCATCGTCTTTAGTCTTCAATCACGTATCTGTTTCTTCGGGTGCCGAATGCAAATCTCTGGATGCAAAAAAATAAATATTAAATTAAATTAAATTATTCCAAGTCACTTACTATACACGGCAAGGAGATGAGCTATGATTCCTCAACTGAAAAAATCTGGGAGTAGGCTTTCAGCCCGGTGAGGAAGCGGATGTAAGTAGGCTTCATGGTTCCTTTGTTTGGAACCACCCTGATGCAACGTACAAGGTATTCAGCAACCTGAAAGCATCAAGCCCAAGAGTCTTCTTAGGCATGAACTACGATCCTGACCTTACGAAAAATATCTAATTAGTTTAATGAACGGAATAAATATGGAGAAACCCATCAAGAGAATATTGATACCACTGAAAATATTATTTCACATATTTCTTAGAAGATACAGACCAAAGAAGATATCAAATCAAGAGAATGACGGATGGCTAGATGAGGAAAGATGAGGATGATGATAAGGATGAACGTGTTGATGATGCTGGCCGCGTAATCGCAGGTTTTTTAAAATAAAAAAATTTAAACTTCACAGAAACCTGAAATTCGTATTCTTTTCCTGTGATATATCGTTTGGTCTATACGCCCATTACTTCAATTAGCCTCATACTCCGCAGTCGCTATGGTGCAATGAATCGAGATTTTTTTTTTATTGTTCATGATTGTGCAATATCTTATATCGAAATATTCAATTCCATGTAATAAAATTGCAGAGAAATGAATCAATATTTTCAAGCTTCATAAAAACCCTGATATAAAGTTATAACTACTACATCTAAAACAACCTGGCATGAAACTAACAAGCCTGTTCTTACCACTTCTGGAGTCTCAGCTAAGATATTGATGAAGAATTTGGCCTGAAATCAGATCACTGGGTTAGAGAAAGAGAAAAAACTAACAAAACAGCGTTTTTCCGAGAAAGGAAAAGAATAAGAAGGTAGAGTTAAAGGTATACTTGTTTTGTGTTGGCCCCAGACATGAGAAGATCAGTAGTAACCATCCCAGGCTGCAGCAGCAGGACGAAAGCAATTCAAGAGAAATTATGGAGAAAATTATTTCCACAAATCTCCCATCCATTTCAGATGATCTTCTGACACCCAACCCAACCCAAACCAGTTCACAAGGACTGCAAGGAATGCTCATCGGAGGACTTACCGATAGATTATGCACCATAACATTTTTGACTTCATGCATCTGCAATTCAGCCTGGGAGGTAAATGAAACACTTAAATATCTTCGCACAAAATCTTTTGGCCTACCAAAAAAACTGCTGGAATATTTTTCCTGTAATTTTATTGAGAATTTTTGGCTTTCAAACATTCCAGATGGTCCTTTCTCAAGCATCCTAAAAGAACCTCGTAGAGCATATATATACTCTAAATTTGGTTCCACCTCTGCCAAGCAGAAAGCAACAAAGATTGTTGCGCTATGTTGAGAGGTAAGTCCTTGTTTCCTTGCCACGTGACCATGGTTCACAATTCTGGAATGAAATATTTGGAGTACTATGTCAGTGATATATACCCCAAGATCATGGCCATCCTCTTCCCACTTATTGAACTTATGGGACACCTTTGCCATATATGGGACTTTGCAATTATGTCTATAATGCAAGTTTTGTTCACCACAAATTACATGAAACATCAACGACAATTAATGCAGCATAAACTCCCAGATATCATGTGGTACCGTACCTGTAAGGACTTGGTCAGATGAACCACACTACGCTTGGTCGCCCCGTATGCAGCAAATCTGAAAACGAAATAAAAAAAATACATTCACAGGGACCAGGAGAATTTCATCTTCTGCAGAATGGGTATAGAGCGAGGCCCAGTTCAAGCATTTGCATGGCAAATAGACTTATAGGGAAATAGCATAGGGGACATACGAATCCATGAGACAATGATAGTATTATGACGTGAACCAGTTTCTATCTAAGCTGATAAGGAATTGGATTCACATTTCGTTCATAGATATAAGAAGCCTCCCATTGCCGCATATTATCGATTTTTTAGTAAAAAAGACAGAGCACTAGTTAGTTAACTATGTCCTATAACTGCATGGATTTTATTTGTACCGAGGGGTAGGACGCCCATCTGAGCCAGCTCCATCCATGTTGAAGATATGGCCCCCACGAGACTGGTTTAGCATCATGTTAATCGCCTGAAAGTTAAAAAGTTTTGCAACTTGAAAAAATTTTAAAAAAACAATAACTTGGTTTTTCTCTTGGAGAAAAAAATTAAAATTAATGTTACCTCACGACAACAGATCATCAACCCAAGTGTGTTTGTTGTCACAACTTCCCTGTTTCAAGAGAGGACATTTTTCAGACGCCGATGAAGAAAACAGGAGCCACCAGCTATGAGAGGATTTTTCTTCGCAAATATCGTATGAATCTCACATCAAGTCTTCATCAGAGGTCTCGGCCAACGGTTTGTGGCTGTATGCGTTGGATCCAGCATTGTTGATCTGTCTCACCCGACAAATTGTAAAAAACAAAAAATCAGAATGTAAGTTCATATGGGACCTCAACGTGCACAAGAAACAGGGATACATCTCATCAGAAAGTTGCATACTTATAAAGAACTAAGAGTTTTCATCAACAATGTTAAATACCACACCAAGATGCAGAGAAACAGAAAGCCTTCTAATCAGAAAATTTCAATCACCTAGAAGGAAAGAGAATCGTCGCTGGTGATTCTAAAATATTAACTCTTGTCTCCTACTCTGACTCTTGGGATGGCGCATGGATTTAACGTGGAAATAGATTTTAAATTTTTGCAAAATTTGTTCTTACTCCTCTGACCACACCAATTTGCATATTTTTGCATAGATTTAAAGTGGATTTAAAATCAGAAATTGTTCATTTCTAGAATGCAATTCTCCAAAAATCCATTATTTGGACGAATTCTGCATCAATAAACAGCCAAAGATGATGTCAAAACTGAATAAAGGAACGAAGGATTTTTAATCTTCTAAATAATAAAGTATACTAAAAGAATCAATCATGAGCGATGCATATGAAGCAAGCAAACCAGACGAAATTAATTCCAAATTGGTTTGAACAATTTCCACAAAATGCCAAATTATTTTCGTAGCACTTACCATAAAAGATGTTTTATTTTATGCAATAAATGATTTGGCACGATGTAGAACTTACAGCCTTCCTGAGCGTAAAACTAGCATCCGATTGATAACTCAAGTAATAAGAAAAACATCAGGTGGATCTCGTACCCAGATATCAACAGACTTGAGCTTATCTTGTGCAAAGGCAACTAATGATCTGACATCCTTCGCTTCTCTCACATCACAGACAGTTCCCTGGAACAATAACATCAGCACATAACTCCAAGATATATATACATATATGAAATGAAATTATTTGGACCAACCGGAAAATTGTACATGATTCAATATGAAATGAAATTCTTATATTTGTGCGAGCATTTTCATGACAGAACCAACGATGTACACTAGTCAGAGGGGTGTAATTAATACCGACTTTGATCAGTGGAGAGGATAAAAATTCAAATAAACCTCGAAAGTTCATTACAAAAATGAGCCTTAAATATAATAATATCAACAAATTATCACAAGCCTATCAATGAGACAAAAGATAAAAAGACAAAGAAAAAAGCATGTTGACGGGAAAAGAGAGAGAGAGAGAGAGAGAGAGAGAGAGAGAGAGAGGAAACAAGCTCAATTGTAGGTACCCACACGTGTTGCTCCCCGAATTCTTCCCTCAGCTCCTTAACCGCAGACTCTACACGTTCACCTGCATGTGATTGTCTGGGCAAGTGAGTAAACATTTCGGCCACCTAAGATGCACAGGCCATGCATAACAACAATAGGCAAGTCTGGGGATGAACATCCAAGTTGCAGGATAGAAAATAATGACCAGTGATTCTGATGCAGAAGATAGAAAGTAATAGCAAGCAATTCTGATGCAGAACATAGAAAATAGTAACCAATAATTCTGATCCACAACGTAGAAAGTAATAGCAACCCATTCTTATTGGCAAGCATCTCTACCTGATCTTGAGCATAGTATAACTTTATCCCCAGCTTTCAGAAATTCTCTGGCAAGTGCATATCCAATGCCTGACCAGAGCAAAAGAAATACAAGTTTAATGACCACAAAATCAGAAAAATATGGCGGCAAGATATATAGATAAAAAAGTGGTTCAAAAAAAGAATAATAAAAATAAGCCCAATTTAAAGAAAGGACTGACTAAAATAATCTCTCACATGACAATGCAAACAGAAAGCCATTTCTAGAGTCCAATTCTCATCAGCAAGGCAATAACTACAGGTCATCCAATAAATAAACGAACAAACAGATACACAAAAGAATCGAAAAAAAATAATTTAAAACTTGGTGTTCAGTCCAAGGTAGATGCGTTTAAAAAAGAAGGTATTTGGCTATTGAATTCCATTCTTAAAATCTTTTTCTGTCAAACAGTTAAAAGGAAAAATAGCCATCACACCCAATATGGGTTCCATAGTGCCAGAAGCACCTTTCACTTTACCGAGAAGGTTGAGCTATGCATCAATAATCCACTTCATTAGGATCCAAAATCTCATAACCTCATGCAGTTGTTCAGTGCATCATGCCTTATTGGGTTCATCTAAAGCCGATGGAACCTCTGCCAATATCCCCATTCATACTTCATGTTTAAGTATCATGGGGCTTCTCAAAGGAACTGTCGCCTCTAAAGCCCACTTTCCTCCAAAGCACCCTGAGTAGCCATCCTTTCCAACTATGGTGCAGGAAACCTGAAATGATACCTGGTGCTGCTCTTAACTAATTCATGGATGCGTGTTTCGTCAAAGCCAACATATGCCTGAGCATGAGAACAAAACTTTTAATTACTTGTAGCCACTGGTTCCTTTCCGTTCATAAAAAATAATCGGCTTAAATATTTCAGTTCTTCAGCATGTTCAGCTCAAATGTGCATTTCCGAATATCGATTGTGTAGATGTGTTGGCCCTGAGGACCCCTCATTCTTCATCAGAAAATTCAAATACAAGAAGTGGAACCCAACAATCTCCAAAATCCACTATATCCAGCTCATCCTTCATCTCCATCGCTCCTCTGACCCTTGAAGCATGAAATCAAGGCCCAGCTTGTACATCCCTTGTCTCAGCTCAGAAGCCCAGAGTGATGGAGAAGCCTTCCCATCAATGGTTAAAATCCTTCCACCTTAGGAAGCAAAAACCCACTCGAAGCAGCACTGGGCTGGTAGGAATCCGTAAAGCAACTCATTAAGAGGAAACAAAAATGATTCCCCGTAGAACACTGAACAACATCCCTTCAGCAGGTTCTCCCCGGAAACTCGTAGACTGACATGTAGCGCAGATTATCCATAATGTTCCGAGTCATTCCATACTGATCCTTCTTATATTCCGAGCCCCAAATCAATCCAACTCTGAAACCCAATCCGTGAGAGTAGGATCGAACTGTTCCAACGCCTTTCTCCATGCGTTTAATTTTAGGGGCCAACGGGAAAGCTATGTAGAGGATGACGATGGACGAAAGGGTCAAGAAGAGAGAAGATGCTTGAATTATCACGGCTGCGGATAGAAATCCAGAAGATTTCGGAGAACTTGGACGAAATTTGGAAGGGAAGAATTTGAATCTCGAAAAGAAAAACCGTCTTCGTTTTCCAAGAGTCCGCGCGAGAATCGGAACCTTTGCTTGAGCCGGTGATGAGCACGTTGTAGGGGGGAACCATCGGCTCCCGCTTCTCGCCCTCCCCCAAGTTTCCGGCGGCGATTCTCGGTAGAATCCGCCGGAGATAAGGCCGCCTGTGGCGGAGCGCGCCGCTCCGAAGAGAGGCGGCCGCGGCAGGTGGCGGCGGGAGCGTTCTCGTTGCCGCATGGTGGAGGAGAGAGGCCGCCCTGCGGTCGGCGAGATGAGAGGAACTCGCCGGAGGGGAGAGAGAAAGGGCGGGAAGCCACACAAGGCTCGCCATGACGGATCGATAAGGATGGTGGATCGGGGCAAGAAAAAAGAAGAGATCTTTTTTCTAGCCGGTAAAAACAAACACCCGAGTAATTTCTAATTTCTAAATAACTATATATCAGAAATCCTTGCGTAAGTCTAGTTTATCCTCGGATTTAAATATTTCCTACTCTTTTTCGGTTACTTGTAGCTTCTCTCTCGCTCTCTCTCTGCTCTCCTATCTCTCCCTCCCTCTCACTCTCTCTCTCTCACTAGCTCACTCTCTCTCCGTCTCTCCCTCTCTAAAGAACCCCGCTGATCAATAGAAGGGAAAGGATTTACAGCCAATCTTCCGGCGAACCTACTTTTTAAAGACACCGAAGTAAGAAGACGACGGCCCCGCCGCTTCCCCCGCCACCACAACTACGGCAGCGGCGGCGGGGGGGCAGCAGGAACACGAGGAAAATGACGACTATGATGGGGAAAAACCCTCCGCTTTCTCCCTCAAAACCCAGCTCCAGCTAGGATTTCCACATATCGGAAGACGAAGGAGGGGCCCCACCGACGCCGCCGCCGGTCAGAGGTCGAGTATCGGCGGGCCGAGGTACTCCACCAGAGTCATCGCCGCTTCTTCGGGCACCCCGGTCTCCTCCAGCCACCTGTAGACCCCCTCCTCGCCGGCACCGCCACCTGCACACCCACACAATCCGGGAGGAAGCCAAAAGGTCAGCGCCGCCTCAGCCACAATCCGAGAGGAAAGACGATGGCCAAAAGTCAACGGCTTACCGGAAAAGGGAAGGTCTCTGTAGTAGGTGATGTCCCGGTCGTCCTCCGTGGAATATGGCGGCCCCAAGATGTCCAGGATGGCGCAGGGGGTGACGGCGGTGAAAGCATGGATGTTCCCGCCGGCGGCGGGGAAGAGAACAGAGGCGCCGCACGGCGCCGAAAGGTCAGCGTCCACTTTCAACCTGGCCAGCCGCCCTGCCAGGCATTCCACGCTAATGTTACCAACTCTGGGATCAACGCACTGGGTCCTCGGACATTTCCATAACTAGTAAGGTCTCGGCCCAGACACGTACTCTTTTGCGGCGACGGCGGCGCCGCGGCGGCGGCAGCGGCAGCGGGATCAGCCGGGTCAACGAAGTCATAGGATCTCACGTGCATTGACCCGAGGAGGAGCTTGCTGAAGACGGTCATGTCCGGGTGGTCGTGGAGGGGGATGACGGCGGCCGGCCGCAGGAAGAAAATGCATATCTTCATGAAAAAAAAGGAAAATATCATAATTGATATAATTATTCTTTTATGTTTCCATGACTGGTTACTATAAATGGAAAAAAAAATTACCGAGAAGTTCCTGCACTGGTAGACCGTCGTGTAGGTGACACCAGGGGCGCCTTCCCCGGCGGTCTTGGCCTTGAAGAAGGGTATGTCGGCGCTCAAGTCAATGTCTTCCGATCTCATCTTGTCTGAAATCGAAGTCAACCTCGTCAGCTTCCAAATGCGGCAATCTTTTTCTGCCCGAACGAAAACCGACAAGACAACCGAAATCTCGTCCGACCCATCAAGAGAAACAGAAGAATGGATGGATCTCAGCAATAAACCCAAAAAAATGATTTCCCAAAAAGTCAACGGAGGAGCCAGACGATTCGGGTCAAATTCCGGCGAGATGGGATGGATCAAGAGATGGGTGGCGGCGAAACTGAAGTCAACCTCGTCAGCTTCCAAATGCGGCAAGTTTTCTGCACGAATTGAAACTAACAAACAACCGAAATCTGTCCGAACCATCAAGAAAAAAACGAAAACAGAAAATTTAAGGAATAAACCCACACATCATTCAACCCACCAGGAAATTTCTTGCACCCAAAAAGTCAACCGAGAGAAGCAGACGATTCGGGTCACATACCGGCGAGAAGAAATCCATTTTCTGTATCTCCGATTAAAAATCCGAGGTCAAAGGAGGGAGAGATCTAAGACAAAAACCCACAGATCATTCAACGCACCAAGAAATTCCGAGGGAACCAGTCTATTCGGGTCAGACTCCGGCGGCGGCAGCGGCGTACCTAGGAGGTGGCGGAGCATCTGGACGTCGGTGGCAGAGGGGACGGTGCCGGGGCCCTTGAAGACGGACTTGCAGGCGAGGAACAGCGACTGGATGGCGGCGGAGGACGCCTCCACTCTCCGGCGAGGCCGCCGCTGGCAGCTCCGCCGCCCTCCTCCGCCCCCGCCGCCGCCGCCGCCGCCCTTCTTCCGTATAACCCTCTCCACATCACGGATGGCGTCTCGGCAGAGCCTGCTCCTCCTTCTCCCCCCCGCCGCCGCCGCCGGTGAGATTCCGTCAAATTTCATCCACGAAAACCAGAGCTGATCGAATTACGGCGGCCGCGCCAAGATCATCCGAAATCTTCAAAACCCAGATCGGAAATCCCCAATGGCGGGTCGTCTTCTCCGGTGAGAGAGTGCGCAGAACGCAGAGCAGATAGAGAGAGAGAGAGAGAGAGAGAGAAGGCGGTGATAACTTTGGACGGGCGTGGTGGAGGGCGACGGGGGAGGATGAGAGATAAATAAGGGCGAGAGGAAAACTGGGGGCCATGGGAGGAGAGGGAAAGAGAGATGTAGAGAGAGAGAGAGAGAGGAGGGAGGATTCCTTCAACGAGGAGGGGGAGGGAAACCAGGGGGTTTCGAAGAACCTACAATGCCGTAGTAGCGCCGCCCCTAAGAAAAGGAGTCCCCGGCGGCGCAAAACAGCTAGTTTCCAACCCCTCCGCCGCCGTTTTCTTTTCTCTCTCTCTCTCTCTCCCCTCTCCCTTTCTCTTTATCTATTCTCTTTGTTTCTGCCTCCGTCCACGGTTTTGCGTGGGACACAAAAAGGGCGGCTTTTTTGTCCACATCCGGGGATCTAATCCAGGATATGCCACGTGGAAGTTAACCGCCCTAGGCCATGATCCATATTTCATCGACTTGGCCCGCATGACACTTTTGTCTCCGCCCCCACCGCGTCAACGGCTCTCTCTCTCTCTCTCTCTCTCTCTCTCGCTAAACATAATCAACCACCAGACTACTTCCACGGGATGAGATATGTATATATATATATAGAGAGAGAGAGGCCTTGACTTTCATTCTTTTCTCCTCCCAGATAAATGCACTCGGACTTGGAAGAAGAATAAGAAACATCGGTAATTAATCATGCATCCATTTTCTTCAGTTTTAGAGCGAGAGAGGGATTTAGAGGGATAGAGAACGAGAGAGAGAGGGGATCTAGAGGGGATAGAGATAGAGAGAAAGGAAGAAAGAGAGGGATCCAGAGGGTAGAGAGAGAGAGAGAGGGAGGGAGAGGAACCCACAGAAAGAGGGAGGAAAGAAGAAAGAGGGAATCCAGGAGAGTGAGGAAGAAAGCGAGAAGAGAGAGAGAGAGAATAGTCTTCCCCTTGTTTTTGGCCCCCACAAAAAAACCACGGATTCCGGAGAGCTCCGAGCACTTTTTCCTTCCTCCCACGTTGACTTCTGCTTTAAAATAAAACCGCCTTCAATTTTTAGCCAGGGTCTTAACAGTAAATGTACAAGTTCCTACAACAACGGCAAGTTGGGTGACCCGATCTCAACGCGGTGAGCTCATCCGGGCCAGGCCAGATCAGCCAACTGTTGACTTACACACGCGACGACCAACCTCCGTGAGCCACGCTATTTGGGAATAAAACCGTAGAATAAATGTTTGAACGTTATAAATTAGTGATTCATAACTGAACTTCTTCAAATTGAGCCACGTATTTAATCTTTTATTACAGAAATAAAGTTTCCAGAATCGGGGGGCGGCAGATCGAGAGAGAGAGAGACAGACAGAGAGAAAAAGGGCTGATTTTGCGAGGGCTCAGTGGAAGGTGGCGCTGCGGTTGCCGGAGGGGGGGAAGGCCTGGCACCGCCGTGGAGCCTGGAAGTCCGCCGCCGTGTCCTCCGTCGCCGGTGCCCGCCGGGGGAGGACGGCAGCCCCGCCGTTGCCACGCTGCTTTCCACGCCGGCGATCCCCGCCGCCGTCCCCCGGCGCAGCCCCGGGGTCCGTCCCCTGCCGGCGATCCCCAAACTTCACCTCCTCCCTCGCGGCGGCATAGTCGAACGGCTTCCATTGCGGGGGAGCGGCGGCGGCGGCACCGTCTCCTCGCCGGCTCTCCGCCGCGGCCTTGAAGCACTCTTCAAAGCTGGAGGACAACTCCGAAAGCGACAGCGGCTGCTCCTCCTCCTCCGCCCCCACCGGCGGCGAAGCCGCCGCAGATGAGCCGTTTTCCGGTCGGCCCCCGTCCGCCGGCGGATCCTCCGACTCGTCCGTCAGAGGGATGATATCCTCCACCTCGGCGCCGCCGCCGGCGGGCTCGTCTTCCCCGCGATCGGGGGGCACAAGTGGCTGAGCTCCGGCGACCTCCGCGCGTCTCCGGTCCGTTCCGGCGGCCACGGCGGCGCCGCCGGAGAACGAGTGGAACGGGAGCGCCACAGAGGACTTGATCTGCTCCAACTTGGCCTGTATAAAGGAGGAGGAAGATCATGATGAACATTTCATACTTCGGAAACCCTAACGATCGACGATGGAGAAAGTCGCCGAGGTTTCTGAAAGTCCTCTGAAAGAACTAGGTACCTGCTCGGAGTTTGACCCTTTCGAATCCGGAGCGAGCTTCCTCTTGGCAGAGGAGCCCCCGAACAGCGCTCCGAAGGCGCTGACCGGCTTCTTCTTTATTTGGACAGACACAACGTTGACCTGATAAGAAGCAGATGGGAGGGAAGGTCAACCAGTAAGAAGACTTTTTTCTTTCATGGCAGACAAGCATAGTCAGCCATGCAACTCACAGCCTTCATCTCTCCTCCATCCCTTCCAACAGGGCCAGCAATCTCCTCCGCAATCTCCAACCCGGTAACAGGAGTTTCTATACTTGGGACATCCCCGGCGGTGGCGGCGGCGGCGGCGGGCGGCGGCAGAGATGGGGGATGATCGCCTCTGGGCCCACCAGCAGCAGCCTACAGAAGCGAGCAAGAGGTGAGGGGAAAGAGGAATCCCTTTTTCTTTTTTTGTAACTATTAACTTATAGACCATGTTTTTGGGGGGTTTTTCAGTGGGGAGGGGGCTTACGGCCTCCAAATGGCTCTTCTTGAGATGGTCGTAGACGGCTTCGAAGCCGGCGGCGTTTGCGACAGAGTTCCTTATGACGGCCACCACAGACCCTAGGTTGCGTTCCACGTAAGGGTGCTTTGACTTCACCAGCCGCTTCAGCATGCCGGAAGTCAGAGGCATCTGCCTGGCTTTTGGATCCAAAAATGGGGAAAAAAGGTGAGGAACATCAGCCGAAACCTAGACAAATATAGAAATAAATATTTATCCAAGCATCATAATAATAATAATAATAATAATATACATAAATGGCTAAATATGGCTACCTATTTCGAGGAGGGCTTTGTTGGGTAATATGTATCCGGTGCTCTCATCTTCTGCCCGGGCAATATGATCTCTCCACTCCCACAAACCCTGCAGAAAATAATAAATTAATTAAATTAAATTAAAGCCCCTCGTTATTTTGTGATTAATAAATGAGTAAATAGGGGATAGAACAGAGAGTGGCTTACGGCAACAACAGCGAGCTGCTCGGGGCTGAAATCGGTTTCACTCAACCTGCTCACCAAGAGATCAAAAAGTCAACGCAACCTCAGGCTTTCTGCATCATAGAAAGCAGGGAGCCCAACGGGGGGAACGTACCCGTATATCCGGAGAAACGAGGAGCCGGTAAGGAGTTCCTTCTCATAAAGCTGCCGGCAGATATCAGAGCTGCGCCTGTACACCTGCAAGATAAAAGGGAAATGGAAACCCACAAGAGATTGATTGACCGAATGGATGAACACAAGAACAGATCGTGCTGAAATTAGAAAGAAAAAAAAAAAACTGAGATCCCAGGAGCAAAAGGCAGAATATGTAAAGAAACACAGTAAAAGGATTGGCTCAGAGATTTATTTTATGTTTTTTACCAATTAAATTGGCACGCAAAGAGGCTTATGAATCGAGAGAGAGAGAGAGAGAGAGTGGACCTCTGCAAGCAGGGAGTGGGCAAGATCAGGGTTGGATGATTCTGCTGAGAGCAGCCTCCGCTTCATTATGTCGTACATAAATAAAAGGTAGTGCGTATCCTCCCTTGCGTATCTGCGGAAAACAATGTCCAAGCAGATCAATCAAATATAGCTGAAGAAAGCAATTGATCGTACAGGATATAAGCTGCATTGTACATTACTTTAGCATGTCGTCAGGAATAGGCCGCAGCCTCCAATCGGCTTGCTGGTATCTAGAGATAAATTTTAAGAAAAATAAATAAATACAGCCAAAAATTATATTTAAAATAAAAATAAAAATGAAGGAAGAATGCGTGCAACATTAAAGTCAGCAGAACAAGATATACACAGAGGAGGAATCGGAAGAAAGGAGAACATGTTACTCTTTGTTCGCAGTAACTCCGCAGAAGTACTGAAGGAGAAACTCAAGGCTATTCCTCTCCAGTTGCAGGACTCTCGATGCCTGCATTGCCAAGTAACATTACTGTCAGAACCCAACCAAGGTTTCTGGATTCAAACATCCCCGGTATCACTAGAGCACGGAGTCGGAACCAATATAATTAATGTTAGAATTTTGAAATTATAATTTAATCCCAGGGAACACTAAGTCCGAGAACTTCATTCAAAAAATGAAAATACTTTTAGTTAATTAAGTAGGGTTCCAACTGCATCGTCAACATCAACAATTTTCAATCAATCGCTTAACATTCATTAATCAGATATGAACCCCCCCCACCCCCCATCCATTTAAAACCTTAAAATGGCAAGCTAAACCAATTGTTGAAAGGTACAAATCCTTTTCTTCAGCTTTTTTGAACACTTGAACACTCACAGTCCTAGCCCTTTAAAGCTATTTATAGCCTCTTTTGTTTGAAACGGTAAAAATTATGTCATGGGAAAAAGGAGAAAAGCTAAACTTTTAGAGATTTTTATTTCTTGTGTACTAGATTACGCCCTAAATCATCAATCATCAGCTAGATTAAAATGGACATATTGCCGCTGTGTAGAAAGTTTGAGAGCAATCTCAACTCAGCCGCGAGATATAATGATCTTTAAGATCAAAGCAATAATAGATACCTGTCCAGTAGGAACACAAGAATTTTCATGGGTAGTCTAAGAAGATACCTGTCCGGTATCAAAGAGGTTGCACACATATATCCCAAAGTCCCTCTGAAGCCACAATATGTCACGATCTGCTCCATGCATGACCTGATTAAACAACAAGACACAGCTTGATAAACAAGAAAACATGTTATAAAACAGGGGGCAAATTAGTTATACCTTCCGCTTAGAAGGGTCCTTGAAGACTTCTCTCAGATATGGCCCGACATGGACACGCAACTTCAATGTATCGACAACAAAATCCTCTGTTCTTGTTGATATTTGCATCAAGCATGTAAGCCCTTGAAAGGATCGATACTGATTATGCTCCAAATCGACCTGGAAAATAAACCACAGTAGAAAAATTAACCGAGAATATTGAACCGTCATAAATTTCTCGCATGGTGTCCACAATGAAAGAGAAAATGTCCAGAAATCTGCATTCTGTGAATCTCTCAACTTGACAAAGTCACACGGATTCATAACTTTTTCAAGTCTTCAAAGTAGCCCCCCCCCCCCCCCCCCAAGCTCCATATGTAAGGATAGCCAGCTCTGCCAACAGCCTTATTCTATCAAGTTTTGACATATATGCTTTAAAAGTTAGAAAACATACACAAATGATTCGGAATTTCTATGTATCAGTCAGTAATCTCTCCCCAAATGCATGGAACAAAATCCACAATATTTGTCCTCCGCTCTTGCAAACCCATTCATCTTCTCATTTCGGTACCTAACCCTCTTCGTGGATAACTTCTATGTTTGCCTCGTGCATGTGTTTGCAACTGCCAGCGATTACCTTGAAGTTGATCCTGGTCTGATACATGCAAGTCTGGACTTCTGGCCTAAGATACGCTTTGAACGCACATTGCATTCCATCAGTTTCTCTAACTTTCCTCAGGTTTGAGATACGAACCCAAATAACCGAACTACATTTGTTTCCTTCGTCCAGATCTCCTCGAGGCGATCACATTTGTTACCATTTCAGTCTCAACCACAGCTGTTAACCCCGTCAAGCATATTAAGCTAATCGATTCTTAACCTGATTCGTGTCTACCCAACCAGGAAGGACCGAGAAACTTCTGGAGACCCAGGCAGAAGCCAACATACAAGCTTTCAGGGGTCCATAGCAAAGTTCTGACACTGTGATCCCCAGAAATGGGAATTGATCTGTTCGTAGCTCAGTTGGTTCATCTTCCTCAATATTCTGCAGCACACTGCCCTAGAATTACCACTGATGACGGAAATTTTCTTTCTACATGCAAAAATCGCCTATGTATCGAGCTCAGATTTTTTTTTTTTAGCTGTCATTTATCCCGCATATTTCCCCCCGCCCTCTAGTGACGATCTAGATCATAGGATGTTGTCAGTATCTACCAATAATGCGTTATTTTTAAGGAATCACGAATGTCAACCAAAACAAACAAGAACAGTGAACAACATATCGGTCAACAATCTTCAATGATACAATACAGAAACTAAAAAGTTACTAAAACTGATCCACAACTAAAGCCCAAGAAAATATCTCATTGATTTTAAATCAAAAGTTATTATTTCAGACAGAAAGGCTTCCACAAAAAGAATCCCATATTCATACTAGCGACATGATTGATAAAATATTGAAGAGTCGTACAAATGAGAACACAGGTCTCCAGCCTAAAGAAAATGCCAGTAGAAGACATGCGAACTGAAAATGGAAATCAGTTCTCAGAAAAAGTACTCACAGCAAATTCATTTACAACACGCAACTTCGCAGCTAACTCCTTCAAATCTTTCACTTCTTCAACAAGCTTAAAAGGAGTGTCTTCAATAGGAGGCGGCTTCATTGGCTCGCTTTCCCCAACGTTTCCATCAACAAAGTCAAGCACGGCCAATTTCTCCTGTATGCACATGTTCAGCTCAAATGGTGCAAGTGCATAAAAATAATAACCTAAATGCAAATGATGCCAGGATATTAAAGCAAAAAATAAACACTGTCCTGATGTGGATGCTAAAAAAGCAAATTAAAATATTCACAGAATGACGGTATCAACAAAAGCTCTGGGTGAACTAGAAAACTCTCAGTACCGAAGAAAAAAAAGTTACAATTTTCCGTAGAGATGGATTAACGATGACACATCTGTCAAAATTATAATATGTGCAGTCAAATTTCTACAGCTGTTGAGAAAAGCTACCTAGCAACTTTTCTTGCGAAGAGAAAGAAAATTAGTTAATGTTTTTTACGTAATTGCCTCGAGGATTATTAAACTGAAATTACAAGGAAAATACGCTTTGTATTTGGACGACAGAATTTGGTTGTGTAGGATCTCATCAAGGGCGTTCGTCTCATGGGCAGTGCTAGGATCACCAATCTATAGCTAACAAGAGATATAATTCACTTCCTGGCACCTCTATTTCAGGCATCAACTGATATTTCAACCACAACATATATTAAGGACAATTTTTACAGGTTTTAGACTTCCATTGGCCATAGTGATGATGGGCTCATTTCAGAGATCATAGGTTCTAATCGGATCAGATGGATATATCAGGCAACAAAGACTGCATGAGAGAACTGATTCTACGTTAAATTCAAAGTATGAAAGACCAACATATCGTCAGCTCAATAAACAGATTATGTCAAAGTTAACATTCTTAATCAGGCATAATTACTATCAAGCTTAAGAAAAATCAATATTTTCCAAATGCCTAAAAAATACAGGTGGAATATAAAGGACACTAAATTTCGTGAGAGATCAATCACGAGCCTTAGAAACCTCTTGGAGAGTTCATCCAAATTTCACTTTGATAACGAAATATGGGTCATACTTTTTGGGGAGACTCTAGAACTCTGAATGGAATTGGGCCATATAAATCCGTAAGATTCCATGTTATTACCATGAATAAAAGGATGATCGGACTTCACATGACTAATAGGGAAAAAGCCATACAAAAGGGAGACTCAAAAAATGGAGATTTAATGCTCCCACTAGAAAGTACCAGAGGTAAAAGTTGATGAAATAGTATCCTCACTCAGGACCATTCGGTAGCATTGACAAAACTAGCTAGAATCTTTGTTCCCTATGCAGGTGAGAAGGGACCCATGTACTCATAATTAGGATATTATGCAAGATTCTTTCATTTGTGATATTGCTAGAGGATATAATTATACTTAGGCACAATCATGGATGATTTAAATATATATATATATATATCCCGGCTCTCATTGTCGCTAAAAGAAAAGAAAAGCCACATTCGGGAGGCCTTACCCGATGCTCTCGAAGTTAAAACCAACAAAAAAGAAATGAGATTGAATAAGAAACTAACCAGCGGGTGTACGAAATGACTCCCGTCGTTGCTCCTCTCCAACCAGACGTGTTCAAAGGGTTGGTTCGAGTTGTTGACCAGTATCTTGAAAGCGTCCTGGGGACGGGGGATGGTTGGTAAATGGAACGGAACCTGCGAACGCGGCGCCCTTGTCTTTTTGTCCCTCGATGCAACCTTAACACCAAAGGCGCCGCCAACATCCACAGCCCCATCGTAACCTACAGCGTCATCCCCACCACCATCCATCTTCTTCTTCTTCCCTTTCTTGCCGTAAACTATCTGGAACCCCCCCGTCTCCATCGCCGCCGCCCAATCCCCCGCTGTTCCACGCTCCTGCTCCTCCTCCTCCCTCAAACTTTTGAATTCGTCCATGGACGCACTGAACCGCTCCAATATTTCATCATTCAGATTAACCACCCAGTCATGGGCGTCGTCAAGATCCTCGGGAAGCCCAACCAGCTCCGATCCTTCCCGCCGCTTCCCGCCGCTGCCGACCAGCTCCGAAGTCCCGATGCTGCTCAGCAGAGACTCGGACCTCGCAGCGACCTCCCTGGCCGGGGACCGGAACTGCTCGAAGTTCCGATAGAAGTGGAAGTCCCTCCCGTCCGGAACGGCCCTGGATTGAGCAGAGAGCCTGGCAGCGGAAGCAGCCAGCGGCCCCTTGACCAGAGCGAGAAGGGCGTCGGCCTTACTCTCCTGAGGCGGCGACGCAGAGCCCCCATCCATCGAGCCGCAGCAGCCCCCACTCCTACTCCTCCTCCTCCTCCCGCAAGCTTCCTAGGGTTTTTGGAGGCCTCTGCCTCGAGGGTTGTCTTCTCCTCCTCCTAGGGTTTCTTCCATTCAACTGCCGGGAGACCAGCAGACGCTAAAGCGTCACTACACGCCAAAACTCTATTCCCCCCTAATCCTCTCCATAATACCTAATTACTCAAATACTCTCCTAAACAAGGCGGCTAGAGGGGTATACACCACAAATTCAGTTAGATGAAGGCAATGAGTGAAAACGTTAAATAGTAAGTGTCTTTAGTTAATTAATAAATACGATTGTTAGCCTTATCGCATTACATTTCTGCCATCCTTTCTTGGGTCTTGCGTGGAAGGGTATTAGGGTCTTTAATCATACAACGGTCTCCATTCACTCGGGGGGGGGGGGGCGCTAATTCTATCCAACACCTCAAAGTTCTCTGAACTTTTTTAAAAAATTACTTATACTTTTATTTGTGCCACAACCATCACCGAAGCGGGACGCGACAGAGTGAAAAAAGGTTCTGGTGCAAATACTCCATTATAGGGTACTCATTATAAATTGCCCACCCTCCGCGACAGACGCGAAAATTCTATTTCCCTTTTATCCCCTCCATAATACCCAATTACTACAAAACCTTCATAAACATGGGCTGGGGGTTGTACCCAGAAATATAATCAGAATAAGGTTACAATTGACATTAGTAAAATAGTAAGGGTCCAAATGTAATTAATAAATATGACTTTCCATCTTATCGCATAATACTTGCCACGTTATCTCCGAAAACAATTTCTTGTGTAATTACATTTTTGCCATCACTTTCGAAGTATGGGTAGTAGTGTCTTCTGATCGTATAACGGTCTCCACCAACGCGGGGGGCACTTCTATTTAACTCCTCAAAGTTTTGTGAACTTTTTTTAAAATGCTGTTTATATTTTTATTTGTGCCACAATCCATCACCGACGCGCCTTCTCGTGCCGATACTTCGTTACAGGGTTCTCGGTGTAAATAACCACCCTCCACCACAGGCGCTAAAACTCTATTTCCCTCTAATCCTCTCCAAAATACTGAATTACTAAAATACTTTCTTAAACATTGGGGGCCAGGTGTATACGCAAAATATAAATAGAAAATGGCAAAATATGAAACAATTTAAATAGTAAGTGCCAAAAGTTAAATAACAAATTGGCTTCTCATCTTGTTGCGTGATAACTGCCACGTATTACATTTTTGCCTCGTTTCAATGGTGATGCAGTAAGGGTATTATTGTCGTTTGATCGTACAACCGTCTCCATGAACTTGGGTGGTACTACTTTTTAGTTCCTAAAACTTCTGTAAACTTTTTATAAAACATTATATATTTTTTATTTGTGCCGAACCATCAGCGAAGTGGAACGCGAGGGACTGAAAAGACTTATCGGGCAAATACTTCATCACAGGAACCTCATTGTAAATAACCCACCCTCCACCGCGGGAAAGCTAAAACCTTTCTCCGCCGCCGGTCTGCTCCAGAGGACGACCGAAAACCAGCGGCGCCCACCGCCTCTCTCTCTCTCTCTCCTCCCTCCTCTCTCTCTCTCTCTCTTTCTACCCATCGCACTGGCTACTCTCTGTGATGGCATCTCTGCACCTCTCCCTTCTTGTGATCCTCTGCTCATCGCGCCACCAGGCTCCGTAGATTTTCCTCGTTGTGAAGCTGGATCATGGTCGGCATTAGGTACGCAGCCTCCGGCAAGCACTCGCCGTCGAGGCGGTACGTCCTGGTGCTCGTCTGCATTGCGCTCCTCGGCGTCGTCCTCGTCTCTGACTTCTTCTGGGCCTCCTCCTCCTCCTCCGCCGCCGCCTCGCCTTACTTCTCCGTCCCGAAGATCGATGAGGTGGTTTACCCTCTTCCCCGCCATTGCGAGAGCTGTGATTCCGCAATGGATGGCCCTCTCCCCTTGTCTTCTTCTGTTCTTCTGCTCCATGATCTTTCTTGGTTGAAGGTTGTCTCCGTTTGGGGTATGGCATTGTGGGTTATGGTTGCAGCGGATGGTGAAATAATCTTCGTTGTGAATTTGACAGACGGAAGAATCGAAAGAGAAGAGGAATGCGAAAGGGTTGAAGCTGTCCGTGCCAGGAAGGGAGCTGAATGCGACCTTCGCGGATTTACCGGCGCCGCATCTGGAGTGGGAAGCGATGGCGGAGGCTCCGGTGCCTCGTCTCGACGGGTCAGCGATACAGATCAAGGATCTCCTCTACGTCCTTGCCGGATATGGGACCATCGACTACGTATGAATCTTCTCTCCCGATCTGTTATTTTGTCAACTCTAGCAGATCCACGACGGAATGCCGGGTTCTTCCCTTCATCCGAACAGACTGTTTCAGTACATTGCTCGATGTATGCGTCCAAGTTAACCACTAAACACCTCCGGAAAGGATCTCTGGTGTCCTCTGAGACAATTTTTTATTTTTTCTTCCCCGTCTTCTCCAGATGCTGAGCTGATTGAATTCTCCCCCTATTCGAATGAAATCCCTCGAATCGAACCACCCGAATCTCATGATGTTTCAGATGGCATCAAAGGCAAATTTTACTGTTTCAGGTGCATTCTCATGTTGATGTCTACAATTTTTCTGCCAATTCCTGGGGAGGAAGGTTTGACATGCCAAAAGACATGGCTCATTCGCACATTGGGGTCGCGAGTGATGGAAGATACATCTATGTGGTCAGCGGGCAGTACGGTCCCCAATGCAGAGCTCCCATTTCTCGAAGCTTTGTGTTAGACACAGAGACTAAGGAATGGCACAGTTTGCCTCCTCTTCCCGTGCCCAGGTACAGAGACTGTACCCAGTGACCCTTCTTCCCTTGCCCTTTCTCTTATCAGTATTTATCAAATCTGTTCCTATCTAACGGAAGGCTATTGGATCAAATGACAAAGACATTGTTGAGAAAGAGATGGCTTTTCCCGGATGAAATGAAACATTTTGATTCATGTAACAGGAAAAAGATTTCCCATTCCTTAGCTGTAAAGATATGTGGCCATGAAAAGGAGATTAAGTGGAACAGAATTGACCGGGCGGTAGAGTCGTGGAAACACTTGTTTATTCCATATTTTTTACCTTAGCTCCATGGAACAATATGCTACTGCTGAAACATGGAAGAATTTAAATCTTAGATCAAAACACTATGTATGGATGATATGAACAGCCTAAACAAGAATTCTTGAATGGCGAACAACCAGAGCCTATTACGAGGTCATAAGCGTCTATACCGTAAAATCGATTTTCGACGGAATGAAAAAGACATATATGGTAGAATCGTAACCATAGAATACGACCCTAATCGAAATGCATACATTTGTCTCATTCACTATGGGGATGGTGAGAAGAGATATATTTTACATCCCAGAGGGGCTATAATTGGAGATACCATTGTTTCTGGTACAGAAGTTCCTATATCAATGGGAAAAGATTTGAGGATCTTCTCAATTTTTGTAAAGGGTTCTTGTTGGGGCTCGCTCTTTCTCAGAAAATTTTTGATGAGAATTCTTGTGGTTTCTTTGCTTAGATATGCCCCTGCTACCCAGCTGTGGAGGGGCAGGCTCCATGTGATGGGCGGCAGCAAGGAGGACCGACATGAGCCCGCCACCGAGCATTGGAGCTTGGGAGTGAAGGATGGCAAAGCATTAGAGAGTGAATGGCGGTCAGAGATGCCGATCCCCCGTGGTGGTCCGCACAGGTCTTGCCCTTCCTTCTTACCTGCAAATCATTTCCCGTTTGTACTCTGATTTGAACCTGCTCAATGCAAGAGGCAGAGACAGGCCGCAGAAGCGCAGGCGATCAATGTTCCATCGATGTTGTCAGAGCCATGCATATCTAACTGTGTAACATCTTGAGGCTGGGGGAAAATATGCTGCAAGATCTCTAAATACTCTCGTTAACTATAAAGATTAGAGGAAAAATCAATTCCCTGCAAGGAACAAATCGATTTCCATTTATTTTTCAAAATCCTGCATCGTTATTTTATTTTTCCCGGGATGAAATGCTTATTTAGTCTTACATGGCAGATTATGGACATCAGATTTTTATTTATTTTATTATTATTAAACTAATTTTTTTTGTCAGGGCTTGTATTGTTGCCAACGATAGGCTCCTCGTGATCGGTGGCCAAGAAGGTGATTTCATGGCCAAGCCAGGATCGCCCATTTTCAAGTGCTCACGGAGGCACGAGGTATGCAGAGGAAGGAGAGGAGGGGAGGGGGGGGGTTCCATAGCTGCACTCTCTGAGCTTTCTTAAATGCATCCACTTATGGGGTGCAAATCCATGTTCCCTCAATTATGATCATTGCAACTAAATCTTTAAATATCTTTAAATAAATTTAAATATTTTAAATATTTTTAAATAGTAAAATTGGGCGATTATGATGCATGTGTGTTCTTATTCTGCAATTGCTACTAAATCTTTAAAGGCTTTGTTTGGCCCGAAGGCCTCTCATGCCTCTGTTTGGATCTGCATCTTGCTTCCATATCCGGAGTTGTTTGCCCGATTCAGTAAATCTTTGATGTGATGAGAAATGATTCTGTTAAATAGTTTGGAAACGCCCGCCCTTTTGAAGCAAGAACTTGTTTCCAGGTGGTGTATGCTGATGTCTACGTGCTTGGCGATGACCGGAGATGGAAAGAGCTGCCGCCAATGCCCAAACCCAACTCGCACATAGAGTTTGCTTGGATTCTCCTCAACAACTCAATTGTTATTGTCGGCGGCACCACCGAGAAGCACCCGTTGACCAAGAAGATGATACTCGTCGGGGAAGTCCTCCGCTTCGATCTAGGCTCTATGGTATGTTGACCTATTTATTTTTGCAATCATTTTATAAATAAAAAATAGTTGACTTCTGGAGAGAGAGAGAAGAATGTTCATCACCCAGCGAAGGAAAATTCTGGGCAATACTCAGATTACCCTGAAATTATTGTCTGCAGCTTTCCATAGAGAGAGAAAGTGAGCCTATAGTATCTATAATATCTAAATAGAAAATGGGCCTTAGGGCCCAGTGGTGGAGAAAGGGTCTGGCACTACCTGAGTGGATCATCTTCATTGAGATCTTTTAATTTGTGGCCACGATTTCATCTGATGGACAGGAATGGACAGTGATCGGGAGGATGCCCTATCGGATCAAGACCACATTGGTTGGGTTCTTGGATGGATGGCTCTACTTCACCTCCGGTCAACGCGATCGTGGGCCTGATGACCCCTCACCTAGGAAGGTTGTTGGCAGCACATGGAGAACTAGGCTACGCCTATGAATCTCTCTCTCTCTCTCTCTCTCTCTCTCTCTCTCTCTCTCTCTATGAAATGCCTAAAAAAACATGTCACGGGCTTTGGCTAATCTTAACTGCTTTGATCCCCTCAAGTCAACCTTGACCATCATTAAGTCAACGTTGGGCAACCTTGTCAATTTGCATATAAGCATACAAAAAATCAAAAGAACCGTGTTCCTCACTCTCTTAGGAAAAGAAATAATCACGGAAATGACTTCTTTAGTTGTTTAGTCAATGAAGTGGTGCTTACATTGTCTAAGCCTCATAAACTCTTTTATAACCACTTTGGGTGCTTATGGTGAATTGGATTTAAGTCAACGATTGTTCACATAGCTTACTTAAATGATGTGTCGTTTAGTTCAAACTTAAAGTCAAATATTCATAGGGTTGACTCACCATAAGGTTTTTGATCTAAAATGAAAAATTATTAGTCCCGTCTAAATTAATGGAACCATAACTTACATAAACTATACATTAACAAGCATGTTCTGCATAATGATTATCTAATGGTCAACCTCATGCCTAGGTGGCAATCAGGTCAGCTAAGATTCCAACGATCAGATCCAATAATTCAAGGAATTGTGAATTTTTAAGCAATGATTATGAGAGAAAATGTCATTTATGTAAGTGATTAGTGTAACTACCACCAAATAACTCTCAATCATGCCACCCATAAATTCAGTATGCTCAAGAGGTCATTATTCCAAGGGATGGCTTTCATAAAAGATTACTCATTATAGAGAGAGAGAGAGAGAGAGAGAGAGAGAGAGAGAGAGAGAGGAGAGAAAAACGTGTAAAATCCTTTGAGAATTATTGTTGGCATTTTTGTTCACAACATCTGTGGAAAGGGTAGTTGCGCAATTTTGGGAATGCAGAGGAGATCCCCGCGTGAAAGAAAGGTACACGGGGACGAGGCATCCATTCTCATTGGCGCTCACACTTGCGTACGAGCATGAACGGCTAAGAGTGATTCTCATCGAGAAGCCACGGGATCCAACGGACAGAATCCTCTTAACCACGTCATAGTGGTCCCCACGCTCGCCGAGTTTGACTTTTGACGCTCGTAGACGCTGATCCCACTGACCCCATAAAAACGGCCATCCCCCCCCCCCCTTCCCTTCCGCCATAACTCCGCCGCCCAGCGCCGATCTCCTCCACCTTCCCAGATCTGGTGGTATCTCTTCGGAGGCGATCTCTTCCTCACCGGCGGAGGTCTGTGGCGGTGGTGGCTGCAAGGAGAGGGCTGGTTCTTTGCCGGAGGAGAGATGGACGCTGTGGACTCGGTCGTCGATCCGTTGAGGGAGTTCGCCAAGGACAGCGTCCGCCTCGTCAAGCGATGCCACAAGCCCGATCGCAAGGGTAAGAAGCCTCTACATGGCGGAGATGGGGGATCTGTTGCCCCGAGTTGGGTTCCTCGAATTCTTTTCCGTGATTCGATTCGGTTCGTTTGGGATCAGGTTTTGCTACGTTTACTTGTAGCTTAAATTGTGATTTTCTGTATGTTTCTTAGAGTTCACGAAGGTGGCGTTCCGGACGGCGATCGGATTCGTGGTGATGGGCTTCGTCGGTTTCTTCGTCAAGCTTATCTTCATCCCCATCAACAACATCATCGTCGGCTCCGGCTAACTTGAATTCGATTTTTGGTCCGCCTTCCAAGGTCGGAAAAGGCTCTCTGTTTCTTAGAATTGTTGGATCCTTTGTCTTTTTTATCCTCCCTTTTGTCCATCAATTCGCTCGAATCTTGTTGATTAAGATATGAATTGAAGGGGACGTGGGAACCTCAGGCTCCAGTCGAGTGGATTCTTTGGAGAAGAGAACCAATTTTTTAGGCTAATATTTCCGTAATCAAATCTGCGTGGCGTTAAATTTTGCATGCTTGACAGCGTTGTCCAAGAGAGGTAACAGGGCAGAAACAAACTCGGTCACCTTGTATGAGGATTAAAATTCGATTTCAAGAGCCGTCAAGATCTTAAGATCTTTGCTGTTGCAATGGGTAAGCACCCGTTTCTTAGGATTCAGCTTTTTTCATTTTTGAGAATGCATCAGTAATTGGATGTTGCAGAAAATTGTAAATTACTGGGAATTGTATGCGTCTCTAGGACATTTCCTGGAGTTGTATGTCTCAGATATTTTGGGACCTACATTGCTCACCATCATAGATTGATGGCAAAACATTGAATCATTCTTCTAATTTCAACGAACAACATTTTTCGCTTCACTAAAATGCTGAGTCTTTTCTTGAGTTCTGCTTACTTGCATGGTGACCTAATGAGTCAGTCAGCTCAACAGAACTCAGCTCATATCTTTCTGTCTATGGCATTGAGGTCTGAACCCTACACACCTGAGAAGATTCTCCTCCTCAGATGAAAGGAAAAACCATTTTCAGAATCATCGAGAGGCCTGAAGATCTCATAAGCATATGTAAAACCAATTATTCCCATGTCTTGCCTTTGAATTCCTTTGCCCCTTTTTTTTTTGTTTATTCACAATATGATCCTGCCTAGCAGTACCTTACATGTTGTGAACAAGATTGATGGAATCTGATCTGGGCATCCACTTAAAATCTTGGGACGTGGCATCCAGATCCTTGCCCGATTCATGATCAATCAGTCTCAGGTTAAAACTATCCTCATCCTCTAATCCATTGACCTTCTAGGTTTCTGGAATATATCTTTTAAAATAATGTTTATAAGCATTTGATTATTTGCTTATTTATTGGGATCTGAGCGGGTGCTACGATCAGATCTTGCCTGCCATTTATTAAATATAGAGATGTGCCGCTTCATTTTGCCTACTTTAGCCCATATATATATATATATATATATATATATATATATGTATTATTAATTCAGGCCTGCCTATCCGAGTCTGGGACAATTTGCCGTGAATCACAATAGTTAGTATTTTGGTATATATCATCAATGTGTATGGATGTGGATAACATCGTAATAAAGCTGGGAGAATTAGGGTTCTTGGGTAGGGGGCTGGTTTATTCAGATCTGTGATTGCTTCCCCCGACTGTTGAAGCTCTATTTGTGTCCATCCACAAACTCTAATTCACAGCAAGAATCAGCCTGTGGTGCGTGGAGGATGCGTCTCCTTTCTCTCACATCCTCTTTCCCTGGATTCTTTTTGGTGAAATGTATGCCTTAATATCTGTGGGATGAATATGTATGTTTGCTGTGGGAAGAACCAACCATCTTCACAGCAGCATTACTTAAAGAGAGAGAGAGAGAGAGAGAGAGAGAGAGAGAGAGCATTGGGGGAGAGAGATTATTGTTTCTCTGCCCTCAATGGAGCCACAAAACCCAAACCCAGCCCCGGTTGGCTGACCTTCCATGTTCTCGGCCCTCGAAATGAATATATGAAACAATATACACCTCTCTCTCTCTCTCTCTCTCTCTCTCTCTCTCTCTCTCTCTTATCGGCCCTGATTTTACTCCCTCCTGTATGATATATATATTAAAAATTATACCCAGGATTTTATTCGTACCTTTTCTATACGCCTGAGGCACCATGCTAAAGAACTCACAACCTGCACATAGAGAGCTCCATGAAGTAACTTCCATGCAGCTCCTCTCTCTCTCTCTCTCTAAATCCCGGCAAAGGAAGCCAACCCAGTGATGATAACACACCACCGGCGTCAGCCCTGGCGGCGACCGGCCCGCCGCCGCCGCGGCTTCCCCAGCAGCTTGAGCATGTTCTCGGTGACATCCGGCGTCGAGTCCTCCTCCCCGCTGCCACCGCCACCGCCGCCGCCGCCGCCGCCGCCGCCGCCCTGCCTCCCCGACGTGTGGGTGAGCCACGCCAGCGCCTCAATGGCAGCATCCCTCTCCGCCATCTGCTTGCTCTTCTTCGCCTTCCCCACAAACTGCATTCCCTTCAGCTCCACCAGCGCCCTGAACTCGTTCGTCTTCAGATGCTTTGTCTTATACCTCGGCGGCCCATGCCCGGCCCTCATCAGCAGCGTCTGCAGCACGCACTTTGGGTTCACCCTCTCCGCGGCGGCACCACCGTCTCCACCGGCGGCGCCGCCGGTGGTGGTGGTCCTTTGCGCCCGCCGTGCTTCTCTGCCGAAGACAAACCGCCCCTCACAGAGGTCGCCAGAGACGAGCTCCTGGACAGCAAGTATGAGGTACTTGCCCTCCTCGTGGATGTCGAGGCTACTTGGATCTTCCAGCTGCGCCGCCACCGGATAAGAGGAGGTGGGTTATATATAGTTTCAGGTGGTGGCGGAGGCGGCCAGTCAACGGGTGGGGGGATCGTCACCTTCCTCTGGAGGAGGTCATCGAGATTTTTCTTCAGGTTCTTGTAGCAGTCGGCGAGGCTGGGCTCCATGAAGAACTCCACGTACCCGTTCAGCATCTTCAGATGCCCCGGCTGAGAGAAGAGTTGAAGAGAGATGAGAAGTCAACGGAAGGTTGTGGCGGCAGTGGCAGTGGGCGGGTTTGAGCTGACCATGTGCCCGTCGGCGAGGGTGCCGCCGAAAAGGATAAGGATGGAGTCGGAGATGCCGGTGGAGTCGCGGAGGAAGACGGCGTTGACCTTGACTTTCTCCCCGAACACCAGCCACGGGTAGGGAATCGTCTGGTACCTGGCGTTCACAGAGTTCTGACGACAACCCACTGTCAAATTCTTCCGGATTCATTTCTTCAAAAGCATCTGACCGCACAAACTCAGCGATCAACTCTCCTACATCACCCCCACATATCGACCGAGAACTAGATCTGTAAAAGGTCAACGCAGGAACCTACTCTCTCTCTCTCTCTCCCCCCCAGTACCGACCAAGCATGGACTACCCACCAAAGATTAAACCAGAAAAGGATATGTAAAAGGAAGTCAACGCAGGAACTACCCCTCTCTCTCGCTCTCCCCCCCAAAGTATCAACCAAGAACAGGATTAGTAAAAGGATGTCAACGCAGGAACTTACCCCATAAAGAAGAACCTGGCCGTCATCCATGGTCTTGAAGGACATGGAGCTCTCCCTGTGCTGCACACACCATCGCCATGGAATAAAATCCTCAAGCTGTAGAGAGAGAAACAGAGAGACTAAGAAAGAGAAACATGGAGACACTCACGACGACCGAAGAGATGCCAGGGTAGAGGCCGGAGCAGATGACCGCCCGGACGAGGGACTGGTTGTGGCTCAGGCTGTTGCAGGTGGCCTCCATCAACCCGGAGTCCTTCAATATGAAGCTGAACTGCCGCCGGAGAGAGTGGATGGCCTGCAGAGTCTGGGCCGAGAGGAAGTTCCTCCAGCAATACTCATAACCCGATCCTTCTCTCTCTGCCGCCTTCCACCCCTCGTATGCCCGAACCAGCGCCATGTGGTCGCTGTAATCCTTAGAGGAGAATCTTGACTTTGCCGAACCCGCCAGCTGCCAAAGAGACCCACAACAATCTAGATAGATACGATCCATCTCTCTCTCTAAAATTCTATATATGGTAATCATCTATGACCCAGAAAAAAAATAAAAAAAAGAAAAAGAAGTGGAATGTGGGTTCTTACATCTTTCTTGTCCTGGGGGAGCAAGAACGGGTCCCGCACGCTCAGCCCAGAGACTATGGTGAGGACGGGATCGACGCAGCTGAATACGGCCCCCATCACGAGCATCTTGCCCAGCTTCGGATCGACGGGGAGCATCGAGAGGTACTTCCCTGATTCAGGGTAGGAGAGAAATAAATCCCAGATAAAAATCAGCAACCCAAGGCCAGCTTGGTGAAGATCAGAAACCGTGGACTTTTACCTAGATTGGTCAGGTTTTCTCTCTCATCTAATGCACCTATTGTCTTCAGAAAGTCCACAGCATTCTGGACCTGCAGGAGGCGAGGCGAGTTCATCAGTCTCACACGACAAAGTCCTTGAGATCAAGAACGGTCTCCTCGAAACAATAGCGAGAGCAGACCCATCACCCACTAAACCCCGCACCCCAACCCCCCTCTTCCTACCTCCCTCCCTCCCTCCCTTTCCTTTTCTTTCCTTCAGTGGCTAATATAGAAGAGAGCAGATCCATCAAAACTCACGGCCAGCGGCTCGGGGGGTTGCAGGGCGGCTGATAAGAACTCCCCAATCGTCCCGAGCTGCAAGCTTTTTATTTGCAGGCAGAGGGAGTTCAGTGGAGTTCTCAGAAGCTCTGGGAGCTGGTACTCTGCAAAAGCTTCGTACACGCATCGTGGGTAGAGATGGTAGCATTCTCCAGGCTGGACGCGACCAGCTCTTCCCCTTCTCTGTCAATATGACGACAAGATGAGCCCATTTGATACAATCTTGATTGAAGAAGTAATAATGCGAGAATGATGGAATGGTGCACCATTATCATAGGTATTAAGCACCTGTAGTGATTATAGCATTAATCGAACGAAGAACACAGAGAGATCCTGGGAAGGAGCATGTCTATTTGATTTGAAGAACCCTGGTGGTGAGATGCCTATGTGAAGAAATTATACAGATAAAAAAAAAACATGTACAACAACTAAATGAGCCATTAATCGGCCAAAGGCCAAGATAATTAGGTGATATTTGATTCAACGAGCTCTTGATTTAGAGATATCAAAATGAAGAAATTACACAGGAAGAAAATGTAAGATCAATTAAAGCATCTCACCTGGCGAGCAGAAGCTCGGGATATCCACGAAGGCAGGAGACATGGTGTGTTGTTCAACGCATCGTATGTTGTCTCCTTTGCTTTTCCGCAATCCACCACAAAGACAATATCATTGATTGTAATGCTTGCCTCGGCCATGTTCGTGGCAAGAACAATTTTCCGTACATTAGGCCGTGGTTTCTCAAATATAAGTCTCTGCAGATGAAGCCAAGCTAACATTTAAGTATATAGAACGAGCGAGAGAGAGAGAGAGAGAGAGAGAGGAACTATCAACGTACAGCCCGTCATAATTGCAGGCACTAGAGAAGAGTCCTAGCAGTACTACAACAAAGACATTGATGATTCTGTTCGTTTTATCCTGAAATGAACGCTCTTATCCATGGGCAAATATGTGGCCATAATTGAAGATATACGGTAATAAAAGTGTACTTAAAAACAAGAAATGGCTAAATTGAGTAAGGAACATAAGACCCACAACTTTGAACGCCATGGCTTACCTGTTCAGAGGTAGCCATTGATCCATGGCATGTGAGTAACAGGACCCTGTTTGGGTCCCCTAAAAGAGGATGGGCCTTCAGCTGATCTCTTAAGCAGCTAATATCATCCCAGCCCGTCATGAACACCAACACAGCACCTGGTCTTTCCTTCCGGCATATGTGACACAGAACAGCTTCGATGAGATTAAACCCTATAGAGTCGGGGGCCCAACAAGACAAAGAATCACGAACACTAGGGCTATACCCATCAAAGCTTGACCCTTTAAGAGAATCCTGCATATTAAGAACGTTACTGTGAAAATGTGAATCAGCAGAGCCACAATCCACAAGAATGGGGGAAAGCAGCACTCGACCTCGACTAGAGCAGTAATCTTATTTTTCCGTTTCCGTGGTGCAAGTTGCTTCTGTGTTTTCCACAGCTTATCTTGGCCGTAATCATCAATTTGATTGAATTGACTCAGTTTATACCCTGTTTTCTCCAGCACATCTTCTAAAAACTGCGATCTCACAGGATATGTAAAACCCTGACGTGTCAAAGGGAGAATAAATTCATTACTGAATAGTAAAAATCATCAGGTCAGTTACTAGATAGTTTAATAAATACGAGAAAGAAGCAACATGATCAGCAAAGAAACACACGATCTATAAGACCACACATGACAGTAACAAACACCAACTAATGCAAATTGATTTGCACGGGACATTAACTCATGATGTGCTTGATACTCCGAGAAAAGAACAAGGTTTTCAGACGGACCATCAAACCATAAAGGCCACACGTTTTCTTCTTCTTGACCTGAGAATTTGGCCTGGTCCAATGTTTTAAAACAACGAATTAAATAATTTATCAGATGGGTTTTGCGTTCAGTATGCACAAAGCCTATTTTTACCCCTTGACCTGTCCCTTGCACATCGACTGAATATCGCACCCATGCATGATTCTTTAATTCCACCTCTCCTTTTACAAGGAAAAAAAGACCAACTTGCCGACAAATTTTTAATGATAAAAAGCATGGTAACATCCAAAATTTGAGGCTAGACTCAGCATACCTCTCCAGGAAATCGGTCAAAAGAGAAATTCTACCCAGAGAAAAATCGAAATAAAGCAAAAAAAAAAATTAGATCATGAGCGTGCATTAGAGCATGGTGCAGTGTACCTGCCAATCCAATTATAAACCACTGCAGAGTCATTAGAAATGAGACCCAGAAAATTCGGGGCCTTTATAAATGCGTATAAAAGAAAATTGGTCGCTGATTTTATGGTACTAATTATGAATAATCAGACACAAATTATATAATAATTTGCATGCTATTGCCTCGTTTTGATATTCTCTCTCTCTCTCTCTCTCTCTCTCTCTCTCTCTCTCTCTCTCTCTCTCTCTCTCTCTCTCTTTCTCTTCAAGAATCATGGCAAAATTTTAAGCTTCAGCCACCTTAAGGATTAGAAAACTAAAAAGATCATGTGAGTGTAATGCCTATCCCACCTGCACAAGCTTGCACACCCAACCAGATGAAAAACCACCCTCATGGAAGAGAAGAGAAAAGTTATGCAAAACAAAAAGGACTCCAAAAAATGTACAGCAAAGAAATAGACCACCCTCGTAAGGATCCAGCAGCAGTACGAAGGTCACAGCAGTTGCATCAGACACTGCCGGCCTTAAAGCTCAGGTTGATGGGAACTGGATAGTAAATTCACAGGGTAAGACAACCAACTCTAGAGTTTCAAAGGGATTGCCTAGTGTGCTCCTAGTTAGTTCCCCACGTGATTCTTCATGAGGAAATTTCAATACTACGTATTACAAGAAATAGAACGTGAATAAGCCCCGTTCAAATTTCCTCTTCATCTTTGCAAAATTATTTTAGTCCATGAATCCGAGAAAGCAGATGCACGATCCAAAAGACAAAACAAAACAAAACAAAAAGAAGATAACCAATATCATTAGACAGATGGAAGCTCCGGCTTATTCCCATGTGTAAAATTTCGTGAATACATTGAAAAAACTCACAGGAATATGAATTGTTGGAGCCCCTCCAAAAAAGTTCGAAAACAGTTCAGCATTCAATGTAGCACTCATCAAAACGAGTCTTAAATCCCGACGACGTGGTAGAAGATCCTTCAAAACAATCAGTAAGAAATCTGTGAAAAAACAATTTGATCCATTAAAATGCAGTTAAGGGCACTATAACAACAAAAAATAACTCAATGCTAGCATTACCTTCATTCATTCCACGTTCATGGATTTCATCAACGAAGACATGAGTAATACCATCAAGATTACGGTCACCCAACAACCTTCTAAGCAAAATACCACTGGTGCAGAAAAGTAGATGTGTGTTTTTCCCTTTCATTCCTTCCAATCGGACTTTGTAGCCAACCTAGAAGGAAGAAAAGGTCATAATTGAGTTTTCCAGCACAAAAATCCACTGATTTCCCATAGATCGTGTAAGAAGATATGAGAGAAAAGCCCCAATTAGAAAAACCTTACCATATCACCCAAAGTTTCTCCTCTTTCCGTCGAAACTCTCTCCGCCACAGCCATCGCAGATATCCTCCTCGGCTGGGTGCAGATGATGTTGCAGAATGCTCCACGCCCAGATTCTATTTCCGATTCTAAAACATACTGGGGAAGTTGAGTAGTTTTACCACACCCAGTCTCCCCAGAAATTACTACGACCTGCCAGTTACACATAAAAACATTATTAGCACATCTTCAAACATCTAACGGCCAGAAAGCAAATATTTAAGGAGAGGAGAGGCCTATGACTCTGAACATTCCCTGAAATAGTACAAAATATCAGCCATACTTTTTTTTCCTTGATATTTCATGATAGCTGGAAGCGTGTTTTCCTGTTATACTCGGAATAATCCTGAGAAAACTATCTTGTTCTGGTCGAAACAAAAGATCACTAAGACTTCATTTAAGCCATAACTATCAATGCTTACTAAACAGAACTACAAATTTAAAAAAGGAAACTTTCTTAATTGGCATGTTCAGATTTATTGTCATAAATGCACTGAACAGCTGATCATGATTAGTGGAAACACTTTGCTTTTGTAGGATAGGGATTTTCGTTGCCCACAATCTGCCAAAAAAGGAGCCTTAATTAATTGACATGTTAACATTTATTGCTATACACACACTGAAAGCAGACCATGATTAGCGGAAACATTTTGCTTTCTTAACTAAGAGTCGAAAAAGGGGACAAAAACAACGCTGATCATGAGACTGAATGCGCATCAACATGATTAGCTGAAAAATACCCGGCTAGAGTGCGAGGAAAGATTTTCAGCTCCAAAAGAAAACCTGATTCCGTGCAATGGCAGAAAGTAGCATCTCCTTCTCCTTGTATGCAGGAAGAGATCTTCTAAAATTTAAAATCTTCATACCCTCTGGTGACTCCTGAGATAACCGAAAATCGTAGCTTCAATATTTTAGTATGAACAGACACTGAAAACTATCCCTGCTAGGAAATATCAAAACCAGAGGAATCACAAACGTGCTTGAGAGCTATCGAACGTTAAAGAAATGCCTTCTTCATCTTTATAAGCAGTAAGAGTTGCAGGAAAAGTTAGAGAAACGATCTTATTCGGACCAAAACTCTGTAACACTACAAGCAACCATATTTTGGAACATGGACTGGAGGACTTCCATTTGGTACGATGTGTAGAAAGTTGGCATGTAGGCACTGCCATTTTTATGATAAACGCGAGAAAATAATAAAAGATCATCACACAGTCAAATGATAAATGAGACATATCTTATTTCTTGAAAAGAGTAAACAGCAAAAGCAAATACTTGACCTGCCAGGACCTCTGAAGGTTGAGCAAGCGCCAGCTCCTCCTCTGAAGAATCTTTTCCATCACTGAAGCATCATTCCCTGGTTCTCGGTTCTCCATCAAGTTTAAATCCTCAGCACCCTTGACGGCAGAACTATCTAGTAAACTGTTGTTTTCTCTCACCGAAGCTAACTCCATTCTATCAAGATGTTCCTGAAGTAGAGCCTCAACCCTCCTTTGCAAGCTAAGAGGGATTGTAACCTACTTAACACAAAACATTAGTGGCCAAACATATCAAAACGGAGTCAGATTCCAACTAAACATCCATACAAGATCCTCACCTCTCTCTGAGGCCGCTTATCATCGAGGTCCGGTCTATAATTAGGCAGAGGAACCTTACTAGCAACAACCACTTTGCCGTATTGCTCACTAAAAAAAAGATCAAATATACGGAAATTTCAAAGAGAAAAATTCAGATGGTTCCCATTCGTTTCTTTTAAGTGGAAATACGTATCGTTGCATATGACACCGAACCTGTAAAGACCCATTCTCTGGGTGAGGCTGGCAATCTGCTCATAGTCACGCCTGTCTCTCTTGTCTCTGGAAACAATCTCCTGCTCGTCCGTGCTGCGCAAGAGCAAGCTGAGCTTCCACCTCCACTCGTCGATGTTGGCCACAGACGACGACGGCTACCCCCCAGCATTAGCAAAAAAGTCAGCAATCAATCCGCTTCGAAAAAGAATCAATAAAGAGCGTATTCACCCTCATTCCTACATAGAATGCGAAGGGAGAGATTCCACCTTCTGGTTCTCGAAATCGCACTCGTACTCGTCATCCGAGAACTGCTCCACGGCGTAGCTGCTGAATCCCCAGCGTCCGGTGCCATCGAGACCAAGACGGCGCCTCACCGGAAACGGCAACACCCCCCACTCCCCCGCGGCTGGCACCCAACGCCCCCTGATCCGCCTGAGCAGCAGCACCCTGGCGTGCATCCCTGCGATAACAGAACCTCACGGCGGCCGCATCTAAATCCCTTCGCCACGAACAAACCTGCGTCGCAGAATCCCCACGGCCCCACCCCGATCCTCCTCTGGGAAGAGAGAGAGAGAGAGAGAGAGAGAGAGAGAGGAAGAGAGAGGAAGAGAGAAGAGCAAACGAGAGAAAGAGAGGAAGAGAGGGAGAGAGAAAGAGAGGAAGAGATAAGAGCGAACGAGAGAAAGAGAGGAAGAGAGAGAGAAGAAGAGAGAGAGAGGAAGAGAGAAGAGCGAACGAGAGAAAGAGAGGGAGAGAGGGAGAGAGGGAGAGAGGGAGAGAGGGAGAGAGAGAGAGGAAGAGATAAGAGCGAACGAGAGAAAGAGAGGAAGAGAGAGAGAAGAAGAGAGAGAGAGGAAGAGAGAAGAGCGAACGAGAGAAAGAGAGGAAGAGAGAGAGGGAGAGAGAGGGAGAGAGAGGCAGAGAGAGAGAGAGAGAGAGAGAGAGAGAGAGGAAGAGAGAGAGGGAGAGAGAGGGGGGAGTCGCCACACTCAGCAGTGGTGGTTTCTGAGCTCCCCCCCGTTTCAGTAGGGTTTCTCTTTTCGGACACGACCGTTCGTGCCGTTTTACCAAATTTCGTATGAATCGGGCCCGGCGCGGCCCAACTCCTCTTAATATGGCCCGGCCCAGTGAGCTCAACAATCTCTCTTATTTATTTACTTATTAACTAAAATATTGGTAACTTATTTTTAAAATGGCTGAGGAGAGGAAAGCGACAGCTTTGAGGGTACTCCTGGGAACAGATCCAGTATTTATCCTTATTTTATTTAAAATTATCATAAAACATAGAGATATATATATTAATTTATATCGCATAATATTTTAAAGGAAGTCTAAGCATAAGTAATATACGCATATTTAATAATATTTTCATGATCAAGGGATAAAATAGTCATTCTGCATTGTCACGTGAAAGATATGAATTTTGAGTATAAAAATAATGTCATTAAAAAAATAGAAAAAAACCTTTAGTGGCTAGAAATTAGGGATTAAACGAATAGAAAATTTTTATTTGTTCACAATAAAACGTCAGAACCCTTTTTATTTATATTTTTTAACCTTTCCAATTTTGAAAAGTATTACTTGAATTATTTTAAGTTATAGTCTGAATTTTCATATTTTTTCTCCAAATAACTTGCTTTGACCAACCGTAAGCTCCTATTTTCAATACCCTGTTTGAACATAATTTTTTTTTTCTTCCTCTTTTTTTGGTTGCCAAGGATTGCCACAAATGCCAAGCGCCATGTATATCAGGCTCAGTTCCAAGGGTGTAACCCAGGAATCAATGAGCTGAGTCGTTGACCTCTAAAAGTCGACGGTTGACTCCCTTGGTAGCAAGTTGAGCTAGTGGAGTTTTTTTCTCCGATGTCATGACAAAAACTTGACTACCAAGTCAACTCATCTAGGATGCCCCTGAAGAGAGAGAGAGAGAGAGAGAGAGAGAGAGAGAGAGAGAGTCAACTCCCATCTCATATATCCCCTCTCTTTAAAGCGGGGTAGATAACTATCCACCAACGGCTACCTCTCCCGCTCCATTCCAGGTGCTCTGGGCGTTTGCCCTCTGCTTCTCTCTCCGGGATCGCTCACTTCTTGTTCTTCCGGAAACCAGGCCTCCTCAAGGCAACCTCGTCGCTTCGTCTCCTCTCTCTCTCTATCACCGTGGTTCTCCTTCTCCGCCTCTTCTTCCTCCTTATCCTGGTTCTACTTCTCTGTGCTTCTTCAGGTATCCCTTGTCCGCCACGTGGGGTCTCCTCAGTTCTGATTAGATCCCGCGGCGCCGCTGCCGTCGCTTTTCTTCAGAGTTTCAGGAGATTCCTTCCACACCTGTTGTTGTTCACCCCACGAGTTGCTGGATTTTTGTTAGGGTTCTCGTGGAAGTTCTTCTTTGCGGAGCAGAGGGAGATGCTCGGAGATATGATCGGTTGCGGTGCAATCGCGCCAAAGATATCCAGAACATGTTTTTCAGGAATCCTTTCGTACTCTGCCGGGCGAACGGGATTGATGTTCCGATTGGAGTCTGTAGGCTCATTCCGCAGGCCATATGGGCGCCGTGGTGATCGTGCTCTCTGTATCAATTCATCCAGGTGCTTCTCCCTCTGATCCTTCGATTACTGGAACATTGCGATTCCTCTATTTTGTTTCCCCTTCTCTTTGCTTTGCCCTAATTCTTCCCGAAGCATCGCAAAACAGATTGTAGGAATCTAATGATCGCTTCATAATCTGTAACCAGGGAGACGTCGTCTCACATCGTTGGCTACCCTCGGATCGGCCCCAAGAGAGAGCTGAAGTTCGCCTTGGAGTCCTTCTGGGACGAGAAGATCACCGCAGAGGGATTGCAGAAGGTCGCCGCCGAACTTCGGGTCTCCATTTGGAAGCAGATCTCCGACGCCGGGATCAAATACATCCCTAGCAACACCTTCTCGTTCTATGACCAGGTGCTCGACACCACAGCAATGCTCGGTGCTGTTCCTGACCGATATGGCTACTCCGGGGGAGAGATTGGGCATGATATCTACTTCTCCATGGCCAGAGGGAATGCCACTCAGCCTGCCATGGAGATGACCAAGTGGTTTGACACAAACTAGTAAGCGGTTTCTTTCCCCGATCATCACTCGATTACGGTTTCTGTTTTTTCCCTCTGCGAATGAATCAACCTGAATTATGCCTGTGATGCAGCCATTTCATCGTTCCCGAGCTCTCTCCGAGCATGAAATTCTCTTATGGCTCGCGCAAGGCTGTCTCAGAGTACAAGGAGGCCAAGGCGGTATGCCACCATTCTTCCCTGCAACATATGAACTGGTAATCCGCATTGCTGTTTTTGGTTTCCAGGCTTGGCATCCAGACCTACCTCCGAAGAACACCATTTACGCCCAATAGTACCCCTCCTCCAACCTTACTTCTGATACGATCATTCAGAACTCTGAGATAGAAAATCTTGAGATCCTGTTTCTTAAAAGAAAAATAAAAAAAAGAAAAAAAAGAAAAAAAAGGAGAAAACGGCTGTAGGAACATGAAATGCAGTGATCATTGAAACCTCACCGCTGCTGTTGAATTGATCTTTGTTCATGCGTTGTGAATTTCCTTCCCTCTGTTGAATTGGTACAGATTGTGACTTCGTCAGTTGATCTTACTCTGCAAATATATTTTTTGGTTTGCTCTTGTTTTGATGCAGATTGGAATTGACACAGTTCCTGTTCTGATTGGGCCCGTGTCCTACTTACTGCTCTCCAAACCTGCAAAGGGGGTGGAGAAGTCCTTCACGACTCTCTCTTTGCTTGGCCAAATTCTCCCCATCTACAAGTAAAATTCTAACCAACAATGAATTTATCTCAGGAATTCAGACTTTTATAATCGTAATTTTTTTCATGATCCTGCTCACATGTGACATCGATGAGTGAGAAATCAACAGGGAAGTGATCGCCGAACTCAAGGAGGCAGGAGCTTCATGGATCCAGTTTGACGAACCTACCCTTGTATTGGATCTCAGCTCCCACCAGCTGGAAGCCTTCTCGTATGCCTATTCTGAATTGGAATCCTCACTATCCAGTCTGAATGCAGTCATCCAGACTTATTTTGCTGATGTTCCTGCCGAAGCATACAAGTTAGTCGGCCATCCTCCTCCTCTGGCATCTTTCTCATCCGAGAGTATTCCTCACTATCTCTCTTTCCTGTGCTTCCCATCAGGACTGTCACAGCTCTGAGCAGCATTTCTGGATTTGGGTTTGACCTTGTTCGGGGAAGTCAAACGCTGGAATTGATTAAGAGCTACTTCCCTGCTGGCAAGTACCTGTTTGCCGGGGTTGTGGATGGAAGGAACATCTGGGCTAATGATATTGCTTCATCGCTCTGCACCCTGCAGGCTCTTGAGGCCATTGTGGGCCGAGGTGGGTCTTTTCCCTGGTCAAAATCCTCTTCCTCCCCAGGCCCGGGCTATCCTGAACTCCTTTGCCATTTTATGTCAGACAAGCTTGTCGTCTCCACCTCCTGCTCGCTTCTCCACACTGCGGTTGACTTGGCGAACGAGTCTCAGCTGGACGATGAAATCAAGTCGTGGCTGGCCTTTGCTGCCCAGAAGATTGTGGAAGTCAACACCTTGGCCAGGGCGCTGGCTGGGCAGAAGGATGAGGTGCACATTCATCGCAGCTATGTTCATACCTCCCAAGAAAAATAAACCAGTATCAACCCTAGTGACCTCCATTGTTTCCTCGATCTAGCAATACTTTGCAGCCAATGCTGCCGCCCTGGCGTCGAGGAGGGCATCTCCTAGAGTGATCGATGAGGAAGTCCGGAAGGCTGTCAGTGTTCATAATGAGGACTCTTTCCCAGCCAGCCCTCTTCAGGCCGGTGACGATCTTCCTTCTCTCACCAGTCTTTCTTTGGCGTTGACTTTTCAGGTGGCTGGGCTCAAGGGTTCTGACCACCGCAGGGCTATGAGTGTCGGCGCCAGATTAGAAGAGCAGCAGAAGAAGCTGAGCCTGCCGGTTCTTCCCACCACCACCATCGGTTCCTTCCCCCAGACAGTGGAGCTCCGGAGGATCCGCCGTGAGTACAAGGCCAACAAGTAAGCTTCCTGGCCCCAGTCAGCGAAAGTCAACCCCGATTCCGACGATCTCAGCTCCACTGGTATGTACTTCATATGGGATCTGTTTATCTACTCACAGGATCTCTGAGGAGGAATACGAGAGGGCCCTCAAGGAGGAGATGCAGAAAGTTGTCAGTCTCCAGGAGGAGCTCGACATTGACGTCTTGGTCCATGGCGAACCTGAGGTACCGATCCGTATCAGGCACTGCCTGTTCATAGTAATTCTTCCTTATACCAGGAAGCAGAAGGTTTCATCCTTGTGGATTCAAAGATTTGAATGGGCATCATCTCTCTCCAAGATCAGATTGTGGGGAAATCCAGGTAGGAGATGGTTAGTTCTGATCTTCTGATCCGTGGTGTTGCAGAGGAACGACATGGTGGAGTACTTTGGGGAGCAGCTGTCGGGGTTCGCCCTGTTGGTCAACGGCTGGGTGCAGTCCTACGGGTCCCGCTGCGTCAAGCCGCCAATCATCTTCGGCGACGTAGGCCGCCCCCGGCCCATGACGGTCTCCTGGTCAACGGCAGCTCAGGGCATGACGGCTCGCCCCATGAAGGGCATGCTGACGGGGCCCGTCACGCTGCTCAACTGGTCCTTTGTCAGGGACGACCAGCCCAGGTGGGAAGAAGCAGGAAGAAAATGGCGGCACCGCCGCCCTCCTCCCCTTCGTCCTCATCTGAAGGCTGATCCCGAGCTCGCCTCCCGCAGATCCGAGACTTGCTACCAGATCGCCCTGGCCATCAAGAAGGAGGTGGAGGATCTCGAAGCCGCTGGGATCCAGGTTTCTTGGATTCTCTCTCCTCCTCCTGCTTCTTCTTCTCACTCCTCACGGTTCTACCTGGTTCTGCAACTTCTTCGTCATCTTCTTCAGCATCGTCTTCTCTCTCTCTCTCTCGGTTCGCAGGTCATCCAGATTGACGAGGCTGCCCTACGAGAGGGGCTTCCTCTGAGGAAATCCGACCAGCCCTCCTACCTCGCCTGGGCCGTCCACGCCTTCCGGATCACCAACTGCGCCGTCAAGGACTCCACTCAGGTGCTCGCTCCTCTTTCACGACCGTCATCGTCATACGTCTTCGTTCTTCTTGTTCATCGGCATCGTCTGGTTTTGTGGGGCAGATCCACACGCACATGTGTTACTCGAACTTCAACGAGATTATCCCCTCGATCATGGAGATGGACGCCGACGTGGTCACCATCGAGAACTCCCGCTCTGACGAGAAGCTGCTGGCGGCGTTCGGCGGAGGCGGCGCCGTCAAGTACGGCGGCGGCATCGGCCCGGGAGTGTACGATGTCCATTCTCCGAGGGTGCCGGAGGCAGCGGAGATTGTCGGCAGGATCGGGAAGATGGCGGGGTTGCTGGACTGGCGGCTGCTCTGGGTGAACCCCGACTGCGGCCTCAAGACCCGCCGGTACTCCGAAGTCCGCCCTGCGCTCGCCAACATGGTCGCCGCCGCCAAGCTTCTCCGCGTTGACCTTGCCGCCGCCAGCTGACACGCCAGAAATCCCCTCCCACCGCCAACCTTCTTCTCTTGTTCTTCTTCCTATATCCTTTTCTCTCCACCTCAACCATTGCAAACAGATCCTCTCTCTCTCGCTCTCAGTTTTGCTTTTGTCCCTCCGCCTGTCGCAGATCAGCTCAGAAGAGAGAGAGAGAGAGAGAGAAAGAGAAACATCCGATCAAAAAGTTGATATTTCGATAAATAATAAGAGAGAGGCATAGAGACAGTCGGCTCGACTTATATTACATGATGCGATGAAGACATCCGATCAAAAATTAAATCTTTCGATAAAGAATGAGGGAGAGAGAGAGAGAGAGAGAGAGAGAGAGGATGGCCAAAAAAAGGGTAGTTCACATGAGGACGCCGGCGACGTTCCGGAGAGCCTTCCGGGCGAGGTCGAACCTCGCCCGCGAGGCGGCGTCGCCGACCACGTGGCGGCTTATGAAGAATTCAAGGCCCCCGCGGAGTGCCTCCAGCTCCGGCGGCCCGGCGACCCTCGTGAAGACGGTCCACACGACGGCGTCGGCGGCCGCCAGCAGCGCCTCGAACATCATCCGAAAATGCATCACCTTCCGCGCCGCCATCGCCCCCCCTAAGTCAACGGCCTTCAGTGCCGCCAGCGGCAGCGCGAATGACGTCAGCATCTCCGCCGTGAACCTCGCCAGGTTCAGGGACCGCCCCAGCTCCATCCCCTCCAGCTCCTTGTAGTGGTCCCACAGGCAGTACTGGTGACGCAGAGACCATCCATCCAACATGTGTCAGTTTTTGCTCTCCCTTTCCAACCCTGTCCAAAAGTCAACGCTCTCCGGGATACCTGGAGAGTGAACTTGTGGTTCTTGTCGTGGGCGCAGAATTTGGTGGCGAGGACGGCGTAGTAGCGGTTGAAGACCTTCTCCTGAAGGCAGCATTCCACCAGGACCCTCATGATCTCCCTGTCCTGCATGCATGCATGTCCATTCGGTCAACCAGCCGTCTTTCCATCGATAGCAAAAAATAAAATAAGATCAACGGCCTCTAGATCCTGTCCGAAGTCCCTGACGGAAATAGCAAGAACCCCCGGCCGACAGAATCAGCTCAATCTGGCCACCTAGCCAATTGGAGAAAGCCACCAGCTGAGAATCAGGAATCAGACGATCATCTGATGCCCATCTCGATCCTGATCCGCTGATCATGAGACCGCCCGTATGTGCGTTAGAGAGAGAGAGAGAGAGAGAGAGAGAGAGAGGAGGGATGGACCTGCTTGCCAGAGAGATCAAGGCGGAGAATCTTCTCGAAGGCGTCGATGTAATCCTCCCCGCTCATGATGATGCAGAAGATGGCCCTCCTGACGTCGGTGTTCATCCGCTGGGCGGCCGCCAGCTGGACGAGCCGCTGGGCCTCAGGGGCCTGCTGGTCGGTGGCGGTGGCCACCTCCCTGATGTCATCGGCCGCCGTTGAGGTCGACTCTCCGGCCAGCCACCACTGCCCCTTCTTCTCCGGGTCCAGCAGCTTGCCCCAAGTGAGATTCCTCAGCAGCACATCATCCGCTCTCAGCTGCATGTCAAAACATACATTGAGAAAGCTCTCAGAGAGAGAGAGAGATAACTTAGAGAGGGAGCATAGTGTAGGAAGAGAGCTTAGAGAGAGTAGAGTAGAGTAGAGTAGGGAGAGAGAGAGAGAGAGTAGAGTAGTGTAGAGAGAGATAAGAGACGAGTGGAGAGAGTATAGTAGAGAAGAAAGAGGAGTAGAGTGGGGGGAGGGAGAGAGAGAGAGAGAGAGAGAGAGAGAGAGACCTTCTGCAACCATTTCTTGATCCGAATGTGATGGGCGGGGTCCTCTCTGGCCTTCTTCTTGTTGTTCTTGATGTCACATATGGTCTCCAGCATGAACTCCATCTGCACAGATGGCTCTCACACATTTACACACTCGAAAATAATAATTCCCACCAAAAACTTACACAAACCTGAAGAACATGGGCATACTAAGGCGTAATAGCCTTTTCTTATATTTTACATATACGTAAAATCTGTAAAAATACATACATGAGAAAAATAATTCACACCAAAGAACCTACATGAAAAACCTACATGAGCATGAAAAAACGCACCCTCTTGCCTTTCCCAGAGGCTGCGGCGGCATCCAACTCGTTCACCCTGCTCTGAATCCCAACGATGAACTGCATCATCGCGCTGGGATCACCGGCCCTCAGCTTCATCCCGCAACCTAATTCGTACACCCATAAGAGCAGAGCTTCTCATCAGTCAACGTTGACATAAGTTTTGAAAGAGCATGAAAGGGGAGTGCCAGTATTTAAATCGCAGGAGAAGTCAACAGATTCCGGTCTTGACCAGTGGAACACCCAATCTGGGTCTCCAATTTTCCATCTCACCATAGTCAAACAGCAGGTTGACCAGTGGACATTTGACTCGGCCAATCCCAATCAGCAGGTTGACCATCGGCAGAGTATGATCCAACCCGCCAGTCCAGTTCTTCTGACTAAAGTGTTGACCCATCTGACCCGAGTCAAACAAATTCCAAACAGTACGGATTTAAATCGACAGAGTCCGATCCAAAATAATTCTTTACTCATCCAACCCGACCTTCAACTAAGCTCCAAGCAGTATGGTCTGAGCTGGTCTAGAGATACATTTTCCCACTGCTACGAATAGGAATCATCAACTTGATGTCATTAGACAGGATTCAGAGGGACTCACATTGAAGGACTGTCAAGATGGTGGACACATCTAGCTCGGTCAGCCGCTTGGTCAGAACCAACAGAAAATCGTAAATCAGGTCACTGCAGAGCCAAAAAAGCTGCGGCATTTAGAGTCTCATTTATTATTGGAAAACTGGGAGATCGGGAGGAGGGGCAAACCTGCCGCAGGCTCCAAAGATGTACAAGTAAGAGAGCAGCAGTGTCAGGTTTCTCAGAGAAAGGCCGTCCTCCTTCTGGTATTCCTCCTGTAAACAAAACCCAGATGATACTCCAAACCCTGAAGAGGGACAGCCAAGGTCAACCCCCATGGAAAAAGACAGGGAGATGGGCACCTCAAAGGATCTAGCAAGAGAAGCGATCAGCTTGCCACCAAAGTCAACTCCTACTGAACAAGCCATGCCTGCAACAAATGCTGCAAAGACGGCAGCGTACCTGCACAGGAGGGAAGAGACTGGTCAGAGTATCCAAAGTGGGGTCCAGTCCTCAGACCAGACTATTTTTCGGGCATTCATAACAGAATAAGCAGGCCAGGACCAGAACTGTCAAAAGGCAAGTCAGATAGGGGCCCCACAATGACTCAAGACACACCAGTACAGGAAAACACAGCAGGAGTCTAAGAACATAAGATAGGGATTTTGACTTAATACATTGTTGACCTTGCATTAGTGGCATATATACCTTCAATTATTTAGTTATCAATGAAATGCTAGGAAAAAGAGAAAAAAATGTCAAGATATCCTGGTCAGGTAATGTTGGATGGGCTTCGGAACAAAAATATTGGGGCATAAAAAAGTTTCAAAATTCATCACTGTGATGTTCTTGCCATTCTATCATGTTTTCAGGAAGAAACCGATTCCCTCTTTGGACTGATTTAGCAAGAAGTGACTCTGTTCGCCTACTTAATGCAAACATGTGCCCCGGGGGGGTTGAAGAGATAGTCTGCCCTTAACTGTTCATTTCCTCGAAGTCCTCCGGAGCAAGATGACAGCACCTCCTCACTAATCACCTGGCAGCTGATACTGCGGCCCATGGACTGCCAAATAAAAATGTAAAACCGGACAAGAGTAATCATTAATAAACCAGGCAAGTGATTACAATGCGTCAAGTCCTCTATGCTGCATGGAAGTAAAGTAGGAAAAGATAACGTAGCAAGCATATGATCTCATCATAGAAGCCAGAGTCAAAACGGTGCTGACAATGAAAAATAATTACAGTCGAGGGCATTACCTGATACATGCCTGCAATTTCGTGAGTGATAGACTCGATATTCGATTCAGAAAGCCTGTTAAGAAGCCCTAACCACAGAAACAACAAGGTTCACCAATTCAAAGAGGAATCCAAAGATAATATAAAAATCATAACAGATGAATAAGTACCATACCTCTCACTCTGCGTCGCATCTGGGAAATCTCCTCCGACTCATTACCAGGGGAGGATCTCAAGTGAGGAGCAACGTACTTTGTAGTTCCATCACCTGCAGTTCTCTTAGCCATCGGTTCTTCATGAATAATTGGCTGCTGTGTGGAGACTCCGTCTGGAGCACCAAACTCTCTCGTTTCAATCTGGTCATTTTCCGCAGGACTGGAAGGTTTCATCCTCTTCCGCTTTTTAGTAGATGAGACATTCTTACGATCTTCTTCAAATCTGCTCTTCTCTCCAAAACCCACGTCTTCATCAAGAGCTGAAGGAATCCCCTCCAACAACATGTCAAGGCCGTCGTCAAAGCCCCCCAGTTTGCCACGCTTTACCTTGAGCTTCTTAGCAAGTTTCTTCTCCGCTTCCAAGTCAAATTGATCAGAGGAACCCACCATGTTCATCTCCATATCCATGAACTCTTCGAACTTGGTCTTCTTCCTGCTTTTCTTCTTAGTCTTCTCTTCCTTCTTTTTATCACAAGCTTTCATCTCTCCCCTCACCTCAAAACTTGCTTTAGGTTTTGAATCAGCAGGTGGGACGGGTTCAGTATCTTTCTTCCTCTTCTTCGGAAGCTCCGGTGGATATGGTTGTTGCGGCTCGATCACTGTCTTTTTCTTCTTCTTAGCATTCTGAATACAATGAAGAAGAAGAAAAAATAAAACAGAAATCTGACTTCACTTGGGAATTTCATCATCCAACTTGTCAGCAAAGTTCTTATATTCTACCAAATTATAAATTTTATTCTTAAAGCTTCGCGAGATCTTAGAGTTTAAAAAAACAGAAAATTTGATTGAATCAGGCGTTTCATCAGACATTTTGTCCTAATACCTGGTACTGAAGCCACGACTGCAATTTTTTTTGCTTCTTGGCCTTGCGTCCGTCCTTCCGCCTCTCCTTCCGGAACTTCTCCGTTGGGGCATCGTCTATCATCCAATCCAAAGAAAAGCAAAGATAGAAATATCTTACAACCTTCAAGTGATTAAGCGAAGAACACGAAAGAACGGCAGAAGAGAAAAGGGCATCGAAATCCCTCACTCGTCGTTTCCTCCGAATCTCTGTCACTTGAATCCCTCGCCATCTACACAGATAATCGCTCTCCCGCTGAAAACACCCAGACAATGCCAGATAGCTCTCCGGCAAACGGGGCACATCAACTACGACGCGTGAAGAGGATCGGCGGCGGAGTGAACGGCTCAGGACATCTTCCACAGGATGTGTGCGTGTGTGTGTGTAAGAGAGAGAGAGAGCGAGAAGAGAGTAGAGTAGAGAGGAGCAATAGGGGAAGAAGTTGGAAGCGGCGGGAGGGATGCAGGAAGGGAAGACTACGGCGGAGGTGGAGAGAGAGAGAGAGAGAGAGAGAGAGAAGGGAGGGAGAGAATAAGGCCCATTAGGAGTGGAGAGGAATTGGGCCAACAATGCGCCAAGATATGGAGGGTTTTGTCACACGAGAGCCGATCGTAGTTAATGGGCCTAATGTGACTAATATGTGGGCCAAACTGGCCGATTTTATTCTGGGCTTGGGCTTCTTCATTGGGCCCCTAAAAAAATCATATAACAAGTTTATGTGCCGGGCTTTTGGAGCTCCGGCCCGGCCCGAATTTTGGCCCAAAAGTAGCAAAAGTCTACTTTACCGTACCGTACGGATAATCCCTACATTCCGCGCACGTCCCATTCATAATAATCAATTAATATTTAATTTTAAATTATTTAGCTTGCAATAAATTGGAATTAAGCCCAATATATATTTAACATGGGATAGTTGACTGCCCCATCCCTCACCTCCCAGCACGCATAGCTGTAGAGGGGCCGGGCCTGTGAATTTTCCGGGCCGGGCCTTGACAGTACCTCCAGTCCTACGGTCCTCTCTCTCTCTCTCTCTCGAGATCTGTCACTGAAGCAGACTCAACTGCCTGGGAAGAACCTCCAAAATGCTTCCGCCCGCCTCTTTCTCTCTCTTCTACCTCGCACCTGGCGCGCTGGCCATCTTCTCCGCCGTTGTCATACTCCTGGTCTATGGCCCCGCCACCTCCGTCCTCCACCTGCAATGGCGACAATCCACCGCCGGCCTTCCCGGACATTTGGAAATCGCCGCCGCAAACAATGTGTCCCCTGCTGGTGCCGGCGTTCCCATACCGGTGGCGTCAGGGCAGGCGCCGCCTTCTCCGGCAGGATCGGTGGGGAAGAGAGACAGATTTGGAACCAGGACGAAGGATCAGGGACCAGCCGGTGGCCGGCGCCTAGGTATGCATACACCCCCCTCTTCTTAAGCTTGAAGTATAATTCGACGTAATTCTTTAATCTTTCACGTCTTCCAGAATTTCGCAATCACCAGGGGCGACATTTCCCTATCTTCTTACAGATCACGTAGATAATTCATGTTTTGGGCGATCGGGAGATTCGCATAGATTTTTTATCCTTTTTATTATTATTATTACTGTGGGGATATGATCCTCGTTGGCGATTTGAGCAATTTCATATCTCGCCTCATATGATGTTTTCCGTTGACCATCTTTCCCTCGAAGCGAAAACTTCAGGCATCTACGATAAGATATCCCCCTCGATCTTCCGAAACTAGTATTGAAGTTTTTTTTTTGTTTCCACTAGGTATACTTGGGTTTCAGTGAGGGATAGCCACTGCAATTGAACCGATGGTACCTTCTACTATTGTGTTATCTGCACCCACATCGTAAGCTGTTTCTATCGATCATAGAAATTTGAGCTCGACTTTTTTCATATTTCTGATGGTATCCGGTGATTAATTCATTTGGATTATAGATCCTATTAGTCACCGTGCTCAGTAGGATTGTGAGTGGTGCAGAAGCATCTCAGACGTTCTCAGCAGGCCATCTTAGGCACGGTAGGCGTTCTGAACGTATTGCACATTGGAAATCGTTACATATTTGATAAGAATAGTGCCATCGTCAACCTGGAATCGCAGTCTCTCTTTTATCTCTCTCCCTCCCTCTCTCTCCCTCTTTCTCCAATGTTATATCCTTGCCGAGGACTCTTCTCTCTTAGCTTCCCTGTCAGGAGTTTTGAACATTGTTCATGAGGAAAATTTTGGAGATCAAATGGATAGAGCTGATGGGTATCTCACACGATGTGGATTTTTTCGTGAAAAACAATTATCCACGCCAGTGAGTGCGAGCCAAGTTCTTTCAATTGTTTGCTTTTTTTTGAATCATTTACTTGCTAAAAACCAGAACTGAAAGATGAAGACCGGATGAATTATTTCAGAACATCAAGTGTTCAAACCATTTTCAGACATCAAGTAGTCAAACTATTTCTCTTATGTATCTCACGGGATGCACCATACTCGATCATTCTGAGTCACATTCAAATGGTCTTGTGCCTGCTTTTGAATCACGCTACTACCAAAAGAAAAAAAAATAAAAATCTGAGAGGAACTAGTGGTCGCTGCAGAAAACCATAGTGTGCAGTCGAACTATATATTTCAATATTTACCACACTAAATATAGTATTTTCTCATTAAAAAAATAGTATCTACAACAGGGTGTAGTAAATCAAATTCAGTAAATTGTGTGCCTGGAGTTGGAAGTGAAACAGAAAAAAAATTGTAGTTCCTCTGTGATACCGGGGAGGAAAGGTTTCAGATTTCTTATTTGGTCTACCATTTGACTTTGGTCAGGGAACAGCATCCAGAGCTTTGTTTTCCACGACAAGTACTCCTTTCTTGAAGATTACAAGGAGATGAACAGAAGCTTCAAGATTTATGTTTACCCCCATCGCAGAGACGATCCCTTTGCACATGCCCTTTTACCCGTGGACTTTGAACCAGGAGGGAACTACGCCAGCGAGAGCTACTTCAAGAAACTCCTCATGGAAAGCCATTTCATCACAAAGGATCCATCCGAAGCCAGTCTCTTCTTCCTTCCCTTTTCAATTGCAAGGCTGCGGCATGATCAGAGAGTCAACGTTAATGGCATTGCCGACTTTGTCCGAGGGTACATCTCCAGAATCAGGCAGAATTACCCATATTGGGATCGAACAGGTGGTGCCGACCATTTCTATGTTGCTTGTCACTCAACGGGAAGGTCAGCCATGGACAGAGCTGAAGAGGTCAAGCTCAATGCGATCCAGGTCGTGTGCTCGGCGAGTTATTTTTTGTCTGGGTACGTGGCACACAAGGATGTGTGCCTCCCACAGATCTGGCCCAGAAAGGGAAATCCACCCAGCATTCGTTCTTCCCAGAGGTAACAGATCTTCTTCATCAAGTATGCATAGATCACTCTGTGACAAAACCTTATACTTTTTTCAATTTCCTATTTACTGTCTCTCCTGACTATCCACATTTCTGCATCCATTCTTGAGGCAGCGATACTCTATTTTGCTACTTCTTCCCCAAACATGTTAAACCTTTTTTTTCTGATATGTAAATATGTTATGTGCGTGTATATGTATATATATACATCTATTCATTCTTGTCATGGCTTAAGGCTCATTTTATTCACCCACTTAGTTTATAATCAAAGTTGACCAAATTTTGGTTCCTTTTGAAAATCCCAGGAGCAAATTAGCCTTCTTTGCGGGATCGATCAATTCCCCAGTCCGTGAGATGCTCCTCCGAGCATGGGAGAACGATTCAGAGATCTCCGTCCACCATGGCCGCCTCCCAACACCATACCCTGAAGCTCTCCTCAGCAGCAAGTTCTGCCTCCACGTCAAGGGCTTCGAAGTCAACACCGCCAGGATCGCCGATGCAATATTCTATGGCTGTGTGCCCGTGATCATAGCCAACCACTACGATCTCCCCTTTAGTGACATCCTGAACTGGAAGAGCTTCTCTCTGGTCGTCGCCACCCTCGACATTCCGCTGCTCAGAGAAATCCTCCGAGGGTTGACCTCAGAGGAGTACTTGCAGATGCATGAGAACCTTCTGAAAGTGAGGAAGCATTTCCGGTGGCACCTCAACCCACAAGACTACGACGCCTTCCACATGGTCCTGTATGAGCTGTGGCTCCGGCAGGGTGTCGTGAGGTTCCCTCTCACCGGCCTGCCTGATTCTGACCGACGCAGATATGGAAATTCTTCAGTAGGTCTCCTGGGAGCTGGATGATGATGATGATGATGATGATCCAGGCAGGCAAGGCAGCAGATGAGCAATGAAGATCTGAGATGCTGCCCACATTCAGACATCAATGATTATACCAGTTCCTGATTATTCTTGACCAATGATTATACCATTTCGGATGGGAGATCATTTTTTTTCACCAGGATTGGATCAATTGGAGATCATGTTTCTGGGATCAGATGCTCTGAGGATGCTGTCTTGGGGTCAACCCGCGGAACGATTCATTCCACCAATGCTTGATGCAGGGTCAGAAGATCTTCCCTTGAATCGGGTAGAACCTTTTCAGATCTTCTGAAAGCTGTAACCAGATTCCAGATTCATCGGTCTGGATTTCGTGAGGAATTCTTTGAGGAGGTTGTGTATGGCGGAGGAGCCTTCTTCGATCTAAAGGTCCAAGATTTCGGGCAGTCATCCCTAGAAAGGTATGACTGTGCCCAGATTACAATCTGCCAAGTATCGTTGACTTTTTTTTTGGTTGGTTTTAGGTCTCCGAAATTCTCCCAACCTGCAATAAGCCCCCGTTATTGTAGAATGACACAACTAATATATTTTTTTTATAGTTTTGGTCCCACATAATACTCTGAATTATTTTTTTATTTTAATCTCCTTCAAAATATTCCCAACCTGCAATATATGAGACACATAATGTTTTTAATTTTTTTTTTTACGTTTTTTTTTTAGTTTTAGCTCCCCCTAAATGATCCCAACCTGCGGCAACTAACTATTATAGAAATAGAAAAATAATGTTTTGGTCTTTTTTTATTTTGCTCCCCTAGAATGGTGGAACTAGCAATAAGCCCCTGCGTCCTCCGCCAGTCGCGTATAATTTTCCAGCGTGTATTTTTAGAAATAAGCCCCTCTGCTTCCTGGCATGCCCTCCTTTTATCTTGCCCAGCTAGTCTTCCAGGCTTTTAAAAATATTTGGAGAGTCAATTATATCGATTCATTTTTTACAGGGACTTATCACCAATTCGAGAAGGAGATTTATAATTCCTTTAAAAAAATAATTTTGTCCAGATAATGACAGAGAGACAGACACAGAGAGAGTAGTGCCCCCCCTCCCCCAACCGCGGGCCCTGGAGAGTACAATGTGAGTGAGAGAGAGAGAGAGAGAGAGAGAGAGAGAGAGAGAGGCTCGCCGTGATCCTACAGCCGGAGGTGGTATTTGCTTCTGGAAGGTTCAAAGGCGGGACTGGTGGAGAAGGCACGTGGCGGTGGTGTGCCTAACCGGCCTCGGTAGTTCCTCCCGTCCTGATCTTGTTGCGGAAGGATTTGTTGCAGAGCGGGGGAGGAGTGGGGATCGAGGATCCCGCTGCACCTGACCTTGAGGTTTGATCGCCGTTCTTCTACGGGCTCTTCCTGTTCTGATAGAAGGAAATATCATCTGCTTGTTGTTTCCGCGATCTTGTCTCCTGTGTTTTGATCTCGGCTTGATTCGTCCTGCTTTTTGTTCCTGTTTCCTCATTTCGTTGCTTAGACGGTAGAAACAGCAAGCAGATCACCAAGGATGGAGGTAGTGCTGCTGGTTTTCTTGGGAACTCGGTTGCTTGATTTGAAATCCGGCAGGCGGGAGTGGAGTAGGTTCTTCATGTGGTTGTCGTCAATTCCTCATGTACTCACAATGCAGTTGTATGAACTAGGCCAGCGTGGACTTCTCCGATTGATTTCTCCTCTCTTCCTGCTCATCGGCTTCTTCGAATCTCTCCTGCTGTGCTGCTTTCCTTCCTGTCTCGAGAGATTATAACGTCTTGAAATGCGCGATGTTCAACAATCTTTCCTTGCACATCTCGAGGGCTTCCTCATAAACTCCGCGGTTTGAACGGAAGAGAACCTTTGGAAATCCTGGATCACCATCACGTTTGCAGTCGAACATTTCACATCGATCGATCATGTTTTCTATTTTTACCCTATTTTCTTACGTTTTGGCCATGCATAAATGTTGCCGGTTCTCTGCTCTCTCCGCATGCTGCTTTGTTTCGCTCTCGATTCGTAAGAATTAGGATTGCTGCTCTTTGAACGGCAAGATGGAGGCCATTCATTCTAACTTCACAGCCAACAAATGTTGATTCTTCAATCTTCTTTAGGCAAAAATCTCCTGAGACTGGGCGGAGGAGATCGCAGAGATGGCTGCGATCGAGGAGGAAAGCCTTGCGAAGTTGAAACTGCACCTGAAGGTCAAGAACAAGGAGAAGGAACCCCGGACAGGGAAGGAGGAGATCACAGAACTCAAAATGGACGTGAAGGATAAGAAAGGTAAGAAATCAATGGAGGGAGATGATGGAGTAAGAGGAGATGAGCGGCCCGAACGAGATGAAAAATCATGGGTGAAGGAAGAGAAACATAGGGGGGATGATGGAGATGATAGAGAGAGAAAAGAAAAGGAGAAGGACAGAGGGAAGGGGATGGGAGAAGACAAAGGTGCTTCTGATGAGAACCAGGGGAAGAGGGAAGAGGAGGAGGGGAGAGATCGAGAATCGTCAAAAGGGGAGAAGAAGAGAGAGAAAAAGAGCACCAAGGGAGAGAGAAAGGCAGTACGGGAGGAAAGAAAGAGAGAGAAGAAGAGCACCAAGGGAGAGAGAAAGGCAGTACGGGAGGAAAGAAAGAGAGATAAAGACCTAGAGGAGAAGGGAGATGAGCCAGAAGCAGCAGAAGAAGCGGGAGAGAAGAAACGAAGAGAAGGGTGCGATGAGAAGGAAGAAGAGAGAGAGGAAAAGGAGAGAGAAAGTACGAAGAAGGAGAACAAAGACCACAAGAGGGAGAAAGGGAAGGGAGACGTTGAGAACAAGAGGGAGAAAGGAGGGGAGTCCAGTGAGAAGGGCGAAGAGTCCAAAGACGACAGACCAGAAGCAGCTGAAGAGCGCAAAGGGAAGAAGGGGGATGTAGCACGCAGAGAGAAACTGCAGCACGAGAAGGAAGAAGATAGAGAGAGAAAGGAAAGGAAGAAAGAGAGAGAAAGGAGAAAGATGAGAGCAAGGGACAGGGAGATGGGAGAAGAGGGCAGAGCAGCAGAAGGCGCTTCTACTGAGAAACAGGAGGAAGACAAGGACGCCAGAGGAGAGAGAAAGGCTGAACAGAAGGAAGGGAAGTGGGAGAAACCAGTGGAAGGCGTTGAGAGTAAGGCCGAGAGAGAAGTAGGACTGGAAGAGAAGGGTAGAAGGCGAGAAGAGAAACACGTGGAAGACGAGAAGAAGCAGAAGATGATGATGATGATGATGAAGAAGAAGAAGAAGAAGAAAGAGGAGAAGGGAAATGGCGACCAGGAGGACTCTCTAGGGAAGCTGAACCAGAAGCTTGAAAAGATCGACAAAAAGATTGAATCTCTACTCGCCCAGAAGGCATCTCTCCTGAAGACAATCAAAGAAACCGGGGAGGGCTCATTAGCTGCTCCTGACGCTGAGCTCAAATGAAGGGAAGAGTAAAACTCACTCACTCTCTCTCTCTCTCTCTCTCTCTCTCTCTCTCTCTTCCTATCGCTACTTGCCCAGAAGGCATGTCTCCTAAAGACGATTAAAGAAACCGAAGGTTCATTTGCTGCTCCTGACGCTGAGCTCAAATGAAGAGAAGATTAAAACACACACAGACTCTCTTTCTCTCTCTCTCGACTCGTCCTAGTGTGCATCGATATTTAAAAGTATAACTTATCTTAGTTTACTATATCGGGAAAGTAAGCGCACGGTTGGTGTTCTAAGAAATGGCAAGTCGGAAGGCTACCGTCGGTGGGGCCCTTATCCGGCTGTCCGTGAGTTCGGATCCGAATCAGGTCCCCATTAAATATGGGCGGGGGGACCTGTATAGTTATTGAGCCCATTAAATAAGGGATCTTTTTAAAACTTAGTCATCAAGATCCCTTACCGTGAGGAGAGAGAGACAGAGATTTTGTCTGAATCTATGATTGAAGAGAGGGAAACTTGGTGATGATCTGAGGAATCTACGGCGAGAAGAAAAGAGATAGACAGATAGATAGATATATTGATAGATCGAGAGAGAGAGAGAGAGAGAGAGAGAGCATTACAGTAGAGAGATAGATAGATAGAGGTAGACAGCAGACTGCAGTTGTTTTCTGACTCCATTATTTTTCATAAGGAAAATGTTCATCTACTGTAATATTCGTTTACTAGTCCGACATCGGTGTCGTCATCTCCCGTCAACCAGCTCCAGCTACAACTGGACGGCTCCTCGTGCTCCCCCCCCCCCAAAGTCAAATCAAGAGTTCCATTCTCTTTCTTTCTCTCTTCCCCCTTGTCCCCCTTCTCTCCCTCTCTCCTCCCCCCCTCTCTCTCTCTCTCCTCTCTCTATCTCTCTTCCCGCTTGTCCCCCTTCTCTCCCTCTCTCCTTCCCTCTCTCTCTATCTCTCTCTAGGAGGCTTGTCGGGCGGCAGGAAGGCGGCGGAAGATGCGTCGGCTAACCCGCTTCAGTCGAGAAGCTACCAGATGCTTCTTCCACGTCGCCCCCGTCGCGCTGGTCTTCTCCTCCATCGTTGTCTTCCTCGTCTACGCGCCGGCCACCACTCTCCACCTCCGGCAGCTGAATTCCGACGCCGATCCTCTCCAGGACCCTTCCGCCAGCTCCGGATCCCCCACTCGAGGCAGCCTCCCCCCGGTCAACGGCTCTCTCAGCAGCACGGTCTTGGCGGCGCCGCCGCCTTCTTCTCCGGCAGAGGTCGAGGGTATTCCGGTCAGAGCAGCCGTTGACCCGCGTGCAGGTACGCCCCTCATCCCCCCTATCCCCGGCTATTCAGACCATAATTCGAGCGTTTCTTCCATTTGAATCGGGATCCATGAGCTGCACCGTGTTATGTAGAAATCCGATCTCATCGGCGATTACTGGGATTATTGTCAACGTATATTCGAAATCTTTTCTTCTTTTTCGTGATCATCCTGTTCCCGAAGCCTCCTTCTGCTTCAGAAACCTGCTGTTCATCTTCCCGGCCCATCTTCTTATTCTTTTCGTCCGCAGAACACGTTCGATCGATGATGATTCAGCTGGATTTTTTTTATATATAATTATTCTCTAAAGAAAGAAACGTAGCCCTTGTCGCTTTGGTCAACCATCGATGCCCAACAGAAATATTAAAAAAACAGATGGAATTATATGCCTCCTAATAGGGTATAAGAGATTGCGCACTGCTTCTCCCTCTGGTCAACGTTCTGGTCGTCTGTTTCAGGCGGCGGCCGGGTCAAAAAGAGCTCGGTCTTCCTCGACGGGGACCTCTTTTTGGAAGACTACCAGGAGATGAACAGGAGCCTGAAGATCTTCGTCTACCCTCATCGGAGAAATGAGTCCTTCGCCCACGCCCTCCTGCCCGTGGACTTTGAGCCGTCGGGGAACTACGCCAGTGAGGGCTACTTCTTCAAGACCCTCGTGAGGAGCCACTTCATCACGGATGACCCCTCGGAGGCTGACTTTTTCTTCCTCCCCTTCTCGATCACGGCGCTGAGGAACGACCCGAAAGTCAGCGTCGGCGGGATCCCCGACTTCGTCCAGCGGTACGTCTCCGAGATCCGGCGGCGGTACCCCTTCTGGGATAGCAGCGGCGGCGCTGATCATTTCTACGTCGCCTGCCACTCCACGGGAAGATCCGCCATGAGCAAGACCCCGGAGGTGACTGTCAACGCCATCCAGGTGGTCTGCTCGGCGAGCTACTTCCTGCCCGGGTACGTGGCGCACAAGGACGTCTCGATGCCCCAGATCTGGCCCAGGAAAGGAGCCCCTCCCGAGGTTCGCTCCACGCAGAGGTAATCTTCAACTGTCCGTCCACCGTCCTCACCCAACAAGTCAACTACTCCCACCTGTCTCCTTTCTCTCCCACCTAAAAATGGATCATTTTTTTCTTTTTTCCTTCCCAGAAATAGCAAACTGTTCATGTTTATAGTTTACCGGCTTCAGGCATGTCTTCTTATCTTGGGACCTCCATTTTTCTTACCATAAATGTGAGGTGATAGCAGGAGCAAGCTGGCCTTCTTCGCGGGGGCGATGAACTCCCGGGTCCGACAGCAGCTCCTCGTTTCCTGGGTCAACGACTCCGAGATCTTCGTCAACCGTGGCCGCCTCCCGACTCCATACTCGGAAGCTCTCCTCAGCAGCAAGTTCTGCCTCCACGCGAAGGGCTTCGAAGTCAACACCGCCAGGATCGGCGACGCCGTCTTCTACGGCTGCGTCCCCGTCGTCCTCGCTGACCAATACGAGCTCCCCTTCTCCGACATCCTCGACTGGCGGCGCTTCGCCGTCGTCGTCGCCACCGTTGACATTCCGCTTCTGAAGGAGATCCTCCACGGGATCTCCCCGGAGGAGTACGAAGCCCTTCATGGCAATCTCCTGAAAGTTCGGAAGCACTTCCAGTGGCACCTCCCTGCGCGAGACTACGACGTCTTCCACATGGTCATGTACGAGCTGTGGCGCCGGCGGGGAGCCGTGAGTCTCCCTCTCCCCGCCACCGCCGCCGACGCCTAGGGTTCCGCCGGCGCCGCCAGTTCATCCCCGAGGGCGGAGGAGTGCAATTCGTCTGAAGATATGTAATTATTATTTTATTCAAATGACAGGAGGAAGAATAAATCCGAAAGAGGCAAGAAAATATGGAAAATTATGAAGGGAAAATAGTTGGAGAAGATGGTAAAAAAGAGAAATAATGTTCTTGGATATTACTATATGCAGATAAAAAAGGGTTTAATAGTAGACATAATGAGAGAGGTGGGATAAAATAATAAAAAAGAGTGTATGTGGACCACTTCAATGGGTCAAAGGAGCAGTCTTACTCAAATTTTTAATTAAATTCGGTATTTTACGGCCTTTATTCATTAATCCAGTAAAGTTTCTATTAGAATATTAAATGAATAATATTTTGATGATGACAAAGACACACAAAACCAATAATTAGATCCAATGATATTATTCTTGTTTATCCAATTATTTTAGTCATAAGCTGAAGATTAATTGAATATAAAACAAAAAATAATCATAAATAATAATTTTAAAATACCTAAATTAGGGATTTCATAAATTATTTATGAACAATAATATTGAATTCATGTTTTTTGTTAGTTAGTGTGGCATCTTAGAGCAGAACATAAGGGATAATGAAAAGGGGATTAGGCTAAATTTAGTAATTAATAAATTCCCCTATTTAGTGGTCAATACAACATAATAAGTTTCAAAAATTGGCAAAATAAATTGGTGCCCATTGATTTTATGATGTTAAAAATGATAATTTATGATGAAAAGTAATCTCAAAAATATTTGCTGAAGCAAGGTTTAATTCTAATTTTTAATATTTTTTTAAAAAAATTAGGAGAGCACCACATTTGGGAAATTCTTTTGAGAAGTCAATATTTTCCCTATTGAGGTGAGAAATTTGACATGCTCAAAAAATATTTATTAAAACTAATACTAATAAAAAAATACAACAAAAATGAATGTTGGGTGATGTGATCTAATCATTGTATAATAAATCACATAAATTTAAAATTTATAAAACTAGAAAATATTAAGTTTTTAGATTTTTAGAAATATTTCAGTACAAATAAATTAATTCTAATTTTCTGAAATATTTTTTAAAAATAGTGATACATTTTTAAAGTAATCACAAGGATGTAAGATAATATTTGATAATATTTTATAATTTTTCTCAAATAATATATATTTTTATTATTTTTAGATTGATGAGGACAAAATATATTTAAAAATTCATGAAAAAGAAAAATTCATGTGTAGATGTTATAGATGATTTAATTGATCAAATTAAGATCTATGAAAGTAAAAAAAATCATAACTTAATGAAGAATAATTTTGAAATTTAAAATAACATAGAATATCACTAATTTAAGTAAAAATAAAGTTTAAAATAAAAAAGTCAAAGTTTTAGTTTTGTGATAGTAATCATTGAAATTCAATGTGTTCAAAAGGATTATTATGCAATGTGCACAACCTCAAAAGTTCTTTTTAAATATGAATAATATGGATAATTTTTAGATATTCTTGCAAAATATAAAAATCAATTAAATGAGTCGACAAATCATCGCATATAATTCTCACCTAACATAGTGAAAATAGAGTGACTTTCAGATATTCGGTGACTATTGTCCAACAGAAATAAGTTAGATGAAAGTGGTATGTGTCTTAGGAAGTTTCATTCTCAACTCACACAATAAGAGGAGGTTATTCATCATATTTGATACACTCTTAGGAATTGGTGACTAGTCTTACAACACATCATCCTCTTCTTAATGGCATCTCCCTTGTTGATCAATTAGAGATTATTTTTTTGATAAATTTATGATCTTTTTATATAGAGTCATTTGTCAATTAGCTGACGATAATTAAATAATTATGATGGTTTAGTAATTGATTGGTGTTCTATAATAAAATTATGATTTAATAAAAAAAATATAAAATTTGCCTCTAGTGAGATTTGAACCTTTGTCGATCGCCTATTTACATAAGAGATAGTTAAATAAATATAGACATACCTTTATCTAGTAGAGATGATTCCTTCTCATAAATAAGAGAAATTTTAGATATAAAAATATGTAAAATTTACATGTGAGCATTGGTGTCTGTTTAGTCTCACATTAGTTATTTTTTAGTGTTTGACATGGATATATAATAATATCTAATTTTACTTTTGAGTTCACTCTCCCATAATCAAAATGACCAGGACTATTGAGAGAGGGCTAAGTTAGGTGGTATGTCCCCACATACACATGTGTACAAATGCTCCTTGCCCCATGACTAATTGACCCCCTAGATGTAGGAGAGTGACGACATGTGCTCTATGTGGGTCCTTTAGCCACTCAAGCCCTCCCACTCGTGACTCCCTAATTGTGTTTTTGACCCATGTGTGGACCTAGCTAACTAGTGGGTCTCTCATTTTTCTATATTTTAATATTTAATTTTATTTTATCTCAAAAATATCCCCATAAAAATCATATAAATTTATATAATTAACCAAAAGATCACATTAATCAACTAAATATCATTTTCTTAATCTAACACAAATATAAGATCATGAGTCAAGGCTTAAATATATTATTAATAAATTATTACTCATGATAATGAAAACTTATTATGGACATGTGATTTAATTGTTGTAAAATAAATCACATAAATTTATACAAAATAAAAAATAAAAATATTAAATTTAAATATTTATAGATTTGTCTGAACAAATATATCAATATAATTTAATAAAATCTCAAAAAATAGTAAGAATTTTTTAAGTAGAGTAAGATTTTTTAAGTAGTAAAAATTTAAAATATTTCTCAAATAATATGATTTTTTTTATAATTTTGGACTAAAATATAAAAGAAAAATTATTTAAAATTGACAACAAAATTTAGATGATGATAACATGATGATGCCAGCACTCAAAGAACAATGATTCATATGAAAATAAGGTTATTCTTGACAATTATTGTATAAACAATTACAATAAATTCAATTAATGAAATTGAGGTATGTAAATGCCAAATAAATTGCAATTGACTAAAGAATAGTTTCAAAACTTAACTTAACACAAATTATCATTAATCCAGAGATTAATAAATTTAAAATATGAAAAATAAACTTTCAATATCACGACGACAATTGTAGGAATTTAAAGTGTTCAAGAAGATCTAGATGTAGTGTCCACAACCTTAAAGGCTTTCTATGAACATATATGATGCATGTAGTCTTTAAATTCCCATGCTAAGTTTAGAGAGTGACAGTAGAAGTTGATGAAGCATCTTCGACAGTTGTCACTAGGTAGAGCAGAAGTTTAATGGCAATAAGTCTCAAGCAATTGTCACTCAATAGAATTGAGTTAGATGAAGGTGAAGTGCATCTCAAGAAGCTTCTTCTTCAAGTTTGTATATCAAGAGGAGGTTAGTATTGCATTTAGAACATCATGAAGAGGCTGCAATCAATCTTTCAACAAATTGTTGTCTTCGATGATGATGTACTCATCAACCAACTAGAGATGATTTTTGTGAGAAATTTATGATTTTTTATCTAAAAAAATCACTCGTTAGTTGCTAATAATAATCTCTAGATATTGTTGACAAATATTATGTTGATGATCAAGCACTTTTGGTGGCTCAATCATTGACTGATGTTCTACATAAAAATTATAGAATTAAAATATAATAAAGTTGTGATTTTTGACATAAGTGAGATTCAAACCTTTGACAGTCACTTGACTACATTACCTTCTCTTAATGTGGGGTATTTTCAGTATTACTTTTTCAGTGCGCTCTATCCATCTTTTATTATCACATTATTCTATTACCCTCTACTCTATTAGAAGAGGGTTCTACAAAATCAGGTGGTCACCCCCATATACACAGGTGACAAGATCATACCTTGCCCCATGCCCAGATGACCCCTAGTGATATAGAAGAGGACTGACGCACACCCATTATGCATGGTTTCAAGCTCAACTTGTGGCTCCCCCAATTGTGCTTCTCACTCATGTGTAATACTTTCTAGGTCAAGTGTTTAGTTACTATATCTCTTTTATATATATATATATATATTATTTTATTTCTATTTATTTTAACTTAAAAATATAAATAGAAAAATTATATAAATTCACATAATTAGCTAAAAGTTCACATAAAATATTTTTTTTTGATTTAACATAAATATAAAGTTATTCATCATAAGTTAATGTGTAAAATATATTATTAACTAATTATTTACTCATAATAATAAAAACTTATTATGATATACTTTTCTAGTAACTAAATGAGAAATAAATATCATGATTAATCTTTTTTAGTTGGTGCGACATCTTTAAGAACAAAACTATGAGGTGATGGAAATGGGATAAGGCTATAGTTAGTAATTACAACATTTCCCCTTCATTTTGTCAATTAAACTACCTTGGCAAATAAATGACGATATATAATAGAAAAATAAGCTAGAAAAATCTCAAGCAAATGGCTTTCATATCCCATGAAAAATTATCGATGGAAAATAAATTGAGAAACTTTGGTAAGATAATAATATCATGAAAATATTAGTGAAAATGGATCTGCAAAACTTTGGTAGGATAATATCTCATGAAAAGAATTATGAAAAATTAAGCTGAAAAACTTTGGTAAGATAAAACTATCATAAAATATTAGTGACCAATTAATCTGCAAAACTTTGGTAAGATAACATCCCATGCAAATATCAGTGAAAGATTAAGCTGAAAAAACTATGGGTGAGAAAAGAATCTCACAAGAATAACTATATGAGAAATAAATGGTATTTTTGGTCCCTGTAACTATAACTTGCCGGATTTCTGATCTCGCGCCGCCCTGGGACTGAAGATGGAGAGGAGGATCGGCTGTTAATAGGTAGCTCCTCTCTCTTCCTTGCCATCATCGCCTGGCACAGAGAGAGAGAGAGAGAGAGAGAGAGAGAGAGAGAGAGAGGTGTACGAGAGTCCTTGTGTCAACCATTCCCATTTCCATGAGAATAAAGGCTGGTTGTTGTTGATGAGGGCGACCAAGGCCGGTCCGGGGTTAGAATTGAGGTGAGTTTGGTCCCTACCCAGTGACACCCAGGCAGAGGAGGGAGGAGCTTCCGCCGGCGGAGAGGGAGGGCAGCGGGAAGAAGGGTGAGGCATGGGGAGCAGAGGGAAGGGCGGCGCCGACTTCCTTTCGGAAGAGGAGCGTCTGGCGAACTTCGCACAGATCCCCACCACCTTCGGCCACGGGCTTCGGGCCTGCCTCCGCTGTCGCCTGGTGAAGACCTACGACCAGGTTTGGGTTCCCTCCCTCCAACGCCTCCCCTCTCTCTGCGTTCTCTTCGGTTTTCGTCTTCCTCCTCGCGCTTCCTGCTCTTGTTTCTTCAGTTAGGGTTTACTTGCCTCTTTGCTTCTGCGATGAGGCCCAATATTCCTCTGTTCAGGAGCGATATAGCTTGAATGAAGACTGTCCATCGGAAGAAAGTAGACTGAACGATGGAGATTGGATTTTGCATATTTTCTGACCGTTCATGGTAGGCTTTGGAGCATTGTTTTCTCGAGCGATCGCTGGCCTGGAGGGGATTCGCTGCCCTCTTTGCTGTGGCTCACATGAAAGTAGGTCATCCGGAAGTATATTATTGCTATACTTACGTAGGAATTTAATTTAATTTTCAGGCCTAATCTTGGGGTTTTTCCCTTTTTTCCGCTAATGCAAGGGGTTCATTTGGGTATAGAGGGACAACTCATGGATATTTTTTACAGGCTTTAGGAAATGGGGGTTGTTATTTTTTGAACACATGAATGAAGATCCGGGGTTTTTCATTCACAGTTGCCCAAGAAATGATCCCTTTGTTTTCTTAGTACAGTCTCTCTGGATCATCATGAATGTTGTGAAGCTGGTGATTTGGATTTTAGCCGACGGGAGAGCTAGAATTTCCCCCTGATAAGATGAGGGAGCCTTTTTATGCTCTATCTACTTGCCACCATTCTGAGGGCCATTCTTGCCTAGGATTATTGGCTTTTACTCTATTCTGCTTTGGTTACATTTCACTGCCTGCATGATTGTGTTCATCCTCTCCTAGGGTGCAATATTATGCCCTAACTTGTTGATTGTCTTTTGTTGTCCTTCACATTTGTCCAGTTCAGAGAATCAGGCTGTGAAAACTGCCCTTTTCTGGAAATGGATAAAGATCACGACAATGTGGTGAATTGTACTACGCCAAACTTTACCGGGTACTCCCTCTAATCCTTACTATTTTAATCATGTCGGACATTAATAATAATTCCAGGTCAAAACTTAGTTGTGTAACTTTTCTTTATAGTAGGGCTTACAGCAGACTGCTCCATAGATAGAAATAATTGGGGGTGAGGGTCATGATCCTCCCTTGAGGAATCTTTCTCTTTAAGGTGTAAGTTTCTTTGTGACAGGTTATCTATCTCCTTTTACAATGAAGTGCCATGGTCATGTATTTAAAACTCTGTAGGTTTTATGCTATGCTGGACGATAATGCAGGGGCTATGTTATCCAGGTCGCATGGGAGAATTGAGTTCTTGACCAGCTTGGCTGCCTGAACTCTTTTTCATTCATTAGATATTTTTTCTTAATTTCTGTTTCAACTCCAACGAACGATTGCTGATCCTCTGCGGGGTTTGTTTTCTCGTAAAATTTGGGAGCCCGCCTGTTTTTTTTTTTTTAATGTCTTTCGGGAAATTTACATGTATAATGGCTGCTTCTCTTTGATGAATGAGCACCTGGTTTACCGTCTAAAGATCTAACTATGATTGAAAATACAGTGAACAAATGGAGACGATTTGTGTTTAGCTTGGATTGATCCTGTTTTTCATTTTGATTTTTTTTAACATTTCAGGATAATCTCAGTCATGGATCCAAGTAGGAGCTGGGCCGCTAGATGGCTGAGGATCGGTAGGTTGAACTGTTCCTAGTAGGACCTGTATTCATATTCCATTTATTTATACTCCAAACATTAATATATTCATTGCTTTTAAATTAAATGTCCTTTTTTCTTTGTCATTATAGTTTGATTGCCTGTTTTTCGCCTCATTAGATCTCGTGATTGCATCTTATCGTGAGTTTTCGTGCAGTGTATGATTGAATGAGCTGACTCTCACATTTCACTACATTTGCAGGGAGATTCATTCCTGGTTGCTATACTCTCGCGGTCTCAGAAGAGCTGCCAGAAGAATATAAGGTCCTTGCCCTTAAATCTATTGTTGAAGAATACTAGGACCCGTCAAAGCCTTTTTTCGATTTTTGGATTTGATTTCCAGGGCCACTGAAGCCATTAACCTCCATTCTTCTTCTTCTCCTCCTCCTCCTCCTATTTCTGTTTCTGGATTTGATGTCCAGGGGCACCAAGGCCATTAATCTCCCTCTGTAAAACCCTTTTCCTCATCATCATCGTCATCATCTTCTTCTTCTTTTTAAAATTTTAATGTGGCTTCTGAAACTGCCGTGTGATATATTCTTGGGTTTCTTCCTTAGAACATCTTCTTCTTCTTCTTCTTCTTCTTCTGCTCATTCCTTAGAACACCCGTTTTCTTCTTCTCCTCGTAATTCTGTTTTTTGATTTGACTTCCAGGGCCACTAAAGCCATTAATCTCCCTCTATAAACCCCATAAACCCTTTTCATCATCATCATCATCATTATCATCGCCTTCTTCTTCTTCTTTTTTAGATTTTAATGTGGCCTCTGAACTGCCGTCTCATCTGTTCTTGGGTTTCTTCCTCAGAACATCTGTGCCGACAACAATGTGCAGTATGTCCCACCGAAGGCCCGGAGCTGATGCTCCCTTCGATTTCCATGGTGCTTCATGTCCACCCGCCATAACCCACTCGGTTGCTTCTTCATCATATGTACTTCTGCTCAGAAATAGCTTTTCTAAAATGCTTTTTTGTTTTGTTTTGGTGGCAAGGTCATGAGCTCTAAGCCTGGAGAGAATTATCCCCCCCCCCCCCCAAAAGAAGGTGCTTCCTGTCCAGCTTGATCCCTCCGGTTTTTTGCTTAGTTAGATTTATTTATTTATAAATAAAAAATACCCGTTCCAAGGCTATTCTTTATCTGGTCCAAAAAAGCGCAGAAAAATTTTCTGCTCTAAATATATCTAACCTGCCTCTTCATTGAGACCTCTGGTCTAATATTTATGCAATTTATTGATATAATTCCCCACCGAAAAGGCATTCACATGCTAAACACCCACTTCTGGAAAAAAGAAAAAAACACAGAAAAATAATATTTTCGAAAAAATAAACAACAGAACAAAGCAATAAAGTCCTCGTATGTTCCCCATATTTCGATGACATTTTAACCAAAGTAAAAAGGTTATGAAGTGTATTATTATGAATATATAATATCTCAGGCACAGTACACCGGCGCCAAAGAGGGCTTGAAGAGGAACGGCCTGACGGTGTGCGAGTAACCGGAGGGGCGGGTGTAGGAAAACTTGACCCCCGCACGGGCGTCCGCACGGCGGGAACAGTCTGGGTGGGGTCCGCCGATCGGCCTCACAAGGCACGACGACCACCGGTCGACCTCTGGCATCGTCTCCGCCACTGTGTAGGCCCCCTTTGAGTCCGTGAAGGCCTGATAGTTGACTACCTCCCCAGACTCCGTGATGCATAGGACTGCCACCTCAGCACCTGTGGGAGTATTATGCCCGATCCATGAGGCAGAAGAAGAAGATGAAGTCAGCGAGGATGAACATTTCTAAATATGGTGATCATGGATCATCTGAGATGACAAATTTGATCTCGGATTATAACATCTTTGGCAGTTTACACTTTTCTTTTTTGTTGTTTGGAAGGGTCTGAGAGAGATGCCACAAGAACAAGGCTCTTCTGTCTGGGATTACATTTGGATGGTGGAAGAACACAGAATGATCTCTTTTCCTAAGATTATTATTATTATTATTATTTAATAAATCTATTACTGCACGGGAGTATAATAAGTTAATGAGAAAAATGGTAGAATCTGTGAGAAAATTAAATTTCCACACCCTCGAGCAGAGATCAAATGAAGCCATGATCAGCCAAAATCATGCTATCAAGTAGTAGAAGCTGAGATTAATCTTTCCCTTTTTGATGCCCCGAACAATCACCTCAACAGTCTGTTTTCTGCTTTGGTGTGAACCAGATGACAAATCAGTCGCATCACCAGAGCGAGACCCAGAATCAGACTGGAGAAGTTTCTGGCTGGGAATCTGGGTGGAGATCACGATGATGTTTCCTCATTAACCCAAAGTTCATTTTTGCTCACATATACTCATAACCCTCTCATTCACCAAAAATTATGGCGATTTTTTCCCATATATAACCCTCACCCAAACTTGGACACCAAGCACATAGAAAGTCAACTACTTCGGTTCCTTTCAGGTCAAGAGATACATGTGCTTGTCCCCAAACAGGAGACTCTGTTCAGAGTTAGAAGGGAGGTTAGAGGAGAAATTTACTTCCTTCCAGCACAGAGAGGTACTAGAGGAGGATGCAGCAGCTTAAGCACGTAAGCAGTAGAGGGAGGGAAGGAAGGAAGAACTAGATCAAGGATGGGCCCTAGGGGTTGGTTAGTTTCCTCTACATCTTTGAGAGTTGACATCAATGTTCCCTTCTGCAAACCTGGCAGATCAATGGCATCTGTGGTGTTATCAGCTAGTTGACTCATACATCGTGCTGAATTCAACTCAAGTCAACAACCAGAACAACTGAGAAAGGGTTCCACCAGCAAGCTTAAATTAAAGTCTTTCACTAGTCAAAACAGTTTTGGGGTCTTCCGTCATTCTTGGATCGATCAAATTCAATGGGCACTGGCTAGTATGCTCACTATGTTTACCTACATAATGCTAGTCAAAGCTGATGGAAAGCACCTTCAAAAGTTCCTTTCATGTCACCCAAAAACTTTCCTCCATGAATCAGTACCACCGAAGCACTTCATCCAACATAACATCTCTAGAGTATGATATCAAGCTATTTTCAAAGAACTGTTCACTTGATAAATCTATCCAGAAAAGACATGTCCGCTGAAAAGAGGAGATCGAATCGAGTAATCAAAAGCCGGAGGATGCTTGTTTTTCTTCAGCACGATATCAGTGTGGATGAAAATTTCCCACTGGTAGATGATGACTCTTCCGGAAAGGAAGGTGATCTCAACGTGTGATTTAAGTGTGCCTGGATCTGCTAAGAGCGATGGTTCTTTGTGAAAAGCCTCCCACACCCCACAAAAAATTGGGAATTCATGAACTGGCTCGGAGAAGTAGGAAATTCTCGAATTTACTGGCGCTAAGAAGACTAACCAGGAGAAAGAAGAGAAGGATAATTATTAAAGGGAGAATTAAGAGGAGAAAATTTGACGCCAGTATGACATGATCGAAGAGTTCAGATTTCAGTTCATCCTCATCCGGCGAAGCAACCACATCTGCTGTGAAATTCAGGATCTCGCTCTAAGATACGATAGAGAGCGAGAGAGGGATGGGGGAGAAACCTTTGCAGAAAAGCACAAGAATAAACAGGAAGTTCTCTCACAATGGAAGAAGGGAAGACGGATCGCTTGAGGATAGTACGAGATTAAACCGGAACACCCCCGAGATAGATAGAATCAGACAGAAGCACGCAATCAATCTGAAACGAGAACGCGAGACAGAAAGTGAACCTGCCAGGGCGTGATCCTCTGGCCCGATGGAGGAGTCCCCGCAGACGTCGCAGAGGACCCTCCCGTTGATCTCCCCCGTCCACGCCCCAACTCGACCCACGAGGAAGAGCATCAGCAGCAGCAGCATCTGCATCTGCGGGGGCACCGATGGATCCGACATCCCCTCAACCCTTCCCCTTCCCACTACCTTCTTCCTCTCCATCCCTTGCCCTTACCCTCCCAACCAGCTCGCCGGAAAAAGTACATACAACGAAGAGAGAAAGAGAGAGAGAGAGAGAGAGAGAGAGCGAGCCCAACGAAATGGGCCGATTGCTCAGGACGAGGCCCGGGGGGGACACGAAAGAGGGATTATAAACGATTTGGTCGAAGCAGGGAGAGGGAGAAGTGGGAATCTGGGGCGCTTCAGTATTGTCTTCGTTTCTTCAAGATAGTTTGGGGGCTTTCTCTATGCATCGCCTTCATTTTCATCTGCTTATCTTCGACATTTACCAGGGATCACTCCAGGACATGTTCTTTGCTTGTCCATAATATCCTCCACAAAGAACTAAGATCCAGCAACTGGTGCTCATTTTTATGGTTCTTTAATAGCGCATTCAGCTGTCTTATAGGGTGGGTTTTTTCTCTTTCTCGTAAATTCCTAGTCTTTTTCATCATTATCTCTGTTATAGGAGAGATTTGGAACCCTATTTTACTAGGGTTTATTTTTTGGGTGGACGACTACTTTTACGTCGGATGGATGCCGAGATTACTGATAACTATTGCCTAAAATTCACTTGGTGAAAGAAATGCAAATTAGGGTTACAACATTGATCACATTCAAGTGTTTTCTTGTATGAAAGAAAAGAAGATTCAAGTGTTTGTAAAATCAGTAAAGCCTTGATGGGTTTGACTGATAATCTTTCTCTTTTACTGTTCTTCCACTTTCTCATTGGAGGTGTTGGACTCGAAAGAAAAATTTTATCGAACAAGTGTGAGCTTGAGAAGACTAACTAGGAAGAATAATGAAGTCTGGAGAATGAGATTTTTCTTGAGTGGAATTGGGGAGAATGAGAAAATATATATTGCAGGGACTGAATTGGTTCTGGCATAGACTGGTGGAGAATCTCTAAAAGAATCAAGAACCAAATGTTTTTCTAGCCCCCTATACAATTGAGTCTCCTTATTTATAACCCTCACCCCTTCCCTTCCCATGTGGGATGCTTTCTAACCTCCATATGTAGTGGTTGGATCTGTAAAATTTAGAATCTTCTTCCTTCTTGAATAGGTCTTGATTGGAGGCTTTGTAATATTCCCTCCCACGACTTTCACCTTGCCCTAGAGGTCAGACGCTGATAACCACTTTTCAAAGAGCAGATATGGGTTCTCATGAGGCTTCAAAGTTAGATAAGTGCTGCCACTTGATGAGAACTTCCAAACTTGCTGGACAAGTCCTCAAGATTAGTACATCTTTTAGGTGGATAATCATCCCTTGGTTGTTGTATTAAGAGATGATAGATTTACAAGGTAAATTCATAGAAAAAATAACAAATTATGATAATTTATTTTTTTCTAAATAAATTTTAATTTAAATAAAAAGTAAAAAATAAGACTAATGAAAGAAACAATAGAGAAGGAGAGCAGGAGAGATGTTTTGTGCCCAATCGGGCATGACCAACTCCTCCCATCCCTTGTTACTTACAAATTATTAATATGCAGTAAGATAGTAAAAATTAGTTAATCTAATTTACAGTTAGTAAATAAAATTGAGGAGATAGAGAAGAGGAGGAGGAGAGAGAAGAGAACACAATTAGAGAGAAAAGACTTCATCCTCTACTTCTCCCACTAAGGGAGAAATGAACAATTTATTTAGGAAAAGTTATGCAAAAATAGACAAAAAAAAATATAAGGAATAAGGATCACAAACAAGTTTAAAATTGATCGAATACAAGAAAATATTAAGAAAATAAAATTTAAATAGATTAAAAATCTAAAATCTCCCTATGACAACAAATATGAGGCAAATGAATGAATTCAAATTCTAGGGCAAATCAATTAGTTTTTGATGCATGAATCAATTTTTAAATAAAGATATAACTATTATGAACTCAAAAAATATAAACAATTAAATATAAAATAGATTGGAAATAAGGATTTTCCTTCTTTGACACTGATGATTGATGGACAAACAAATTCAAACAAAATCTTGAATAAAAATCTTAGAAATAAATTATTTCCTTGATTCAGTAAATGTTACCTAATTAAATAAAGGAAAAAAATCAAAATGAAATAAAAGTAAAACTTTTAACCAAAACAACATGAGAAATCAATGAAGAACTAAGAGAACACTATCATTTGTCACCCAATGAAAGGATAGAAAATAATATTTTTGCACTAAATTAGAGATTTATATACTTCCATTAGATTTAGAATCAATCATAGGTAGTTAGAAATCAACTTTCTTAAAAAATCATTTGATTTTCTGTGAGAATCACCTTTCATTTCTCTATTTGTTTCTTTGCCCATTTCTTTAGATGTTCCTAGTTGTTTCCACCAATTTCTGCTCATTTCTGACCATTTTTGCTCTTTTCTGCCTATTTCAGCTCATCTCTCTTTCCTTGAATTATTTTAATTAAATAAATCAACCCAATGGACCTCTCAATAGGTTCCCTTAATGTGCTCCTTAATGGGCCATAATACCATCAGAAATCAATACACATCTTAAAGATATTCTGAAAAATCACCATTTTTTAAAAAATCATTTATATCTAAGACAATGCATCCAACAATTGCATTCTGATTTAATCTTTATTATGATTTATTTAAGGAAAAAAATAAACTAAAGCATATTAATGCATAATAAAGAAATATTCAAAGTATAAACATGCTCTAAAAGTATACAAAAATCATAAATTAAACATGTATTTCATGAGATTAATATAAAATATAATTTAATTAATTTTTCATTTTTTAAAATGAATTAGTGCATCAAATATGATAAATATGCAGCACTTGTCACTTAGAAATGACATGCTATTAGTGAAGCTCCTATTCTATCTTGTGAATTAGGAAAGGAGGTAGAGGTTGATTGTGCTGAAGAGGTCTCAATGCCCTACATAGGTCAGACACATGAAACACAAGGTGGAATGATGACTAGGGTGAAAGGTTTAGCCTATGTGCCATAGGTCCAATTTTCTCTGAGATATGATAAGGCTTGAAATATTTTAGGCTATGCTTCTTGTTTACTTTTTTAGCAAGAAATTTCATCCTATAGGGCCTAAGTTTTATATAAACATAGTCATCAACATCAAATTGAATGTTCCTTCTATGCTTATCCACCTATGTTTTTATTTGGGTTTGAGCCTACTTTAGATGCAACTTATCTAGGTTAAGAGTTTGATCTCTCTTGGTGAGAAATCGATCCACCATATTTATGGAGGAAGCTAGAGATTTGTAATAAGTGTGTGCACATATCTTTTATGTACTGCCTTAAATAGTGTCATCCTTATGGATGTGTGTACGAAGTATTATAGCTGATTTCAGCCTAATTTAATCATGGTGATCATTATTTATGCTTCTTTGATGCTAAGTAATTCTCTAACCACATATTAACAACTTCAAACTAATTATTGATTTAGGGATGATTTGATGAACTCATCTGCAATTCAATCCCTAGAAGAGTGTATAACTCTTACAGTAGTGTGCTAATAAAAATACTATCATGGTTAGAGATTATAGACTTTAGAAAGTCGTGTAATCTTATAATCTCATTTGAAAAGAATTTTGCAACATCTTTGGCCAAGGAGTGTTTTAGAGAAATAAAATGACTATTCTTAAAAAATAGATTGATAACCACAAAGATAAAATCATACCTTGTTGATCTGGGCAAAAAATTGATGAAGTCTATTGACAAATCCTCTCATATTTGATTTGGAGTGGGCAAAGACTATACTAATCTTGATGGAGCCAATGAGGATGATATGTGTTGTTGGTAGATTGATCAATTATTCTTGACCAATTAATGTATTAGTTGTTGGTAGATTGATCAATTATTCTTGGCCAATTAATGTGTTAAGTCTTAAGGTAGCTGGAGTCTCCTCTCAATATGTTATCATGTAATTCAATCAAAAATATTCAAATAAAATATGAGGAAGGAGGTGATATTAACATACCCTTATAAATGAAGGATCCTTAGCATATGAAATATTTCAACAATGATCTTGATTTTTTGAGTATGAATTGATCTCATTGAATGAGTGTCCCTTTCCACTTCTTGATTGATGATGATGACGTCAAAGAAATGAGAAGTATATACTATGGTATTTTGAGTTGACGAAAATAGGAGATCTTGAGATAGGATCTACAACCTTGTTCATTTTCCCTTATATTTAATTTCGAAATTCAAGCCCATTAACTTTGTCAGCCACTTGTGGTAGTCAAGATGGATCTCTTTCTGATCAAATAAAAATTTCAGGCTATAGTAATCAATTAATATAATAAAGTGCTATAACATCAAGTAATATTTCTGCTTATGTAATATCTAACTATGAAAATCAGTTCCATCTCATACATTTATTTTTATCTCAATTTCACTAGTAATGTTTGACTAAAGTAAGCAATGGATTTTAAATGCTATATAAGCACCTCCCCAATTCTAAAGGGATCTATTTCAATGATGAAGGGTTGAGAGAAATTGAGTAAAGATAACATAGACATCGGAGGACATAGTTTGACCAACTTAAAGCATCTCTTTTCAAGATTTATGTAGTTAGACAATTGATATGTATGCTATCACAAGTATATAGTAATAATTGACCAACCACAACAACCCTCTTAACTCACACTAGATGGGTAGATAATTAAGGGGGGGGGGGTGAATTAGTTTTTAATTTTTCTTTGAATTAATTAAAATAATTCTACTTTTATTATCTTGTATCTATGAATATCTCATTTATATCTCTATATTAATAAATACATATTAAAAAAAATAAATAGAAGATGATTCACACTTGATTTTAAAGTAGTATGGCCAAACTCCTTTAACTTATCTCCACTTTTGAGGACTCCACCCCGATTTTATTATTTTACTCTTGGAATACACTTTGATCTTGGAGCATTGAAATGGGTTGATAGAGATCAAGATTTATTTTTAGAGTAACGATTGTCTCTTGAAAATCATATTCTTCTCTTTTGCCCTAATTTGAGTGAACTACAAAATTTATATTTAGGTTGAACTCCTCTCTTTTGACTCTTATCTAGTCAAATAGTCAAGTTAAAGTAGGCCTTAATTGGTCACTTGTAGATCTTAAAAAAACCACAAAAATGATCATAAAGAATGATTTTTTTTTTTAACTCTCTTGATACTTCAGATTTTTGGAAATAATTTTCAACTTGAATTTCTCTTTGAATCAACTTTCTATTTAGTCTCGTGCTTATATATGTTGAGTATTTTTTGAGATAAAATTATTTTAATATACAAGGACAAATTTCTAAACTACCTTAACTATGTGAATATATTAAACCACTAATCTAGTAAAAACAATATCAAATCAACACTTGATCATTTTCTCTTAAATTTATTTCACTGTCTTTTCATTTGAAGACCTTCATATTAGTCATATAACTATATTATTGGAGCCATTTCATATAGACAATCAAAACATTAATACTTACACATGAGATGATAACATTTTTACCTCATCATTTTCTTATTATCTATATATCAACACTATAAAATAGTCGTATCCTTGATGAAAATTTGAAATAAAATAAGAAATTTTCTATCATTAAGACTTTAATTCTTTGTTGAAATATTCTAAACCCTTCAATATCATTTAATGCAACAATCTCCTATTAAATTTACTCTAATAATATCCATGAGTCGATTTCATATTAATTTCTAGAAATCATGAAAACTATAATTTCTCTAATGAGTTAATCTATAACTCAAAAAGTTTGACCAATTAAAAGCATCTCTTTTGGGATTAAGGAGTTAGACAATTGATCTATATGTTGTCACAAATATGTAATAATAATTAACCGACCCCAAGAACCTTCTTAACAAGAATGATCATGAGCAGCATCTAATTGTTACTAGCCAAATTGATATTTTTTAATATATATGCAGATAATATTTACATAGTATATGGAAGACTTACTATAGATACTACTCAAGATCATCCTTGTTTTTTCTATAGACAATAATAATGTGAACAAATATCAAGACAAATTAATGTAAGTATGTGTAAAAAATATAATTTATTAGTGATTGCAACAATGATTTTAAGAGTCCTTAATGTTAATACACTTATCAATACAAGTGTGATTGGAATATTATAAAATTTTAAATAGATCAACTTAAACTCATAATGGGCATGCAAGGTTTTGGAGGCCATCTTCAATATGTCATCCTCCATTTGTATTTGATAGTACTCTAACTTTATATCAAGTTTTGATTATATGACCATATTGCGGAGCTTGTCTAATAATTCATTGATCATTGAGATTGGGAATTGATTTGGCATTGTTGCTTTGTTTAAGGTTTCAATAGAAACTATTAGAGGGTCAAATTATCCCCCCAAAAATAATTCTTGAAATAGAATGCCATTTTTTGAAGGTGAAAATATTGATAAGATATGAGGTTTATTAGTTGAGTGTCTAAAATGAGATTGATAGAGTGACCTATTAAGGAAATAATTTATGACTTAGTGTGAACACCTCAAGAATTTGTGCCTTAGCATACCTTCAAGGTCTAATTTGGCCAAATTTGAGAGAGTCAAATCCTCGTGGAGTAAAACTTGATATAATTCAATTATATAAGCTTGACACTTCCTTATCTCTTACTCTATTACTTTTAAGGGCATGCTTATCTTGTTTAGATGAGGGTCACCCTTTTGAGTATTGATGTGGTTCTAAGTCGTTATTAGAATCATCAATCAATTTTAATAATTTATAGAACTAGATTCACCAAAAACAAATTAAAAATAAATAAATGGGTATAGTGGTGAGCTAGGTCATCTCCTTAGTGAAGGCTTTTAAAATTATTTTTATTCTCTAATTTAAAGAATTACGAATTTGATTAGAAGATTTAAATTGATATTCAAAGCAATAAAGGAAATAAAATGGCAAATAAATGTAAATATGAATTTAAAAATTAAATGAATTAAAATCAGTAAAATAAATATGCTTTGGAATGATAAAAAATATAAGAAAAAAAATTAAATAAATTATTAAACCTAAGAAAATAAAATTCTTTTGCAGATCAAACAAGAAAATAATAAAAACTCTATTAAAACTCAAACTTACAATCCTTAGAATGCATGGCTTGATGTCGACCTCTGGGTAGCATTTCTCAGTCTTGCATCTAGTTCAACCGAATTGATTTAAAGTGAAAATGGTAGAGGAGAACAATCAAAATCAACGATGCACTCTTCAGATTCCTATTTTCACATGAGAAAGAAGAATAATATTTTCTCCCTAGAACAACTTAAGAACAACTCCGAAGAAACTCATTTTCTCTCCCCTGTTCCTCCTTTTTGTACCTCAGTTCCGCAAATCGTATTTTCTATTTTGACTTTCTATTTTCTGCTGTATTTTACCGATTTTTCTCTGATTTTTCTTGCATTTTCCCTTCTTCCCGTGTGGCAATAATCAATATTATCTATTTTACCAGATGATAATCGATATTTGAATATATATCCTTCCGCGCGCACGAGAGAATAATCGATATAGTCTAGTTTACCAAATAATAGTCGATATTTGAAAATATATCCTCCGACGCGTGGTTCGATGAAAACCGTTGGATCCTCGCATTATCATTTTGCTCTGAGGGGTGACGTGGCTCGATAATCGCCATTAGATCTCCATCGGCTCTCTGTCCTTTTGCGTGGGCTTTATCGGGATCCGTATGCGTCGGATGTGAGGATAGTCACTGTTGGATTGGCGGCTACTTTTCGTGCGTTGATGGCTGTGATGTGGCATCTCCTGGATCGTCGCGTCTCCTGGCGGTCGTCGTTGGATCCCGGAGCTACGTTTTTGTATGACGGCGGCGATGACGTGGCTTTATGCGGTGTGTTGGATCTACTGGCAGTCGCCGTTGGATCCGAGAGCTACTTTTTGGTATGACAGCGGCGGTAACGTGACTTCATGGTGTGCGTCAGATCTGACCACTAGCGTTACCGTTAGATCTGAAAAAAATAACAAGATACATTTAGTAAATTTATACGAGTGTTGTCATATATAATAATGACGGTCTTTTATTATATTTATTTTAATGTCTAGAATTTTCGAAAAAAATGTATAAAATATATTTCAATTAATCATAAAAATTTAACACAATAATATTTTATTTAAAAATAAAATAAATGGAATTAAGCCTTAAGATATGAAATAAATTCGTATTAATTTTCTTTTTATTCATAAAATATCAATTTAAATTAAGATTTAGAGAGGTTATTTAAATAAAAAATAAAATAATTAATATGATAACTTGTGAAATATTTCTCAAATATGTATTATTCTCCCTGATTTGATAATAAATTAAGATATAGTTTTCATAAGTTATCACATCCTCCAACTTGAATCATTGCTAGTCTCTAAGCAATGAAAATAAAATATGAATTTAAATAGAACTGACTAATCTTAACTCTATGATGAAGTATACACTTTTTCATATAACATAAACTCTATGATGAAGTAGTCAATAGTACAAAGAAGTTTAACCTAAGGTTTTTAATCATTGAATACCAAAGATTAACGTGACACTCTACCACTGAGTTATATCTCTTATTGACCCCTATCGAAAAATAGAACTGACCAATCCTAAGTCAAAGGGTAGAGAAACTCAATGCCACTATTCAATACTGCCTAAGTTGAGAGGTAGGGAATCTTGGATGATGATAAGATCTTGAATCTTTATTGATACATTATGAAAAATTCTCTTTCCATGCACTATGTCTATTGTCCATAATGATTTCATAGCTATGTAATTTATTGATTTACATTGATAATTATTTTAATAGTCTGGTGCACAAAAAGTTATGAATAGCTCCACTGTCTATAAGAATTATGACAATCTCATCATGTAGTGTCCCCCTCAAGTTTATGGTGATGTGTTGTGCAAATTTTGTGACATAATCTAAAAGAATTATAACAATCTCATCATGCAGAGTCCCCCTCAACCAATCTGTCTTGGTCCTATTTTTAACCTTTTTTAATTTTTTGCACAATAAGATGTATTTTTTGACCTCAACTAATCTCTTTTAACTATTGTTGTAATTAAAGATTTAATAGATCAAATTTAAATATATAAATTTGACCTTTATGTATAAATATCAAACAATATACTAGTAAATATCTGAGTCTATCACATGGAGAGTTATAAATTTGAATTAATTATTAGAAATGTATAATTGAGTAGAATGAATAATAGATGAGAATATTGTAGAGTAATACTTAGACATACTTAAAAATCACAATGAAGGTATTTTCACATAAAAAATACTAGAGAATCTATAGTGGAAATGAAACCAAGAGATTAATTAAAATAATCCATGAATTAAGATTTCAAATTCAAGACTTTCTATCTTTATCAAGGTGTACTAAGATTTAATCAACATACATAAAATGGAAAGAAATAATAGAAAGAGGGTAAAATAAACCTTAATTCACTTGTGGATATGCCATATGTACATCTACAAGTGAAGTGAGAGTGATTGATTCTTGAGAGGATCCTCCTCTTGTTGCTGAGGTGGCTGTCACCCACCTCAAGTTGAACAGACTTTATGTTGACAATGGTGCTCACCAACATGCGTTAGATCCCAACCCAAGGAAGATAATCCTCCAATTATACATTGACGTGACTTAGTCGTTGTATATTAAATCACACAAATATAAAATTTATAAAACTAGAAAATATGAATTTTTAGATATTTAGAAGTATTTCTAAATAACTATATCAATTATAATTCAATAAAAATTACAAAAAACAATGGTAATTTTCCAAGTCGATCACATGGATTTAATATAATACCTAGTAATTATTCAGATTTTTTCTCAATGAATACGATTTTCTATGAATTTTATATTAGGAAATAAAAACGAAATATATTTAAAATTCACGAAAAAGGGAAATAAGGGCACAGACGTCAGGATGATGTCAGCACCCGGCGAGCGCAAATCGGGCAAAAACAGAGTTCCACCCGGCAATTCTTATGTAAGCGATTACAAATGATTTAATTGATCAAATTAAGATCTGTAAGAGCTAGAAGAATCGTAATAGAACAAAGTATATTTTGGTAAATTAAAAACACAAAAATTATCACTAAATGAAGCGTAAAGTAAATTGAAAGTAGGAAAACAGAGTTCCGACGTCGCAACGGCGATGCGTTGACGATGCACCAGAATCTTGAGCGTTCGGGAGGGTCGTCGTGTAGTGTCCACGGCCTCAAAGGCTCTCATTGGACAAAGACGACGTGGGCAATCTCTAGATCTTCTCGCAAAGTCTAGAGATCAATGAAGTGGGTCGTCGAATCGTTTCCGGCAGCTGTCACCCAGCGGAGCGGAAAAATGGCGACTTTGCGGCTCTCCGGCGGCTGCCACCTGACGGAGAGGAGCTAGATGGAGGTGGGGCACGTGTCAAGGAGCTTCATCCTCAGGTCTGCGCAGCAAGAGGAGGCTCTTCATCGCATCTGGTACGCTCTCAGGAGGTGGCGACTAGTCTCTCGGCGGATCGTCCTCTTCCCGACGACGGCTTGTTCGTCGATCAATCGGAGATGATTTACTCGATGGATTCGCGATCCTTTTTATTGCGAATCGTTCAACAATTTTAGTAGCAATGCTCCGCAAATCGCGTTGACGAGATTTTCGCCGATGATCCAGTGATTCTCGTTGCTTAATCCTTCACCAGCGATCTGCAAAAAAGTCGTGATAATCAGATAAAAATATATGAATTTTGACTCTGGGAGGATTCGAAACCGCGCTGGTCGTCCGCCTCTTCTGAAGAAGGTGTGACGGGGGTTTAGTCCCACATCGGTTGTGTGCCGATTTTTTGGGCGAATATATAGTAATGTTAGCTTTATAAGCAAAGTCCATTCTCTCGCGTGTACAACCACTCCTTGCCCCACAGCCGGCTGGCCACTAGTGATGTGGAAGGGGAGTGGCGTACACGTGCCCTATCGGTCCCCAAGCCAAGCTGCTCGAGCCCTAGCTCGCGGCTACTCCCCGACTACGCTTCCAATCCGCTTTTGGGCCCGGCTGACCGACGGGTCCCCCCATTTTTGTAATATTTTTATTTTTATTTCTTGTTCTTCATTTATCTCAAAAGTAAGACTGTAAAAATCGTATAAAATCACATGATTACCCAAAAATTCACGTTAATCAATTGAAAACCAAAAATCATTCTTTAACATAAATATAAGTCTATTTATCTTGAGTTAAGATTAAAACTATATTATTTACTAATTATTAACTCATGATAATGAAGACTTATCACACCCCCCAACTTAAATCATTGTTAGTCCCTTAGCAATGGAATTACGAAAATAAAATTTTACAAATCTCAAACATCATATTTCAATACAGAAAAAATATATAATTAGAAATGATGCACCTTTAAATACTTTAGATTCTTATATCAAGTATTTAAAAATGATGTCAAGTACTTAAATGTTTAAACACTCCTTGGAATAACAATCTAGACTTCACTTCTTCTATTCACATCTTTATCACTTCTTCACTCATAGATATATTTGCAAGATATTCTAATTATCAATACTCATCCAAGAATAATATTGATCTTACATTTCCTTTTTTCTATGACTTGATTTTTGAAGTTTACACTATATTTCTTCCTTCTTCTTTTTTTTTATTTTATTTTTATAAATAGTAGATAAGTAGCTTTTCCTGTAGACAAATTTAAACAATAAGAATGATGTCTCACACCCTCCATGTGTACTCTTCATTTTCAGGGCTTTCACTTTATCCACTTATTTTTCAGCAAATGTTTTTCTATGCACGATTTTCGATAATGAGAATGATGTCTCACACCCTCCATGTGTACTCTTCGTTTCTAGATTTTTCACATTTCTCTCTCTTTTTTTTTTTTCAAAATAAGTGATTTCTCCTCACAAGTCCTATAGATTAGGGTAAAAAAATCTCCATTAAACTCAAATGATCAATTAAATTTTCACATCAAGTAAATAATATCTATCAAGATTATGAAGTGAAAATCTGTAAAATCAAATCCATGTTATCTATCATGTATCCAAAGAGTATTCCAACATTTTATGCTATTAGATCATTCTTTTGACTCAATAATAATCTTCCTAGTATCTTTTGGTATCAATCAATCTAATTGATTTAATTTTTCATGCATGTAATATGATGTAAGGAATTTGTAAATTAGATAGTTCTGACAATTCTATTTTCTATTTTCAGTTCTATTTTTAGCAGCAATAAATTTGTCAAAAATAAATTAAAACTATCTTCTTTATTGTTGTAATTTCGAATTTCAGTAATATATATTTAGGGGATTGAAATGTGAGAAAAGGGTCTTCTAGAATTTCAAATTTTAGGTTGTTTTTTTTCTGCTATTTTTGACAGTTTGTTGTTTATGACAGAAAACCAGAAAATAGATGTTGCAATTTTTTCGATTTTTTTTTTTAGTTACTATTCTAAGTTGAATAAAATGCAAACACATGTTCTTAATCGTCCTACAGCATAAATTAATAATGAATACTTCACCCCCCAACTTAAAAATAACATTGTCCTCAATGACATAGAAAACTCGAAACAGAATATATAGAAAATATAATTTTCAAGTAAAGCATGCATATCTACAAAGTTAAGCATTAAAAATATTTTCATAAATGATGAAGCTCAGAAAGACATCATCTCAACCTCGTTTTTAATTTTCTACTTCATCTTACACTCCTCCTCTTACACTTTTTCGAAAAAAAATAAATACAAAAACAAGTATTACGAAATTCTAAGAAAAACAAAGCTTAAAAAAATCAAATAGAATGAAATAAAAACCATGGGTTACCTCCTATACAGTGCTGAATTTAATGTCTCCAACTAGACAGCTCTTATATCATATAAGATGATCTATGACCATCAAAATATATTTGTATCCTAAGGTAAGTTTCATGATATTCTTTTTCAGATTTAGCATAAATTCATATACTTCATATATATACCTTAACATACTTTCAGCCAAAACAAAATGAAAATTAACAAAATTTTCTCAAAAATAATATTTCCATTTTGAAAAGAATCTTTCCTTATTTCTATCTTGTTTTGTTAGGCTCTCATTCATTAATAAATACTTTCTATTAATAAACTATAAAATGTGATCAGGCCATATAATTTTCAAATTAGCTCTTGCCCAATCTAAATTTTTTTCATCTAAATTGGTATCTCTAATTCTTCCACTCACTCATTTCTTAATGTCTTCTTTTATTTGCATAATCTTTCCCTGCTCCATTTTATCTTCCATACATATTTGTTCAATTTGCGAGGAGTGAAATATTTCAAGCTTAGAAATAATTTTAATGGGCTGTGGGTTTTGAAGGATGGAAGGATTGTCTTCTTTAATCTCAGATCTAATGAATTCAGTAAAATTCAAAATTTCTCCTCCAAAATTATCTCTATATTCATATCTATTATTTTCGTTTGTTCCCATTAGTTGAATCAATTCTTTTTCTAGCTTTTCGTTTCTCAACTCATCAAATTCTTCATCTTACCAAGAGCTATCTTTTGATTTTGGTATATGATATACATCATCATCCTCACAATCAACATCCATGGCTGCAAAATTATGATTAGATTTATTAATTTCGTCTCCTACATCTCCCAAATCAATTGATTTTTCCTCACCTGAAATATATTTTTCTTCATTTCTGTCCTTACTCTCTTCTATTAAAATTTGGATGATTTTTCTATGATCAGTTGCTGTTTCTTCATCTAAGGGTTCTTTCTCCTCATCATGCTCACTATATTCATTCATCAATTGTGAGCAATAAATGATTTTATTCAAATTTTCTGCTACTATATTTTTGGCCTTAATATTCTCATTTACTTCTAATGGATCATCAATTTCTTCTAATAATTGAAAATAAGGATCAGGTAAAATATTCTCACTCAATGTATTCACTGTCCTAACATTTTCATTTCGTGGGTTTTTTTCTAAATTTATCCAGCTAGACTCTTCTTGCTGAAATCTTACTATTGGACAGTTTTCTGAATTTTCTATGGGCTGACTAGGTAGCTGTCCTTTTTCTCTCTTATTCCCAAGGGCCTCTATAATTTGTTTCTAGTGCTGCATCATTTGATTCATAGTTTGTTGCATCATTTGGCTCATTTGCTGCATCATTTCTATAGCATCAGGTTGGGTTTGAGAGGGCTGATTTTTCTGAAATCTATTTTCTTATTTTGGACGAAATTCAGAGTTTGAATAGGGTCTAAGTGCTTCTAGATTTTGAATATTATTTGGGTCTCTTCATGAAAAATTATTTCTCCAATTAAGATTATAAGAATTTGAAAAATGTTCCCTATTTCTATTAAAACCATGAGCTACTTGCACTTGTTCTTGCATAGGGTGAAATGATTGATCTAAATTATAACATTGAAATTCAGAATAATCATTTTCACCATACATAGGACATGTATTATTCGAATTAAGTTGAGAGTTAAAAGGCTTTTTAATATTGTCAATAAGTAAATCAATTTTTTCTAATCTTTGATTAATCTGATTAACTTCATTTCTAAGTTTAGAATCATCATCATGATGCAATTCATAAATTCCTCTCTTCTTATCTCTGTCATATAATTCAAAAGAGGCTTGATCTCTAGAATTTTCACTTAATTATCATAAAGACTGTAAATCTCATCAGGAGTTTTCTCCATAAAAACTCCTCCACATATAGAATCAACCATATTTTTATGTTGTTCTAATAATCCATCATAAAAAATTCTATTGAGCTGCCACTTGGGTATAGCATGATGAGGACACTTTCTAAGTAAATCTTTGAATTTTTCCTATGTCTCATGCAAAGTTTCTCTTGGTCTTTGAGAAAAACTCCATATATGTTTTCTCATATTTTGAGTTTTTCCTAAGAGATAAAATTTTCGAAAAAAAGCCCATTCTATATCTTCCAGCTAGTTAATTCTTTATCTAATGTAGATAGCCAATGACTAGCTTTGTCTCTAAGTGTATGAGGGAATAATTTCATCTTAATAATTTCCGGTGTAACTTGAGGGAGATTAACTAAATCACAGACCATATAAAAATTTTCTAAGTGCTGATAAGGTTCCTCTAAAGGCAATCTATGAAAATTAGGGAGCATTTGAAAAATTTCTAGATTTATTTCGAATTTAACAGTGGGTGCTAATGGGATTCTAATATTAGATGCTCTTTGGAATGAATCAGGGATATAATGATTTTTCATGGCCATAGGATTGTTCTCAGTTTGACTTGTACTTCCTTCAGGATCCATCAAAATTAATTTTTCTTTCGAATTTTTATTTTTGAATGAAATAATGAAAGGATTTTCTAGCCTTGGATGCAAAGATCTTCTACTATGCATAAAAATCAATAAATTCGAGGGAAAAAGTTAGTAATTGTTACCCTCTTTAGGATGCTCTAGTCCTTGCCGTGCTTCTTTTCGTTCCCTTTTTTTAATAAAAATTGGTAAAAAAAAAAAAAACAAGAGTTAAGTTAAAACAAAATAAAGGATGACATCTGTGCTTGGCGAGTGCAAATCGGGCGAAAATAGAGTTCTACTCGGTGATTTTTACGTAAGTGATTACGAACGATTTAATTGATCAAATTAAGATCTATAAGAGCCAGAAGAATCGTAATAGAACAAAGTATATTTTGGTAAATTAAAAACACAAAAATTATCACTAAATGAAGCATAAAGTAAATTGAAAGGAGGAAAACAGAGTTTTGGCATCACGACGGCGATGCGTCGACGATGCATCGGAATCCTGAGCATTCAAGAGGGTTGTCGTGTAGTGTCCACAGCCTCGAAAGTTCTCCTTGGACAAAGACGACGTGGGCAATCTCTAGATCTTCTCGCGAAGTCTAGAGATCAATGAAGTAGGTCGTCGAATCATCTCCGACAGCTGTCACCCGGCGAAGCGGAAAAATGAAAACTTTGCGGCTCTCCGGCGGCTGCCACCCGACGGAGAGGAGCTGGATAGAGGTGGGGCGCGTGTCAAGGAGCTTCATCCTCAAGTCCGCGCAGCAAGAGGAGGCTCTTCATCGCATTTGGTACGCTCTCAGGAGGTGGCGGCTGGTCTCTTGGTGCATCATCCTCTTTCCGATGACGACTTGTTCGTCGATCAATCGGAGATGATTTACTTGATGGATTTACGATCCTTTTATCGCGAATCGTTTAACAATTTTAGTAGCAATGCTCCGCGAATCGCATTGACGAGATTTTCGCCGATGATTCAGCGATTCTCGTTGCTTAATCCTTCACCGGCGATCTACAGAAAAGTCGCGATAATCAGATAAAAATATATGAATTTTGAGTTTGGGAGGATTCGAACTCACACCAGTCGCCCGCCTCTTCTGAGGAAGGTGTGACGGGGGTTTAGTCCCACATCAGTTGTGCGCCGATTTTTCGAGTAAATATATAGTAATGTTAGCTTTGTAAGAAAAGTCCCTTCTCTCGCGTGTACGACCACTCCTTGCCCCATAGTCGGCTGGCCACCGGTGACGTGGAAGGGAAGTGGCGTACACATGCCCTATCGGTCCCCAAGCCAAGCTGCTCGAGCTGTAGCTCGCGGCTACTCCCCGACTATGTTTCTGACCCGCTTGCAGGCCCGACTGGCTGGCAGGTCCCCCTATTTTTGCAATATTTTTATTTTTATTTCTTGTTCTTCATTTATCTCAAAAGTAAGACTGTAAAAATTGTATAAAATCACATAATTACCCAAAAATTCACGTTAATCAATTGAAAACCAAAAATATAAGTCTATTTATCATGAGTTAAAGCTAAAACTATATTATTTACTAATTATTAACTCATGATAATGAAGACTTATCATACATCATTAGAGGATAAAAGAAAAGAGCAAAAATCTATCATACTTTTGTGGAATGAGAAGGAGAAAAGTAGACTCCAAAGATACATTTTTGGAGAAAGGAGAATATGAATAATGGGGAGGGATAGCTCTCTCTAAGAAACTTGAAAATGATCTTCGATGAACAGCAACCAGAAACTAAGAAAGATGTTCACTAGTCATACACTTTTTGATGGCTCTCTCTCATGGTAAATTGAGATCCCCTTTGATGAAAATGTAAAGGGGTAAATATAGATAGTTGAGGGGATGGTTTCTTTTCCCTCCTTGTCGGTTTGATTCTTCCTAGATGTGTGAATGGTTGAGAGTCGTTCATATCCCCCTAAATGGCCAACCATCTTTTTTTTAAGTGATTGGTTTAATTGGTCACACCACCACTTTCATTTAGCCATTTTGACTTGTCACGCTCCCTCCTCTCTCTTAATTTTCTACACTTTATTTTTCTTAATTAAGAAGATGTCATAAAAGAAACCTCAAAAAATATAAAATATCCATCTCATTAATAATAATTATATTTAAGTCCATATTAAATATATATTATCTTAGACATCCAAATATCATCTAAATGAATTTATGAAAGATAAGAAATTTTGTTCACCACTTTTTATATGTTCAAGACAAAATTTCAAACTAATAATCCATATAAAACTTATTGTTTATAACGTGTTAAATTTGTAAATTATATTTTAAGGATAATTCGGACCTCTTACATGAAAATTAATTGAATTATAATAATAACATCCTACATTAAAATCAAGACATTAGGCTTAACAAATATAATCAAAGTATATACATATGATCCAAATTTAGAATATAAATATAATATTGTTATCCTTCTTACATCTATGACATAGAACAAAGCTCTCACTATAGTAGAAACATAATTCTTTATCTTTCATTGCTTGTAATTCTTGCTCTATTGCTTCAACTATTTGTGCTTTTTCATGTAAGAAGTAGAAGGTAATGAAATAATTTTTGATATAATTTCTCAATCTGAGAAAATAGCCTAGTGCTCAGATTGTTTTTCTCATTACTTAGGGGAGGAATGTACAGTAGCTAATTAAGCTTATAAGAATTAGGTGGATATTGATTCCAAGCCAATTACATTGTTTGAGATGTATCTCAATTTAAGCTGATGCATCTCTGATATTTCTAAGGTCAATGTGCATGTACATTGCATGTGTTGATTGACTTTTCAACTTCAATCATTTTAGATATATGTTCTCATTTACTTTGATAAGTAGATAAGTATGTTCAGGAGATATGTTGCAAGTTATTTAAATTTAGCTTTAAATCTAAGAATCAATCCACCTTACTTGAGGTTAAGAAGACACTCATTCTTGTTTTTGGTGCTTGAAAAGTCAAATCAATGCTCTAATTAGATCTTGGAATCATACAAATCATAAAAACAAAACCTATCTTCCATCTGTAGGTATTAGTATACATTGTGTTTGTCTAGACTAATTATGACAGTGTTGAGGGATTCCTTTTTAGGTATGGATTTGAGTATAAGTACTTCTATATGAGTCTAATCTTGCCTTATAGATTTTCTCCATTAAAAATTAGGAGTTCAGCTCTATTGTTAGTTCAATAGAATTATATATAAAAGTCTTGATTCCATGGTGATTGTTGTGAGTCCTAAACATGTGCCATTTTTTTCTTGAACATGTGGAGAAAAACTCAACACAAGAATTATCACCTTTTTCAAGCTTTGTTTCATCATCTCACCTTATCACCTTAGCTCAAGAGTTGCCATCCTTTTCAAGATTTGCTCCATCAGCTCACTTTGTCACCTTAACTCTTACTTGGGTGCTTCAACATCATTCTCAATGTAATTCTTCTTAAGTGAGATAGAAAAATAGGGATTAGGGAGAGAAGATTTAAATTGTGGAGATCAAATCAGTTTTGCCATAAGTTTGTAAAGGATTTCCAAAAGAATCAATGACCAAATATTTTTCTATCACCCACATAAAATTGTCTCCTTATTTATAACCCTTAGTCCTTTCATTTTTCATGTGGATACTTTCTACTTCTATGTGTAGCGGTTAGATATATAGAATTTAAAAGCTTCTTCCTTCTTGAATAGTTCTTAATGAGAGGTTTTTATCAATCTCATGCTATATTGAAGTAATTTCATGCTAGTGTGGACTAAATTAGATTGATTGTTATTTGAGGTTACCTACTTTTTAATGACATAATATGCTTGTAAGATCATGTAAAATGTGAGATGTCTTGGTAACAATGATTTAATTATTAGTAACTCTTAATTTATGAATTATATAGAGGGCTACTAATGTAGAATTTATTTGGGTGTATTTATGAGGTAATTATATGCTTGGATAATAAGAGAATAATTAAGTTAGTGAAATAGTCATATCATGGGAGATCAAATCTTGTACAAGTTTGTAAAATAGAATTCTTTTGAAGAAAACATAGGAGTTCAAATTGAAGCTCATATTGTGGAGTGGGACAATTAACGATGATATCACATGAAAAATTGTGATGTTATTAAATATGAGAATATATGGATGTACTATCATTTATTCTTCCATTGTGAATAAGACTTAATATGACCTAAGATGATATATTTATACATATGAAAACATTTGAATAGAATTTTAGTAACATTATGACCAAATTACTTATCCTTTGGTTTACTTGAATTATTTTTATGACTTTTGGGTCCAATCTTAATTCAAGAATCATTCTATGAATCCATTTTATTATAAATCAAGAAGAAATTTTTTTACTTGTCTATATTAGATAAGGAGTTTGACCATGATAGCTAACTACCAATTGTTTAAGTTTTATTCACCTAGAAGTTGATAGAGAATATAGTTATCTTGTTTTACATTGTTGGCTACACAAAAAAACTTAGATATTGAAAACTTATAAACTTACAAACTTATAAAGAGAGTAGTAGACACGTTTTCTTTGTCACGAGGAAACACTAGTTGCAAGAATGTCAGTAACTAATAAAAGTAGTCTTGTACTTTCATATGCTTTACCTTTTTGCAAAGGTGTGCAAATGCATACAACGTCCTAGATGTGTATGGACATTTTCTATTCATAAGTGACTTTTCAATTAAATAGAAACTTGACTACATTTAAATCAGTTAACTTAATAAATTTTATTATTCATATTTATTATACTATGATATCTTAATTTAATAATTAGTCATATTTCAATGATTTATCAAATAGTGTATTATATCTATTCAATGGATGTAATTCTATTTGGAATGTCTCTTTTGTATATAATATGTTATTTTTAGAATATTTTTATTTCAAATCTGTTATGTATTTAATGTTTAGTGTATTGTAAAGTATATATTTCTATAGATAACTTTGTTTCCTTGGCATGAGGTAGTACACCATACTCTAATGGCATAAAGAGTTTGACACCCACATGGTAAACTAAATAAATATATTTCTTGTAAATAACATTTGGCTACTAATTCCTTAACTTATTTTTTTAAACACTTTTCAACATAATAGACATCAACAATATAAGAGGGCTTATGAGGCTTTTGTTAGTCATTATCTTGTCATGACATCACAACAATATTTTTGAATACTATATTTCATAATGTTCATGTTAAAATATTTTTATTAAATCTTAAATTTTTATAATATATATGTAGTTTTCAAATGTTTTATATGAACAATGTTCAATGATAATATTTCAACTCTACTATTGATAGAAGATTCAACTTTATAATAGAAAAATACTAAAGTGTTATGTTGCTCTAGTATCATAATTGTCCTTCCATGGTGTATTTTTCTGATCAAATAGGCTGAACTTATTTTATTGCTGGATTTTCAAGTGATTTATTACTTTTTCTCTTGTTGATTTGTAATTACTCAAGGAGCAATTGAGAATTCCTCAACTAGAGAAAAAGTTGGGGTCTCTTCATTTAAAATCTGCCTTAGAGTAACAAATCCCAAATATTTCTTTGAAAAGAGGGATGCGTTAGAGATTAATTTTTTTTTATGGGATGTCCAATGATACTTTGAGGCAAATACCTCATAAGAGCAAGGAAAGGTATTTTTCATGGGTCTATATCTTACATAATATGCTAAAGTTTGGTGGTGTACCTAGGTGGAGGATTGCCAACAATCATCGAAATCATGCTAACTTGACTTTGCTAGCGAAGTTAGAGAAAATTTCACTTCACAAATAGTGTATTGGCAACTCGACCAGCATGTGCTAACTCAAATATACTGGCACCATGTGTAAATATGTGAAGAAGTTCTCTTTTGATGCTTGAGGTGCATAACATGTTTAAAATATATAAGCTCTATAATTTCACAATGTACTTGTAATTGTGGGCTCAAGTTGAGCTTTGACAAAGAGGGTGGAGGATCTATCTAGCATAATCATAGCAACATAAGCACGACAAGATCACTATAAGCAGTGAGAGACGAAGACAACCGATGACTCATAGCTATAAGGAGGATGTACTTAATGAGTAAAAAGTAGTGTTTTCATGAGCCCAAAAGACGTCACTATAAAGTCAAAAGACCCATGATAAGTGACATATTATGACTTAGGTTTGTCCCCCTCATTGATGTACTTGAAGATTTGGCACCACTAAGCCAATCAAAATACTCATTAGTAATGACTAGATACTTGTTTTCCATTATGACCTTATTCAAAGCCCTTTAATCCATGCATGATCATTGTGAGTGAAGTTGATGCTATGATCCATTTCTCATTGCATGAAAAATTTAGATTGAATTTCTATAGCATAATATTTTAAAATTTCTCAAATAAATATTCTACTTGAGGGGATTTTAGCTGCACTCCATCCTTTGCTGAGGCTTGGCTGTCCATCTTGTCCTCCAGCTCTCATAGGGTAATGAGGAATATGTCTTTGCCATGCCAACATTCTACCTTTACTTACAAGGTTGAGATCATCTAGGGACTCACTTGCAAGCTTGCCATGCCTAGGACAAAACATGTTTACTCATCACCATTGATATAGAGAAAGATGTCTACATGTGGCTTCACATTAAGGCAATTTTAGGATGATATTAAAGTCATTCATTGGAAGGATGATAAAATCTGATTGGCCCTACTGCACAGTCGTGGCTTGCAGTTTTGAGTTGACATCTTTCACACTGCTGTCTATCGAGCCAAAACTAGTCTTAGAGATTTCACTTCACACTTTGATAAGAAATGATGTGTCACCCTACTATCAGCCATTGCCCTTGTGGTCTTGCTGTCGACTGATGTTTCCCTTGAAGAGTAATGTCTAGGTTTCCTTGGAATAATTTGACCCTATAATGTTCCCAACATTTGTAAGGGGTTGAGTATTGAAAGTTCTTCAATAATCGGGTTGGTTGATCCCGCATCATGATGGGGTTAAACAATTCCCGTGCCTACCTCTGATCTGCTCGATTCAGGACAATGCACCTTGCAATTTGTCCTACTGCAAACATAATATCTCATCTAGTGCAGGCCCTCCAACTGTAGTGATGGCCCCTCGTCCAATACTTATTGTCCTCTGCTCTGGTGTTCTCCCCTTCCTGCTCCTAGGTTGTTTCTCCCTTGACCATGGTAGGTGCATTGATTGGGTCCTCTTTACAATTGCAGGTCATTGGTTGTCTCCATCTTCCACTACATGCAGTGGTCTTGTACTATTACTACCATCATACTAGTGAAGTTCACCCCATTCCATTGAACCCTAGCTAAGCCCATGGCTGTAGGCCAACTATGAAATAATGGAACTTATCTATTTCAAACATGTACAATGCCTCAAACATTATAAGAGAAAACTTCTCTACATATTCCCGAGTTGCCAATATGTTGTTGATTAGGCAAAGTTATTCATTGACTTCTCTAGTGAAGTCACTGGTATACATTCACGACAAGTACCTTTTCCTACTCTGATGAGATATTCACCTCTAAAAATATTATACGAGATCCCATAAGAAATTTTCGATCTACTATGCATTCTTCTCTCGAGAGAAAGATTTGGGCTCATGTGCTCTAATGGGTGATGTATCTTTGTATCTTGTTTCCTTCACTTCTATTGGTGTTGACTTCTTCATGGTAAGGACATTAGCTTTGATGTCATGAAGGCAGTACTGATGCCTGGCTTTTCAGATCTGCACAAATATGTCATCAATGGGTACGTTGACCTTCTCCTCGTCTATATGTGGGACTCAGATGGACTTGCCCAAGAGGTCTAGTCTCCTCGCTATGGGATGTATGGATCTGCTCTAAGCCTCATCTGAAGCAGACCCATCATGAATGATTTACCTGGTTCAACAATTAGTTCTATGGAGTACATCAAAGTAGCTAAAGGATTTTTTGTATGCCATGTGTCAACCTGGTGATTAAATTGGAAAATGAGTCCTCACAATTGGCTATAGCATTTGACTTCTCCATCAACCATAACCGTTGACCAATTGGTCATGTCAGCTTTATACTTTCACCAACCAAGTAGGCATATTTTCTGGATCTTTATCACGGATACTTGGGATGAACTCTCTCTGTCTCTGTCTCTGTATGTCTTGGTTTCTCTCTCTCTCTCTCTAATAAGACACCATGGATGGATTATCGTGAGAAGAGAGGTAATTTTCCCTCGGAATAACTCGATCCTGATGGACATCACTATCACACGCTTGAGGACCTAATAGAGTTTACATTCAGTTACTCTTCGAGATATTCCGATCGCAGGCGCTTTTTTTTCGAGTTCTCCTCCCGTTCGTTCTTCGAGAAGGATGGAAAGTCAATAAATCATACGGAAGGGCACACAGGGAGAGAGAGAGAGAGAGAGAAAGAGAGAGAGAGAGAGAGAATATCGTAGTGCTAGAACCTCAGATCCGTGGATCTCAGGTTCTAGCAGGATATCGTAGTCAAGAGAGTCCACACTCGTTGGCGTTGACTTTTCAGGCTAAAAGCCTAAGCCTTGTTGTTGTCATGAACGCGTTATTGACGCCTGACTTTTCAGATGTGCACAAGTCTGTCGTCTATGGGTACGTTTACCTTCTCCTCTTCTTTATGTGGGGGTCGGATGGACTTGCCAGGATGTCGAGTCTCCGCACTACGGCACGTATGGATTTGCTCTAAGCCTCATCTGAGGCAGACCGTCATGAATGATTTACCCAGTCCCACAGTTAGTTCTATGGAGTGGGCCATCATAGCAAAAGGATTTTTTTGTATGCCACGTGTCTAAACCAATTGTCAATAGCATTCGACTTCCCCATCTACCATAACCGTTGACCTCATGGTGGAAGGACGCCAGTGGCCGCTTTATAATTTTAACTAACCAAGTAGGCACATTTTTTGGAGGTTTATCATGGATACTTGAGCTGGGCTCTCTCTCTCACTCTCTCTTTGTCCTTACGCATGATTTATTGGTTTCCCATCCTTCTCGAAGAACGAACGGGAGGAGAACTCAAAAAAAGCGCCTGCGATCGGAAAATCTCGAAGAGTACCTGAATGTATACTCTACTAGGTCATCAAGCGTGTAACAGTGATGTCCATCAAGATCGAGTTATTCCGAGGGAAAATTAACTCCCTTCTCACGATAATCCATCCATGGTGTCTTATTAGACAGAGACAGAGAGTGCCTCAGGTTCTACAAGGCTCCGTAGTGAGGCCGTAGCCGAAGGGAAAGAGGGGATCGTAGTGCGTGTCGCCGACGTTCATGGGGAGCTGATCTACAGATCTGAACCAGGTGCGACCGAGCTTCCCGGAGAATCCATGGTCGCCGAACAGGACGTCTGCCACCCCAGCGCCCTCCGTCCCCGGCAACCACGCCGCCACCAGAGCGTCAACTCCGGCGAGGTAGGGTTCCACCACCACCGGACGGCCGGAGACGACGACGACGACGCACTTGACGTGCTCGCACACGCAGCGAATCGTCTCCGGCCCGGGAGAGGCCAGTGTGAGGTTGGTGCTGTCGCCATCTCCCTCAGCGTAGGGGTGCTCTCCGACGACCACCACGGCGAAGGAGAAGCCGCCGTTCTCGACGAAATCAGCGGCGGGGTTCTCTGAATAGACAACCTCCGTGGCCGGATCCACCGCTTTCTTCACGCCGGCGAGGATCGTCGTTCCTGCCCCCGAACCAAAGAGAAAGAAGCTTTAGAATTCGACCCCCCAAGCTCCTCTTAATGATCTCAAAGACAGAGAGAGAGAGAGAGAGAGAGAGAGTCCAGCAATCTTTTCTTCGGAGAACAACCCAGATCGTCGTTCCTGTCCCGAAGCTCATCTCTCTCTCTGTCTAAAAGGATGCTTACCGAGGGTGTGGTTGTTGCCGCTGAGGCCCTGCCAAGTGATCGTCCAGCCGCCGCACTGGTAGCCGAGGTTGTCGGCGTGGCTGCCCGCGACGAGGATGCGGGGGGCCTTCTTGGGGAGTGGCAGCAGCGGCTCAGCCCCAGGCTTCCCGTTCTTCAGCAGCACCAGCGACTTCCTCACCGCCTCCCTCGCCAGATCCCGGTGCTCCTGCGTGGCGGCGGCGCCGTCGTCTCCGGTGAGTCATACCCATCAAAGGTCGGCAAAGCCTCCGGCCATCTACGTAGAAGAGTTCGAGTCAACGCACCTGCTTGCCCAGCTGGTCGCCCAGGGAGGGCTCCGGGAAGGGATTCTCGAAGAGCCCCATGGAGAGCTTCACCCGCAGGATCCTCCTCACGGCGTCGTCTATCCTACTTATCGGGATGAACCCCCCCTTCACCAAGTACGTGGTGTCTCGGAGATATTCGGTCAAGTTGAAGGGAAGCATGATCTGCAACATTATCGGCACCAGCCCTGATCAATGTCATATAAACGTATATATCTACGGAGAGAGAGAGAGAGAGAGAGAGAGAGAGGACCATATCTACGCCGGCGAGGATGCCGGTCTGGAGAGAGAAGGTGTAGTTCTTTCGAGGTGGGGAGGTGATTCTGTCGAGGCCCTGCCAATCGGTGATGACAAATCCCTGGAGATGGAGAGCCGTTAGGTGACAGAAGGGAATGTCGCGGTTTAACGGTGGAGACGGGCCATGTACCCTGAACCGGAGCCTGTTCTTGAGGAAGTCGGTGATGAGGAAGCGGTTGGCATGCATCTTGACCCCGTTCCAGCTCGAGAATGAGACCATCACCGTGGAGACGCCCCTGGCGACGGCGTTGTAGTAGGGAGGCATGTGGATGCCGAGCAGGCCGTGGAAGTCGATGATGGTGTTGTTCTCGTTGATGCCCTTCTCCGTCCCCCCGTCGCCGACGTAGTGCTTGGCGCAGGCGGCGACCTTGGTTCTGCGTTGAAAATCGGTCAAAGGTCGAAGATCCCGTAGAGACTGCTCCAGAGAGATAGGACAGGAAGAAGAAAACTCATCTCGGTCGTTGGGGTTACCTTCCGGCGACGAAGGGGACGCCTTTGCGGGAGTTGGCGGGGATATCTCCCTGCAGGCCGGAGATGACCGCCGTCATCGCCTGGACGATCTTCGGGTCCTCGCTGAAGCTCTCGTAGCAGCGGCCCCATCTCGGGTCTCTGCACACCTGGTCCATCGAACGCCAGAAAAAGTTCAGGATAATGACGAAGAAGAAGAAGAAGAGGAAGAAGAAAGGGAATACTTACGGCGACGCAAGGGGCAAAGACGTAGGGGATCCCGGTCGCTCGGACTTCAAGTGCAGTCGCCGCCCCGATCCTCTTCACCAGCTCGGGATCCCTGCAAGAGGGGAGAGGGCAGTGGAAGAATCATGGTGATGCCCAGGGGAGTTAAGGAATTGGGAGGAGGCTTTCTGTAAGAGAACACTCGCCTGGTGGCTCCAAGGCCAATATTATGGGGGAAGACGGTGGCCTTGTAGACATTGTTGTGGCCGTGGACTGCGTCGATCCCGTAGAGCATGGGAATTCCCAGGCGGGTGGAGAGGGCACCTTCCTGGAGCCCCGCCACCAATTTCACCCAGTCCCCCACCGAAGCCTTCTCAACGGGAACACTCCCGCCACCACTCAGCACACTCCCTGCGCCAACATCACCAGTCATGAGACCTACTCTAGCGAGAGAAAGAGAGAGAGAGCAATGGGAATCGCCTACGGACCCACGAAGTACTTCTTCATGACCTCAGGGGACGCGATGGACCGCTCGATCTGCGCCATCTGGCCGATCTTCTCCTCGAGGGTCATGCGGCTCAGTAGGTCGTTCAGGCGAACATTCAGCGGCTGCTTGGGGTCCTTGTATTTGGGGTACTCTGCTGCCGCCGCTGCGGACCAGAAGCAGAAGATCGCGACGGCGATCGCTGCCACCCTCCATCTCTCCGCCTCTGGCCCGGAGCTCATCTCCCTCCGCCTTGTCACCAGAGATAGATCACGGCAAAGCATAGTGCACCAACAAGTACTGGTGAAGACCGGAATTGGAGAGAGAGGGAGCATACGGACGCAGTTTATGGAAGGTAGGGATGGGGAGACTCGGAGTGTGAACTCTTCGGATTCTTCAAGGCTGAAGGGACCCCCCAGCACTCGTTATCCAGGATTTTATAGGCTGAAGATATCTCACAGCACTCGTTATCCAGCTGCGTCGGCGGCATGCGAGAAAAACACTCTTTTATGAGGACTGGATCATGCGGCGACGTGAGTCTATGCTGCTTTCGGCAGATTGTGAGTCTCATCCAGTCACGTGGCGTCAGACGAGCCTAATAAGTAACCGACAGTTGTCTAATGCATCTCGTCAGCTCTTCAGAGACGATTTGGCGGGCATCGTAATTTTATTTTAATTACATCCCTTTAAAATATTTAATTCACAGACGCTTAAATAATGTTATTTGCACATGTATGATTGTTCGTTATAAGCAAAGGCCACACAGAAATACAAGTTTCGCCATAACCTTTGACATTCTTAGACCGTACTCTCTCTCTCTCTCTCTCTCTCTCTCTCTTCAAGGTAAATATAGTCGAGTGTAATTATCTAGTTGACAAAAATAAATAGCTAAACCTGGAAATTACGGAGTGATTTGTATCCAAGTTTAGCATGTAATAATAACTCCATGATAGCTCCTTCATCATCTACTAGCAATGTAACCGACGTCACCGTGATGGAGTCAAAATACCTTCATCGAAGCTGTTGACCAATCCAACCCAACAAAAGGAAAAAAATAGAAACGGGCTGAATGGCCTCATCTCTCACAGTTAGAGCCATCCGTAAAATTGTAGTTCCCACAGTTAGATCGAACTGTTCAGGGGGCTTGAATACTTGAGAAGTCAACAAGCTACAATCAGGGCCAGCCATGTTCCCTTACAAGGTGGAACAACGAAGGGAAGAAGGGGGAAAATGACTTGACTATTAAACCGTACTCCTCTCTCTCTCTCTCTCTCTCTCTCTCTCTCTCTCTCTCTCTCTCTCTCTCTCTCATAGAGGTCAGATGCGTATGCTCATCAACAGGCCTTAAAATACCAAATATGTACAGATAAAAAATATTATTTTTGTATTTTTTTCAACTCCCCATTTACCAAAAAAATGGTAAAATGGGCAGTTTGGAAAAAATTGGTTCGTAACCTATGTCATGTTAAGCAGGTACGATGAATATATATACTGTTAGAGAGAGAGAGAGAGGGAGGGAGAGAGAGGAGCTCGCTGGTGAGGACTGGAATGTACAGGCGATAACAAGTTCCTATCCTACTTCTTTGAAATGAGTACAAATGAAAAGATGCGCACAACAGGGCCAGCACATGGTTGTTCTGGTATAACAGGGCGGGCTACATGACATCCGAGAGACTTTTCCATTTAGACCATTTTTTTCCAATCTGGCAACCGAGCACATGGGCAGTTGAAAGAAATACAAAAATAATATTTTTATCCGTATATATTTGGTATTTTAAGGCCTGTTGATGAGCATACGCATCTGACCTCTATTAGCTCAAGAGGGTTCTAGTTGACAATCTGGCAATCATCCACTAATCAGTAACTATGGTAGTGTATATTTTTTTCCATTTGGAAAAGTATCTCGGATGTCGTGTAGCCAGAACAACCATGTGCTGGTCCTATTGTCCCCATCTTTTCATTTGTACTCATTTCCAAAGAAGTAGGATAGGCACTTGTTATCGCCTGTGCATTCCAGTCCTCACCAGCGAGCTGCTCTCTCTCTCTCTCTCTCGCTCTCGCTCTAACAGTATATATATTCATCGTACCTGCTTAACATGACGAAGAGTGCCTACGATAATTGTCCCCATATTTTGCCGCCTTTGTTTCTCTTTCCGGTTGTCTTCCCTTTCCTTTTGCAAATCTTCTCTTTCCCGTTCCAGAATCTTCTCCAGCATCTGGTTCAAGTGTTAGGAAATTGTTGATGGACAGAGAGAACAAGTATATCATCTATGTTGGAGCTGAAAATGTTTCATTACGTCGATTGTTTCTAAGTAACCATGCATGAATATATTTATATAAATGTATATATACATATGTACGTTTGTACAGAGAGAGAGAGAAGGGAGCCCGGAGGGGAAGAAACCGAACCAAGGAGAAGAAAAGAGAACACAAATGCACTCCAGCAAGATAACAGGGTTCGCGAAGGAACCCTAGGACATCAGAGAGTCAGTTAGAGAGGACCCTGTCACTCTCCCCCGGCTTAAGCCCGTTGCTCTTCGACAAACCTTATCTGCCCTCTTCTCCTAGCGGTACATCTTTATTTTCTTGTGATAGTAGGACTGGGTCATAGGCTCGCTCTCAACCTGGGCCGCAGGCACATTAGTGCCTGGGGACATCCCAGTCAGTTCCTGATGATTCATATTGCTGCTTATCCTGAATACATTAATAGGGAACTTGAGCTATGCTCATATTATTGTGAATCTAGTCGAGAACTTAACATAATTTTTTTTCACTCATATCGACGTCATCATTTTCAAAAGAGAATGAATAAAGCTACATCGATCTGTTCTTTTGTATTTGATTTCCAGCTCATAGTAACCTTGAACTCTTCACTGAGGATACGCAATACCTGGCTGATTAGTTAGTGATCCTATATATGTATTTATCTAGACTTTGCAATGGCTTTCACACAAAAGTGATAGAATGTCATGCTTTCTAAAAGGGGTTAAAAATCCTCTTACATTATTCTTTTGTCATGCTGCATGACTTTTACATGACTTTTACATGGTTTTACCTTCATTATGTGGTATTTGACTTTTCTTTCACCTTCTCATAATAATAGGTTTTAATGTCCCATATTTCTTACAAAATTGAGACTAAATAACCTTATCGTTAAGTTTCTACTTTTATCGTCACTTCCATCTGCCTACTATTGTCAAGAACCAGATTTATTATAGCCTCTTTCATAACCACGACTTATAATTTTTATGACCTCATCAACTTCAACCTCTATTATCCTGACGTTGACTAAAAGTGCCTCTACAATTTTTAGCCCCTTTTAAGATCTCAACCTTAGTTTGGAATGATTACTTAAGTGACTTTTTGTCTACCTATTCATCCACCCTTCATATGCTAGTAAGTAACTCAATTTGGAAATATGTAGATAAATCTTTGGATTATTTGACTGTAGTAAGATCATAATCAGAAAACTTAGATTGAATACTTTTTAATATCTTCTCAAAAATTTTCCTTTCAGTGATATCTTGATGGAATCAATATGAGGGTTCATTCCCTTTGGTGGACCCAAGAGACACGTCACACAGGCACCCCTTCTCCCCTAAAGAAGGCGTCTCTGCCTCCAAGAGACACTGCTTGGCGTCCTTTGGGAGGGGACGCCTCTAACTACCTTCCTCTATTTCCTATAAATACTCAGACTCAAGATTACTCGAAAAAAAAAGTTAAAATTGAATTTGGATTAAGGGGACCTCTTTCCGTCTCTTCTCCCACCTTGCCGTCCTTTCATCTCGTCGTCATCCGCTTGTCCACGTTCCGCCTCCTAGCCGTCCACCCTGTCGCCATCGTTCCGCCTTCTAGCCATCCGGCCTGTCACCAAACCCACCTTTCTTTCCTCTCCCATTGTCACCACCGTTCTGCCTCATCACCGCCTGACTCGTCGCTGCCGTTCCGCCTCCTCGTCGTCCGCCCTGTCACCAGCCTGCCGTCGCCACTAGACCCCCTTCCGGCCGTCCTCTTATCGTGGAACCCTCTTCCATTCTTTCTCTCACTATCGCCACCTACCGACTTTAGCCTTCCTTCCTGACGAGACGCTCTCTTCTCTTTCCCCCCATCGCCACGTACCCTCCCTCATTTTCTCTCTTTCTCTCTTTCTTCTCTCTCCCACCGTCGCCAGATACCCCCCCTCACTCTCTCTCTCTCTCTCTCTCTCTCTCTCTCTCTCTCCCACCGATGCCCTCATTCTGCCCCCCCTTTCTCTCTCTACCTTTTCTTTTCTTTTCATCATTATTTTATTATTTCACCTTACTTTTGGACCTCATTTTTAACCTCCGGCCCAAATAACCCATTCACTTCAAACCACACCAGTCGACTCCTTGGTGCAAATCACTCAGTTTGAACCTTAGAAAATCACTGACAAATCTCATGGAACTCGAACCAACAAGAATCTTCAAGATATTAAAAATCTTCATTGAAAAAGTGTGTTGATTTTTAAATTACTTGTGAAGTTGGTCATTGTTTTTAAATCTTTACTATTAAATTTGTGAGATTCATAGGATAGCCACCTTTGTATGAAAGATTGATGGTCCTAACCCTGGTTGAGAAGTTTTGCTTGATTCTTTGAATTAGATAACCTAATAGGTAATTAATGATCCTAATTCTTCTAAAACTGTGAGATCATCCGAATATTAAGTCATCAAAGTTTTAATTTTAATCAACTTTAAAGATTAATGTGTAACTCTTTTTAGGGAGATCTATTCTGGCCCTTTGTCCCGCATCAAATCTTCTCTAAAAATTCTCATTTGATTAAAAAATACAAAAACTCGAGATAAAAACTCATGAAAAAATTCATCTAGCTTCATAAAGCTTATCTCAAATTTTCTACATATTGTTTGAAGTTTTGATTATGTGACATTTCTATCCCTATGAAACTCTTCTTTAATAATTCTCCATGTAATACTATTTTGTAAGAAAAAACTAAAATAGAAAAATAAACAGCACAAAATTGAGAACGAGATAGCTTGGAATAGTGAGTGAGAAGAGCGCACAAAGAGTCAAAACCCTAAAAATGAAAATTAATATCCCAATTCACTATCTTCAACAAAAGAAAATATATTCATTTATGAGGGGAGAGGTTGAAGTAGGCCAGCCCACTTCAGCATATCATGACAGATGTGACTCAATAAGGTATTACATGCCTTCATCATATCCACGTCATAGGGGTGAATTTTTCCCACCTCTTGCCGTTGCATCATTATAAACGCACCTATTATCTATCTACATCCTTAACTATGGGGACCTGATATAACCACTTTAGGTCGCTTGCATAAGCCATACACATTACCAAGGTTTATGGGTTTAATGTTGCATGGCAACCTGCTTAGCTACAACGTTGCCTATGTGAACGAGGTCAGAAAACTATGGCGTGAATTTGGTCATAATATGTCCATGCTGAGCAACCTTCTTTCTCTAACGCCTCCTCTGCACTACTACTTCTGCCACCGCTGCAGTTCCTTGCTTCGCCATGTTTTCCCCCATAAGAGTTGACGGAACTATGGTTATCACGGTTTGTCGTAATCCCTCTCGTCTTTCCTCTTCCTCCCTTTTCTCCCTCCATTCCAAAGGACACCCATTGGAGGTGCTTGAGGACCCTGCGAAACACTAAGTGCCCCTCCAACTGGATTTATCACTGATCTCCAGAAGAGCTTGAGTCTTCGGTGGGGAAGAGGAAGAAGAAAGAATCTGCCCTTGCGGAGCAAACATCCTCCCAGGTTCTTTGCATCTTGTCGTCTCCACCTTTCTCGCCTTGAGATATTCTTCAAGCTTACAGATAGGTGTATCATTAGTGTGCTCTCCTTCTCCTCGGCCCAAATTACGGACTTTAGGTTTTGCACCCTCTGATTTCCCAAGACCACATCATAATCCCCAGAGGTCAACAGCCAGAAAGTCTCCTCCGTTTTCGTTCCCATTACCTCTAGCTAGTTTTTCTTCCAGATTCCTCTTCCTTCATCACACTTGGCACAGGCTTTCTAGCAATGTAGGGGCTCAAGAAGATGAGGGGTCCTAACTCTATGCGAGACAAATTCATTACCGCAGCCTTATCCACACATCCCCCTGTTGCATGTATTGCTTCAGGAGCGTGAGATAAAGGCGAGGCTTTTCGGCATTCTAACATGAGTTGACTAACTTTCTATTTTTCAGCTTCCACCTCTTCCTCTAGCCAGGTGCCCTCCAAGAGCAATTGCTGGACTGGAATTTTTCATCGCAATTCTAGCGCAAACCCTTGTAACTTCTTTCCTTCACACACTCATTGGCGTTGACTTTTCAGGCTAAGAGCCTAAGCCTTGTTGTTGTCATGAACGCGTTATTGACGCCTGACTTTTCAGATGTGCACAAGTCTGTCGTCTATGGGTACGTTTACCTTCTCCTCTTCTTTATGTGGGGGTCGGATGGACTTGCCAGGATGTCGAGTCTCCGCACTACGGCACGTATGGATTTGCTCTAAGCCTCATCTGAGGCAGACCGTCATGAATGATTTACCCAGTCCCACAGTTAGTTCTATGGAGTGGGCCATCATAGCAAAAGGATTTTTTTGTATGCCACGTGTCTAAACCAATTGTCAATAGCATTCGACTTCCCCATCTACCATAACCGTTGACCTCATGGTGGAAGGACGCCAGTGGCCGCTTTATAATTTTAACTAACCAAGTAGGCACATTTTTTGGAGGTTTATCATGGATACTTGAGCTGGGCTCTCTCTCTCACTCTCTCTTTGTCCTTACGCATGATTTATTGGTTTCCCATCCTTCTCGAAGAACGAACGGGAGGAGAACTCAAAAAAAGCGCCTGCGATCGGAAAATCTCGAAGAGTACCTGAATGTATACTCTACTAGGTCATCAAGCGTGTAACAGTGATGTCCATCAAGATCGAGTTATTCCGAGGGAAAATTAACTCCCTTCTCACGATAATCCATCCATGGTGTCTTATTAGACAGAGACAGAGAGTGCCTCAGGTTCTACAAGGCTCCGTAGTGAGGCCGTAGCCGAAGGGAAAGAGGGGATCGTAGTGCGTGTCGCCGACGTTCATGGGGAGCTGATCTACAGATCTGAACCAGGTGCGACCGAGCTTCCCGGAGAATCCATGGTCGCCGAACAGGACGTCTGCCACCCCAGCGCCCTCCGTCCCCGGCAACCACGCCGCCACCAGAGCGTCAACTCCGGCGAGGTAGGGTTCCACCACCACCGGACGGCCGGAGACGACGACGACGACGCACTTGACGTGCTCGCACACGCAGCGAATCGTCTCCGGCCCGGGAGAGGCCAGTGTGAGGTTGGTGCTGTCGCCATCTCCCTCAGCGTAGGGGTGCTCTCCGACGACCACCACGGCGAAGGAGAAGCCGCCGTTCTCGACGAAATCAGCGGCGGGGTTCTCTGAATAGACAACCTCCGTGGCCGGATCCACCGCTTTCTTCACGCCGGCGAGGATCGTCGTTCCTGCCCCCGAACCAAAGAGAAAGAAGCTTTAGAATTCGACCCCCCAAGCTCCTCTTAATGATCTCAAAGACAGAGAGAGAGAGAGAGAGAGAGAGAGTCCAGCAATCTTTTCTTCGGAGAACAACCCAGATCGTCGTTCCTGTCCCGAAGCTCATCTCTCTCTCTGTCTAAAAGGATGCTTACCGAGGGTGTGGTTGTTGCCGCTGAGGCCCTGCCAAGTGATCGTCCAGCCGCCGCACTGGTAGCCGAGGTTGTCGGCGTGGCTGCCCGCGACGAGGATGCGGGGGGCCTTCTTGGGGAGTGGCAGCAGCGGCTCAGCCCCAGGCTTCCCGTTCTTCAGCAGCACCAGCGACTTCCTCACCGCCTCCCTCGCCAGATCCCGGTGCTCCTGCGTGGCGGCGGCGCCGTCGTCTCCGGTGAGTCATACCCATCAAAGGTCGGCAAAGCCTCCGGCCATCTACGTAGAAGAGTTCGAGTCAACGCACCTGCTTGCCCAGCTGGTCGCCCAGGGAGGGCTCCGGGAAGGGATTCTCGAAGAGCCCCATGGAGAGCTTCACCCGCAGGATCCTCCTCACGGCGTCGTCTATCCTACTTATCGGGATGAACCCCCCCTTCACCAAGTACGTGGTGTCTCGGAGATATTCGGTCAAGTTGAAGGGAAGCATGATCTGCAACATTATCGGCACCAGCCCTGATCAATGTCATATAAACGTATATATCTACGGAGAGAGAGAGAGAGAGAGAGAGAGAGAGGACCATATCTACGCCGGCGAGGATGCCGGTCTGGAGAGAGAAGGTGTAGTTCTTTCGAGGTGGGGAGGTGATTCTGTCGAGGCCCTGCCAATCGGTGATGACAAATCCCTGGAGATGGAGAGCCGTTAGGTGACAGAAGGGAATGTCGCGGTTTAACGGTGGAGACGGGCCATGTACCCTGAACCGGAGCCTGTTCTTGAGGAAGTCGGTGATGAGGAAGCGGTTGGCATGCATCTTGACCCCGTTCCAGCTCGAGAATGAGACCATCACCGTGGAGACGCCCCTGGCGACGGCGTTGTAGTAGGGAGGCATGTGGATGCCGAGCAGGCCGTGGAAGTCGATGATGGTGTTGTTCTCGTTGATGCCCTTCTCCGTCCCCCCGTCGCCGACGTAGTGCTTGGCGCAGGCGGCGACCTTGGTTCTGCGTTGAAAATCGGTCAAAGGTCGAAGATCCCGTAGAGACTGCTCCAGAGAGATAGGACAGGAAGAAGAAAACTCATCTCGGTCGTTGGGGTTACCTTCCGGCGACGAAGGGGACGCCTTTGCGGGAGTTGGCGGGGATATCTCCCTGCAGGCCGGAGATGACCGCCGTCATCGCCTGGACGATCTTCGGGTCCTCGCTGAAGCTCTCGTAGCAGCGGCCCCATCTCGGGTCTCTGCACACCTGGTCCATCGAACGCCAGAAAAAGTTCAGGATAATGACGAAGAAGAAGAAGAAGAGGAAGAAGAAAGGGAATACTTACGGCGACGCAAGGGGCAAAGACGTAGGGGATCCCGGTCGCTCGGACTTCAAGTGCAGTCGCCGCCCCGATCCTCTTCACCAGCTCGGGATCCCTGCAAGAGGGGAGAGGGCAGTGGAAGAATCATGGTGATGCCCAGGGGAGTTAAGGAATTGGGAGGAGGCTTTCTGTAAGAGAACACTCGCCTGGTGGCTCCAAGGCCAATATTATGGGGGAAGACGGTGGCCTTGTAGACATTGTTGTGGCCGTGGACTGCGTCGATCCCGTAGAGCATGGGAATTCCCAGGCGGGTGGAGAGGGCACCTTCCTGGAGCCCCGCCACCAATTTCACCCAGTCCCCCACCGAAGCCTTCTCAACGGGAACACTCCCGCCACCACTCAGCACACTCCCTGCGCCAACATCACCAGTCATGAGACCTACTCTAGCGAGAGAAAGAGAGAGAGAGCAATGGGAATCGCCTACGGACCCACGAAGTACTTCTTCATGACCTCAGGGGACGCGATGGACCGCTCGATCTGCGCCATCTGGCCGATCTTCTCCTCGAGGGTCATGCGGCTCAGTAGGTCGTTCAGGCGAACATTCAGCGGCTGCTTGGGGTCCTTGTATTTGGGGTACTCTGCTGCCGCCGCTGCGGACCAGAAGCAGAAGATCGCGACGGCGATCGCTGCCACCCTCCATCTCTCCGCCTCTGGCCCGGAGCTCATCTCCCTCCGCCTTGTCACCAGAGATAGATCACGGCAAAGCATAGTGCACCAACAAGTACTGGTGAAGGCCGGAATTGGAGAGAGAGGGAGCATACGGACGCAGTTTATGGAAGGTAGGGATGGGGAGACTCGGAGTGTGAACTCTCCGGATTCCTCAAGGCTAAAGGGAACCCCAGCCTTATTTTTCCAGCTTTGTCGGTGGCATGGGAGAAAAACACTCCTAGAATCGTTTCTTCCATATTATCTTATAAATGCACGGGAAAACAGATTAAGGAACACCCCCAATGGAATGTGTCCGCCATTCTCCCTAGCGCCCCATCCACATGGCTCACAACATTCGTCTCTGGTCAACGCATGTTTCTCCGGCGTGTTCGCCATTAAACCTATTTTTAATTTATTGGCGGTAAAGTTTTTGATTATTTATGCAGCCAAATATTAATAATAATTTTTGGGTAAAACTGCTGTCATGGTCCCTCCCTATCTCTCAATCTCGCTCTAAGCCTAATTCTCTCTCTCTTATCTCCTCGCACCGATCGGCTGCTCTCCACTTTCTGGGGTTAAAGAGAGAGGAGAGAGAGAGAAAAAAAAGAGGTAAATGGATGAGAGTTGGATTATGTGGTGACGTGAGTCAGTGCTGCTTTCGGCAACCGCCGCTGGCAGCACGTGAGTTTGACCTAATCATGGCGTTCAGACTAGAGTTTGACAGAACGGTTGTCCAACACGACTGGTCAAGTAGTTCAGACAGTATTTGATGGGTCTTGTACGCTTATTTTTAATTAAATCCCTTTAAAATACCTAATGCACTAACGCCCAGAAACAATGTTATTTGCACATACATGACTGAAATGCATGTTTCGCCAGAACCTTTGACTTCTTAAACCATACTTTTGATCTCTCTCTCTCTCTCTCTCTCTCTCTCTCTCTCTCTCTCTCTCTCTCTCTCTCTCTCTCTCTCTTCTGGGTAAATATACTCGAGTGTAATTATTTAGTTAACAAAAATAATTGGGTAAACTTGGAAAGTACCGTTAGTGTGATATCTCTCCAAGTTTAGCATGAAATACTAAATTGCAGCAAACAAGCATCTATTGGCCATGCTACCTCTTCCGTCTAATAGCATGCAACCCACGTCGCCCTGAAGAAGTCAAAATACACTCATCAAAACTGTTGACTAATCCAACCGAACAGAAAGGAAAAAAATAGAAACTGGCTGAATGACCTCATATCTCAAAAACTATAGTTCTAATAGTTGAAGTTAGATCGAGCTGGTCAGCAAGTTGCACTCAGGGCCATCCATTCTCACACAAGGTGCAACCATGAAGGGGAGAAGGGAAAAAAATACCTTGTCTCGGATGCAGAAGTCCTGAAGCATTCTGGTTTGTAGTGATCACTCCGTTAGCATTCTAGAGTAGAGCGAGAGAGGGAGAGAGAGAGAGAGAGAGAGGGAGGCCCACTCATCTCTTCTATACTAATCGCTCTAGGAGACCAAGCAAGATTAGTGTCATCTAATCTCTTCTAGATTAAGACTCTTAGAGAGGCCTTGAGTGCAAACATACTTTAAAGACTAAAGTTGAGTGCATTGCAATTATAGTCATTTATCTTGATGCTTCTCAGAAGCCTTAGTCCTCTTATTTGTTGTCAAGAAAACGTGACATGAACAAGTCTTTCAAAATCCTTGAGCATCAAGTCAGGAGACTAGAGTGTGCAAACATACTTTAAAATTAGAGATTAGCTGACATGAAAGAATCTTTCAAAAGCTTGAGTAGCAGCAAATCTTTGTGACTTTCATGTGCTCAAGGATGCAACAGTGAAGCTTGGACTCCTCAGAGGAAGACAATGGATATTGAAGCTCTCTTTAGATTTTTCTTGAAATTTTCTCTCAAATTCTTTCTATCAAACTCTCTCTCAAAGTGAGTTAAAGTCTCTTCTTTTTTAAGGAGTGTACTGGGCTGCTTTCGATTTTCAATCTATTAAGCTGTCCCAACTGTTGTCCAGTGGTTTAATATATGTCATATCTCATGTCTTATAATTAAAGTTCATAAATAATTTTAAATATTATCGAATTCGTAAAAATCCATGCCTTCGAATTTTGATGTGCAGTTTATTACATTATGTTCCTTATTCAGCAAGCTTTCTAAAATGGCAATGTTTGTGACACAAATTTTCATATAAAAACATTTCATTCAAGTTTAAACATAAATACTGATTTTTATATCCTATATGATTTTCTTAATATTATCAAACATGTTAATTAATCCTTTCCCCTCAAAGAAATTCTAATAGTCCCCCAAAGCTTTCGTTAGAGACACAACATGATCTTCCAAGACATGGGCATAATATTTTATTATTATTTCTCATTGATAACTAGGACCTACTTGATGGATTAAATTTTCAAGAGGTGGGCAGCTCAATTCTACTTGTGTACAAGAAGTTTTATCTAAAAAAATTAAAGGTTTGAATTTAATATACTATAATTTCCACAAGTACATTAGTAAGTCTTTGGAACTAATGTAAACATAGATAGAGAGAGAGAGAGAGAGAGAGAGAGAGAGAGAGAGAGAGAGAGAGAGAGAGAGAGGACCAAGCGGATCTGGACTCGGTCAAGACGAGATGGCCCGATTAATTCAAGTTGACGAAAAAAACAGTAGATATTTATAGAAAAAGATATCCACGGTTGTAATATACAGATTTAACTGTTTTAATAAATCAGAATGTCGCCTTAAAATATCTCGGATCTCGTACGGCCACTGGATGAATATGATGGGGGTGGACCGCCGACAGCTGCACAGTGGGGAACCACGTTCGTAACCCTGTATTTATGAATACTGTGGTCATACCCTGATCTCGAAGAGGAGGAATATACCTACAATATGTAGAAATATTAGGTTCTCAGAGTAATTTTCTACCTAGAATAAGACAAGCAGTGAACACAAGTCCCGAGTTCACACTGCAACTCTCCACTGACCGAATTCACACAGATCAGAGGTGAGCGCTCTCTCTCTCTCTCTCTCTCTCTCTCACTCACTCTCCATCTGTGTCTGTCTCTCTCCCCATATCGCCATCAGAAATGTGCCTGGAAACGGAAGAAGAAGAACCCGTCTTCCGATTTTCAATCCGGAGGAGAAAGGAAAGTTGACGGAGGATGACCATCATGATTACAGGGTCTGCAGAGATCCTCTCCTTTGCCTCTCCCTTTCCTCAGTTCTAGAAATTTCTGCTTATTGTCTGGCTCTGGATACTCTGTGTGTGGCGATATCTTCCCGGAATCTCTCCACTTTTATTTCTCATAGAAGTCCTCAAGATCAGATCCCTTCTGGGTTATCTCCATTTCCCCTTCCGGCCGCTTGAATTTCGCTCCAACGGACGATTCCGCTCATGATTGTTTCTTCATTGCCTAAGTTTCTAACCGGGAGGAGGAAGATGAGCTCCGAGCGGGAGGCGGGGAGATGGAGGGCGGCGGTGATGGCCTTCGCGTTCTTCTGTATCTGGTCCGCGGCGGCGGCGGAGTGGCCCAAATACAAGGACCCAAAGCAGCCACTGAACGTTCGCTTGAAGGACCTACTGAGCCGCATGACCCTCGAGGAGAAGCTTGGGCAGATGGCGCAGATCGAGCGGTCCATCGCCTCAGCAGAGATCATGAAGAAGTATTCCGTTGGTCCGTTCCCATCTTCCTCCGCCTCTCTCTCTTTCTCTCTCTCTCTCTCTAGAATAGCTCTTGATTGGTGATGGTGGCTCAGGGAGTGTGCTGAGCAGTGGAGGGAGTGTTCCCGTTGAGAAGGCCTCAACGGAGGACTGGATCAAGATGGTGGGGAAGATCCAGAAGGCCGCCCTCTCCACCCGCCTGGGAATCCCCATGCTCTACGGGATCGACGCAGTCCACGGCCACAACAACGTCTACAAGGCCACCATCTTCCCCCATAATATCGGCCTTGGAGTTACCAGGCGAGTATTCTCTCACTGGGAGACTCCCATTTCCTAACTCCCCTGCGCATGGCCATGATTCGACCTTCCTCCTCTTCCCTCTCTCTCGCAGGGATCCCGAGCTGTTGAAGAGGATCGGCGCGGCGACTGCGCTTGAAGTCCGAGCGACCGGGATCCCCTATGTCTTCGCCCCCTGCATCGCCGTAAGAGTTCTTCTTCTTCTTCTTCTGCTTCTTCATCATCATCATCATCATCCTGAACTCTTTCTGTCGTTCGATGGGCCAGGTGTGCAGAGACCCGCGATGGGGCCGCTGCTACGAGAGCTTCAGCGAGGACCCGAAGATCGTCCAGGCGATGACGGCGGTCATCTCCGGACTGCAGGGAGAGATCCCCACAAACTCCCGCAAAGGCGTCCCCTTCGTCGCCGGAAGGTAACCCCAACGACCGAGATAGATCTTATTCTTCCTCTCCCATCTCTCTAGAGCCGCCTCTCTGGGATCTTCGGAGGCTTAGACCTTTGACCGACCTTCAACACAGAACCAAGGTCGCCGCCTGCGCAAAGCACTACGTCGGCGACGGCGGGACGGAGAAGGGCATCAACGAGAACAACACAATCATCGACTTCCACGGCCTGCTCAGCATCCACATGCCTCCCTACTACAACGCCATCGCCAGGGGAGTCTCCACGGTGATGATCTCCTTCTCCAGCTGGAACGGGGTCAAGATGCACGCCAATCGCTTCCTCATCACCGACTTCCTTAAGAACAGGCTCCGGTTCCGGGTACCTGGTTATCCACCTGATCTGAAAATGGGTATCTGGTTTTTCTGAAATCTTCTCTCTGAGTTCGTCTTCTTCAATCGCCCAACTGGTTTCAGGGTTTTGTCATCACGGACTGGACGGGTCTGGACAAGATCACCTCCCCGCCTGGGAAGAACTACACTTTCTCTCTCCAGGCTGGCATCCTCGCCGGTATCGACATGGTCAGCTCCTCTCCGTTCTTTTATGGTTAGATTCAGCGGATATAAAAAAGCATAATCATCAAACTTGTATCCGATTCTTTCGTGGTCGAAATCTTCGTTTGAAAGTCATCACGCAAAAACCCGGTTTCTGCCCCATATTTGCTCCAAAAATCGTATCTTTCCTGAGGGTTGAGTGATCTAGTTCATCCTCTGCAAAGGCCTCCTGCATCTCTCTCTCTCTCTCTCTCTCTCTCTCTCTCTCTCTCTCTCTCTATGTCCATAGATATATACGTTTATATGACAGTGATCAGGGCTGGTGCCGATAATGTTGCAGATCATGCTTCCCTTCAACTTGACCGGATACCTCCAAGACGCCTCGTACTTGGTGAAGGGGGGGTTCATCCCGATGAGCAGGATAGACGACGCCGTGAGGAGGATCCTACGGGTGAAGCTCTCCATGGGACTCTTCGAGAATCCCTTCCCCGAGCCCTCCCTGGGCGACCAGCTGGGCAAGCAGGTGCGTTGACTCGAACTCTTCTACGTAGATGGCCGGAGACTTTGCCGACCTTTGATGGGTATGACTCACCGGAGACGACGGCGCCGCCGCCACGCAGGAGCACCGGGATCTGGCGAGGGAGGCGGTGAGGAAGTCGCTGGTGCTGCTGAAGAACGGGAAGCCTGGGGCTGAGCCGCTGCTGCCACTCCCCAAGAAGGCCCCCCGCATCCTCGTCGCGGGCAGCCACGCCGACAACCTCGGCTACCAGTGCGGCGGCTGGACGATCACTTGGCAGGGCCTCAGCGGCAACAACCACACCCTCGGTAAGCATCCTTTTAGACAGAGAGAGAGAGAGAGAGAGATGAGCTTCGGGACAGGAACGACGATCTGGATTGCTCTCAGAAGAACAGACCCCTGGACTATCTTTCTCGTTCTCTCTGTGAGATCATCAAGAGGAGCATGGGGGCGATTTCTAACCCTTATCTACCCTTCGGGGGCAGGAACGACGATCCTCGCCGGTGTGAAGGAAGCGGTGGATCCGGCCACAGATGTGGTCTACTCAGAGAACCCCGCCGCTGATTTCGTCAAGAACGGCGGCTTCTCCTTCGCCGTGGCGGTCGTCGGAGAGCATCCCTACGCTGAGGGACAGGGCGACAGCACCAACCTCACACTGGCCTATCCCGGGCCGGAGACGATTCGCTGCGTGTGCGAGCACGTCAAATGCGTCGTCGTCGTCGTCTCCGGCCGGCCGGTGATGGTGGAACCCTACCTCGCCGGAGTTGACGCTCTGGTGGCAGCGTGGTTGCCGGGGACGGAGGGCGCCGGAGTGGCAGACCTCCTCTTCGGCGGCCACGGATTCTCCGGGAAGCTCGCTCATACCTGGTTCAGATCCGTGGATCAGCTCCCCATGAACGTCGGCGACCCGCACTACGATCCCCTCTTCCCCTTCGGCTATGGCCTCACCACGGAGCCCGCTAGAACCTGAGAGTTTCTCTCTCTCTCTCTCTCTCTCTCTCTCTCTCTCTCTCTCTCTCACAGAAGAGATTATGGATGGACCATTGTGGGAAGAGGGGAATTTGCATTGGAATAATTCGCTCTGGATGGAATTTAGAGTTCCGCCCTTGAGAATTTATGGGAAAACTCTCACTTTGAAGATCTTTGGCCAATTGCGAGAGAGAGATAGGGAGAGTGTGTGAGAGCGATATACAGAGATAGAGAGAGAGAGAGAGAGAGCGGGAGTGCGAACACATTAAACATATGATGGTATTACCAACATAAAAAGGATATTGTGCGGATACCCCCCATGGAAACTCGCCAAAAATGATGATAATGGGAATATACATAATCCTCTTAAAAATATATATGGTTTTATAAAATATTGAAACCCAAAATTTTAGAAAATTAGTTAAAAACTGGAGGTTTAGTGAATCGAGCTTATCATCCCTCCAGAAATCCTCTCTCTCTCAGTATGATCCAGGTTGAGGCCGCAGCGATCAAGTGGCTCTTCTGAGGACCACCAAACGAAGGGATAGAATTGAGCGATGCGTCCCTGCGGCTATCAGAAGATCAGATCACCGGCCGTGGGATGGGTAGACCTCACTGATCAAGAAAGACGTAGGTTGGTACGGTCGATCGCAAACGTCCGATCGGGTGGGATACGCCACAGCAGGGAGCTTCGTGACAAGATATTGACAGACCCGGTCGATGGGCGAATCGTCCGGAGCCGCCCGGGTCGACTCACCAGGAGACATTGGCCGAGTTGACTCGTTTCAACGGCCACTAGTAGAACTGCGACCCCCCATCACCCGCTCGAGGAGGAGAGAGATAACTCGCTTACTCGCAGAACATCTCTTTCCCTCTCTCTCTCTCTAATGGGAGCTATCCGGCTCCCGTCTCTCGCCGTCCTCCGCTCTCCCTCGGCGGCGGCGCGGCCGTGGACCTACTTCTCTTCCTCTTCCTCCTCCTCCTCCGCCGCTACTGTTCACTCTCTTTGCTCCTCTCTCCGGCGGAGGTCTGCCCGGAGGGCGTCGGCGTGCCTCTCCAGCAGCAGCGGCGGGGTGTCGACACAGAGCCTCGCGAAGGATGAGCAGCAGCGGGTGCCGCCTCCGCAGCCCTCAGAGGGGAAGGGCGCTCAGCCGAATCAGGACGGGGCTGTGACGCCCCGCTCCTTGGATTTCAACGCTTGGTACCTCGACGTCATAGCCTACGCCGAACTCGCCGACTATGGGCCGGTACGCGGCACCATGGTCATCCGTCCCTATGGCTATGCCATATGGGAGAACATCCAGGTTGGCTCTTGGCTTGTCCCCCCTCCTCCTCCAATAGTCCCTGATAATTACCTGTTATCCTTGTTACCCTATTGCAGGCATTTCTGACTTTGTTCTGTGCTTCCTATGTGACATTAGGACTATTTGAACGTGAAATTCAAGGAAACAGGGCATAGCAACATGTATTTTCCCCAGGTAAATCCTCGACCATGCACCTATTATTTATTCAATTTGATGAATATCCTATTTTCTGTGGTGTATATAATTATCTGATTTGGAAGGAGTATAATTTTTTTTTTGATGATAATAATGCACTGTCTAATCGACCACTGTGACCAATTATTAATTGCAGTTCATAGCAGGATATGAGTTATTTATTTGAAAATGACCAGGAGATTGGAGATCAATCAACCGATACAACTGTTTCTTATAGAATTCATGTATTTTTAAAGAACTTGCCTAACTTTCAGATGTCAGTTTCAAACTAGTTTGTTATTATCATTTATTTTTTCAGACGATGATTCAACTCCCTTTGCTTGCATTTGTTTGTTTAAGTCTTACTGAAATCTATTCTCTCGGGAAAAATCTCTCCGTAAAATTTCACTTTGTACTTTGAAAGAAATGCTCAAGGAAATGTGTCATAGATCTCGGCATCAGGCCTTCATAGACTTTGCTTATGCCATGCAGAACATGGAGTGGGGAAAGATAACTGCTATTTTACATTAGGATGCTATAAAATAAATTACGAAATGAGAGCTGTAGAGAAAATAAGACAATGTCGGGACAAGTATTTCCTATTTTCATATTCTTGCGATCAAAGATGAAACAATACGCTTTCTTGCAGTGGTTCTCGAAAGAAAGAAGGATAGATGATAAAGAAGAAGGTGGATAATCTATTTGCCAATACGCACTCTCTTTGGTTGATTGATCTCAGTCAAAGCACTATTTTAGTCTATAATTGTATTTTTCTTTGGAAAACTGTTAAAAATGTCATTGTAACTTTTGATGTTAGAAGCCATTAGCACAGCCTTAATTGATTAGCCTCTAACTTTGTATCTGAACTTAATATATTTTTGAGGAAACATTTTGATGATTTCAACGAGTAAAACATTGACATTAGTTGGTTCAACGTGGGGAGAAAAGATTCCTTAGTTTTTTCTCGCCTTCAGATTTCGATTTCGGTGACTAACGGCCCACTCCATACAGATTCATCCCAATGCGTTATGCTATTTCTTGGATACGTATCATACTGGGCTATGCAATCGATTTTGCATTTCAGTTCGACATTATTCTGAAACATAAAAGAATCGTTACTCTCAGTCAAGATAAGCTTCTTTCCTGGTACTCGAGTAACCTTGGGACATGAGAAAAATGATCTCCTATTGCTGAAGAAGGGAGGATGATTTCTCCTGCAAATCCACTATTTGTGTTTTCTACTAGATCCTCATGTCAACGGTTGGATTATATAAGATGCTGAACTCCAAAACAACGAATCATTTTCACAGGAATCATGTCAACCTTGTAATTGTGTGATGGCTGCTTTTTGAATTCGACATCTTGACAAAACACTTCCTCTGATCGAAAATTTTGAATATTCCTTTTCTTCTGCTCAGGGTTCTCCATCCCTTTCATTCTAGGATTGATATGATGGTCCCTTTCACAAGCCAGGTGGTGGTAATAGAGGAATGAATGGTAAGAAGAAGGGAGTTCTATCATGGTAGAGGAGGATTCAAGGGGACATTGTACGAGGAAGGAGGAGAAGGAATCGAATGAGGGAATGACTGAGCAGCCAGAGAAAGGAGTTCAAGGAGATGGAAGTAGATGAGTAATTGGCAAAGAGATGGAGAAGAAGAAGATAAAGGGATAGGAAAAGAGTGGAGGGAGTTTCGAAGAGTGCTTGAAGCCAAAGGTGGCTATTGTCAGCATCACGACAGTGATTAGCGGTACAAGAAGGCTACGAGAAAATTTCTCTAGTGCAATATCTAGTCCCCAGACGTTGACCATGGTTCATGGGATGATGCCTCGACTGTGAGATGCCCTCTTTCTGGACAACCTATCATTGAATATTTCAAGAAGTGTGAAAAGGTGCGGTGTACGAATGTTCTTAACAAATGGTCTTCACTTCCTGCTTTCAAAAGGAGGATCCTTATTTTTCTGCCGCACACTCTTTTCTAGCTTGTGATTCTTTTTTTCAAGCATCGATTTTATCATACTCAATAATGCAATTTTATAAATTTCTAGTTGGTATTTTCGTGATTGTTCTGTTTGACCACCGATGCAGTTCATACCATACTCATTTATAGAGAAGGAAGCAAGTCATGTTGAAGGTTTCAGTCCAGAGTTGGCTCTTGTTACAATTGGAGGAGGAAAAGAACTTGAAGAAAAACTTGTGGTAGTCCCTTATTCCTTTTTCTGATATGTCATACTTATGAATGTTTGACGTCCATTATTATTAGGTGTTGCCCGAGGAATAGTTTAAATAAGAAGGTTCTATATTAATATTGTCTTTGATGCCATTGATTTGAGGCTATGACAGGTGAGACCAACTAGTGAGACAATTGTGAATCACATGTTTACTCAATGGATTCATAGTTACCGGGATCTTCCTCTAATGATCAATCAGGTCTGGTTGTGATTGACATATCTGAATGTCCACTTAATGCATGTCGGCAAAAAATATTCTTGATGTCTTGTTTTTGACTATTCTCCTTTAGTGGGCGAATGTCACAAGATGGGAAATGCGCACAAAGCCATTTATCAGAACTCTCGAGTTTCTATGGCAGGAAGGCCACACAGCCCACGGAACCCCAGAAGAGGCAGAAAAGGAGGTTTATTGTCTTCAACTCTGCATTGAATTTACTAATCTGTTTTTTTTCTTTGATACTCTTCGAAACTCTAGCTTTGTGTTATTTCGATGCGACAGGCCCTACAGATGATTGATGTCTACACAAAATTTGCCTACGAGGTAGCTGCCATACCTGTTATCCCTGGCCGAAAATCCACGATCGAGACTTTTGCTGGTGCTTCCAGAACATATACAATTGAAGCTATGATGGGTGATCAAAAAGCTTTGCAAGCTGGAACTAGTCACAACCTCGGGCAGAATTTCTCTCGTGCCTTTGGAACACAGGTTACTTTATTTTCAACTTTAAGTGAGACATTTTTCTTAATGTTAAAATTTATGGATTTAAGCCTACCATTATATTATTTTTCCAAACTGGGATGATATGTGATTGGAAAGAAGTATACACCTAGAACTATACGATTCTCGAATAGAAAAAAGAGAAAAGAGAATATCATTAGAGTTAGAAGGTGAAGAAAAGTCATAAGAAATGAACAAAGATTTATGCCTGTCCTCACTTCATCTGGGAGTCATTCCCTGCCACACGCTTCTGCAGGAGCTTCCTTTCCGTGTGCTTCTTTCATGAGAAGGGAGAAGAAGAGGGAGAGAAGGGGAAATGCTGGAATTTACCATAACGTTGTCAAAGGGAGTATAAGGAGGGCTTGGAATCCATTATGACATCTTGAGAGAGCTTGGGTTTTCTTTTTCCCTCGATGATAAAAAAGACTACAAAAGATAATTTGCTATGTTCTGCAGCCAATAAGAATAGTACCGAAGTAAGCACAAAAAGCTGGACTGCATGTGCCTATGTTTTTGCCTTTGTGATGTCACATTCTCTCCATTTTGGCACGTATGATTAGGGCACATTCAAGGCACATTTCACATTCATTAAGGATTTGGACATGAATTGATAACCAAAATGTTAAGTTAAAATTATCTTTCTAATGTATGTTTGTTTCATCATATCTCTCTGCATTGTCTGTGCTTGTGGATGGTGATACGTAGCATTAGGTTTGAATGTGTGCATTCTTTTCCATCTTCCAGTTCACAGATGAAAACGGACAGAGGCAACATGTGTGGCAGACTTCCTGGGCTATCAGCACGCGTTTCATAGGTGGTATAATTATGACTCATGGAGATGATGCTGGTTTGATGCTTCCCCCAAAAATAGCACCAGTGCAGGTACATCTCCTGTCGAGTTATTTACCCTATCATTTTACGTTTTATAATGCACAGCCCATTGCACGTATCTCAACATGGCGTATGTTTTCCTTTGCAACGAATGGATTTGCATTTTGAAATATAAAATAAGGAGTTTTTGTTTCTCACTGGATATTTGGCATTTGTAACCATTAAAATCAGATTTTATTTTTTATTTTTTATTTTTTTATTTACTTTTCAAAACCATGTGGTCATGTGAGTTAACTGGTTTTATTATCTTTGAGTTTGTATGTACATGCATGGGCAGAAAAAAATCATATCAGATCATATCCTTCTGTCTATTTTTAACAATTGGCATGTCATATGTCTGTGTCAGATCCCGAGACTGTCTTGATGTGGCGAAGTTATTAGATTTATGCATATATTTTGTAAAGTGCAGTCATGGCTGCTTCTTATCTACGAGATGAGTCTTGGTTAGTTAGTTCTTATTTATCTGACGAGAATAATCACGCCGGTCCGATATGAAGATACACGCGCGCATATATTTATGTATGCACATATCTACCATTTTGAGATGCCGAATGCAATGTACTGGTGGTATGACTCCAGGTTGTGATAGTACCCATATGGAAGACTGCTGATGAGAAGGTCGGAGTCCTTGAATCCGTGTCGTCCATAGAGAAAGCGCTCAAAACAGCAGGAATCAAAGTTAAAGTGGATGACTCAGAACAGAGGACACCGGGATGGAAATACAATTTCTGGGAAATGAAGGTATGCTCTCACCTGGGCAGAGATTGAACAGATAGCAGCATCTCTGCTTTTCATTTGTTGCTTGCCTTCGATTTATTCTCGTAAAATGGAAGATTCAAGGCCGAACTGTGTCGAGCCTAGTCTTCTGGCTTTGATCCAAGGCCGAGCTGTGTCGAGCCTAGTCTTCTGGCTTTGATCCAAGGCCGAGCTGTGTCGAGTCTAGTCTTCTGGCTTTGATCCAAGGCCGAGCTGTGTCGAGTCTAGTCTTCTGGCTTTGATCCAAGGCCAAACTGTGTCGATGTGGTGCTCCGACTGAGCCTCCTCGACGGTTTTTGGTTTGGCTTTTTTTCAGCAAGTTGTCCTTGTTCATCATGATGTTTCATCCTCATCGTCATCCTCTCCTCAGGGAGTGCCCCTGAGAATCGAAGTCGGACCTCGCGATGTGTCCAAGAGAACTGTGGTGACGTCGAGGAGGGACGCCCCCGGAAAGCAGGGAAAGGAGTTTGGGATATCTATGGAGCCCTCCGTGCTGGTCAGCCATGTCAACCAGAGGTTGGACGACATCCAGGCGTCTCTCCTACAGAGGGCCACCACTTTCCGGGACAGGTGATGGATCCAACTCCTCCTTTACTGCTTATTACTTACCGGAAAGGGGGCGTATCGTGTCTCTTCCTCTTTATATCCTTTTTCTTCCCGCTTTCATGGGATATGATCAGATACAGGCAATAATCATTTGATTTTACCTTTTTTGAAGGCGCAGGCTGCTTCCCTTTCTTTGTTTTTTTTGGCAAAATCTTAGTGATTATGCTTCCTGAATAAGTATTTGTGTTCAAATTGAGTTTCGAATTATGACCAACTTTTTACCTTTATTTGGCATATCACTTGTTGGTTTGGAACATATTTTTATTTTTATTTTTCTTTTCCCCCTGATTGTTCTTGCGAATTCCATGTGCAGTAACATCGTGGATGTGACCTCATATGAGGAGTTGAAGGCTGCTATTGCTGAGGGCAAGTGGGCAAGGGGTCCCTGGTCTGCGAGGTGACTGATTAATCATCCATCCATCAGTCAACTCAAACTCCTCCATGATTCTATTTCTTTCTTCTTCTTTTCTTGCTTTCTATTTCTGCCAATGAAAAAAAAAAGAACTTTCCTCACATAAAACTGACGAATCCTTTGTGCTGATTCTGATGATAAATCACCTCTTGTTATATAGTAAGCATCATGATGTCACCCGCCCACATCCTTTGATCTGCTGCTCGGTTATCCTTCGATCTGGGCCTGGATGGTGGTGTTCTGACCTGATCCTCAGCCATGTGTACAAAAAAAGAAAAAAAAAGAAAAAAAAAGAAAAAAAAAGAGAGCTCTTTGATCATCTTCCAGCCAGCCTTGTTTACCATTCATTCCTCTGGATCATTGTTTCATCTTCATGCGGTCAGATCTCTGATGGTGTTTTTATGAGCACAGAAATAAATAAATGAATAAATAGATATAAGTAAACAGCTGCTGTCTCATCTTTATTTATTTATTTATTTATTTATTTATTTCTTGATGCAGTGATGAAGAGGAGCTGAGGGTGAAAGAAGAGACGGGCGCCACCATAAGGTGCTTCCCATTTGACCAGCCTGAAGGGGAGAAGACCTGCCTCATGTCCGGTCAACCCGCGGCCGAGGTTGCCATATTTGCCAGATCCTACTAGGAGGGTTCGGGCCTGATCTCCCTCCCCCTCCTTTTCTTTTTCTTTTTATTTTATTTTTTCCCACATTTTCTCAATTATGGCCCCATTATTTTTGTTTCCATATAAATACATTTCCTACATTTTTCTCAATTAAACATGCGAGGCACGTTACAATGTCAGCTACGGTTCCAGCTAGCGTGCATCCTGCGCATGCTGAAACCCCAGAACAAACTAAAACTAAAATAAAAAGCTAGACAAATTATTTTTTATTTCACATTCGACCAAAATTTTCATTGGGCCCCAGAGCAAAGCGAAAACTGTCAAAAACACCTCAACAAAATAAATATTTGAGACTCGACCAAATATTTTCTTGGGCCCAAAACAAATCATCTACTATAAAAAAACACTCAACAAAACATTTATTTGAGATTCTATCAAAAACCTTCGTTGGCTGAAAGAAAATCAGAAATACTAAGTAAACAAAATATTTATTTAGAATATGACCAAATTTTTATTGGCTCCCGAAAAATAAAGAATTATAAAAATGGCATAACAAACATATTTATTTGACATTCGACCGAAACATATTCATGGGGCCCACAATAAAAATGAAAACTATAAAAAAAAACTTCAACATCTTTATTTCAGATTTGACCAAAATTTTCGGTAGCCCCAAAAGATAGCAAGAACTAAAAGAAACACTCAACAAAATATTCATTTCAGATTCGACCAAAAAATTGTTGGCCCCAACAGAAAGTTAAAACTATTAAAAAATCTCAACAAAATATTTATTTGATATTCAAGCAAAATTTATGAAAGTCCTACAAGAAAGCCAAAACTATGAAAAAGGCTTAAGAAATATTTATTTGAGACCTGGCCAAAATTTTGGTTTGGCCCCACAATAAAAGATAAACTATAAAAAACTCAATAACATTTTGATTTGAGATTCAAACAAAATTTTATGTGGACCCAAGAATAAAGTAAAAAACAACCTCAATAAAATCTTTATTTGAGATTGGAACAAAATTTTCTAAGCCAAAGAAGAGAGCCAAAACTAGAAAAAAGGCTTAACAAAATATTAGTCTCATTGGGCCCCACAAGAACCCAAAAACTGTAAAAAAAGACTAAATAAAATATTTATTTGAGATAAATCCAAACTTTTCGTTGCACCCCTAACCTTTTGAGATACAAAAAAAATAAATTAAGACTTACTAAATTGAACACCATAAAAGATTGCTTACTGGAATAAATATTTGAGATATGACCAAATATTTTCATTATACCCCAAAATAAATCAAAGACTATTAAAAAGGTATAACTAACATATTTATTTGAGATATGCCCAAATGTTTTCATTGTACCCAAAAGTAAATGAAATATTATAAAAAGTTATTACCAAAATAAATATTGAGGTATGACCAAACGTTTTCATTTTACCTCATAATAAATCAATGACTAAAAAAAGGATATACTAAATATTTATTTGAGATATTACCAAAATTTTTAATTTTATGCAAAATAAATCAAGGACTATAAAAATGGTCTTATAAAACCATTTATTTGAAATATGACCATACTTTTTTTCAATGTACCCCAAAATAATCAAGGACTATTAAAACAGGCGTAATAAAATATCTATTGTAAATTCAGCCAAACTTTTCATTGCACATTGAAACAAATGAAATACTATAAAAAAATGTTTACTAAAATAAATATTTGAGATATGTCTAAACTTTTGTACATCAGAATAAATCAAAAACAATAAAAAAAGCTTAACTAAATATTTATTTGAGCTTCATCCGAACTTTTCATTGCACCCTAAATAAATCAAACTCTATCAGAAATGTCTTACTAAAATATTTATTTGACATATGACCATACTTTTCATTGCATCCAAAATAAACAGAACACTATTTCATTGACCATACTTACTAAAATATTCAATTGAGATATGACCAATTTTTTTCATTGTACCACATAATAAATCAAGAACTATCAACAAGGTCTTACAAAAATACTATCAAAAACATCTTACTAAAGTATTTATTTTCAAATATAACCATTGATGTGACAGTTGTTGTATAATAAATCAGATACTTTTAAATTTTATAAAACTAGAAAATACTAATTTTAGATTTTTAGAAATATTTAAAAATCAATAAATCAATTATAATTCAATAAAAAGTTCTAAAATATGAGAGAATTTTCAAGTCAATTACAAGTATGTAAGATAATATAATGTAATATTTCAAAAAAATTCTAAAAGAATATAATTTTTTTATAATTTTTAGACTAAATAGTGAATATAAATATATTTAAAAATTCATAAAAAAATAAAGGTGTGGATGTCAAGATGATGTCAGTACTCTGAGTAACATGATTTGAGCAGAAATAGAGTTTCACTTGATGATTCTTATGTAAGTTAGCATAAATGATTTAATGGGTCAAATTAAGATTTGTAAAAGTTAAAAAATATATAATTAAATGAAGAAGGTTTTATAAACTTAAAATTACATAAAGTATCACTAAATTAAGTAAAAATTAAGTTTAAAATTATAAAAGTAAAATATTGACTTCATGACATTGATTATTAGAATTCTATGTTTGAGAGAATTATTGTGTAATATCTATGACCTCGAAAGCTTTCTTTAGACATAAACAACATGAGTAATCTTTAGATCTTTTTGTGAAGTTTAGAAATCAATGAAGTAGATCATCGAATCATCTTTAGCAGTTGTCACTTAATGGAATAGAAAAATGATAATTTTGTAACTCTCCGACATCTATCACCTAATGGAGATGAGCTAGATGGAAGTAGGTTATATCTTAAGGAATTTCATTCTCAAGTTTGCATAGTAAAAAAAAGTTTTCCATCACATCTTATATACTTTCAAAAGGTATGGACTTGTCTTTTAATGCATCGTCTTCTTCTCAATAACAACTTATTTGTTGATTAATTGAAGATGATTTATTTGATAGATTCATGATCTTTTTATCCATAATTATTCAGTAATTTTCATAACAATATTCCGCGAATCATGTTGATAAAATTTTTATTGATAATTGAGTGATTCTAACAACTTAATCGTTCACTAAAAATCTATAGAGAAATCATAATTTAATCATATAAAAATATGAGTTTTAGTTGTGATAAGATTCAAACCCTCACTAGTGAAAGTGAAATAAGTATGCAAAATCTTTATAAAGTGACATTATCAAAGTATATCCTTCTAATAAATAAAAGTTTTTTAAGTATTAAATTATTAAAACCTTCTAGAGAAGATGTAACTACATTTAATACCACATCAATTATATGTCGAGTTTTAAGGATGATATAGAGTGATATGAGATTTTTAAATCAATGTGTTCCTCTCTTACATGTATATGACCATTCCTTAGCCCATGTCCGATTGATTCCTAGTGACGTGGAAGAAGAGTGACACACACGTGTTCACTTTCAATCCATCCTTAGTTGCTTGAGCCCTTGCTCATGGTTCTTATTTGACTATACTACCAACCCACTTGAATTATTTCCTTTTTCTATCTTTTTATTTTTCTTCATTTATCTCAAAAATATGATTATAAAATTATAAAAAAATTAAAAAATAATTAATTAAATATTTTTTTTATAATTTAACATAAATCTAAATATATTTATAATATGTTAAGCATAAAACTATATTATTAATTAATTATTAACTCATGATAATAAAGATTTATCAATCATACTTTTCATTGAACCTAAAATAAATGAAATAGTATGAAAATGTCTTACTAAAATATTTATTTGAGATATAACCAAATGTTTTTCATTGTGCCACAGAATAAATCAAGGACTATCAACAAGGTCTTACTAAAATATTTATTTTGAGATATGATCATCTTTCCATTGCATCCTAAATAAATCAAACACCATCAAAAAGGTATTACTAAAATATTTTTTTTCAGATATGACCATACTTTTCCTTGCACCCGAATAAATCAGATAATATGAAAAAGTGCTTACTAAAATATTTATTTGAGATTTGACTAAAATTTTCATTTCACTCCAAAATAAATCAAATATTATGAAAAGGGCTTTCTATAATATTTATTTCAGATATGATCATACTTTTCATTACACCCTGTAATAAATCAAGGACTAGAAAAAAGGTCTTACTAAAATATTTACTGTAGATTCTACCAAACTCTTAGTTGCACCCCGAAATAAAACAAAGACTATATTTTAAGTTATTGAGATTCCACTGAATTTTTTATTTGAGATTTGACCAAACTTTTCATTATACCCCCGAGTAAATCAGAAAGTATAAAAAGTACCTAGTAAAATATTTATTTGAGATATGACTATACTTTTAGTTGCACGCCAGAATAAATCAGAAACTATAAAAAAAGTTCAATAAAATATTTATTTGATATTCTACCAAAAATTTCGTTGGACACTAAAAATAAGCTAAAATTTTGAAAAAGGCTCAAGAAGATATTTATTTGGGATACAACCAAAATTTTCGTTGGGCCCTAGAACAAATCAGAAGTATAAAAAAAGGCATAACAAAATATTTATTTGAGATTCAACCAAAATTTTCGTTAGGCCCCAGAACAAAAGAAGACGACGGCTGCGGCGGCGTCTGAAAGGAGGAAGTGGTGGAAGAAGAGGACAGGTGACGTTATTCGTGGATCAATGGCTTCCACTGCTCACTCGTCGTCGCCGGATCTCCCTCGAGCCCTTTGAATGCGCCGCCACCGCCTTTATGATCTCTCGTTCTTCACCTCCATGGAGAAGAGCGAGGAAGTCTGATCACGTTTTGTATGATGAGGAATCGCAGGCGAGGGCGGATCGATGATGGGTGGGCGCTGCGCGGCCACGTCGGGAGCAAGACCTCCTGTGAGCAATCCCAATCCAGAAACCTAATTAATCAGATCCAGTCAGAAACCCCCGGTGGAACCCTAATCCCCGTCCTCTTCCAATAATGCCGTTTCCGCAGAAATCCTCAGATCCCACATCCTCTACGGCGTCCTCTACTGCGCAAAGAACTACGACTATCCTTGCAGCCCCCGGTGTCCTATACTACGGCCACGGAGCCCTCCCCGTCTACTGGTACTCATCCTTCTTCCTCCTCTTCTTCTGAACCATCCGGAGTACCTTGGGCAGAATGCGACCCTGGCCTTCCAGGCGGCGATATGGCGGTGGATGACGCCAACGAAGAAGAAGCAGCCCTCCGCTCACGCCAGTGACACCCTGTCGAAGAGGCTGGCCGGTTTGCTGCCACCATGAACGTCCTCTACGGCGACCTGGTCTGCGGCCAGGGTTAAATCGACTCCATGAACAACATTGTCTCCTATTACCAGTACTGCCTCGATCTGATGGCGTCGGCTGCCAGTTCTCCGGCGACAATCTGGACTGCGCAGAGCAGCTGGCCTTCAACCCCTCCGGCAAGGACACCCCCTGGTTCTCCTCCGACACCGGCTGCCTGCTTCAAAAGCTATCTGTATCAGTTCTGTGAATAATCTCGTCGTATAAACCCTACCCATGGCTTCTTCTATCAGAGCCATGGGTTCCTGTTGGTCGGTCGTTCTCATACTGTCTGATGTTTCTGTCCCCTGATCGCAGACCTGTGTGGATGTTGATCATGTCGAAGATGATGAGCTTCTGGATGGTCCCTGTTCGAAAATTTTCCTCCAATTTCTTAACTTTCAGCTCGAAAATTCGCCATTTTCTCGAACGATCTCATTGGTTTAATATTGTCTGATGTTGTTTTCAGCTGAATATAATCCTTCTAGTAATTATTAGAAGGATTATAATCGATCGCATGTTACTACATGATGCGATCCGACAACGTGGGCAGCCGCCGGAAGAAGTTGAGGCCCCTTGGTGGCGCCGCCGCCGCCGCCGCTCCCCGGAAAACCGGGTGGCGGAGCCAATAAAAGCCGGCGGCGGCCGCCGCTACCTTCGTGGGCACCGCCAGGAGGACGGCCGACGTGACCAGACAGGCCACCACGAAGATCGCCGTGGCGCGGGGATCGCGCCACGTCACCAGCGACTGGAGCCGCTCCGCCTGGGCCGCCACGTCATCTAGCAGGTTCTGGGCACGCCACACGGCGGCCCGCAGGCGGTCGTACCTCGCCCGCACCACCTCCGGCGGCTTCGCGCTCGGCGAGGGGTCCAGCTCCTCGTCCAGCTCGTCCGCCAGCTGCGCCGTCGCCTCCAGTTGGGACGCCCTCAAGCAGACGTGGCCGGTGGAAGCCGCCCCGCGTGCACTCTTTCGGCGGTTCCAGACACCTACCATAGCCACGTGGATGGCCACGGCGGGCACGATGAGGTCGGGGTGCCAGATGAGCAGAACGAGCACGCCGTGGGCGAGGATCGTCGCCGTCGGATTCCGCCACGTCCTCATGCTCTCCATCCAGCGCGCCACGCTGGCCACCCACGACAGCGCCGCAGCCGCGCGGTTCCAGCTGGCGCGCATCCTGCGCATGCTGAAGCCTCCGCGTGACTCGCCGTCGGCCTCTAGCACGTGCATCACCGCCTCGTTGGGAAGTGAGGGCTCAGATCGCGCCAAGTGGGCGGCCACTAGGCGCGCCGCTGCCGATCGGAGATGGTCCCTCCGGAGCCCACCGATCGGGCGGAGGTGGTGCATGAGAGGGAGCACGGGCTGGCCGTACACGTGGAGGATGTCGAGGGGGGATCCCGCTCGTGCGAAGCGTACGGCCAGATCGATTTCACCCGTGCGGTGGAGGCCGGTGGGGCCGAGGAGGAAGAGAGGGTAGGAAATGCGGTACGCGCACCCACTCTCAAGTGCGGAGATCCGGATCCGGACCCGCCCCAACGGCCGGCAGGCGGTGGCGGACTCGTCGAAGACGGCGACGGTGAGGACGGTAGCGGGGTCGAAGATGGGCCACGTGTACTGCTCGTTCCACGTGGGCTCCATGCTGGTGGCCACGGTACGGGTGCGGGCCCACTTGGAGCCGTACCTGGCCACCACGTAAGCGGCGGTGCCGACGGTTGACTTGACGGGGAGGAGATTACGGCACCCGATTATCCCGAGCTCGACGGCGCCGACGGGCCGCCGCCAGAGCTGCCGGGCGGAGGGCCGGAAGTCGCTGGCGGCGTGTGGCGGCTCGTCTGTCACGTGGTACCCGCCATCGAGGCACACCCGCACCTGTAGCCGCCCGCGGGGGGCGGCGCCGCCGGCCTCCTCGCCGCCGGCGGGCGGCGGGAGGAGGTCCAGCCACCTTGGCGCTACATGGCGGTCGTCCACGCGGCGCTCGACGGCGGAGAGCGCCACGTGGGCGCAGCCGAGGACCGTCGCCGGCTCCTCCCCGTGGCGGCGGCGGCGGCGGGCCTCCACGGCGATCTCGACCGCCTGGTCCCCTAGTGGCTCCGCCACCACGAACAGCAGGTCCTCCCACGATGGCGGCGGCGCTAGGGTTCCGCCGCGGCCCAAGGCGGCGCTGCGGGTTTTCAGGGACTGAAACCCCAGCGTCGCCCTCACCCACACGGGGGCGTCTTGTAGCAGTGCCGCCGTCTCCGAGGGTAAGGGAAGGAGGTCGTCGGCGTTGACCACCGTGAGACGGAGATACCAGAGCTTGGGGGAGAGGTAGACCTTGGAGCGCGAGGAGGAGGCACCGCCGTCGGCCTTGGTGGCACCGTGAAAGGACTCGTCGGCCTGGGTGCCCACCCACGTGGCCAGCATCAGCTCTCCTTCTCCAGCCCCGGCGACCCGATACCACTGCGCCGCCGGCGGGCCGTCGGAGACCTCCGACACGTCGAGGCGGACGCTACCGAGGAACCGCTTGCCGGGGGCGGCGGCCGGAGACTCCACCGGCGGGCCATCCCACACGGAAACCTCCGCCGGCAGCTCCTCCTGATCGGCGGCGCCGCCGGGGCGAGGGAAGGCGAAGGTGTGGTCCCACTCGAAGGAGGTGGGGTGGGCCCTTGTCATGGCGGGGCCGGTGGCGGCGCTGCTGCCGGAGACAGCGATCCTAACGTGTGGCGGGTTGGCGGCGCCGCCGGGGAGCGACCGCGCCTTCACCACCCGCACGAAGAGGTACTGCATCTTGTCCACCAGGTCGAACGACGACCGCTCCACCCCGCCTTCTTCACTTCCCACCTGCCGCTGCGACAAAGGCGGCGGCGGCTGCAGCAGCTGCTGCTCCATGGCCGCCGCTTCCTCCTTCGTCAGGTCCTCCTGAGGCACCACCCCCTCTCCGGCGGGCGGCGCCGCCATCTGATCCGCTGCCTCCCCGGCCTTCCCAGCCTCCACCGCCGCGTCCGGGGCGGGCGGCGGCGCCTGGTCCGCTGCCTCTACGGGCTTCCCAGCCTCCACCGCCGCCTCCCCGGCGGGCGGCGCCACCTGGTCCGCTGCCTCTCCAGGCTTCCCAGCCTCCACCGCCGCCTCCCCGGAGGGCGGCGCCGCCTTCTGCTCCACTGCATGGTTGGAGGGCGGAACGACGTCGGGGAGCTTTTCGGGGGGCGGCGGAGGGTCGACGGGAGGCGCCGGCGCCGGCTCGTCGGAGAAGAAGACCCTGAGGGCGAGGTCGCCACGGATCCAGCTGAAGAAGCTTTTCTTCTGGAGGGGGTAGTGGACGAGGGCCTCCTCCCCCTTGGAGACGAACTGAGAGGGGTCGAGGCGAACTCTTCCAAGGAAGTGGCTCCGGCGGGTGGGGGAGACTTTCCGGTCGTGAAGGAGCTCGATTTCCAGGGGCTCGCCGGCGGCAGCGGCGTCGCCGCCGAAGGAGACGTCGAAGAGGAGGGACTCGTTCCAAGAGGGGTTGAGGCTACGGGTGACCGTCCGTGTCCGCTTCCGTTGACCGTCGAAGTCAACCACCGCATAGGGGCTCGCCGACCCGCCGCCGTCCTTGGGCACCAACCCCCGCGCCTCTACCACCTCCACCACCAGCTTCCTCACCGTGCCCACACCCGCCATGCCCTCTCTCTCTCTCTTTCTCTCTATCTCTCCCTAGGGACTCTCTATCTGTCTCTCTAACGGACAGGAAGGAACACCTATGTAGAAATGAGTTCACAAAGGGGGGGGTGCAATATACTTCTTTGCATGGACCAAGGCTGCAGTGGTACTCAGTGGGCTCAGAGTTGTCAAAGGTAGAGAGCGGGAGGAGGCAATAACTACGATAAGTTTTTTTTATCGGGGTGGAGCTTTTCGGGAGTGGACAAGACAGCGGCTAGTCTTCTCTCTCTCCTCCCCTGCAAGACTTTGCGACCACCTAAGTCTTTTGAGTCATGGGTGGGCGGCGAGAGAGAGAGAGAGAGAGAGAGCAGCTTTTTGCGCCGCGCCGACCGGCGAAGGCCTGCCGTCGAGGCCAGATCTTATCGCGACATTTCCGATGCGGTGGCCCCCAGCCATCGACGTCGGACGCGCGTGTCGTGCATGGGAAAGGTGGGGGTTACCGCCTTCCTTCACGTGCACCGCCGGAGCACGGTTTCTTCTCCCAGAATCAACCATCATCAATAGCAGAGTTCTACTGTACCAACCTCTTCCCCGTTTTCCCACCACGGAACAAAAACACCCCAACAATTATGCAATCAATAAGAGCGAGCAAGCGAGAGAGAGAGAGAGAGAGAGAGACTCACATAAATAGGGAAGGAGGACTTCAGAAGGGGGGGGGGGGAGGGGAATACCCCCGGCCCCCTCCTCCAGCCATCTCTGGCACCACCAAGAACTTAGAAAGCCTAGGATTCGATTCCCTCAAGGCCATGGCTTCATCACACGCCGCACTCTTCCTCTTCTTGTTCTTGTTCTCGTCGTTCCTCTTCATTGTTTCAGGCGGCAATGGGTGGATCCTGCAAGTTGACCAAGATTAAACAGTGACGGTATAATCAGAGGAAACCCTGAGAGTTGACCAGATGGGTTTGGGTCAAAGATGCAGGTGATGAGGAGCATAAGTCTCGCCTTTGCAGTCAGACTTGACACCGCGACCTGAAGCTTCTCCCTGGTCTTCGTGCCCGCGACATGGCCGGCCTTGGCCACTTTACTGAAGGCGCCATTCAGCCAGGCTGTTCCGGCGGCTACGTATCTGCAGATCGGAGGAGAGAGTTCACAAGTCAAAGGAAGGAGTTTCCTCGTCGGACCCACATACTTTTGGTAAGACTGAAAGCACGGGGAAGTCTCCGTGCCTCTGATTCTCTCTCTAAACCAAAGAAAGCACTCTGTCAACGGACAGTTTTGAAGGGCCCACTTTGTCAAAATTCACCATGGGTAGGTCAAAGAGCAGGAATTGGCCAAAGGTCAGCAGAGAATGAACAACCTGCTTGGTTCTAGGGGGAATGAGAAAAATGAATAAAGATACCTGTGGGACTTCACGGCGGTGCCCGTGTGATTCAGCTTCTGTTCTGCCACCGTCAAGATCGCCATTGTCTTGTCAGAGACTTGCAGTTTCTGGTCCACTGACTTCACCTTCTCGTTGACCACTGAGATGCCCACGTTGATCTTCTCCGTGAGACCGACCCGCCTGTCGAACGAAGTGACCTTGGCGGATGCATTGGCCGTCAGGCGATGCCTTTCATCAAACGACTTGGCTTTGTTCACTGCGTCCTGCCTGATGGCCGAGCCCTTAGCGAGCATAGAGGAAACAACATCCTGAGCTTTGCTCACATATACTCTTCCACCGAGGGGAGGATTGTTCTTAGTCTGCAAGAGGATCAAGAGCCGCCAGCCAGTCACCACATTAAGCCTGCAGTGAGGATTACGAGGCAGAGAATAAAGAGGGAGGGAGTGAGAGACCTCGGGGCTTGAGAATGTGCTCCCAGCAGTGGGAGTTGGAACAACTGCTTGGTCCGACGACACTAACACTTGCTGCACGAATTTCAGTGAAAATTGATGAAATCACCGACTTGAGAGCACGAATTTCACAAAGTTTAGTTTATTGGGGAGAAGAATGATACCGCAGCAGCATCTGGTGTGTAGTTCTCTGCGTGACTAATAGTCACTATCTGGTCCACTATTGTCGCACCCTGCATGAGGTGGGCCAAGGACGAACAGAGTAGTAAGTACATACTGTAGGAAATATCCGTAAAATCTTCCATTTTTATTAACTAATATATATGACGCGCTGTTGTTCATTTGATTCAGGAATAATTCTTGCTGTTCCCGACATCTGGCCATGACGAGACCCGACGAACATACCTGTGTAGACACCGGACCCTAGGTCAACAGTTTTCAGCCAAGCCTGTGCCAGAAACTGACAGTAATGTCCACGTCTCAAAGGATCATATATCGGCATCCATTAATGACGAAGAGTAAAGGCGTCAAAGTCCAGAGCCGAAGTCAGACGACCAATAAAATAGTTCCCAGCAGTGTCAAAGACAGAGGAGACTTGGCGAAGGGTATCTGGTAGACCTCTCTACAAAAAGGGGATGCAAAATCAAGGTTTTCATTCTTATATCTTTAGTTTATTTAATTTTTTGGGGGAAGGAGAAGGTGGGGTTTTGGGGGGCACCTATGTAAAGGCTTTTGAATTGTCAGCAAGTTAATATGCTTATAGAAGATCTTCATGCCTCCTGAATCCACCGCTCTCTACATGTTATGAGTCATTCCCTAGGCCATTAAAGATTTTTTTTAACACTTTCCTCTGCAAGCAACCATCGCACTCTTTTTTTTCTGTTTTAAAAAATGCAGACCTATTCAAAAACTGGATTATGGCCTTCAACTGGCGAAGCATGCTTAAATAAAGCTTTTCAAAAATGTGTCCAGCACAAGAAATTACTGAGACATAGCACCAAAAAGTAGTTCACCTTAGCAAACACTTAAATGTATCTTACGTAGAAAGAAACTGGCTGATCCTCCACAGAAAAGAGAATTACCGCTGAAAGTTATATGAAGGTGTCTTCAGGACAGAACACTGAACGACAACTGAAATGGAAAGTAGCAATCCATTCACGAACTCAAAGTATCTTCCTAGAATAGACACAGACATGAGACTAACAGCAGCCAAAAAGCAATCCTTTACATCCACCTCTCCTCTGACATTGGCGCCTGAACTCTTGAAATAAAGTGACCGATTCTAAACAACCAAACACTCTGTCTGTTTCTTATTCCACAGTAAAGACCAACCTTTCGATGAAAAATGCATACTGAAACCCAATGGCACGCCAAAAATTCCTGAAAGAGAAGGAAAAAGTAAAAAAGTAAATCGAACTGGGCACTCTGTTATCCCTCAAATTGGTATCCATATCCCAAAGGAATTCCACGACTTTCTTCTCAGAGAGTCAGTCGCATATCTTGCTTCCTCACTCGGGAATGTCAAGAAACTAACAGGTTCCAATCTCCTTAAATCTGAAATGACATGCACGGTGCACGATAATGTTCCTTATTTAGACACGACAAAAAGGCATCCATCTTACCTCATTCTCAGTTCACAACCTGTCTCCTTAGAATACTGCAAGAATTTTAGAAAGAGTACTGAAATTCTATGTTGGCCAGAAGTACAGGTATCTGCCACTTTTACAAAGATCATAGGAAAACGTTACTAAACAACGGCAACAAGAAGAGAATGGAAAGATAAATATCCAAAATGAGAATCCTGGCTTTAGGGAAGTTGCCTTCTTCGATTTCTGTATTCCTCTGTCTAGAGTCCCAAAGAAAACAATGGGCAACTCATCCCCACAAGTGGCCTCGTTCCCTCATGACTAAAACCACCACTTCACTTCCAGCTCACCTCCATAACTACTAACCTGATACCCATTGGGGCTAAGCAGAAACAACCCTCAAGAAAACATCCGCGATTTCTAATTCCATGGTTTCCAATAATATGGAGATGCTTTAATTCTTCTCAAATGAATAAGCCCTCCAGGCTCACGGCGAGTCAGTCACTCTGAACCTGATCACAAAAGGGCCAATGATGGAAAGCCAGCATTCTGGCGACAGCTTAAACTTTCATCATCCCGTTAGTTTTCTTAGATACTCGAAAGTTGACGAATCAAATTGATGATAACACGGTTACAGGAGAGTTTAGACAATAACAGCTTTAGTTGTCAATGAAAAATCTCACATATTATTGCAATTCTGTAAGATATCTTCTGGAGGCTGAGTACATCTATCCATGGTGAAATAAATGCTGCGGATGTTGAGGAAATACCGATAGAAGCAATGCAATTTCAAGGGCCTTGGGATCTTTGAAGGTGACGAACGCGGTCCCCAACTTCCCCAAGTCACTGCACATTTAAACAAGGAAGCTTAACCGAACACATTGCAACAAAGATTTAAAACGCAAGTAGCTAATAAATCAGAGAGGAAAAACAATTATCAAAAGTACCCCGTCAGATACCCCGTCGGCAATGAGGCATGTGATCTGTTAAAAAAAAATCACCACAAAAAATCCCCGCACAGTGCCACAGAGGCACAAAAATTCACCCCGATGACAGAAAAGGAAGAGATTACAACCCCCAGACCGCAAACAGGATGAGGAGAAGAGAAGGCCCGCTGTGAGTGAGACTTTTATACCGTCGCACAATCTCGACGCGCTCGATCTCGCCGGAGAAGGAGAAGAACTCGGCGACCTCTCTCTCCCCTGCAAGTTCCGAAATGTTGCCGACTTCAACCGTCCTCGTCTGAAAGAACCACCAGCAAGCCATCAACAAAGAGAAAATAAGAATACAGAAAACCACAGCTCACAATCTGCGAGCGGCACAACGATCTGCAGAACTCCAACCCCTCTCCCTCCAATCCCACCACTCACCTGCATGTTCCTCTGAGGAGGAGAGGCCGCCAAACCGCCGCTCACTCTCCCCTTCCTCTCCTCCGTCCGCCCCCTTCTTCTCCCTTTCCTCCGCCTCTTCCGGAGACAGCGAAGCTCGAGGTGGAGACCCACAAAGACTCACCACCGCCCGCCACTTAACTGCGAAAATGCCAGCAGGGATCCACAGATGAAGTTACTCAAATGCCCCTCCATCCGCGGAAACAACGACTCAAATGCCGCGTCAATCTCTTTTAGCAGACAGCAACGCGTGCAGACTGCCAGCCTGGCGGTATAACCCACTCAGTGGATACACTGAGAGCTAGAGGGAGAGAGAGAGAGAGACAGACAGACAGAGAGAGGGAGAGAGTAGGGGTTCAGCATGTATAATTATGAGGTGGGAGGTAATTACCAGACATGGGTGTATCTCCTCATCTTGTGTGGAGGTGATTATGATGTGGTGAATAACATCATTCCATAACTTATGAGATCAGGTACAAGGATGTAAGAGTGATCTCCTCTAAAAGAAACGACATCAAGAGAAGAGATGCCATTCTAATTGTAGAATATAATCATAGAATTCATTGTGTGTTTCTGCATAATGGTGGCTGACCAGAGGATGAAGTAGGCATGAGAGAGCAAAGTGAGTAGACTTAGTCAAACCCTGTTGATAATTTAGTATATTAGAGCTAGATAAGGGATATCAAAGTGAGAGTGTCACACATATGCAGAGGGTTGCTTGCTTAGATGGGCATGTCACTTTGATTGCTATCTTCATGGAGCTTAGGAAGGATTGCATCTAAACTATGGAGGAGTGATTGGAAGATGTGTAGGTGGATGTGAACAACATCAAGTCATTGCTCACTTAGTATAGGCTCTTGTTCTAAATGTCATGCTGTTGAAGTGCACATTGGTGGATCTATTATTAACAAATATAACAATGTGTCAAAAGTTCTTCAAGCTGAAGGCATTAATCGGCACATATAATGCCAATAAAATTTAGAATTTTATATTGGGTTGTAATCATTTGCTCTAAATGATGCACACTTTAGAATTAGAAAGTACATCCATGTAATGTCAAATTATGGTGGTGAATGTAGAATATTTTTAATAAAAGAATTGAATTAATTCATTATGATTAATAGATGTTATGACGAATCATGTCATTTGAGATTATGTAAGGTGGTTTGCTTCACTTTTCTTTGACATAATGAACATGTTTAATGAGGGTAAACTCTTCAATTTATGGTATACCTCTAAGGTCAGACACAAGTAGAGTTACAAGGCTAATGAAGATATAAATTAATCATATTGAATTATAGAAACCTCATCACAATAAACTTTAATGCACCCATCAAAAGTTGAGAAAACCTCAACCAACATTGTCAAAGTAACATTAGTTGAGGTGAGTACTAAGAAAAAAATTATTAGTAAACTTGTGACAAGTTGTGTATAAAGTGATAGTACTACAAGATGACATGTCAAATAGTAAATTTTATATTTTTGAAGGTATCTATTAAACCAAGGACTACTCAACATGAACTAGTAGGGAGTACACAAGATACCTTAATAATGAGATAACTATTAATGAAGAATAGTAATATTATATGCAACTCCCTTTAACTAATAAGTATACTATGATGATGTGGAGAGTCCAATATAGAAAATAAGTTCAAAGTAGTTTACCTTGTAGTCAACATCTATAATCGATTGATAACCATAATGATCAACAATAATATAATCCACAATTTCATCATTGAGAAATAATAATTATAATCTAATTTGACACAATCATGATGACATGTTTATATTAAGATTGTCAACCTAATGACATGTATCTTGACCAATATTTTTTATAAAGTCTAATTACATATTTAAACATGTAAGAATGTAATGAACTTCATGATACTTTTAATAGATGATTGTGATACTATCCTAAATATATAATTTTTTATCCAAACTCAAGTTGAGGTTTTTTCATGGTGACACAACATTTTTGTCAAAGGGGTTAAGGCCATACTTATTTTGAGATAGAAGTCAGATAACTTAAACTATGTGATGACTTACAAATAGAAAAAAAAAATCTCAAGATTTTTAAAAAATAAAAAGACGACCTCATTAAGGGTTAAATTTGTAGAGGTAAGTGTGTTGTTTGTTAAAAATACAACAAGCATATGTTGCATTAGAGCATACACAATGAATATGCATGTAGTGCACATGTATATTATTGCAAGCATGTATGTGAGGCTATTAATGCCACATTTGTAAGGAAACATATTTTGGCCATATAAATTGGTTGCATACTATGAGTGTTCACATAATAATAACTTGTATCACGATAGGTACAACATTTGACTTCATTATAACAAGTGCATGTGGTCCATACCTACATTAAAGAAAGTATGTGTATGACATCAATTGGTGATGTGTGTGTATGTAAGATTTGGATGCATAATCATGAGCACCTACTTAATAATAGTATGGATGAAAATTAGAAATAACTCTCATTAAAAGTAATATAAGTTTTAATGAAATTCTAAAACATGATGCTAGATGCACATTTGACATTATTTCCACCCCCTCAATACAAGACATACCATAACATTGAACTCATGCCTTGTATTTTCCCTCACTAAAATGTTATATGAGATAATATTTGTATATCTTGATGAATTATATCTATATATAGTAGTCACATTTTATTCCAAAAGAAAAATGATGAATCTCTCTTATTGTGCATGAATTTAACCTCATTCATAGGTGCTTCATCTAGAGGAAGAGATAGAAAGATCTTTCAAGTTACATTATATTTCATGATGCAAAGTATTATAAAAAGAATAAAATAAGATTGACATAAATGCATTTTGAAGGGATTAGGTGGTTCAATGTGAGAGAACCCTTCAAGAATTGGTAAGACATTAAGCAATAAATAACGAAAATGTTTAAGTTCACTCAAATGGTGGGTTCTTGGGAGACTTTCTTGATATCAAGTGAAATTGAATTATTAGTAAGTACCAAAGAGCCTTTTAACTTATCTCGTAAATGGTTGAAGGTCTTTCAAAAAGGGGGTTAGAAGTGACATTTTAAAAGGCTGAAAATTAGATATTAGAGAAGAAATTAAGTTGTTGAAACTATAAGGATTAAACAACATCATTGACACCTTCTATGTTATTGAAAAAATAAATATAGCCATTTAAAAAATCATAGAATTTACAAAATTATGGTCAATTAGATCATAGGTTTAAGGAAGGATTAACTCTTTCATGACTAGAGAGGAAGTCAAAACTTTTAGTCTCACCACACAATAATATGACAAGTGTTTGTTTTCAATGCTCAACTCAATGAAATGTCATTGATGTGAGTTATAAGAGCATAAAAATTAAAAGAGAATTGACCTTAATCAAGTTAAAATTCTTAAAATAACACATAAAAGGGCTCTACATAATTACAACTTATCTTAATATAAGAATCATTTGAAGAGATTACGTCAACAAAAGAACTCATTAAACCACAAGAAGAAGTAAGGTTAGACTCATGTTAAACTTTCTAAGAATTATGTCATAGACCTAATCAAAGTAGGAACAATGAAGATAAAAATATAACTAAGGTGAGAGATGAATGAAATTGATTAGTTGTGAAATAAGCTATGATTTTATTACAAAAGGGTTGACATAACAACTTTAATAACTTTAATAACTTTAACTTTAATAATTAGTTAGAAAGTCGACATAGAATCAAAGAGATTGACGATTAAACTTCAATCACATGACTATAAGATGTAAAACATTTTGTCAAGAGTCACCATGGAAATAAAAGAGTGACACTAGTCAATGTTAGGCCCTACTTTCACTCTAAAAAATATAAGATTGAAAAGCTATGACAAAACAAATGTATAGTGACGATCATTTGATTTTTATTAAGCCCATAATTGGGCCTAACTTAAATAATCAAGAAAAAAATTGAAGTAAGGCTATCACTAAATTTACATGAAGGAAGAAGATATACAAAATAAGTTTCAATATGAATCAAGGTCATTGTGAATTCTTAGTAATGTCATTTGGATTAAAAAATATCATAACAAAATTTTATCTTTAATGAACCATACCTTTTATGTTTCAGATCTTGATTGGGTTTGAGCTTCCCAAACTCTATGCTATTGGGGAACTCCGCAAGAGTCTTACCACCTTCTTGATTGACTATTTTTTAATCTTTGGAGATACTTATATTTTGAAATGATATCTTAATTTATAAGAATGACTTATTCACTCATGAAATATATCTGTAAGAGATCCTTGATATTAATAGATAGAAATGTCTATTTGACAAGTATAAGATTGAATTCTTAAATAGTTAGAATCAATTGAAGTAATCAAAATAAATTGAGAGAAGGTAGTCATCATGTTGAATTAGTTGATTGCTTCCAACCTTCATCAACTCCACTCTCTCTCATGCTAATAAGGTACTATAAAAAATTAAAGGTAAATTGTGACATAATTTTTTGATCACTCTCTCAATTACTCAAAAAAGACTCTAACTAAATGCAACTTGTGGATGATGTTTTTCACAAACTCAAGACCAATGGTCATCATATTGATATTAATATTCTCTAGTTTTTCTTGATACTTAAGTTAAAGATAGATTAATCTAGTACTAAACTTAGGGTTGCTCTAATATAACATTATATACCCATAGCTTATTTTAACTTAATCCTTTCTTCTAAAAATACCTTTTAACCAATCTAAAAAAAAATCAATAGTTGTGAACATTTCTAGATGGCTTGTTGGAACACTATTTTATTATTTATGTTGAGTTACTCATATTAAAAATATTTCTAACTTAATAACTAGTGATAAAGTATCAAAGACAGCTAATGAAACTATTAGGATACTACTTTTCAATCTAATATAAGATAGGAGCTGAAAATCATATGATATGACATTTTATCATATTTACCTTACTTCTGAATAGTAAATGTTATTACCATAAGCCTACTGAGAATCCATATAACACAACATCTACTTCAAGAAGTATAAGAAGATTTAAAATTTTAGTGTATATTATAAGGCAATGAACACTATAAGGTGAATTGGTCTAAATATAGTATGATTACGATCAGCCAAGGTAAAAAGGTGACTCGTTAAAGAATATTATGATAGTCTATTAGGTGGATAATTTTTCTCATTCAACTATTAGAAATTGTGACATATATTTTTTAGTCACTTTTAGATTGAGTTATTTAAGCCTTTTAAGATAATTGAAAATTACAAATGAACATCCAATTTAAGGTGTTCAATAATTACTTAAAGTATTTTCATATAACAAACTTACATTTTAGAAATTAGAATAATACCACATTTTATAACTTTTAAAATTATCCTCTTCCAAGTCATCTATGAATGAGATCTTTCATACCTAATTTGTTATGATATCAAATAGACTACAATCACCTTATTTGATGAATAATTGTAGAACTAAAACATCAGATTTGTTGAGTTAAAATAATACATTTTCAAGCCAGTTGCATATGAAGATTTTGTAGATACTGAAAAAATCACAACATTCAATTTGAGGTCGGTGATCTGATTTTTATCAAAATGAAGAGTTAACTCTTAAATACTTTGATCTCTATCTTGTCATCACTAAAATTGATTATATTTCTTACAAGTTAAAGCCACTCAACTTCATGATTATTTATTTAGTTTTCTACCATTCTCAATTACAAAATCACCTATGAGTAAAAGAGTCTCCTCAATCAATACCTACCACCCAACCTCAATTGATTTTTAAGTGAATTACAACTATAAGTTAGATTATTGCCCAATAATCCTTTACTTTTATATTGTAAATAAGATTAAATTAAATTAATATAAAATATAACTTATTAAAGGTTAAACATGTTATTAATAGTTTGGGAATTATGTGACAAATTTATGATTAATTCAATAATTTTAATAATTTATACAATGTGAATATATTTTTGATTTTTAATCTTGTACTAACATGATTTTATATGGTTCACAATATTGAGAATTATTTTACAATTGATGGGAAATTAAAGATGAAGTTAAAATTTGAAACATTTATTTAGGAGTGGAAGAAGAGATTTTCAAACAATTTTTACTAATTTCAAATTATCAAAATATTTAGAAAAATGTAGTAATTTATGGTCACATCACCATAAGAACATGTCAAGGCTTTATGGGCCATGTTAATATAAGTCAACAACAAACAAAGAGGCCAACATTTTATACCACACCATTCATGTTCCTTTCATCATTCATACTCCATTTTGAGTGGTGAAATGAATGAAGAAAATTCCCAATTTGGAGACAATGTTGACATATTTTTAGATAAAGATCAAGAAAAAAAATCTAAGGTGGAGAGAGGTTTTGGAAAGGACTTGATGAATTTTCAAGCTTTTCAAGCTGAGTTCTCTTGGTGATGGGTAGAGATAATTAGAGTAATAGTGGGCACTTGCAAATTCAATGTGTTTTCATTGCATTTTATCCACATTGAATTCGATTTATGAATTCAATAAATATAATAAATATTTAAAGCTTGACCATTTTGGTACAATCAAAGTAATATCATCAGCACACAATCAAGAGCATAAAACTCCACATTAAATGATGCCAACTATATGCAACATGAGAGCTTGCTGGCATCATTCATAAGTGTTTTCCTCAACTTAACCTCTGGGACAAGGTGCCTTCCACCTATAAAGTGATGATGGCCCCCCAAACACTAATGTCGTGTTAGACTTGATTTACACTATTTTAGAAGCATATGCACACAGACTTTTATGTCACGTTAGTTTTTTTAAAAAAAATAGATAAACTCAAGTAGGGACCGATTAGCTGGATTGGACTGGCTGCAGCTGATTCCGGATTGGGCCCAGTCAACCCTGCAAAACACTATCGAAGAAGAAGAGAAAGAAGAAGAAGAAGAAGAAGAAGAAGAAGAAGACGGCCCATACCCTACTAAATCCCTCAGCCACCCGTCCCCCGGGAGATTTCATTGGAGTAGTAGCGATTGTAGTCCAGGCAACACCAGAAACGGCAAAGGCTGAACTCACTGTGCTTCGGAGACCTCAGATAGTGTAGGTAGAGCTCCCTCAGGTTCTTTTTGAAGGCCGACTGCACGGCCAGGGCCTGTGGGTTTAGGGTATTTAAGTTGATCAAAAGGTTTGACTGGACCAGAAGGAAGAGTCTTGAGTAGTGTGAGGGAGGTTGGTGGGGAAGGATAACCTTGGGGAAGTTGACTCGATCAACCACAGTCGACGAATCTGGTCCATCCAAACCCGCCTCTGTAGGGCTGGCTTTGAGGCATGCCCTGAGATCCACGGCGCACTGCAGGATGTTCCTGATGATCTTAGCAATCTCTCCAGTACCGGCAGACAAGAAACATCTGTTTAAAAACAAAAAAATAATAATAATAAAAAGGAACAGATGAGTTGGATTGGAGCCCAATGAAGTAATCAGAAAAAAGTGGGAGCATAGAAATTGATGTTGCTCCGATATATATATATATATATATATATATATATATGCATTTATATTATAAATAATCAATAGACGAAAAGGTGGGATTGAAGACGGATTGGAAGATGAAAAACTTCTACAAGGAATTTTTGACTCACGTATTCTGTGCATCAGCTAGATACGACATGTGCACTGACTCCAGGTCCAGCATGTCGTTGACCTGTGCGAACACAGAAGAGCCATCCAGGTGGGAATTACAAACTACGATAAGAAAAAGGAGATACATGCCATAAAAAAGTTGCATCATTTCTTGAGCATACATTTCTTGCACATTTTTTTTGAATAGTTCATTGTGTTATTACTCCCTTGTAACTCACCCATTTTGAAATTATCATATAATCCCCCAGAAGCAGACTAGCCCTTTTAAAGAAAAGAGCACCCTCCAAGGCACTGGAGCAACTCTCGGCACCTTCCCTCATCGTCCAAGACTTTTCTTTTTTCAGTCTAATAACCACTGCATGGTTGCGAACTGAGCCGATGGAACCTGGTGGGGGGAATTAGAGGGTTTGGCCACTATATGTGACATTGGAAATCATGTGAAGTCAAGAAATGATTGAGAACCAAGTGAGAGTGGAAGAGTTCCGGTCAAACGAGCTGATCAGATATTTTAACATAGTGAAATGTCGGGGACGAGCAGAGAAGCATTGAATTTGCTGGACCATCTGCCAGTGGGTGACCTGAGAGGCGAACTAGTAGGATAGCGGTCCAAGGGGTCAGGCATTCCGTCGAATATTGTATGGGATATCCATCCGTCTACTGTTTGAATCGATGGGTGACAGAAGTGTGCACTTCAATAGACAAGCAGATTGATGAGATTTCATCCAAGATCAGTATGGTCTCACAAGAACAGGCTGGTGGTGGTGGTGATCGTCAGCCAGTTAATCATACAGTTCTAGAGATCACTGAGTGAGAGATTTTACTCTCACTGCTTTTTTATCAGATGGACCGGAAAGTGAATAGAAATGTTTTTGCTCTCCCTCAAACAAGGAATATCATCATTTCAAGATGATTAGTGCAGGTTACAATAGGGTTTTGCTCCAAGAGGGGAGACCACAGAGAACTCCAGCCAAGAACCTTGGAACAAACGATATTCTAGAAATGTTTTTCCATGGCAGTGGCAACAATGCTGGTTCTTGAGAATCAGGTGGACATATTCAGGATTCTAGCAGAGCTCAGATATATAACCCCCAACTTTTCCAGCTTTACAAGCTTAAGATTAATCAAACAGCAAGAACCATATTTCTTTCAACACTTGAGAGATAACTTAGATTAAGCCCCCACGATTCTATATCATCAGATTTTAAGGAACTAATCATTCAACACATTATAGAATAGTTTCAACCTGTTGCTTGAGGGAGAGCAAAAATCTACACCACGAGACATCTGACAACTGGGATTGCAGATACTGTTGAAGAGAAGACACAAAATGGTTGACCTGTTGCCTGAAATTCAATAAAACAGCACAGAATACGAGTCAAGAAATAAACTATCGTCAAAGGACAACCAGAAACGTCTGCATTTTAAAATGTTAAATTGAATACCAGTGGATAGTGATGAGCTGCATAATTATTGGAGATAAATCTCCCACTTGTATTTTTTTTAATTGCTTGTCAACCAATGTCAGCAGAAACTGCACGCCCAACCGTAATGCCCAACCCGTCTATGCCACCTATGCGAACTGTAAGCTATTTTATTGTTTGAAGGAAAAACGGCCCGAAGAAAAAGCTTTTCCGGGGAATATAATGGGGCACCACCAGTCTTTTTCTTATCCAATTTCAAAGACGTTTAAAAGTTAATGTTTCAGCGTGAACTCTAAATATGCGAAATTTGATTCCAACAGTTATGATATAAAAATGATGGTAATACAGTATTTACAAGCATATGGACATAGCAATCGATGTCCAACCAAATCAGAGACGTCTGTTGCTATTTCTGCACAAGAGGTTATCAGAATGAATGGAAATCAACACATTTCTTGAGATATCTTCTCATAAAGTGTCATATTGGATCTTTAACTATCTACTTTAGGTGGAAAACCTGACCCCTTCCTCCACATGCTGAGAGTTAAGAAAAACTGTTGAGAACTAAGAAATCCTAAGCTCTAAGGTTCAAGAGCAATATGGACTTACAAGAGAGAATAAAATACACAAAATTTCTAGTGATTCATTGTAAAATGAGAAAGCCATATGTACTGGTTATTGAAGGATTTTACTATGCGCCAAGACAATAACTAGGCGTGACATTGTTCAACAAACACACCTTAGAGAAAGGGAATCTTATAATTATTCATTATCAGAGGCATCATCTTCAACCGTGAATACCTCATTAACAGGGAATCCAAAGGTATTGAAGATTTTCTTTTGAGTGTATGAACCGTAATGTAGGATTAATGCCACCCTCTACTTCGATTTATATAAATTTTCATATATTCTTTCTACGTGGAAGAAAAATGAAGATAAGTAAAACCATTGAGAATATAGTCAGCTTCGACTATACTGACTGGTGAGAAACCATGCTTCTGTATTCAATAGTATTCGTACCTCATAGGTGACGGGAAGAGTGATGAGGGTCATGCTGCTTTTTCTTTATTCAATTCTTATATTTTTCACTGCATTTTAGTTGTCTAGATGATTCTATATCCATAAGTTTCATCAAACATTTTGTACTTCATGTTAGATATTGAAGCTGACAAACTAAACCTCTAAATAGACAGTTAGATTTAAGATACCCTGATTCGTGGAATATATACTAGTTAAAAACTACACTCCAATAGCATATTTTCAGATCACGGATAAGGTAAAGCATGCTCAGAACAATCTGGAGAGTTCTATCACATTATCGCCCAAATGTCAAAGGTCGTTGAAGAAAATTACTACATGGAATAAGCAAATGCAGTGGTTCCTTTTCCAATATCTTGTGGACCCAAGGCATGGATTAATCACTAACCATCCTAGTCGTAATTTCTTTAACCCTGATTGGCATGTATAAAGCCCAAAGATCTGCCGCAATGTATATCCGAAATACTCGTTCACTTCGGTTAGCATTGTTACCTCTTGACGGATTTCTGATTTAACTTACTGATTCAAACAAGCAATAGGTCTTACATCACAGCGGATCCAAACAAGCATTGCCATTATAGTTGAAGCCCATTAGCTAAGTTTTCTGAAGAAAAAAAACTTAAATTACCGGATCCCGAGAATGGTATTAAAGTTCTCTGCTTCCTGGCCACCAAGATACCTTCCAGAAGCATTAGAATGACCTAGAGCCTGAACATGTATGTAGCACATGTATCATGTGAGCCCATATTCATCAGTTGAGGTTAAATATAAACAGCTAACTTAAAATATGGTAAAAAAATTGAAAATAAAATAACTTGTTCCAAATATCAAAGGACGAATTAGATTGATAAATGAAGTTAAATACACACTCCAACCAGTATACCATTTATGTTTAATGATTACGTTTAATGAAATTCCAATTATGGAGTAGGTATACCACTCCAACCAGAAGAGATATCCTCAAACTAACACATGTCATTGCCCTTGGAATAATGTTTCTAAGAGGATAAAAGTGCTCAAATTGGAAAAGCGAGAGGTAACATATAGTAACTAAACTAAGAGGAAAACTTTTTGTAGGCGGCATTTTTCTCTCCTTCTTGGAAGTAACATGGATCATTTTCTCTAGAATGCAGAGGCATCTGACTTATGTCAAAAGAATTTTTATTTACTTATTTAGTATGATGAAGGAAATTCGTCTCTTTGGAGCTTTCTTTTTTTTTAATGGAGGGGGGGGGGGGGGTTGGCTAAAATGTCACACAGAGTGGCTTCAACTTCAAGTTTTAGAAAGAGATATTAAAGAAAAATATCTGACGCAGCTTTTTGCTAGAGATTGCACGCTGGACTTTCTCCGCGTAGAAATTGTCCAAGCATACCAATTTTCAGGTCTCAGTTTCAGAAACTTCCTCCCCTTGACACTCTCTACGTTCACACAGACACAAGAAGATATTAGCAACTTGATCATCAGAATTCATTTAATTATTTAACAACCAGCAGAAATAATGAGTACGTAGACATAATTTATTATGGGTCTAATCTCCTGATAATAGTGATGACTAGGATATAAGAGAAAAATGAAAAACACAACTTCTATGCACCGGAACGATCAACTTATGGCTCATGAATTCATGCTTGCAGGTCAGCAGATAATCTGACACGTGAACACAAGAAATAGAATTTGACGAGAAGAAAATTCCAGTTTGAACAAGGAGCCATCAGGGACAGTTTCAGTGAAAACAAACTGAGCAACTTGATAAGGTTAACCTACATTTTAGTGATTATCAGTCAATAATAGTTTCTTACAATATAGCACAAAAGCTTAACAAGGGAGATGTCAGAAAAATAAATTTCTACCTTTAATGAACGCCACATACTGGACAATGAGAAAACAGCAAGTCTGACATCCAACAAGAAACTGAAGATCTCAGAGTAGACCTTTAATCCATCCTGAGTCACGATGATACTGATAGGCCAGTCTACCTTATAGCCCAGACCAATAAGATCAAATGCACCTGCAATTTGTAACAGGACAGGATTACTTTAATACAGTGATAAGTATTCAACTGAAACATAGCAGTGGTGCAACTTCTAGTGTCCTTGCGCCCAAAAAAAAGTACCAATAGCAGAAAAAGACAAGGGCATCACGCTTTGGCCTTTTTCGTATATATACAATCTTTCATGGTAAGGATCACTTTCACACGACGATCTCTGTAAAGCCACAAGAAGAAATCTCTGAATTTCTGCTGACATGTTGCCAGGTTCAGAGCCAGACCACTTCTGGTACAAGAAGGAAATAAAATATAAGAGACATATTAGGCGTGGCCGGCAATTGCTAACTGGCAATAAACTACGTGTACAAAGAATTTTTTTGCCATACATGATTCCAAAGAGAAACAACAAAAGAGTCTGCCCAATCAGCGAGCTCCATAAAATAGTAACGCCGGAGTGCCGACAAGTGTTCATGTAGATTAAATCCTTCCTCAAGCAACTTAATAGTAAAGTTACTAATATAGGCATATCTGACATTGTTATGGAAAGAGCAAACACATAACCATGATCATAACCACAGTAGTGGAAGACATGCCAACATTCTGAGGTTGGCATTGCGGATCAGAAAGGGATCGAAGTATTGAATATTGCAAAGTGGCTACCAATTTGACTGTTTATATAAAATGCTACATTAGTGGTCAGAAATAGAGTATAATGAATAAATTAAATAGAAAACAGCACTCTACAGAGAAACAATATCCTTTCCAGCAGGCTCTGAAAATAAAAAGAATAACGGATATAGAATTAGGAAATAGAACGTCAAAAACGATTTTCTTACAAAAAGCATTTTCCACACAACACATTGCTATAATATTATCAACCAAACAACAAATGAACCTAGATATGTAACTCGAATAGAAGAGAAAGAAATGCAAACCGTCAGATGTTTTACATTTTATTATTCAAAAGATGTTCAAAAGATGAACACAAAGCACAATGAATAATAACTCATAAACAAAGGATTATACCAGCGAATTAACCGGAGAAACTCATGACTAAACATTGAAAATATGTTCTCCGGCAAGTAATGATAAGATCTCGATGAACTATTTGATTGTCATCCGAAAAAAATAGTTTGTAAATGCCTCAGAATCTGAGTAACTTAAAATAAAACTGAAATGCTCCATAACGTAAATGATGTATGTTCTGGGGATTTTTATTAGAACCTAAAGTAAACTATACTCATCTGGGACATCACGCCTGGTTGTATAAATACTTAGGCAGTGAGTCATTGCCCTGAAACTCATAGTTTTATCAAATACCTAGTTCTCTTTGATTGCTATAACAGCAATATAATTAAAAAAGTGAAATAAAATAACAACAGCATATTCCACGGATATGTATCAAATGTCAGCAAACCAATGACAAGAAAACTAAAAACGATTTTCCTTTCAAACAAAACATTCGACGAGGATACTGATGCAGAATTTCCTGCAAAATGCATTTGTCAATCACAACATCAAGTGGCAAATCAGAGGTACCCGCTGCACCACAGCTACGGCCTCCAGAGTTAGATCGGACATGAAGACAAGAACGCATCATAAACCCATCCCAGCTAGCTCCGCCAGAAACATGCTTTGAAAGATCACCCAGAAAATGGCTTGTGTAAGATTGTCCATCAAACGGATCAGAAGAATCAAAACCAGATTCATTTGCTTGGGGTACTGAGATACAGTCACTAATATGTCGACGAACATTACCAAAAGAAGGATTCATGGGCACATGATGATGATCTTGCAATACACCCCCAGGTTGAGAGACCAGCCTTTTTGAAAAAGCCTGAACAGGGTCTTCCGCGGATGAGAAATCAAAGTATGGTAGCAAAGACCTTTGACTAACCGTCAAGCTATGAAGCCAAGGAGCTTTTGCTATAACAGGATTTCTACTTAGGTCATAGTTGCCTACCACGGTCCATGATTCAATGACAAAGTCTTTGGCTGAAGTTACATGGACATCATAGAAAGTATTTGTTCTTGCAGCTTGATCTAATTTGAGATTATCCAATGTATACATTTTACCTGCTGTGAAGTTTTCGGTCTGGTGTGATTCCACACTTTCATCAGTCTCAGTGGATGGAAACGGACTTTTACTTTCATATTCCTGACTGGCAGAACTGTGATTCAATGGTAGCCTTTGAAGTAACCATGGCCTCCTGAACAGTGAATCTTCATTGAAGGGTCTCACTATTTCACTTTTAACACATTTTGGTGTATCAGTATTTAGCGGGAAACGAGACATATTCAGCTTCACATCCCTCAATGAATTAGCAGTGTCATTTTCATCTGATGTAATACGCTTCTCAACAGAGATGTCGGACTTTCTTGGAGAAGAAAATACTGAAGCCTTCAGTTTTTCAGACGTGCTTGCAGCTTGGTATATCCGTTCAGTACCATAACATGACTGTAAAACTAAAGCCGGAAACTTCGTTGATTCAACAGGAATATCATGAAGAAAATTATAATCAAATTCTCTATTTGCTTCAGATCTGGTGAAAAAGGAATCTTCTGAAGTTTTCTCAAGACTCATCTCATTCAGAGAACCATCTGATGTACTGGAGGAATCTGTGTCCATGAAGCCCATATCCCTGAAAGTTTACATGAAGACTGAGAGTACGAGGTGCAGCAACAAATTTTATAAGCGAGAAAAAAAATGTAAGTAACAGAAAATAGGCTGCAATCTACAATGTTCAATAGAGTATGGCCATATGATTAAATATCCGACCAACATGCAGGATTTAGAGGAATACTATCCTCAGTACTAGAAAACGGGAGCAAACGAAAAAAGAAAGTATGATAGCTACTGAGAATGCATTAGGCAGCCCACTGAAAGAGGTAGAATAAAACCTACCCAGAAGCGACGCCATCAATGGATGATGGGGAAGAGGCTAAATTCTCAACAAGAACTGATGGAACTTGATTATCCTCATGCTCTCTTTCATCAGAATAAAAAATAATATCTTCATAGGGAATTACCTGAAAAACAGTTTCTGCAATGTAAATCCAAAAATCAAGACAATAGCTTTCTAGAAAATGACATCAGATAGATAAGTTCCAGCTAGCAATGAACAAGAAAAAATTTGTGTAACGAAGTGCTGATCTCCTCAAAGAAAAGTTTAACTAAAGAGAAAGGGTCTGTGCAACACTTTTTTGGTTCTCTAGAAGAATGGCGACAATATAGTTGAGAGATAAATTAAGAAAACAGCAAAGAAACAAAGAGATCATAACAAAATCTCTGAAGCTCAGAAACCTTTTCCAACTCAAAATATTTCATTATCAGACCTGTATATAAGGATTCCCAGTAATCTTCCTCAAAAGTACCATCAAATATCACTCATTATCATGAATATTATCACATGTATCTTCTGTCAATTACAAATTTTCCCGTTCCACACAGAAACCATTACTTCCCTGCTTCCAGGATCCCATCCGATGGCCATGCTTAGACAATGAGCACCTACACTACAGATGACCGATCAAAGACAAATCCTCGTATTGTTTATCCAAGTCTTAGGCCAACTTGACAGCCTATACTAGCTTTATCATTACCATACTTCTGAAGCTTGTCCCCATCACAAACCTTTGACATAATCATCCATTACGATAAACTTCCCAACAATACAAGCGGGATCAACTGTGTCTTGCAGTAAGAGTACTCTGGCCTATTTCCCAATCAATGGCATCTGACAGAACTCTGGCTCCTCCGACTATTCCCTTGATCTATTCCTCTGTAAAGCTTTTGAGTTGGCATAAAACTTATCCCTCCATTTCTTCTTCTGAGCGGTAACATGATACAAGAAGATTGGGATCTGCTACTTCAACATATTCACAACTGTAGTTTCATTCTGATGGAGGTTACTAAAAAAGCACCTTCAAAATTTAACAACAAATTCCAACTTTTTCAGAATACGTCCAAAGAACGGCCTTCCAACAAGGGCTACACATTCCAGAACAACAAAAACATGAACATGACTGACTAATCAAGAAATCGATTATCATGCCTAACCAATCGTACTAAGAAGCCCACGGTCTGCCCATAATAGTAGAACCTCCATAAAACAACTCCCCAGACCAAGCTTGTTTCTGCAATTATCATTACTCAACACGTCCGTCCACTTGTTTCTGGATCCCATTTTTAATAGGTATGAAAGCTTTCTCAATCATGACCAAGCTTCCTCCCCAGACCCCTTCAAATGCCCTTTTCATTATCGGAATATTGTTTTTTTATGACCCAATCGAAGAAAAGAAGGTCGTTGGACAGACCCTGCTTCATCAACCATGTTAAAAACAAGATTGAAGAGTAGGATGATTCATAATTATCAATTACAACTGCCCTCTCAATAAAAACATTATCGTATTAAATTATGCCACCTTTTGGTCTCCATCACTGGAATATCAAGTAGAACATTTAAATAACTAGATCTGCTCAAGACATGAAATGGAGGCATGCAATGTGTGGATTTAAGGTATGACACAAAAGACATGCAATGCGCATCACGTGGCCAAAAAATGAGGGTAAAACATCATCACTCGTCATTCCAGTCAAGCAAGGGTCTTGGGTAGGTCTTGCAACATTACTCAATGAAAAAATAGACGATTTTTTTTTTCTTGACATCTTGAAAAGTATTGGGCGATAGTTGTTTCTTTCCTAAGAGGATCAATTATTGAACAGTATAAAAGACAGAAAAGATAAGTTTACCGTCTTTTTAATCGGTTGAAATCTGACATCCAATTTCTCGAAGTAACTCTGAAGTTTCTCATACAACAGACTGTACATAATTTCCCTCTTCTGCAACATAGCTTCTGCATCTTTGTTGCTGAAAGTTAATAGAGAAAAGCAGGGAACTGAATCACTAAAAGAACCCCTCCAATGGGGAAGAACATCTTCCAAACTTGTCAAATCACAACAGAGATTCATGTGACCAAAGTTGTTCTCCCTGATAGCAAAAGGATTGCATAAGTCCTGGAGTTTCATGAGAACAAGGAGCTGCTGACCAGCTCGAAGAAGGGGGGTACAAACATGCTTGAGAAAGCAAGGAACTGATGCAAGATCTCGCTCCTGAAAAATAAATTATTCTTGTAAGTACCATATTACATATTGTGACAATGCAATGGCTGGAAATAGTCTCCATCAAAGCACTGGGACATAATCTGATTTTGGTCTCGCTTAAACTCATGTCCAGCCAGTAGGCTATACTCAACTCTATATTGTAAAGGTAATCCAAAAATCATTCTGACTAGTGGAGACAGTCTTTAGACAGTAGGCGTGACCGGTTTTTCAGCAAGGGTCCTTCAAACATGCTCACTTTAGCAACTGAGCACTTTTTTTGGCCATTCAACAACATTTTTTTTTTCTGGATGACTGAATTGCTAATCTTTAGAAGAAACTTAAAGTTGGCAATTCAATAGCATTTAAATCTAACATTTAATTTAATAGAAATTTCACTTTCCATGCTAATAGCAGAATTATAAATGCTTCCACAATAAGAGGAAAGCAACCACATGTACCATCCGGGATTAAACCTACAGGTTTTCTGCAGTAAGCAAGCATACATCAACAAACAAATTAAGAGCCTACTTACAGCACGAGTAAAAAATGAAGTTTAAATATTCATGCTGATGTCCTGTCATCGTCAAGAATGCTGGCGAATTTAACAGCTAGAAGTCCACGACAATAAAAATTGAAAAAATTCAAAAGAGAGCTGATAATACCTTAATACAATGGCTGGGTGTACCAGATAGGAATGATGAGTTTTCAGAATATTCTACAACAAATTCCTCATAAGGATCATTAATTCTTCCCTTGAAAATCCATGACCGAATGAATAAGGAATAGGGTTCGTATGAGCGAACAAATAAGAAGTTAAGAAGAGGACGATGTATCGGGTCAGCATCCTGAAGAAATAGACAAATGGATCAATCATATTGGCAGGAACAATTAAAATATACAAACGAAATCATGCAGTTGGGAAAACAGGAACAAAAGAACTAGAGCGTGCATTGGATCAGTGCTCTAATGAATAGAGAAACAGATCCATCATATTGGGCTTTGCATAAAGCCACCCTGATCCATTTGTCCGGAAATAATTCTTTGATATGAGTTTATCAGCAAGGTTACCTGGATAAGTTATGAAACAACCAATCTGATATTATACAGTTCGCAGTCTTTAATGAATTTTGGAGATAATGATAAAATGGAGAGACACAGCCACAGAGTAATGTTTGGGCACAAAAAACTTGCAGAAACACTATCTCATGTGGTTCATGGAGGGAATTCTACAAACTTAAACTGATATCACTCATTCAGAATGATAGGACGCATGCAATCCTACCATAAAAATAAGTTGAATAAGACTAACCACATGATAGTCGAGTTATCACCTGTAAACTTTCCAAAGAAGGCTGCAGCCAATCAGATCATATTTGGATTTGGGTAGGGCGGACCAACAAGATTGTCTAGTCTGAGAGAGGAGGCCAAGTCTACTAAATTGGATATATGAGAAACAAAACCAAATTAAGTTCTGGTATCAGAAACCAATGGCATCGAATCAGATCAGCTAGAAAATCCGTTGACCTCTATTCAATCAAACAATGTCAGGTCAATTTGGCCCACAATTGGTTGATTTGTTCTGATTTTATTTTATTTTTTTCCTGATATTCAAGGTAGATCAGATTTCTCCCTCTAAATTGAGCCAGTCAATCCTGATTTCAACTCAAATCCTCCAATCTGGTTCAAGATTGACCAATTGTGAGGAAACTAAATAAAGGACTACCCTGACTGAACACCGCACAGAACAAGAGTCTTATGGGATGCAATTACCCTTGGTAACGATAGCATTCTGAGGTAGCTTGGTCATTACACCCGACTTTCAAAAGGTTGCATCAGCTCTGTATGGCTCAAGTCAGGGCATCCTTTTAATTTCATCAAAAAATGGTATTATGGACTTTACCCCGTCCATACAGCTTTCCCCCAAACATCCAATGTGTGAATTTTATTACGTTAAAATGCAAAAAATATTTGAAAGGATGTACAATTGTGACCAGGTTCTGCACTATTGAACCTCCCAAAATGGACAATAAACAAGATACGTTAATGAAAAAAATATTAAAGTATAAAGTAATAGTAATAAGCCTAAAATGTTATTATACTTCCATAGCATTGTGCAGAATGATTGTTGCTGCTTTCTGTTAAGGAATCATTCACGTACTAAAATAAAAGGACGAAATCCCTTACACAGGTCAACAGCAAACGAACATGAATCAAGGCTTTCTGTATGTGTCACCTGAACAGTACGCAAGATACGCTGAAAGAGTTTTTGAAGAAAAGATAATTAGGAAACAGTTGGATCAGGCTTACTCGGAGTTGAACATACAAATATGTCAATAGATCTGCTCCTCTTGGGAAGGAATTATATTCCAAGTCCATCCTAGAAGAAAAATCCGCTGTAGAAAACTCAGCAAATCCAAGATCATTAATCCTTATACCACATATGTGTCCCAGCGTTTCTATACGTGTTCTCAATTCTCTGGTATGTAGATAAACTTCCAAGAGAGTGATTTCTGAAAGAGCACTTGGGAAACTTCCTACTTTGTGGGAAACGAGCTCGGACTCGTCAACACCCTTTAAAGAACGACGAAACTTCACAGAGGCAAATATGGTGTTCAATGCACAAAGGTATCCCTCCAAAATTTTCCTCACAGCAACAGCAAATGCCTGGTTAACAATAGTATAAGGAGGTTTTCCAGCAAATTCTTCTTTTGAAATATCCTGGATATGTGATTTCAAATAATTTTCTTCGGATCCATTGCCATATTGATTCCTATTTGCAATATTCTTATCCTGATGTGGTATATTTAGACTCTGTTCCGTACCAAGAAAATGATTCACAAACTTACGGAGGAGAAAGAAGACAAGACCTGAATAACCAATGGATTTCAGTAGTCTTCCCAGGCTAAGCATGCTTGATGACCGATGCCACAGGTTGGGGATCTGATGAAAAGTCCTGTCGGCTGGACTCGAAGCAAATACTGATGAAGCTTTATCTATGTCAACAAGAGCTGACTTTACTCCTTGCAGTGCATTTAAAACTAGCCTCACAAGCACTGTCTCCTGGGAAATAAAACGGATAAAATGAAATTATATGAAAAATCATAATTATAAAATTAAGGAAAATAAATTACACATCTAAAACGCGTCTTCAAAAACTTCGATCCAACACCAAAGAAAAAAGTATGAAGGCGTGAGTTTTTATCCTCCATAATTCAAAATAAAAAAATTATATACTAAGATGATGGCTATGCCTGCTTCAATTTAAAAGGGAAATTTCAAGCTCATTTTTTTCGAAAAAATGTGACATCTTACGTCCTGAGTAGAGGATAAGGTACCGTATACTCTCCTTAAATAATTCCACGAAATCTGTTCATCCATGCTCTCAAATGATCACCAAAAACGGATCCAGAGAAATCCATGCATTCTGAAGAGCAAAACTTCGGCAATCCGATCATCTGAAAAAAAAATGTAAGCTCTTTCCCAAAGATATTAACCATGCTCTGTAGTTTGGAGTTTCATCCTTACCATATTTAGTTCGGGTAAGCATAATTATAGGTCCAGGAGCCCAAGAAGGTAACTAAATTTGGCTGTCATATGGTAACCTGACACAATACGTTAACAGAACATATATGGGGAAGAATAAGTGCTTAGGATGGAGAAGTGTTGACAATTTCTACCGCAACGGAAGTTTCAAGCACGTCGACTACTCTTCCCCAAAATGCACCAGAAATCGGTGTGTCGAGAGGAACACGAAGACGTAAAGCTACTTTGAGAAGGAAATGCCAAGGCAAAAACACTGACCGACACAACAAAGGGATCACAGCTCGGTTTCATGAATTCCGGACCGGCAGAAGCCGGAGGGTAAGCAGGGCTGGCGTCCGCCGCCCTTCCGCTCTCTGAAGGTATGGACTCCCACGTCTTCGGAGGCACCCAGGGTCTGTCCACCCTCAGGTCTCGCAGAAGCTGCGACACGAAATCCAGTTCCCCTCCCTCCATCGGGAAACCACGCCGGCAGCCTCCCGAGGAGAGGAACAGGGAGGAAGGGCGCGCAGACTCAAAGAGATCGATCAAGGTCTCTACTCCCCCCTTCTCTTCCTCTCTCTCTCTCTCCCCGCCATGTCCTCTCTCTCTAGAAAGCTCACTTCTTTCCCTCCCTCCCCTCTTAATCGAAATTTCGAAGAGGGAGGGAGACTATTTATCCCAACACGGCGAGCAATGGCTCACCGTCTGAGCCCACTGATCGAGCGCCGGGCACACCCATCCGACGGCCACCAGGGACCGATCGCAATGATCGAAGCACGGAAGGCAACCTGCCGCTTTAATTTGGAATACGGATTTTTTTTTATCTTTATGTGATACTTAAATACTAAATCAGGGAACTTAATTATTTATTTTATTCATTAAAAATAAAATAAAAAATATTAACCAAAAAAAATATAGCTATTCCACTGCCAAAAATTTCAATGAAGCTGAAGGATCAAATCAAATGTTCCACCAAAACATCAGAATCAGCATTAATTTTATTTTTTTTAAAAAAATCCTCTTTCTACCTAAGAATATCTATTGGCCTCTGTCATTGATCCATCAAGGAACTGAATCATTTATTTTATTCATTAAGAATAAAAATATATTTATTAACCGGAAAAAAGAGCTATTCCAATGAATCTGAAGGATCCAATCAGACGCTCCAAATCATCAGAATCAGCATTCGTTTTATTTATTTTTTAAAAAACTTCTTTCTACCTTGGAGTATCCACGCTTCCTAAATTTTTGACGAAAGCGAGAGAAGAAGAAGAAAAAGAAGAAGAAAAGAAGCCCTGAGCCATGCATCAGTAACAAGCATAGATTGGCCCTGCTGCAGGCTGATTCCAAAGATAAAATGTTTTTTTCCAAAGAACAGCGATACGATGATGAGAGAAGGACTGACTTATCGGAGCAATTTGATGCTGAAGACAATAAGTTTGGCGAGAGATCATGATGACCCATATCAAGAAATGGATTTTCCAACCATTCGTTCCAGGTTTTTCTATGTACAGCGGCCGACCTCCCTAGTGGCGGCATGGGCGGGTGGGTGAGAGGGGAAGCACTGCAGCAGGGGAAGGGAGGGAGCGCTGCAACACTGGAGGAAGGATTTTGCTTCCTCACAGATCGAGATCTGGTTCCGCCGCCCCCTCTCCCTCCCTGCCCATCGTGCCAAAAATAATCACACAAGATGAGGAAAAATGGGTGCGCCCTTTGATCGGTCAGTTGTCGTCGTCCCTGATGCCGATGTAGGTCAGATCTGTTCTCCTAACTCTGACGGCGCCCTTGAGCCAGCTGCAGGCCTTGAGATTCGAAGGGTCGCCGCCTGTGCCGCTTGTGTCGGCGCCATTAGCGGAGGTTGAGGAAGACCCAGTTCCATCTTCCAGCAAGGTCCAGGGGTCAATCTCCGAGTCGGGTTCTTGGGCGGGCAGTGGCTTATTCCTGGAAGTTGCAGAAATGGGGAGGCGGCCGGAGGAGGAAGAGGGAGCTCTCTGGCTGACAGTGGAGGGATTTGTGGATTGAGACCCGGGCGGCGTTGCTGATGTGCTGGCCTGGAATGCGGCCAGGAGTGTCGAAGACAAGGTTGGAGGGTGGCAGGAGACCGAGAGAGGGGGAGAAGAGGGAAGGACCGGCATCGCCGCTTGGATTCTCTTCCTGATGTTCAGAGGCAAGTGCATGTGATCCAATTCAGCCTGCAAAGATGGTGATCATAAAAAATAAAAAAAATGTCGGTAAGTTCGATATCACAATATAAATATGATACGGCTGAAAGCCGGACCCAGAAAGGGATGTGCTTCACAGAGGAATGGGCGGCGACAGGTGGGAAAAAACAGGTGAGAGGGCCTGATGAGAATGTCTCATCAGTTCCCCGGAGGATTAATGTTCTTTCGTTTCTGGGATGAATGGGATGCTTTCCTAGAAAGTAAACGCCACATCATGAGAAAGGAGAGAGAGAGAGAGATGGGGAGAGAGATGAAGAAAGAGAGAGAGAGAGAGCATGACGGGGGGCATTCCAGGTCTCTTCATGTATTTCCCGCAAAGCCCACAGGAATGATGGTGTTAAATCACTAGTGGACTAACCTGTAACTTCTCAGCAAAATCACGGTCAACCACAGAAAAATCTCTGGCCGGCTTAGTAAGCGACTTTGACGAAGAATTCAGCTTCAGCCAACTGGGTTTGCAACCACTTAGCAGCCCGTGGAAAACATATAAAAACATATCAAACAGGCTATCCCCAGAACAATCCACTGAGGTGACCAGAATTGGTTCCGTTGTCAACTCTGCTTGTCTTTTGGCCATTCTGGTGGCAGGGGAAAAGGCTATGTCTGCGTCCTCGTAGACGACCCTTGTTCCGAGCATATGAAGAAGGACAGAGGCAAGTGTGTGTCTCATAGTCCGAACAGTTGGATCCCTGTAGAACAAACGGCATTTCATGGACAGAGATAAGTTGACATCAGATCGATCAGTCAAAACCCTCTTTCACTGAAACAAGGTTCTATCAGAGGACGACAGGAAAAATAATAATAATATATCTACAATTGCAATTCAACAACAGATAATTTAACAGCAGCAAATAAATAAATCTCACACGGGAAAACTTTCATATATATATATATAAGTTTGTCAGATAAATGTGTGAGACGGCATAAACAGATGAAAACAAAACAAAGAGTAAGAAGAACAAATGAGCCTATGGCACTACACGCTAAATTGTTTGTCTCAATATCAGACCTGATGATGACCAGCTTAAATCATCTTCATTACTCACTCATTCATTGAAGCTTCCAAGGTCAGATATTTCTGACAGAAAGTTTCATGTGAGAATTTATTTTTCCATGACTATGCTCTTACCCAACTGTCTAACAGGCTTTTAAAGTCTAGGATCAAATTCGTACACGTTTAACAAATATGCAATTACTATCCCACATGTTGAGAGAGAGAATCACATTGAAAAAACTAGGATAAGCCCCACAACAACCGCAACTCTTGCGTTTAGTACCCACCACTGGGTTTGGAACGTATAGGAAACACTGAAACTGTTCTTTCTAGTATTACTGCTTTGTTTTTTGCAGCTTATATATCCTTTAATTACACGAAATCATCTCCGTTGTCCAAGCTTGTTTGTCCTGCACATTTGCATCAAAAAGCATTTGAATAGGGTAAAATTTAAAGGTAGAGGAAACAGTCAGCCGTGCTCAGCTTTGACCTTTCAAGAGCAGGATGGAAACCACTCAAACAAGGTGTAATTAAGTTTGTCAGATCCTAGAAAATCTCAACACCTCGCAACCAACGATAAATACCTTATTATTTAGAGGTATGTTATTCCATATCAAACGCTGAAATATTTTCCAGCACAGAAAACTGGAAAACAAGGCAATATATAAGTTAAATCGAGGCATACAACTCTACCCAAATATGAAGTGTTTTGAATTATATAGTTATTCCGAATTATTTTCTGAAGCATGAGATAAATTACACTTCCAAATTATTAAAAGCTGTACTTGACATCATCAAAGCTTTCTGGAACACAGTCAAATAAATGTCAAACAAAGTTGGACATTAAGTTTCGTCGTAGAAATGATACAGCACAGTCGCAATAGATCATTGACATTTTAAATCCCTTTATGGGAACACAGGTAAATATCCTAACAAAAACTAATCACATGGACATTTCACGCACCCTTTTATAGGAACCTAGACAGCATCCTAAGATAAGCAAACAAAATGTTAAGCTTCTGAAGCAAACTAAGGAAATAAGACCTAAAATTCATAGAATGCCGGAGGGCATTAAACCAAGGAATCATAGAGGAAGACACAAAAAATAAATGATAAGACGAATTCCCAACCACAGACTACAGAGACGTCTGAATTACCTATCAGTATAAATGATGGGAACTGATCTCAAAATAAACTGCAACCTCAACCACATAGATGCTCTTAGTGCTGACGAAGAAGGTGGGGCAGAATCCATATTTCCACTGGGTCGCCTTCCCATGCCAGGACTCCCACCTTGTATACCTTTTCGATTGCTGCTTTTACCGCTAGAATTCTCGACTCCAGATTGTATTGAACTTCCTTGCTTGACAGAATATACAAGGGAATTAATATGTTGATCTAGAAGACACATTTGCTTGATCAACTCCGAGGCAAATGTATCTCGTGCATCACTGGAACTCCTGTCTATACACGGAAGTACTAATTCTGCAAGGGCTTTCTCGGTTATGAACTGCTGGCTTGAATTCAGCGAGCCAGCATCAGAAGTTTGACAGGAGTTTAACCTACCCTGTCTCCTGATGTCCATGACTTCATCTACAACTTCTCCTTCTTCGAGAGTAGACATTTCCACCTTCCTCTTGTCAGCTTTGTTTGGTGATGTATCAATGACAGGATTTGACCAACCCCACGGTTTACAGAATTGCACTTTGGTTGATACTCCTTTGGGTAGGGCGAAATTCACAAGCCGCTGCCTGATAGACTTACGTCCAAGAAGTATATCATTGCCCCCAAGAAACCATTTGACCAGCAACAGTAGTTTGTCCTCCAATGACCTTCCGAGCATACGTAAAACATCCGAATAGAGAGAAGCAGCATCAGGTCTCACAAGTAGTCTCGTCAGCACAATTTCTGTAAAACTGCTTTCATTCTCAGATGGTGTAGAATTCTCAGTATTCGGATAAAGAGAACGGATGGCCTCTGCCAGGGGCATCCCAAGGGTCTCAATCTTTTCGATAAGTGCTTGTTCATTCAAGAGGAGTCTTACCATAACCCACTGCCAGTGAAACTTTGCCGGTTGTAAAGTGTCCAAAACATGCACAAGCTCATCCAGAAGCTTTGTCTCAGAGTCGAAAGACCTTTGATCCGCATGACCGGAGACCCATGTTCCATCATCCCGCATTACTGTAAATGGGGGCAATCTGCAGTCGATCATGGCATTCAGAAACAGCCTGGCCCTCAGAGGCACAAATGCCCTTGTTTTAAAATGTTTATCCTGCCCGTGAAAGTCAAACATAGCTGCAAACTCAGAATCACCAGAATCAGATGCCAGCAGATCATAAAGTACACGAGTATCTCTGAAACATAAATCTCGGAAAGGGTGATGCCTTATAGCATCATCAATGGCCAATGTCAAGCACTGAAATAATTGAATTTCTTCACGAGTTGCGACGTTATTGCCAAGTATATATGGCCTCCAAACAACCAGTGCAAATATCGAATAAGCAGGAGGGAATGTCAAGGTAAGAGGAACCATTCGCTGCATCCTTGAAAAACATAAGATATATGATTCACCGATTATCTCTCCAACTAATCCATCAAAAAGCGTCCAGGAGTTCCCAACAAGAACTCGGAACCAATGAACATAAGTTTCCACGCTGTGGTCCAACCTAAAAGCCTTATTAGAACGTGACATCCCATTAGAACTGGACCTTGAACTTTTGATGAACTGCTGCACATCCAAGCCCTCCTTTAACCTGAAAACAGTGATCATCCTTTCAAGACTAGAAACCCCATGAATGAGAGCCCCAATAACAAGTGCAGACACAGCCGCAGCAGCCTTTACTGCCCTTCCACCAAACACTTTCGCGTTCAAAACGTCACTTGAATTATTTGGACTTACATCATGGGTCTCAGGTGACGGTTGGAATTGACTACGAGGAAACTTCCCAGCAGAAAGTGCCCCAGAAACAATGGAAGATGACTCTGCAGCAATAGTAACGTCAAAAATACGGCCAACTCGATCACCAAGAGCTTCCTTCAGTAAGCAGAGGCAGGATATATGAATGCGTACAATCCGCTGAACACAACTCAATGCACCTTCCGGTAAAGATAAATTTTGGTAGTTACAATTCACAATAGCAGGTCCCACATTACTCACAATTGCTGAAACAGCAGAAGAAACCAAGAAGGGATCGCCTTCAGGAGCTGCACCACCATTCTGCCTGATACAGTCCAGTAATCCCGACACAATCTGCTGTGCTACATAACTATCATCATCCCATTTTTCTAAGTTTGCACTTTTTGAGTTATTAGCTGCAAAATTCTTGCTTTCTCTTCCATAGGAAAAGAGCAAAGCCTCATCTATATGTCTCTGCAGTATCTCTTTCATACCCAGGCCAGTCCTCGAGATTCTCCCATTTCCAGACATCTTTTGGCGGACATACTCATCAAGATCTTCCAAACCAGATGGAAGTCCAAGTGAATATCCTATATCAACATCTGAGGATCGTCCAGCTTCAAGTTCAGCAAGTACTCTTGGATCACAAGTGGTTCTAAAATTCTTCTCCCACACTGCCACACTAGGAACCTCACCATATCTTTTCAGCAGCTTTCTAACATAAGTGAAAACAGTTGGACAAGAAGACCTTCCATTAGAAGTGATAACCGATGCTGCTCGCTGCATGGCAGCAGTAAGTGCTTCAGGTAGAAGTTCAGCAGCAACAAGAACATTTTCATACCTGCAAAAAAGATTAACTCTTAGATTCAAAGAATAGAAACACAAAGCCACTGCAAACTGTTAGCAGTCAAAAAACACAGGCAACTCCAACATATTCATCACGTGACTAAGAACCTGAAAATTAAAAGGGCACTGAAATAAGGCACACAAAATACATGATCACTTCTGTTGACTGAAAACGCAGATTCACAAAACGGCCATAAAACGAAACACAGATTCTTCCGAATACACCAAATTCAAAGTTATCAGAGGAAGAGTATGATACTGCGAAGTGAATGAAATACAATCTTAGACTCACTTTGTGACATCAGTACAAATTTGCTCGTCCAAACGAAAAAAATACTCCCGCGAACCCCAATGTTTCTGAGAAGAGGTAATTCTGGTGGCAATCTACACATTCGTACCAAAATAAAAGGCAGAGGTATACTAAACCCCCTTCCCAAGATTTATGTGGACTTAATAGAATTATTGTACCTAGAATAATCATCACATTAAATATTTTATATTTTGCAGAAGATTAATTTATTGAACATGTTTAAGGCTTTCCACTATTTTTGAAATTATTGAATCCTAGTTTGGACATAATTTGAAAAATGCAATAACATTGTCCATGAACATGTATGTATGACGGGTTGGTGCAGAGAAAAATGGTGTAACACAAACAAAATTTCATGTATACAGGTAAAAATAAAACTAGGAATTTATTTAACTCCAGTCCTGGAAAACAAAAAGGAAAAAACATAAGATTCAGTCTCAAATAATGATCAGAAAGTTAAATTTACTGATGTTCGTTCTATGGATTTTTCGTCCTCACAAATTAAGAGATACATTTGTAGCCACTGACACGTCAACATCCTATGAAAAACTTTCAGGCCAATCGCACTTCAAGAACAGAGAGAACATCCTCTGTTGAAATCTAATGAAACTGTAGTTTGTTCTCCTTATAAAACACCAAAGGCGACCACAATGTCCAAAAAAATAGCCTTTCTGGCTTCTAAACCCTACATGGTCCAACATATAAAGGCGGTTGAACATCCTCTCACAGAAACATGCAAATCTTTTTTATACCATCAAGACTGCTATATAGTGGAAACTCGATAGCCATCTGATGCAACATTAAATTAAGACGAACTCTACATGGAAAAAGATAAAGACTGAATGTTGTCAAACATTCTTTTTATTCTCCAAAATTTGAAAGAATAAGCATCAGCTGACAGAGGATTGTTTTCATTGTAGCCCTAAAAGCTGAATTTCATCACCATCAACAGGACCCAAGAACTTATAAATATCCTTCTTTCAAGAAAATTGTCACCACAAGCAATTGCCACTAACTGTGATCCTTGTGGAGTAAAATCTAGTAACACAAACTATTACAAGCACAATGTAACTGACACAATAAAATAGAACTAGCCTATTATAAATTCAAAGAAATATGGAGGATGAATACAGTAACTCGGCACCAATATTAAGGTGCAACATTGCCCAAAATTTACAAGAATGCACTGGGCAACCTTGCAGGGATAGTCCTCAGAAAATGTGGATAAACACGATGTATTCAAAAAACTTTACAATAAAATCACATCTACCTCTGAAGAGCTGACAAGAAGAAAACTTCCCCAATGTCAATGACTTGATTATCCTTATTCTTTGGTGGAATAATCATGTTTCTTCCGGCATGAATAGAAGAAAATGACACGCCAAGGACCCTTGGTAGCAACCACAGAAGAAATTTCACTGATGAAAGCCAATCATAAGATATGTCAAACAAATATAATACAGAAGAAAATTCATCTTCGCCCAGTTTCCACCGTACAGCAGTTCTCTCGTCAATTGGAGGAGAGAAAGGGCCACTACCATTATTTGGTTTAACAGAAGACTTTTCATTGCCTTCAATAAGTAGTTTGATCAATGTTAATAACCAAATAATCACTGATTTCTTCTCCAGCAGCCGAAGTTGTTTCAAAGCTTTTCCAATGTCTCTCAAATGAGATGTTCTCATTCCTTCACTTGGCCTAGACATATCACCATCTGAAACAGATTTATGGCTAGTGCAAGATACTTTACTCTCACACACATGACTGGTGGATGCACCCTGGCTCCCCTCAATCCTTGCAGCTGCAAGTTGTGCAAGGCTCTGAGTTTTGCGCCTACCCCTGGATGCATGCTTTGTAGACTTATGAGTTGCCTCAACCTTTGAAGTTTCTATAGACTTGGATCCTTTCCTCACCCACCAACAGTCTTCATCATCACACGAATGTGATGAAAATCCTGGTAATGGGGAGCCTTTTTCATCGCTCAACTTTTGCATCTTTGCCCGTCTGCATTCCTCAGAGCTGGGCGTCCCATCAACACCATCCACTTTGTTGCTGAGTGACGCTATGCTCCGCTTCCAACGAAGTTCATCATTTTGTGTATCATTTGATGAAGAACTAGGAATACGCAGTAGTGCCATGACTGCATTCTTCAGCTCTGCAACTGGATCCTTTGCTTTCGTGAGCTTAGTATAGAGACTAGTGGATGCAATAGTATCATTTTTGCAGAATTCCAGTACAGAAGGCGAGTCATCATCTTTGGTTCCTGGTAAATGGTTTTTTATCTTTTCTGAGGAAAAACTAGAGGCACAGTCATTTCCAGATTTCAACGGATAAGAATTACTATGAGAAAACCCCTGAAGTAATAGGCGGCGTTCGTTGGTGTAAATGTACACGGCCTCATGAAGCACTGATACATCAACTTTGGCTTCTTTCAGGACATCAAGCAAGTAAGAGCCAGGTAGTTGCTTCAAAATCCGGTAATGGTTTCTCTGCCTGTTCTGTTTGAATGTACTTTCATCCCCATCCATAATTCCACTTACTATGAGTTGACGAACATAAGCATGAGGATAAAATATACCACAATTAATAAGTTCCACAATGAAAATTTGAAGACTCTTAAATCCTTCACCTTTCCCAACTTCATGCTGATCAAGCCAACACACAATGATATCATGAAGTGGGCCTGGACTTTGTATGACATCTGATAGATCGGCCTTTGTTCCATTACTAGTCATCAAGCCACTTCGCTTTTGCAGGGATTGCTTATACATATCTTGCATTCTAAGTTTCAAAAGTGAAACCGCAAAATACACTTGGGAAAGATCTTTCCTGCCAGTAAATTTCACGTCACGAGGTAATGCAGTACGAAAGTCTCTATAATCACATGTTGCCCACTCGCAGATGAAAAACACAGCGCAAATCGTAGGCATGCTCACTGTCCCAATCCACTTCAAAGAAGACCATAGGCAGGAGCTGACTTCTCCAATCCACCTTTCCTCGATAATAACATCAGATAATTCTTCAAAGAGACAACTATGAGCACCTTTCACATCTCCCAGCAGCAGAGACTTATCCAATGCCTCAATCACTTTGGCTACACCATGGCCTTCAAGGTTTGGGATTGCTACTTTTGAAAGATTAGCAACACGCTGACGAAGAGAGGAAACAACATGCCCAAAAGACAGGTACCGGTGATAAGCATCACGTGAATCATAATGCACTCTATCTGAACCTTCAGGAATCTTAAGAAAAGAATTTCTACTATTGAAGATATCTGGAACTATGCAAGTCGGCAAAGGAAAGGCGTCTATGGCAACAAAAGTATCAGGCACAGAAAGCATCAAATATCGCAACATCTCACACAGAGCAGAGGAAAGGTGAGTTTTCCTGGCATTACTTGGAAGATCTGTCCCTCCTGAATTCAGAGCCTTTATGGCACGCACAGCAATGTCAAAAAATGAACCAACATAATGTTGAGATAGTGCAACTTTCTCTATTACATTGACAACAACGGGCAGAAGAAGCTCCAAAGCTTGAAGCGAATCTTTCTCCTGAACCCAGATACAAAGAAAAAAATGATTTTTTTCTCCCACATTCATTCTTATGAAAGAGCAAGAAAAACAAAAAAATCAAATGAAGCTTCTGTATAGTTATTTCTGTTCCAATGAATGGCCAATTACCTGAAGTTGAGTGAAAACCCATTCAATGATGGGGGCAGCATATAGCAGGCCTTCTGCGAAGTGCCACTGTAACATGCGGACCATGTACCACCAATTATATTGTGCCAAAGATTCCTCCCCATCAGACAACAGTGAAATTGCCTCACTCCTATTTTGAGGTAATCCAGACAAAAGAGTTTGTGATGACTGCTCTCTGCTTTGTGCAGCAGAAAAGGCACCATCTTTTGATAAGAAATCATCAAGGAGGCACTTTAGATTTTCAATGACGATCTTAGTCCACTGTTCAGTACGATTTGAATGTGTTTTATCTGACTTGTTCTGTGAGGGAAACCAGGGAAAGAAAGTTGTCGTTATGACTGGATCAACAACCGAGATATGTAATCAACAACAGAGATGTGCATAAATTCGTCGAGTTACACACCTGATTAAGAATATTAACCTTAACAAACCAGGTTGCTCTCAAAAGTGGAACGTTATGACGAATGAGAACATCAAGGAGAGCATTCCTTTTAAATCCATGAGGAACGTGGTCAGCTAAAGAACGTAATCTCTTATGAGGTTGTGATAAACCCTGATCAGAAAATCAAATGTCAACATAATGATTGAACTCAACCATGTCATCTCTTAGCAATGCCAACATGGTAACCAGCTATCATTCAGTTGATCCAGCGAGAATTGTGAACAATGATATGGTTCAAATTAAAATTTAACTTCATCAGAAATCCAAAACACAAACCTCAATCCATTTCTTGCGGGACTCTTCACCATATGGCCTCTGCTCAGGATAAATTCCAGGTTTCGTTAATAGTTGTCCAGAGAGTGGTACTCCATATACTTGACCAGCCTTTTTAGAATTTGAAATTAAAGATTCAGGATGAAGTCAGTCTTCGTCAAACATTGCAGTAAAAATAACCAGTACGTGAAAAGGAAGCACAGTACACGCTTTCACTAATTTAAAATCCAGAGAAATTAGAATACAACAGTCCTTATCACCTTTCGTTTTTGTGCGCGGGATTCATTGATAGCTTTGAGCCGTTTCTTTAGTGCCTGAGGGAGTAACAGCAGATAGTAATGAAGAAAACATGGGTTATGCTTTAAATCTAACAATGTACAACATGCATAAATACAAAAACTAAAGATATTCTTGAAAGGCAATTTATTTTAAGATAAAAAATTTAACTAGATCTCTTTCTAACTAATCAGAAATTGACTTCAAAAGAACTTAACTTTCAAATCTGTGGTAAAAAGAAAAGTTCAACCTCTTAAAATTGGTCTGACCATATTTCGTGTGATTTTAGTTCAATCAAGGGCGGACTGATCACATCACATAATGTAGTAGAAGGATTTTCTTGTTCTGAACAGTTGCCCACGAAGAGTTGTAACTTTCTTAATGAAATCACTTATAATACGCTGCCCACTTCGGAGGATGAAAAAGGAATATTATATCAAACCAATTCAGCATTCAATCATTTATCCGACTGTCACATTGTCAATCCTATACGGCTATTATATTGATAAGCAGATGATTGACAGTGGAGGATTTTGCAGAACAAGTGCGGAGATAATTAGCCAAGATTACTGTTGTGCAATCAAAGGTAATCCCAATTGAAAAAGAAATGTCAAGAATATAAGGGCAACAGTAACCCAGAGTACAGTAGTGCTTTTGTAAGAAAAATATGCTAACGCTATTGATATGCAAAAGCAAAAGATCATTCATGAAGATTACAATGTAGATAACACATGCAGCGAAGCATATGCACATTGATCTAAATTGATAATAATACGCTCATTACAAAAATATCGTTGGAAATTCATAGACATCAAAAAGAAAACTTTGGAGAGATAAGAGAAAGATTTCCATACACCGTCGGAAGGTCAGCCTAAAATGCATGAGTTTACAGTATGAAGCAGAAGTGTTATTTATTGAAAAAAAACGCACTGCACTAGCCGAATAACTGTGGAGAAGAATCTGGAAGGATGAATCCAACAGAGATGACAATAATTAGTTCTGCAATTTACCTCTTTGCATTTTTGGACAACAGATTTTGAGATGTTTCCGACTTGGCTTAATGTAATTTCTCTAGCTTCCTGAAACATCCATAACACATTCACGACACTGTTAATCAAGAAGGAAAGCGAGATTATAATAAAAACACCTACATCCAGTACGCATCACAAACTTGAGCCATTCAAACTATCTATTCAACAAAATAAACCTTTGATGTCTGAAGCTCTTACATCCCATTACTAAGCACTAAGGAAGTTCAATGCAAAAATTATACCTTGCACCTCCCCTAAACCTTGGAGCAGATGCGTTTAGAATCCACATTTTGTGGGTGTCCCTCGACTACAGCACCTATAGCATTTTATTGAGACAAGCCTACAATCTGATGAACAGGAAGGAGAAGTAGAACCCTGACGCACTAGGAGCCTACTCTACCCACATAGTGAAACTTGAAGCAGAAAGTAGATGATCAAGTCCAGGCAACCAAAACCCTCAGTTAAGCCCATGGATACTCAGTGAGAACTGGTGAGAACTGCACACTTTAGAGACCATCAGCATCAAACAGAAAACATAGCGTCTGCAAGCAGCATTGGCCTTGAAGCCCAGCTCTTTAAACGCCAGCTCTTTTGAGTCCGTCTCTTCATTCCCTTTATTGTCTTTTATGTTTTTTCTTATGTCGGAATGACGACTCAAACTATTGAGATGGTAACACAGTTGCATCATCGCAAAGCAGAAAGGCGATGCTAAAAGAAAAGGTCAAACTGAACAGTCCAGTAAACAGTTAACCTTGAATCAAGATCAGCCTTCTCCCTTTAGCCATCCTCACATTTATAATGTAATGACACAAATCGCAGAGCCATTCATGAGTTGTGACAAAGTTCTCAACACCCTTAAGAGTGCGAGATTCATTCATTTCTTTCATCAACCGTCAAGTAACGATTCAAAAACACATTAGCTCAATGATTTATTAGTGCAGGAGCATATTGCAAGTGCATTCATCCGACCATAGTTTCTAAAGCTTTCAAGATAATCAACCATATTCATTTATAATCGCTTATAATTTGCTTGATAAACTACAAGAATGGTCTGATTTTCTTTAGAAGCCCTGGAATTTGCAAATAGTGAAGGAGAAACGGTTTTCCAAATCGTTAAAAATTGCATACGGGAGAATAGCATGACAGTCAAGCAATGGAAGGAATAATAGAATCATCACTATTAAAAATTGCAAGAGGATAATGAGTAACACTAGAGTTTCGCTTGTCACAGTCTCAGAATAACAATTGTTCGAGTATACACACCTGGGAAGACGAGATACCAGAATCAATGACACAGCAACATTTGGCAAACTCTACAGCGATTGTAGAAATTCGCACCGAAAAAAACAGAGAAACGGGAGCAATTGTTGCAAGACAAACCTCAATTCCTTCAACCGTATCCTTGTATCCCGTTTGAAGGTATTCCCGGGTTAATGTCTCTTCAGGGCAGTTTGGAGTTTGAGGATGAAAGTCAGGTGGACCAATTCTAAACAGATTCAGAAAAAAACAATAAGTTGCATACTACCGCCACATAGAGTAACCATGTAATAAAATTAAGATTTAAAAAAGCCATTCTTTGAGAAGACAAACAAGACTTTAAAAAGTGTCAGATTAATTCACAAAATGACTTCTTTGGATCTTTCTGAACCCCCAAAAAATTCACTGAAAGCAAGCAGATGAATAATCATCTGCGTCAAGAAGAAGTAGAAAATTTTCTTTTGGATCCTGAAAAATCAACTATGTTCTCTGAACATTGTAGAATTCTACTTCTGTCGTTTAAAGTATGACATTAAACCATCAAAAGCTTATAAACGACAGAACTAAAGCAGAAACAAAGCACTTACCGGCCACTAAGAGGCTCCTTTTCACACTTTAACTTGTAAGGCGCTAGTTGTAACGGCCGCCTGCAAAACTAGCATACCAGTAAGAATATATTCAATAATCTTGGGATATTTCAGTCACATTTTTATTGTCAAAAGATGCACCGATCTATAACAAATAACAAAGTTAAATTTTAACAACACAGAAGTACATTTCACTTTCATCTTTATTCCTTTAGTGGTGATGATAAAAAGAGGATACGTAAAGATTATTTGAAGCGCATTATAAAAAAGATATTGATGGTATAGTCAGAAAGATAGAGAAAATTGGTAAATCTTAAAAACAGCACCAAGCCATATTATGTCAATATTCATCCCAATTCACAGTGATCAAATCGATATGAAAAAGAATTAAAATCAAATGCAAATAGCGCCTGAACGTGTTCTGTTAAGCTAAGGGGTAAAATTTTCGTAGCACCAAACATTAATTCTGCTTTGTGAAAAGGGTATAGTTTCTACTTTATGCACCCAGATGCATAGCTGCATTAGGCCTGCCATGTTCCTCAATACCCGTGAACCACTGAATCCTTCGCTCACACAACCTCTCACATAACTACAGACCATTAAAAAATTCCCCCAGCAGAGAAAAAGAAACCTCTGATATGAGTGTTCCAGTCAGAATAAAAGTCCTCGTTCACCCCTCTCGAGCCACATGTTCAAGCAGTACCCGAAACCCTACACTTAACACGAGACTTTTTTCATCTTCCGTTCTTTTAGAGAATTTCTCAGCAGCATTAGGCCTGCCAAACTCCTCCAAAATAAATGAAAGAGTCTTCAAGATAAGAAACAATCCCTCGTGAGAGAGAAATTACTTCAAGACCATTTGCTTCAAAACGAAAAGGCACCAACCCCCACTACCATGAAGAAGGGCACTGAAAGTCTTTGGTACACAAATTGGACAGACACATATGAGTTGGGCACGCATGATTCGTATGCACCAGCAGTCCGCCAGCAGTGGAATAAAACCTACCCATGTGGAGTCTCCCTTGCCAAGGATAGTTTTGAAATATAGGTTGACTAATGATTGATCGAACCAATAAAAGAGTGAGCAGCTTGTACCTGTTTGGGACGGGAGGATTTCTGTTCAGCATCGAAAAAGATGGTCACTCAAGAGCGGATCCGATCAGCCCGTTAGACTAGATGGAACTGCAACTGCCAAGAACAGAGAGGATGGATAGCTCGATCCAAGGGACCCCACGACCACGTTTGTACCTCCACTCTTCCCTCTGGCCCAAGTCTCCGCAGTCCTGTCCCCATCTCACTCACAATGGGGCCCCAGCGCGCTGCTCCGCCACCAAGATTAGGGCCATCAGCACTAAGGCCCCCCAAGAGAGGACCATCCACACGCCCGCCTTTCAACCAAATACGACACCACCTCACACAACGCCAATTCGCGCATCAACCACGGCGAAGCCAATCACCATCGGAGACCGAGATCGAGCACTTGGACGCAGCACACCCACCAACGCTACGCCTCCCCGAGATGCTGAAGCGAGCTTCTCTGCACGATTGAGCTAGGGCTCGAGAGTAGAACTGGGAAACCCTAGACAAGGGGAGAAGAGACGGGGAGAATGTAGAGAGAGAAGAGACAGAAATTTGTCTACCGGGGAAGGAATGACGTATTTTGACTTTTAAAAAATAAAAATAAATCTGTGCGACGAGGATGAAGACGATGTGAATCCATGACGCCATGGCTTGTCAGGCTAGGCGACCAAAGTGGGGCCCGCATGTGTCTCTTGTGCGATGTGTCATGATGCTCATGATCTTTCATTGCTCATAGGGTCAAGAGACATAACCGCCGGAGAGCTCCCCGATACTCCTCGTCTTCCGTGTCCGTGTGTACGATGCGCAAGACCTTTTTCCGCTCATAACGCTGGAAACCCTCCCTGTTGGAATGAAACACTCGTTTGTTCGCCCGGAATATATCGCATTCGTAGGAATATTTTCCGTTAATATATTTTTGAAAAATAATTTATGGAGGCACCTAAAATCTATAATTCAGGAAACCCATTTTCCGTAAAGGTTTTCAAAATAATCATTCTTAATCCCTGGATTTTTTTAAAAATCGATAATTAAATATTTTCATCAGTATATCCTCTCTCTCTCTCTCTCTCTCTCTCTCTCTCTCTCTCTCTCTCTCTCTCTCTCTCTCTCTCTCTCTTAGTTTTTGGCATACAAAGGGCCAAGAACAGCGTCAGGGAATCGCATAGCCCCTCACTATCTCCATTACACAATTATAAATCCGCGCAATGAACTTATTAATATATTAGTAGATATAAGGTTGGACAGAGGATGAGAGAGAGAGAGAGAGACCGAGGGGCGAAGAAATAAACAATAAAAACAGATAATTCAGCAAAAACCCAACAAGTGTGCTCCATGAAATTGGATTCTGGGTCCGGTAAAAATGTCGATTTCAGTCGGGAAGAAAATTAAAATAAAAAGTTATCTGGATACCACTCTCTCTCTCTCTCTCTCTCTCTCTCTCTCTCTCTCTCTCTCTCTACACACATACATGACTAATTCCTTTTCCCATAAAGTTCATACTCACTCATCAAGTAGCGGCGTTCCCCTGACAGGAAGAGAGAGAAATTAGAATCATCCCAGATAAGAAACAAGGAGTGGAGAGATGAGATGAGCCTTTCGCCACCCACCTTGGGCTTGGTCTTCTTCGGCTTGGCTTCAGCAATGGGCTTGGTCTTGAAGGGGAGGAAGGTGGTGCCGCCCATGAAAGGCCAAAGGGCTTCGGGGACCTCCACGCCGTCGGCCCTCTGGTAGTTCTCCAGGATGCAGCAGATGGTCCTCTCCGTCGCCGTCAGGGTGGAGTTCAGCATATGAACATACTGCTTGGCTTGCTCGTCATTCTGCACAAGAAAAATCAGTAAATGATAGAACTAGTACAAAAAAAAGAAAAAAAGTTCTTTGTGAATTTCTCGTGAGAAACAATAATAACAATAATAATAAACAGAAAATTTATGGCAATTATATAAATCTTAAAGAAGCTGTGAGTTTTTATGAATTTTTCGACACTTGGGTGAATTGCTCATCACCGGGAGTGGTTAGGGCTTAAGGAGATTGGGGGATCTTACCTTCTTCTGCCCAAAGCGGATCTCCAGCCTTCTGGCTTGGTAGTCGGTGCAATTAGAGCAGGACACGAGCTCTCTGTATGTCTTAGATGCAGGGAACCACGCTTCTAGATCATACTTCTTCGCAGCAGCATCATTCAATGCTCCAGAGACGATGGCGACAATTTGGTAAGGGAGCTTCAGCTGCAGCAGAAAAAGAGAAGATTTCAATGGACGAAGCTCTAGTGGGAAGAGGGGGAATGAAGGCTCCATAACCATTCACCTCTCTGTAGAAGTCCTCAGAGTTCTTGATCATCTCTTCGTGCATCTCCCATGAGTCATTCCCGGTGGGGGTTGTGATGCAGAACTGCTCCACCTTCTCGAACTGGTGGATCCTAAAGATGCCCAGCGTGTCCCGGCCATGCGAGCCCGCTTCCTTCCTGAAACATGTCGAGTATCCGGCGTATCTGCAGGCAGAAATTGTGTCTATTTAGGGCTCATGATGTTGGTTTCATTTATAGAAACAACCTTTAGATCATATCAATATTTCATCATCTATCTATAGTTCTTATGGTATATTTCCCAGCGAAAAACACCAAGGTTCTGACAACTTTTCGTCATCCATTTGGGAAGGTTCATATCGTTGAAATCATTGTAGACTACATGAGTTTTCTGACATCTATTGAGGTTTCACATTGTGGATTTTATTAAGAAAAAAACCAAGATGATATGAATTATTCTTGATCTAGTTGGGGCCCATATTGTTGATTTTCTCATAGAAAAAATATGGGTTCTATAAGTTTTTTGTGATCAAGGACAAGAAACCAGACCTAATTGGAACATCTGTGGGGTAAATCCGATCGCCCAGATGATATGCACAGAGCGGCTGCTCAGCAGTGGCAATGAGGTATTTGTCCTCCCCCTCACCTGTCACCTGAAGAAGACTGCCCAGTCAAATCTCTATTGCCAAAAGTATGGAAAGAAAATAATAAACTTCTATTAAAAAATCTATGAAAATTGAAGAAACAAAACTAAATCGACGATCGGAAGCAGAATCCGGCCCTGAATGAGTTCCTTACTGCCCATTTCTTGGGGAACTAGGGACTTAGTACAGCATTCGCAACATGTGCTTTCCTGCATAATGGATACAACAGTGCAAAACGGGTAGAGTTCTCCCCATAATTTCTGTTGGTGAAGAATGCTCCAATGAAAGGAAGTTGAGAAAGGAAGTCTAGAGAGAGAGAAAGAGAGAAAGAGAGAGAGAGGTTGTGGTAGAGTAGACCAGTAAAAAGGCTGCATTTATGGAGTTAGCAAGTAGTATGCGTTTATTTCTATTTATACTCAATGGTTGCAGGTTGCTTTCTTGGATGTCATAGGGATTTTTTAGATCCTAGGGGACCATACATCCCAGACAAGATTCAGGAATAATTAGTTAGGGACTTAGCACAGCATAATGGAAGAATGCTTTCCTGCAACATGTGCTATTCTGCATTATAATGGATACAACAGTGTAAACGGGTAGACTTCTCCCCATAGTTTGTCTTGGTGAAGAATGCTCTAATGGAAGGAAGATGATAAAGGAAGGCGAGAGAGAGAGAAAGCGAGGTTGTAGTTGTTTAGTAGACACCTGTAAATAGACTGTATTTATGGGGTCAGTGGCATGTGCTTATTTCTATTTTTAGTCAATGGTTGTAGCTTGCCTTCTTCGATGTCATAGGGACTCTTTAGATCATATGAGACCATACATCACAGACAAGATTCAGAAATAATTAAATAAATCACCAAGGTGTAGGTATTTTATTAACAATCTCAGTTTAAGAAGAATACCACAGGAATATTTAACACGGTAATCCAGAAAAAAAGCTCATATATATTTCGCCAGATGACAAGAAGAAAGGAGGAGTGTGGCTCTGGAAAACCAAATTAGGGAGAAGGATGAGAAGAGCTCACCTTGTAGAGTTCTTCATCGAATTGAGTTAGTTGAGCACATTTTCCCATTATATCTTTCCTCATAAAGAATGGCGTCTGCACCGGCTCATAATTTCGTTTCAGCAGGAACTGAAGACCAAAGTTTATCAGAGCCTGATTGAGAAGGAGGCCGGCACCTTTCAAGTAGAAACCCCTCCCTCCCGCCACATTGGTACCTACGTGCACCAGGGTGATGTTAGCCCCCGGAGCCAACAAAGAGAATCAGCCATTAAAGCGAGAATGCAGAAACCGTTGAGTCAGACCAGATAACTAGCCCACAATGTGATCAAATACAGATTCAAAGTACTGTAAAATCTCCCAGGGAAAAAAGCATATAAGGCTCTTGAACCATGAATGGCGATCAAGCAGCAGAGTCTACAGTGATCGCACCAGAGGAGGAAGGGGGAAACGAATACCACGCAGAGTGCAGCAATGCAGAAAATCCCATCAAAAGAAATGGGCAAAAGAAGAAAGAAAATTAGGTTATATCATAGTCCAAAGAACAGAGATTACATCCTGCTTCCCAGAAAAGTTCTCTAAGATGCCAAATGTCTGGAGCCCACGAATTCTGCCCCTTGGAATGCGGGACAAAAGGAAATACACGTAGATATGGAACAAGGAAAGAGGATCACCCTCCTTGGAGGTACTGAGGGGTGCAGGTGCTCAGCTAGAAACACAAAGAAACAATGAAGAATGAATATCTTGAAGAACATTGTTATTGGCTCGATTGAATCTGCAATTAGGCTTACCCTTCACCATATCTGCGATACCAAGAAGCTCCACGAGCTCCACATGATTCTTGAGCTTATCTTCCAGTCTCCTTTCTCCCCAACTACGAACTACGGCATTATTTGCCTGATAAATGGCAAGTCAAACACACGAACCACGATAATCCCAACCAGAAAACAAAACACGAGTGCATCATCTGAGGCCTTATTAGAATCACTGGGTCTGTAAGACCAGGCACAAGATACCGACCCTACCTCATCATCACTGACAGGCACGGAATCGTGGACAAGGTTTCCAATGGTCTCCAGACGCTTGTCCAGGGCAGACTTCGCCTCCTGGACCTCAGCCTCTTTCTGTGCTGTCAGCTGCTTATTCTCATCAGTGCTCTTAATCATTTCTGTAGCATCATTTCCCGCCTTCAAACCACAAGTAAAAATATATGAGAAAAAGATACATGAGAAAAAATAAATACAAAAAACCAGCAGAGATGGCAAAAAATCTAATTAAAACAGAAAAAAGAAAGAGTCGAGAGATGGAAGAAAGGAGAACTCACGATCTTCAAGCGTGCCACCTCCTTGTTAATTCGGTTGAAGTCTTTTCTCAGTGCATCCAGCTCGAATTGACCTGAAAAGGAAGGGGAAAGGCCCATTTAGCTTGGTCGCAACCATCATCAGAGTTGATGCTTCACTTCTAAAAAAATGAACCAAGATTTTAAAAAATGGCCACTGATCCTTTATTCACCCCCAAAAAATAGGTACTCTTTTGGTTTATTTTTCTTTACTGTCTCCATAGTCAAGCCATCTCTCGACATTCCGCATATCATCACATGATTTTCTGTGTAGTTGCCTCAAGTACAAGATAGCTCTGAGTTCCACTGGAAGGTGAGATTTTTTTCAGGAGGAGATATGTTTGCTAGAGGAGAAAGAATATAGGAGTATCACTCAGGACACTGCGCCTTGAAGACCTCAGAGATTTCTACTTCTACAGGAAACCTCGAATAAGAATTATTCCCTTATGGCCAATTCATCCTATGATACTCTTGTTCGAAGGAACGGCTCGTCATCATAAACCAGCCGATCTGCTCCAATAAATTCAGAGCATCGTACGCCCATCCTGTGCATTTCCGGCCGTTTTCACGCTAGCTAACCAACATCCGACGCTTTAAAAAAAAATAAAATACAGCATGAAACAGGTGGATGGTTGAGATAAACAGCGCCAGCATCGAGAACAACAGCGACAGAGACCGCAGAAACCGAGGAAAAAACACGAAACCCGTGCCGACCGACGCAGAGAGAAACGATCGGAGATGCACGAGACGAGGCGATCACAGAATCGGGAGGAGATGGGACGAAGGAAAACGGCATACGCTGGCGCCACTCCTTGTCGAGCCGTATGACCTCGTCCACTATATCGACGCTGGCGTAGCGGCGGCGCTGCGACTCCCGGACCAGCTCCGGGTTACCCCCCTTCTCCTCCCTGAACAGATTGATGTCCAGCATCTTTGCCTAGCTACCTCCCACTGCTCCTGCTCTGCTTCACCACCGCCGCCGCCGCCGCCGCTGCAGCATTCCAGGTTTCGGCTTAAGAGGAAAACCAACGCTTCCCCAGGATGTATGTAAGGGCATAAGATGGCGGGCCCGTATTCGGACCGTAAAGATTATGAGCCTTCCTCCTCTCTCGTGTGGGACTTTATTCGTAGCTCACAGTCTTCTCCTTTTACCTATTTTTTTACTTTCTTATAACTTCTCTCTCTCTCTCTCTCTCTCTCTCCACCCGTTATACGATATTATTAGGGATCAAAACTCTCTCTCTACACCCATTATACTACCTCAAGAAGATCTCAAGTTTTTTTTTCTCTCTCTCTCTCTCTCTTTCTCTTTCTCTCTCTACGTCTATCATATATGTTGGAGGTTGTAGTAATATTTTTCTTTCTATTAATCATAAGCTTACCCCTTCTTTCTCGTATTAGTTGAACTCCTTAAGATAGATCTGACCTGACTATGGAGTCATGTATAGTAAGATTGTATCTATTTTCTTTTCGGTTAACCGAGTTAGTTTTCATCACATTCTTCTCTCTCATCAATCTTTGAGGACAATGATTCTCTCTAACAATATAAAGGTTTACAGTGGTGACGATAAGGTTTTTGATGATGATGAAGATCCAACATAGTATCAGAGAAAGCCTACAATGTTCCTCTCAGTACCAAAACTTCTGATGATGAGAGTGTGCCCTCAATCGTGATTTGTCTCGTTAAGAGTATATTTAATGTGGGATTTATTCTACGCAACCATCTACTAGCTATTTTATGGTTGTCTTGGCTGCTTAATGCCCTATTTGAGAGCAGGGAGAGGGACTATTGTCATCTTGGGTGAAAGATACCCCCCTTGTTCATTCTCAAACCATGTTGCTCTTCTATTTAGCTTCATCATTCTACATAGAAGGCAACAGCACAACATGTATTGTCTAAAGATAAGGCAATCTTATGTCAAAGGGGGTTGATGTAGCTTCAACTTCTTCATCATCATCAGAGTTTACTAAATTATATTTAGAGCTGTCCCATATATGAAATGAATTCAAACTAGATAAGAGAAACCTTTTTCAATAGAGTGAATTTATTGAGGTAGTTCTAACTATAATGGAAAAATTGAGTCATCTTTCTAAATTAGCACATAATCAACTAGATCGATGCTTCAAAGTGTTGGAGGAAGAGAATGTGTTATAAAAATATGGAAGTGGACTATAATGACGCTTGAAGTTAATGCAAATTCTATTTTTCTTAACAACTAAAGATATTTAGAAGAAAACAAAGCTTTCTTGAAGAAAAAAGATGAAGCTCAAATCTACCGTGATCACTTTTAGCCAAGTAATTTGTTTTTTTTTTAATGATATATCAATGAAGTAGAATCTTTATGATAAGATTTTGATAGATATTAACTGATTAATCTAGATGATGGTATATTTTTCAAAAAATATATTGAGAACAACATAATCTATATATTTTTAGTTGGTCTTAATATTGAGTATGATCAACCCTAGGTCCAAATTTTAGATAGAGAGAGAGTGCTTGGTCTTGAGGAGGTGATTTCAATAATAAAAACTAAAAAGAGTAGGAAGAATGTCATGATATAACCACAAAATATTGATAATTCAACTTCTGTGGCAAAGCATAAGAATGATATAAGACCACTCCAAATGTATGGCCAAGGAATGAAGAAAAGTGCTACAAAGACAACCTATGATGCACATGTTGTAAGTGGGTGAAGTATACTCGTGAGTAATGTTATAACCACACAAACAAATGAACAAATTCATTAACTACCTCACAACCATTAGAGACATCCACATCTTTAAAACCCAACACTCAAGGGGGATGTAAAGTCTTAGAGCTAAGACTGAAAATATGAAGTTACCTATGGCATTCAGCTCCTCAAGCTATTGACTATATGATCAAATTCTCCAATCATTTACTAACATATAATTTTTGTTTAGATAATAAAATTGTAACAACTATTGATGGATCATTAATTATTATAACAAGTATTGGGGATATGAAGATTGAACCCATTCACATATTTAAAAATATCATACATGTCCTTAAACTTTCTACAAATATTATCAATGTAAAAAGATTAATTAATGACATCAATTTTAAAGTGGTCATTGATAATAATCTGTAATGTATATAATAAGATAATGGACAAGAAGATTAGATGAGTTGAAGACTGCGAAAGACTCCACTTTCTTAGAAGATTGAGTAAGTTGTGCCACTAAATTGCATGGCCTTGGGACTCAAACTTTTATTTTGAGAGTTATAGAAATTTTAATTGTATTATTGACATCTTAGGCACTTATGAAGTTTATGTTTCTACATTTGGTTTTGAAAGTGAAGATAGAAATAGTAAAATGTGATGTTTGTGAAGTTTTATTTATAAGTAAATCTTATTCCTATTAATTAGTGAGAAGAGTACCACTCAATGTTATTTAATTGATAGCGATGTTTGGGGACCATCGACTACTTATAATCTCTTAAGAGTAAGATGATTTGTTATTTTTATTGTTGATTGTTCATGAAATATATGGATATTCTTATTGAATCACAAATAAAAAGTAAGGTCCTCCAACAATTTTTTCATTAATAAAAAATCAATTAATGACATATTAAAAAAATTAAATCACATAATAAAAGAAAATAAATAAATAAAAAGTATGCATGAATCCTTATGCATCAATAGACATATCTAAAAGGAAAAATAGCCATATCTAAGAATTCACAATGGTACTTCTATTTCAAAATCAAGTACCAAAGAATTTTTGAGGTGAGGTGGTCTAAAGAATAGTACATTGCATTAATAAGTTACCAACTAGACTATCATGGTTTAAAAGCTCATTAAAAGTTTTATCTCAATTTTATCTCAATTTTCAACTGAAGAATAACTTAGTCCCTAGAAAATTTGGTTGTGTATGATTTGTTCACAACTAGGATCAAAATGAGGACAAGCTTGATCTATGGGCCCTTGAGAGAAATTTATCAGATACTTAAATACAAAAAAAAGAGTATAAATCTTATCACACACTATTGACAAAAAAAATTCATTACAATTGATGTCAGTTTTAAGGAACATGAATCTTAGTTTGACAAAACTTTCATTAAGGGGAAACCAACAAAGTCAAGAAAGATAAAAAACAAGAAAAAGGTAATTTTGTATTACCAATTACACCTATAGAAATAACTACATCACCAAAGGTGACATCAATATAACCTCAAACACAATATTCACTAAAAAACGAACAACCTAATCGATTCTTAGAATTTACTCAAGATATCTTGAACACATACACTCTTCCAACCAACCTTCTACACTAGAGAAGAATAATGACAGATTTAAGAGAGGGAAAAGAAAATATTTTTGAAATCCACAATATCTTATCTCAATTTTTTTATCTTATAAATGTCTATCACCCTCATATAGGACATCTCTTATCACTCTTAGTTATGTCTTGATCCCATCTTATATTTTAAAGGCATTAAGTTGGGATGAATAGAAACGAGTCATAAATGAAGAGTTGAGAATAATAAAGAACAACTAGACATGGTAATTAATAAAATTATTATAAGGAAATAATATAGTCGAATGGTACAATAGAGAGGTATTAGATTAGCTTAGTGGCTAAAGGGTATACTCAAACCCATGAGATAAATTATTTACATATATTTAACTTGGTTGCAAAAATGAGTACAATTATAATAATACTTTCTTTAGTAGTAAATTATGATTAGGACATGCAAAAATCAATGTAAAGAATAACTTTTTACATGGAGATGAAGATGTTTATATATATTCCCTAATGTTATGACAAAGGTATGAAAAGAGTTATGGAATATAAGCTAATAAAGACGTTATATGGATTTAAGCAGCCACCTCAACTATGGCTTGGTAAGTTCATTAAACTAATGCATAAATTAAGATATAAACAACGTGATACAGAAAAAAATTATCTATTAAATGCTCAACTTCAGATAGAATCATAACCCTTTTAATATATGTAGACAATAAAATAGTGTCTGAGAATGATAACAATGAAAAGAAACTCCTAAAAAAGAGCTTATTCAAAGAATTCAATGTTAAGATGCTAGGAAAATCAAGGTATTTTTATCTTAGATATCTTAGATATTTTTAGTATAAAAGTAACATATTAAAAAAAGAAATATTTTTTTCACAATAAAAAATATATCTTAGATATTTCACAAGATGTAAAAAAAATAGGTTGTAAACCTATGAGTACTCCTATTGATCCGAACCATTAACTTAGTGATGTAGAAGGGAGTAGTTGAATATACCTATGTATAAAAGGCTATAGAAAGTTAATTTATACTTCCCACAATTAGACCTGACATCTTGTATGCAATAGACACCCTTAGTTAATTCATGTATGATCTAAGAGAAGTTCATCTTTTGACTTCTAAGAGAGTTATGTAATAATTGAAGAGGACATATGAGAGAGACATTTTATTTAAAAACATAGAAGAATGAACATTGAAGTTTACATTGATGTTGACTATACAAGTTTTATTGTCAATTGACACTATTTGAACTTACTGCACTTTTTTTGATGGGAATAACATTACTTAACATTCAACATTTCTTGATGCCATAGTAAGAAGTGACAAGTGGTGGTGACATCTAATATTGAGTTTGGGTTTTGAGCTATGACACTTAATTTGTAAAGTATTATGAGTGTAGGATTTCTTAGAAGATTTAAAAATCAAGTGACACAAATCTATCAAGTTATTACATAAATCAGTCATTAACTTACAAATCCATCAAGTTTTTTTACGATAAATCAATCATTAACATGACTCATAATCTAATATAATATATTACAAACATAGAAATAGATCAATACTTTAGTGAGAAATTGTAAACTGGAACCATATGTTTAAAGTAGTGATTAACTTGCAAACATAATTACTAAAGAACTGACTAAGCCTCCTTTCTAATGACTTATATCCAAGCTAGGATTAAATAATATTGTGGGGGAATGTTGAAGGTCATTATAATCTTACCATTAGTTGGTTCAGGTTTGGAATAAAAGAATCTATTAAGATAGATCTGACTCAACTATTTGGTTATATATATAAGATTATATTTGTTTTCTTTTCAAATTAATGAAGTCATTTTTCATCTCATCTTTCTCTCTCTCAACTATCAAGGGAAATAGTTCTCTCTAATGACTAAGAGGCTTACCATGGTGATGACAAGGTCTACAACAATTATGAAGATTCAGCAATTCCATCTCATCAAGATATGCAAATTGGCTAAAAAATATTATTCTCGCTCTCTTTCTCTCTCATACATCCATCATAATATCTCATTAAGATCTGTAAGTTGGGTAGAAAATGCAAAGTTCTTTCTCTCTCTCTCTCTACACCCATCATTTCATCTCAAGAAGATCTACAAGTTGGGCTGGAAAATATTGTGCTCTCTCTCTCTCTCTCTCTCTCTCTCTCTCTCTCTCTCTCTCTCTCTCTCTCTCTCTCTCTCTCTCTCTCTCTCTCTCTTTCTCTCTCTCTCTCTCTCTATACCCCTCATACTATTTGAAAAAGATCTGAGAGTTAGGCTGAAAATTTTAGTAATGTATTTTCTTCGAGATTAAAAAGGTGTGTAAACACAGAAAATAATTGGGGGTAGAAAGCACCAATCCCATGTTTCAAAACTTTGGTAAAAAAATATATTTTTGATATTTTTAAACAAAAAATCTTGAGATATTGCCCCAAACTACGCTAATTACATGCTACAATAATATCATCAGTCATGTTTCTTACATTACTAACTAAAGCAACTCATACATATTTAATATATAGTAAAAAATTAAGTAAGATAAAACTCATTAATTTTTTTCATTTTCTATAATCTCATTGGTTCAGCTTAAAGTAGCTGTCGGACCCTTAGTTTCATCCCCATACTCCATATAATTGTCGTTCGTTAATTACTTTGGCCTCACAATAAAGGATCCAAACAAAAAGATGATCATGATGTCGATGTCTGAACAACACAGCAAGTCAACAAGCACATAGGTCTGGTGCCGTCTCCTGATCTGGTCTAGAGAAGTCGACTCTAGAAAAAAGGATAGCGGTGCCAAATCGAGCATATGTGCGAAGGTCAGAGAGAGGGAGGATCGAGCGAGTACCAGGAATCAAACCCATTGGGATCAACAGTGCTGAGGGAGGAACACTCTGAATCACGACTGTTAACCGCATCAACTTTTCTGAGTTTGGCAGAGCGTTTGAGGCTGTCCCGTTGACCCGCACATTGAAAGCCTGCAAGAAGAAAATTTTTGAGAGAAGCTGCAACATTTGTTTTTTGCTTTTTTTTTTTTTTTTTTACTCCGAACCATTGGCCATCGAATAAAATAGCATCATCCAATGAGGGTTTTTAGAAGGAAACAGCTGGAGATTATACAAATAAATAACAAGGGCTCTTGGTACAGAAAGGTGCAGAAATGGGTATGCAGCAGCCCCATTGCCAAGTATGGCTAGAAACTTGGAGATAGAGAAACAGAGAGAGAGAGAGAGAGAGAGAGAGAGAATGAACAAAAGGAACAGATTCAAAGAAAAAAAGAAAAGAAAAAGAAAACCCAAGCTTCAGCCATGTATACATCTCCCCTAAATGCAAAATCTTGTGCTTCGGTGAGCTACTCTTCTCCCAGGAAGATCCACCCTGCTTCCATGAAGCAAGAGAGGAAAGGCCGCCGATCAGCAAGGTCAAAGATGCAATCATAAAGCGGGGATCCAACCTGGTCCTTTTATATTCCTCTTTTTTTTTTAATCCTCCTTTTTTCTTCCTTGTGCAAGTCGTGAATTCCATATCTAATCTCCCTGGGAAGAACAGGCAGCAGCTCCGGCAGGCGGCCTAACATACTGTGTTCTGCAGCTAAGGATGTCAGTTGTAGATCCTCACAGGCCGGTCAAAAACATGGTGGTTCTGCAAGAAAGGATCGGATCATTAATGGCTTGTTTTAACAGTTTGCTCCACCAACCTCCCATAACGAGGAAAAAAAAAAACAAAGAATAAAAGTCAATACTTATCCATAAATAGAGAATATCTGAAAGTTTTTACAGGGTATTATTAATAGTTATGGGCAATTATTTATTTATTTATTTATTTGTTTGTCTGGGTCTGGGCCAGAAAACCAGCCCCGAAAGAGAAACTCAGAAAATATGCCCAAACTCCACACAACCTTCAGCAACCTACTGCTACATTGACCAGGGAGGGGCTGGGGGCTTCTCTAAGAACTAACTCACTGAGAGCACTGGCTGCGGAGAGAAGAATACCTGATTTGCAGTGTGGGCCCTCCTGGGAGAAGTATCCGGATGCTCTAATCCAAGGTACTGTTCCCAAGCTCCATAGATATCTCTTCTCTGATGCACACGAAAAGAGGGAGAAAACAGAGGTGAAAAAAAGAAGAAGGGATGGAAAAAGAAACAAGTACGAGGAGAGGACAAAGTACCTGAAACCGGTGGGACACGATGTCCGAGTCCTTGAGGTATTCTGGGAGTCCCAGGGATAAGAAGGCAAACTTCCACTGCCAAAATCAGGTGAACGCCGTATTATTTGAAGGGAGAGAATTCACAAGAAACCAGTGTAACATCTAGTCAATTGATACTCGTTCATCTAACTAAGGGTTTATATATGGTGTGAGATTTTTAGTTTCCCCGAGTGGGTGGGGGGGGGGGGGGAGGATCTCCTTCTTGCCAGCGTAATTTCCATGGCTAGATCAGTGCTGCATTTAGCTGGAAAATAAAAAATCACTGAGCATTATTGCTCAGATACTTTTACCCGAGAATGAGACACTCAGTACTATCTATATTTGGGCGATAAAGCTGATCAATCAGAATCAAACATGAACTATCGAGCCAGATTCAACGATCTGATTTCCACAGGAGAGAAAGAAAGAAGAGACTGCGGCCCATGGAGTGGAATCTGAGGACGACTATCTATATTTGTCTGCACAAACCACTCCAATGGAGCAGCACCCATCTTATGAATATGAATTTTATTCTTAGAAGAAACGAGGGATACAGTCTGACCAGAAGAAAAAAAAAAGCTTAGAATAATAGTTGTGAAGGGAGAATGTGATGCAACCTTTGCGAAATCCTCATCTGAGACCTGCAACTTCTTCTGAATACGCACTTTGATGTCAGCTAAAGTCTCGCCATCGTGGACAACCAAGAAAAAGGGATCCCCAAAGTTTTGAATCTGTTGCTGTACGAAAACAGGCAAAAAAAATGAAAATGTCCCGTATTGTCCGCAACGTTCAATATTTGTGTTGATGAGAAGAACACAGACGGCTGGTTATGCCAGTGGTTATTTTATCACAGGAGTTAATGTCTCCTGATTACTGCAGGAGAAATGCACAATTCCATCAATTAGCCATAAAAGGGTTTAGAATGTCAAGACAAATTTACCGTCTGATTTTGGGTGGTATCTCTAGTAAAATGGTATACATGAATCAGCCTATCAAGAGGACCGAGGTTTTTCTCTTCCTCTAGAACCTGCATCAATTCACAGGAATCAGAGGGCCATAAAACTGAATAGGTTGTTATATAGCATTTTACACGTTTCTACCATGTAATAAATAAATCACATACGACTGCATTTTCAAGACAGTAACGAATCAGAGAATCTTATTCTGGGGGCGCACCGCAACATCATAAAAATTAAATATGAGGACGGGGAGGGGAGCTCACCTCCTCTGCACGCAACGTCCAATATTGATCATTTATGTTTTCAATCTTCTCATTGGCTGGAAAAATCTGCAACAAATGATGAGAAAATACCGCTGGAGATAGCAGGCACAGAATGGAAACATGAATAGAAAACTTCAAACCTTTAATGTATCAATTTTCCAGATGAATTGAAACTTCCAACTTAAGCAAGGTAATTTTTATGTTAAAGAGCAGTCAAGGAGAAACAGCACTTGATACTTCCCATTGAAAGTTAGCACCAGAAGTATTGATCAAGAAAATTTTCAAGCCTTCAGTATGCGACCATTTTCTTGGTAGACAACCAAAGTCTATATAGACCATTTCTTTGTAAGCCCTGTAATAGCAAACACTATCTGGAGAGCTATTTCCCGTGCGCAGGGTATCAGATAGAAAGAGGACTAGTGTATCTTAGGTTTCTTACAGTAGAGGGTAGTGCTATGGTACAGACGACTGGATATCTCAAAGTCGCAGTCTTTAATTCTTTTGGAGATCTACTCTCTCTAGCTCCTAGGCTTGTATCTAATTCGGTGAAAAACAAGGCCGTTTTCTTTCCAATTCAGGAATTGATTAAGGATATTCATCGGAAGGCATGTGTAGACAGTCAGTCAACCACATTATTTTCCAGTCATTATCAGAAAGCAATAGACAACTGGACAAACAAGGAAACGAGGTGGCTATCCGAATTCCGAAAGAGAAAAAAAAAATGTTGCTCTATAAGTCACTTCCACATTGATCAGCCGGCCAGTCAGTTGTATCAAGGCTTTAAAAAAATTAGGAAAATACCAATATGTTTGTTTAGCGTGAAAAGGTGCAGCAATCTACGAATGAAAATTTATCCATTTTCCTGGAAAAATGGAAGCAACAAAGTGAGGAACAATGAAGGAATACCTTATATATTTTATGGTAGAAAACCTCAAGCAATCGAAGTTCTGCATCAGGATGAGACAATTCAACCTATTCAAAAACAGAGTCAGCATAGAAATGTACCAAAGAAAAAGAAAGAAATGTACCAAACATTTGTTCCTGTTCTGGTTCAAGAGAAACATTTGTCAACCCAATGGAGATGGAAAAACTATGATGAACATTATGACGGCAGAATACCTTGGCTTTCAGGTCATTAATGACATCACCTACAGTGCTGTTTTTGGGTAGTCTAATGCTGTGGATCACCACCTAAATTCACTGAATTTAGTTTTCATTGGACATGAGTAAATAAACTGCTAAAGTTGAAAAATGATGCAAACCAACAGACTAACCTCATCTTTTGTAGCATGATGAAAAGCAATTTTCAGAGTTTTCAGATACTGCAACTCTGGCAGAGGAATGTCCAGCACCTCATAATACAAGATGTCCGAAGTCTGTTTAATAAGAAATTATTTGGAAAGTTTAAAAATGTAATAGTTTACTAGAGAGTAGCAAGCGGTACATGCCAGAGAGACAAGGGATAATGGACCTGGTTATGATGCACAAGCATATCACTCAAATGCTCTACACCTCGATATTTAATTGGCTGCGGTTTTGGCTGCAGAGAATAGCAGTTATGAGCTGTAAGCCTAATTTTTGCTGGATCATCCAAACCAATATGATGAGCAACTCTTTCCACGACGTCATCATAAGTTGAGAGCTTTGACCTTCAATAAAGGAGTCAAAGAACAATCAAACGAAGTTTATTAAGACGGCATAATAATATAATTTTGAGGTACTTACAACTCTAAACTGAAATCCTCCTCTTTAGGTTTCTCCAAAGACCGAAAATGGACAACCTGACGAATCAGAAGATTCAGAGGCGTAAGTATAATCCCAGAGTTAAGTCATATATCCTCAGGAAAAAAAAGTAAAAAGGGGAAACATGTTCTTGTTTCATGTTATCAGCTGTCAATTATTCCAAAGCAATAATAAGTTCACATCAAAATGATTATTGAAATGTCTATTAGTATTTTCTAAGGTGAATTTTCCAGAATAATTCATCATTTTCTTCACAAGAATTACGTTGACTTCTGTTTCACCAGCACAATGTTACAAACTTTCAATACCCAGAGTGCTAATGGTCATCCACTAACCAAGAAATATAAAATGGTCAACTCATTTTTCGTTTAAATGTATTATTATATTAACTGATGGGCTTAGCCTTCACATGGAGCTTTTTTTCACGCAACCAACACCTTCTCCAATAGTAACCGACACTATTTTCACAGTTAGACATAACGAAAATCAACAATCGGATTGGAAGAAAATAACTGGCATAGCACCTGATCTTCGGTGTGCTTATGTTGAACACAGAAGATCGGGTTAGCTGGTACGTTTGACAAATACCCAGGTTCAAAAAAAACGACATGCAGAAAAGCAAGAGATACAAATGCTCACTAAAGTCAGAATTCAAATTTCAAAACGATTTAAAGAGAACACCTGCCGATTATGCACATATTCCAAAAATGAGGGTACATCTGGGTAACGACACATTTCTTCACTATCAGCCGAAGCAGATTTTTGGTAGCAAATGATGTCACCATCTTCAAGCTGAAAATAAAAGGCAAACATTTGCATGTGATGAGAAAATCTACAGTAATGAAAGACAAAAAAAATTAAAAGATGCAAGGGAAAGGAAGATAATATAGGGGAACATGAAAGAAAAGGAGCCCAAAAAAGAATGCTGGAAAACATACACTTCATACCTGACAAGATCGGAAAGTAAGTTTCTTGTCAATATGTTCACACATCACACTTGGCTCAAATTTAATTTCCTAAGCATTACAGAACCCAGATCAGCAGACCATTTCCAAAATAAAATATAAAACACCACTTTACAGAGTCGTTACACTGGGAACACAATAAAAGCTTGACGAATATGTATAACGAAGAAAAAATAGTACAACAAAAATTTGACAAACAAGTAAAAAAATAAGAATGATAACACTAAGCATTTCCTAGAGGGCTGACCTCATAAAGTTCAATCTCTTCGTTGGGATCAAAGTGGACCATCTCATTGAGCTTTGGCAAGACATCTATGGGTTTTCCCGCAGCCTTCACAAAAAGCCTTCCTACATACCTGAATTCACAAAATTAAAAATTAATAAATGCTAAAAAAATTCTTTATATCTTAGACTCCCCTTGGAAAAACAAGATGGCAGTAGGCACCTAATTTCTTCTTTCTGTGGCTCATAAAACTTAAAAAATAGCAGTATATCTTCCTTGGTCTTCAGAGGTGGGGAAATAGGACCCAAATCCTGTAATTCGAAAAGAATCAGGGGTCAAGATCATCATAAACTCGGGAAAAAACATTTTTGAATAACTATAGAGTATTGAATCACTGATGGAAAGGAATAACAAAGGTAAAGAAATAGTTACCGGTCCGAGTTCAACTTCCAAGAACAGTCTAAGCTCTCCATTATTAGACTTATTTGATACTTCCCTCAATTGCCCAACCTAAAAAGTAATGGGGTTAGTGGTGAAAACGTTCGCACATGTTATTCAAGAAAAATCGTGCAAGAGGCAGGTACAGGTTGTGCTTCTTCAAGTGGAGACAAAGGCCTATTTGGACGGTATGTATGGTTCTGACGTTTAGCCCACAGCCAGAAACGCTGAAATTGTACTGGGATGCCAAATTCTTTAGACATCTCTTCCTGCAAAAAAAAACATTAACCATTGTTTATAATTCCATGGAGAAGACTTTTTTCTTGTCGTGGCCTATGTTAGCTTTTTCTGGGAGAATCTTCTAATCGTTTCCATTATGGGCAGAAGAGGGATTTATTGAGCACTGACTGAAGCTATTAGGATGGATATTATTCTGATAACGGTATGAATGCCTTTCATCAGGATTAGTTAAATAAGATAGTTCAAAGTGCCTGATAAATGAATTCAGTGAAGCTCCTGCAGACCGAAAAGGTCAAGAAAGCCTTAAAACCATGCTACAGAACCACGGTAAGAACCCATTGCGTCTGTCTGAACATGAATTAGAGGGCTTTCTTTACAGGAGAAAGCATGCATGTATATCAAGACACGAAAGTTTTATGAGCCTTTATAATTTTTAATATAGTTAAATAAACAGGAATAATCTCACACAGCGTGAGCTCTAGGCATCCATTATTTTAGAACACAATGACCAATGCTAATTTCAAGGCACATCAGGGAGACTTAAACAACTATACCCCCCTAGGTCCAGTTTTTGCTTCACATTGACAAGAAAGGGATGTATACGATTTGGCCATCGTACATTTGTGTATACATTTCCAACCTCAAATAAAATCAATCGCCCAAAACATTGTTGAAGCTCCATGGAAGTGAGAAAAATGTAAAAGATGGTCAAGGTATTCTCTTTCCTTTCATAGTTCGTATCATAGTTAGCAGCTTTCCTTGTGGGTGTTCTTGAAAGCAGTTTTTACACACTGTTTCACAAAGTCATCATAAAATTTAAACACAGTTGGAAAACCCGCCATTGAAGGTACACATCTAGATACGAATACCAGACTTCCATTGATTTTACTGTCACCCCAACCAGCCCAATGTGTCTAGTTGAAGAAGAAATGGAAGCCTAATAGGATGCGTCAAATTTATAAAAATTTGTAGCAGTGTTTCAAACCCAGATCAACAAAGATGCAAGAATGTTGAACCTATCAAATTTCATAGTAGTTCATGAAAAAATATCACTGTTTCTGTTTATTTACATTATTAACATTCTAAATAGAACACCATGTTTTACGGTGTCCATTTTAGACTTCATCGTTGTATTATCAAGTCTGATAGGATGGATTTTCCAGGGGCAAGCTCCATCTTACCAATTAATTTCAGAAAGCCACTGCCAAAAGATAAGGCAGATCAAAAGAAAATAAGAAGTTAATAGTAATCCTCTAGTGCAGATAACTTTTCCTATTTGATAATTGCAAGAGAAATCAGTAGGAAAAGTTATCAGCTAAAAAAGCCCAACTGCTTGAATCACAAAGATCTTCAGGCACCAATAAAAAAAATCAATAAGGCATACGGCACAGAAGGTCAGTGGCAACCTTGAAAAGATTGAAAGGTGTCTGTTTTTGAATACGAAAACTATGGACTTTGTCATGATCTACAAGGTCAAAGTACATGTCCCTTCCAATTTGCTGTGCCAAATCTTCATTTCGAGCGACCTGGACGTATTAAATGAAATCTCGTCATCAAGTTTCCATCAGAAGATTAAAATCAGCTAAAAATAATGAAAATGAAAAAAAAGATCACTATGAAAGAAGACCTTTATGATGGTGTAGAGATGAGCTTCAGCTTTCTCTTTCCTCCTGTGCTCTTTTAGTTCTTGCTCTTTCTTAAATCTCACCTGAGAAAAGCATTGGACTTCGATAGGTTTGATTCATCAAAGAAACTATTAAAAAGAAGAAACTATTCTCCTCTCTTACCCTGAGATGTTCAGCTATATCTTTCTCATCAACACTGCACATTATTTTTTCCTTGTCACTTTCACGAATATACACAAGCATATACGCATTTGAATACTTGGTAAACTTGAAAGGAGCATTATTGAATCCAGGATTCGCCTGAGGCAACTGCTTGCAAAAAAACAACACTGTGAACCCACTTTATTCAGGGAGAGAAAACATACAGACAAATAAAAAAATACAACATTCTCACCTCCTCCTCCCCACCAAATTGGTCCTCTGATGCCCTCTTTGCATCTTCTTTCGTCACTCGTTCATCATCAAACTTGAACCTAAACACAAAAGGGCCCCACTCCATGAAATATTAACATTTAATTGAGGTTACTAGTTTGTTCGGACAGTACATGTATAATGCCGATGCTAAGACAAAACTTAGTTCAGATAAAATTTGGATAATGCTCAGAGTAAATACTAGACACAACAAGTGAGATGCACTCTCCTTGATAGCTCTTTATCTTGTAGTAACCATTGAAAGACTATCAGAGACCGTAGACAGGACCCAATAATCCTTATGTCTGATTTTCCTTAATACTCATATTGTCCCCATGTTCTCATATATCATATGCGTCCATTAAGGTCATTGTGTACTCCATGATCAAATACAACACTCAATGGGTGTGTTGTGTGCGACAGTTTTCCTCAGGAATAGCCATAAAAGATATGGTTTTGCGGAACCTTCTTGCTCTCATTTATATTCCACCACTCATCTACAAGCACTTATCGTGACACATGGTACCAAAGCGAAGTATTTTGATATTGGGCCGACAACAAGCATCAACGCATCATCGTTCCCCCAAAAACAGCTTATGGCAACAAACGTAAGAAGCCTGATCCTGGGGACCTCTCTTGTTGTGCTGAAGATCTCATGCAGGGGATGTCAGGCCCTCTCCCTCCACAACCACATAACATCAGTCTCTCTCTCTCTGACCATATCCGATCCTCTCCTCTTATCCAATGACAGAGAGCATTGGGTCCTATATCTTGGCAATTGTGTATGGCAGATGCACGGCTCAAGTTTTTCTACCCTTTCATTTGTCCTAATCTCCTAACTCCTCATTCTTTTCGTATGATCACTGAATCCTCTGGTAAGCCCCCAGTTCAAATTAGACAAATGGAGCTCCCCTTTAGAATGATATGACTGATTATGGAGTAGCAAGATATCAGATCATCATCCATTGTATGCACAGTTGGTCATCATATCATCCAGTAACAGTTCCATGAGCACCTCATGAGGCTAGCCAATGAGTTTCAAGGTTACTCCTATGATATTTAAATAGCTAAGCGGTGGAGATTAAACTAGGTCTACTACTCTCAAAGCTTGAATCATAGATGAAGGCAAGATGTTTTTAAAGTGATTGTTGGATGCTTAATTTGAAGAGACCTCATTTTTTTCAAAATATTTGAGATAAATTAGTTTAGAAATTCGAAGTCACGGTGGATTGCATCATTTTGACAAAAGAATAGCCTTGATGAATGGTCATAAGGACTGATATCAGAAATCAATGAAATTCTATTGCATAAATCATCACGCACATGTCTAAAATATGCTAAAGTTTCTTAAATGCTTGTAGCATTTAATGGATTAAATCTTATTTGATGACTTTAAGAGATCAGCTCCCTCTGCATTATGTTTAATCATTTTGAACAAAGCCCACAAAGTTTCCTCAAACTCAATTGCATTGGGATTGACTACTTGACATAAGGTCCACATAAGTTCTTATTTCCCTTATATGCATTGGGCTAGACCACTAGATCTTATAATAAGTCAAGGCTCAAATCAGGCTATGGATATGTCATCATTAAGCTTGGATTATCCGGCACCATGCATACATTGAATCCCTAATGATAGGATTGACTAGTGGACAATAAGGTATAGAGAAGCTATGAAACCATTATCATGTATCCTAAATTAATGTACATAACCTATATCAAATCAATCGTCAGTGAGGAGGATCGAAATTTTATTAAACCCAAAAATCACATCAATGAGCTTATTGGAATTGCTCAAGATACACTCTTTTAGCTTCTAGGGTCTATTTCTTAGTTCAAGATTCCTCCTACTAACTGAAATAAAAGCACTAGTAGATCTGCTGTGCCTTAATGCGAATGTGCTGGAGTTATGAACTATAAATACAATATAAAGTTATAAATGGAAGAAGTTTAAAATATAGTACAATTAAAAATATCTGAGGAAAATATATCATTCAGATATTTTTTCTATGATTTTTTTAATTTAAATAATATGGTAGATTTCTTACCTGCCACGATTCTATGAAAAGTAGCTATCCTAAGTCTATCAAAAAGATAAATGACAACAAGTTTCTTTACATTAAGCATTCAAAAGGACCTAATAACACAAAGCATGGTATTAAATAAAAAATTCCAACCTCCTAAAAAAGATGATGCATATTATGGTATTGGGAGTTGGGAAACAACATGTTTGTAGTGATATCTAAAACGTTGTGCTAGAAAAAATGATAACGAGAGAAATATGGATGTTGTCAGAAGGGATATGCGTACAAAAGGGCGATGCTAGTTAAATTTATATACTCAACTCAGATTCAGGAGCTAAAACAAGGAGAACCTATGGTTACTGCTTACTTCAGTGCTCAGAAAGGGTTAATAAGAGAATAACTCCCACATCTTATAGAGTGGAACATAATTGTAGACTGGGGAAGGCACCACACGTATGTTTAGAAAACCTAGATCCTGAAGTTGCTTAACAGTCTGAATCCATAATTTAAATCATTATAAATCCAGCTACAAAGCATGAATAGTTTCCCATTGTTGAAATAGGTGTACTGTAGGATACTAAGTGAAGAAAGAGGGACAATAACGAGTTTTCGAATATCCCAAAGGCTATCGAGTATGAATCACAGTTTCAGCTAAAGCAGAAGTGGACCTCCCAAGGATAGGATAAAAGAAAAAAGACCATACCCTCTATGAGGCCAAGAAAACCATTTGAATGACAATAGTAGGGCTAGATAAGAAAGAAGCACCGAAAATCCAAGGGTAAGTAGAATAAGTTTACTACAAGGAAAGTGCAATGTTTAGGAAGCATATCCACTACTTCTATTAAAGGTCTCAGGGGGAACAGTCCAAATTTACTCTCCCTAAGCCTTCACTAAGATGATCTTACGTAACTTAGTCAATTATCATGTTTTTCAAGGCATCACACAGCTGGGCCAATGCAATCACATTCATCTTATTTTATATATGATAAGATTAGGATAACAACAAAAGAGTTAAAATTCTCAAGATTCATGGTAATTTATAAAATGTGGAGATGCTGATCTGCATTATGTTTCTGAATGATTTTCGTTTCTATAAATAGGTTTATAGTAATCCCTGTCCTCTGAATAATTAGGCAGTGGTTTACCGCTTTGTTCACCATGACTGCTAAAGTAAGTTTCCTTGTCGTTCCCCTTCTAACTACTGACCAACTAGGGACAACCTCCCACTGCCCACATGCTATTCAGTGTTCCCCACCATTTTCATCAGTGTTACAAATGACTCACGAACTACTGTTGTCAGGATTAGGATATGAATCAAATAATTGCAAGTCATTGTGAAGCAGGAATACTCTATTATTTTACAATTGAAGGAAGCCCAGCTGTTCAACATAAGATCAGTAAGGACAGGACCAGTATTTACCATATCAGTCTCTAAAATTCTTGCGTTTTTGTGTAAGGTAAACTTAGTCATGAACCATTTCCGTCTTAAACATTGTAGAATACAATACCCTATTTCATAAATAAAAATTGAATCCTTTGACCTCATTCATTATGATGTGTAGTGTCTTCCTTTTCTTTTTAAAAATTGCCATCGACACTATTTAATTAAATGAGAAAAACATTGATACAAGCACGAGTACAAATATGTAGAAGCAATGCATTGTTAATGAGTTTTCCATCATTTTGATAGTAGTACCATACATTTATTAAAGAAACCTTACTGACAGTAGAGATACTTGCATTGTTTTTGCATGATTGTACTTGAGCTCGAATATAAAATAGGATCCACTTATATTGAAGAAATTATTTTTTTGCTAAACATAAATTGCCTACCACTTGTCACAGAGCATTGGTCGAATAAAAGCATAGTAGTGGCCTCCATGCACCCCACCGCTATGAACAAGCACACTGAAAAGAGAGAAAGAGAGCAAGGAGGGAGGGAGAGATTAATATACACTATAATTTTTGCATAAATCACCTGAAATCTTGCTGAATGCATCAAATAAATGGGAATTGCATGTCAAAAAGCAGTAAAACTCGTCCATCAAATTGATAGCACCATCTCTGAGTCAGTCGTCTAAAAGGTAAAAAGAAATAAAGGATAGACTCCTGAAGCTTCCCTTCATAAATGATGAAATTAACATTGATTACATCTACTCTACGGGCCCAAAAAAGTTAAAAAATTATAAGATATGCTCCATGTCTAAGATCAATGCCATATTATATATAAAAGTAGAAATTATAACATTATTCTTTCATAACAAGCCTAAATATAACAGATACGTGAAAAAAATAAAAGGAAAGAAGATACACAACACGGTCAAGATGTCATGACGATACCCATGACAGACATTACCACATTATCTTTTTATATTCGGGCAAAATTATTAGATATCAAACAAATATCAAAAGGAAACGAGATATGCTGTATGTATAAGATAGTGTCATATTAAATATCCATGACAGATAAGAAATTTATTTTTCATATCTAGCCCGAATTTATTAGATATAAAACTGTCAGGACTGGTACCTATGTAGAGTATAAAGATTCCGAGTTCTTCTGTCTGCGTCAGGTGATAGATACTTGCCATTCTCCCTATCAAGATCCAGTTGCAATGGAAATTCATAACGATCATTTATCTGTAGAAAGAAACAGAAGAAAATGATTAAAGAGAGTCCATTTCCCAAGAAAAGGGTCAAAGTACTTGATTAAGCAGCCCAAGGTCACAGAGGTCAAAAAGGGCAGAGATACACGCGAATTAACGTCAAAAGAAGAACTAGGAAAGAAGAGGAGAGCTAGTGAACTAAAAATGCTAGTGTGGGCCCGACATTAGGCACATAAATCAAGAGTTGGAAACCACGGTCTATGGAATTGGATAAAGAACATCCAACCAATCAAGATTGAGATCGTAATTGGCCAGGAATCGACAGATTCCATGATTCAAGGTCAATTATGTTACACATAATATAATAGCTGGGATCTCTTCCCTACAACCAGATTGTCAAAAACCACTTGACATCCCAAATGGATTCTACAAGTTTCGGTAACAACAGAGATTCATGCAGAGAATATGAATAAGAAATGTAAGACATAACATAAGAGCTTCCGTTTGTACTGAGAAACAATCATTAAGAACCTCCATATTCACTTTCCCAAGTATTATTTCTTGATTGATTCACGCACACCTTCGATTGTTGTAATATTTTGAAAACATAAATAATCATTGCTATAATTTTCATGCTCAATTTTCTTCATATGGTCGCAGGATTTTTATACAACTTTCTTTGGAGTAACTTCGACATAACTTCAAGAACATACATGCAGTCAGCACAACAGTCACAACATGAGAAGAACAACGAAGTTTAAGATGAGCAAGAAAATCAGAAACATTCAGCCAGATCCCAAATGAAGGGGATTTTACATGGCGTACCCAGGACCCAATAGCCATCGAAATATCAAGTGTGAATGATATACGTTATTATATGCAAATATGTGATATTATTTGTGAAACAATAACAGATATAAAATGGAAAATAACAAGACGAGTATCAAATATTCAATCACCACATAGTAGATTGTCAACAAACTATCAGGAAGTTTGGTGGTTCAGCTAAAGGTAACACATGCAGTATTTTAACAAGAAAAATTATCAGAAGAATGCCATTAAAAATAAGGAAACAAGTGGCCAAAAGCAATTCATCAATCATAGCAAATGAAACGACTCGGAAGAATAAGGCATCTAGCACAGGTTTTTGGGATACCAACCTTTACCATTGTATCCCGCATGAAATCATACTCAAAACGTTTAAGCTGAAGTTGCAGGACGGGAGGAAAATCAATAAACAGGACACCTTTCTTAGCATCCTGTGACAGAAAATATTTTTTCTGAGTTTTAACATATAAATAAGTTTAAGAAGTTTTATAAAAAGAAGCAGACTACAAATCAAAATATTAGCTTGAATAACAACAATCAATACAGATTGATGCCAAGAAAGTTCCAAAAGGGTATACGATATACAGCTGTTGAGGACAAAATTTATGTTTGCTGGATGATGCAATTGTTATTTTCACTGTAACAAACCAGGATACATCTTAAGCAGTGTCGCTTTTATTCTCCCTGTTTTCATTTTTTTCCAAATTTTATCAAGTTGACTATGCATATCTACACATCTTATCGTTTGACTATTTTAAGAATTGAGTAATCAGCAGGGGCAGTAATGCAACCTACCTGTAAGCCATGTTGCTCTGCACGATACTTGTTATCACCTTCAAGACGTTCAACTTCAACATACTTGTCAAAGGAATCATATACATTCCGACATCCTTTAACATCAAGTTGAAGGTCTGCCAAAAGAATGTAAATATAGGAGGATTAGTGACCACAACTGTCCCTAAAAAAAATTGAAAAAAATGTCAGATAAAAAAGCACCATAAAATGACTCTTTTCTCGTAGATTTGTAGTCGACATTGATGCACTCAATATAGTTCATGTGGTGTCCTTCAAACAAGTGTTGAATAGTGCCCTCAACAACAGTTCCCTAGGAGAGAATAAAAGTAGAATAAATAAGATTACATGATTGAAGTACATGAATGAGTAGGCAAAAAAAAACAGCAAGCACGGATAATCTACCTTCATTTTATCTTCCAGTTTCTCACTTAGAACCCTGTTAAGCTCCTGGACATCATGCTGCATGAATGAATCGTATGTATCCCATCCAAAAGATTTTGTCAACTCCCTCGTGCCAACACTACGTTCACTATACTGAAGCTTGTAGAACAAACTCTGTAAAGCTAGAGGGATACTCCCAGTGGGCATGTCATTCTCAGTTGTGGGCATGTGGTACACAGACTACATAAAAACTCAAATAAGCATAAGCTAATAGATGACGTTTTAAAAAAGAATGATATTGAGAATTAGTGCATAAAATTGTACAAACCTTTCTAAAGTAAGGAATATGGTACAAAGTCTGCAGAAGAGAGTTCATGTAACAGGTGGCTCCTTGGTTCTTGATACCAACATAACCCGTCTCCTTTTTTGAATCATGTGCCCAGTAGTCAAACACCTTACGAACTGTAACCTCAGCTTCAACTATAAAAGTATCATCAACAAGATAACCTCTGCTAGGATCATAGAGTTCACTTAGCGGCATGAATGATGTGAAACCCCAATCGCTCTCCCGAACATTAAATTGGTGGTGTGTCTCTGAAAGGTGACATAACATTGGAGTTATTTCCTCAAGGTTAAAATCGTCATCCATTAATTTTAGAGGAAAAGTGGCCGAAGAACATTTAACACTTCAAGGTGAAAAGAGTTACTCTGAGGGAGTTATGAAAGTCAAAATCAACAGCACAATATGACCCACGAATATGCAGGTGCGACAGAATGGAAGACGCAGCTGTCCCGTCATGTGGGGGAAATAATGTTATCTACGACAAGACGATAAAATAATAAACAGTTTGGGTGTCATAAAATATTTAGCCTAAATAATTTCTTGGTAGACTGGTCAATTCGATTATGTAGGGAAGAGCAGTTGTCTCCTCGGTCTCAGAAAGAAACAAAGGTTTATCTGTCAGCTGAGATGCACAGTCAAAAAAAAGGAAAACATGAGATACCAGGGATAAATCAATCCAGACCAACATTCCAAACAAGATTAATCCATAAAATTGCATTATGAAAAAGGACATGATATCATTTTGGTATTAATCAAAGTTTTATGATAGCAAAACCCATCAAATCAATGAGGGAGAAAAGACTATCAAAAGTAATCAAACAGCAGACTGCCTACCTTTCCTTATGGTGTATCTGCTGTCCATTTGATTGATAACAGCCAAACTGAACTGCGCATATCTGCTCCATCCGTAGGGCAAGGTTGTAGAGTCAGCAACATCGAGGTACATCGACAAAAAGTCTACGTTGTTTCCCTTCGGAAATATGAGCACTCGCCTATATGAAGACAGTTAACAATGACAAGGGAACAGACAAAAAACGGATGGTAGTGGTCAGTCGGCATACCATTTGTATCCGCCAGAAACAAAAACCTCAGAGTAATGCTTCTTCATGTTCAGCCTGGAGAAATTCTCAACAGTCCAGGAGAATTTAAACGTCGGAGGATCCTCCACTAGCTGGTTCTCCAAGGTACTAACATTCTCCATTTGTGGACCCACCACTTTAGAGCACGACATAAGGAGAGAAATCACAAAATGATTAGACGGCAAACCAGACAGATGCGAGCTGACTCAGGAACCAGCCACATGTAGCAGCAGCATATTAAAACCAAAAAGGTGCAACACTAAAATCTTGGATCAGAGGTTCCTTAGTTCATGTAGCCTAAGCAAATGCGAGGCCAAAGAGTACCTTCCATGGCCTGGGGGGCATCGGCTGAATCCGTGTGAGGCAACAGCATCTCGTCCCCTTCCTGCGACAGGGTCATACGGAAAAAGGTGAAAAATCAGCGTGCGACAATCCAATGAAAAGAATTCTTCAGGCTTGGGTAGAAAAACATAGGCGAAGGAGAACGAGGACTAAGAATTCCGCTGTTTACTCACATCCGGGGGAAGAGGGGTCACGTTAGTCATGGCGCCCGCTGATGCCTGCGTCGACGGCGGCCGTGGCTACCAGCCTTTGGCAGCCGAGCCGATCCGTCTCCGGCAAGGGACGGGGAATTCTCGGCCGAGAGAGAGGAGAGAGGAGAGCAGCGATCGACGGCACCGAAAGGAAAAACCACGGCACGGGGGAGAAACGAAGCCCGCTCTGCTCTGAGGGCATTATGGGAATATGAGATATATATATATATATATACAGGTAATAGAGAGAGAGAGAGATGATGAGCGTACGTGGCACGGTAACCAGCAGTCAATATGATTGATAATAGCTATGAAGGTCATGAGATGAGTCAGGGTTCGGAGTGGGTGGGTTAATGAGGCTACTCATATGACCCTCCGTCCTTTCCAGGAGGGACGTTTAGAGAGATAGAGAGAGCGTTTGGAGGCGCTCCTCGGTAAGCGGAATGCGGTTTAGACAAGGCCGACGAGAGCCCTGGTTTAACAGATGGTCGTCAGCGAAAAGCATTCTCTCTCTCTCTCACTAGATTTTTCCGACGATTGGTCTCACCCTTTGTATCTTCTCCGTCAGATAAAAAACAGGAAAGCCCACATTATGAAACACGAATACCCCAGAGAATTCTGACTCTCTCTCTCTATCTCTCACTCACTAGATTTTCCCGACGATGGCCTTGCCCATCTTATCTTCTCCGTCAGATAACAAAATAGGAACACCCACGGTATGAAACAAGAATACCGAAGAAAATTATGACCCTCTCTCTCTCTCTCTCTCTCTCTCTCTCTCTCCCTCTCTCTCTTACTCTTACTCTCCCTCTAGACTCTTGCTGGGCTCACGAGGGATGCAAAAAAGATCGCATCTTTTCACCAGAAAACCACATGCATCTAAAAATACACCCAGGGTCTCAAAAGGCTCTCTCTCTCCCTATCTCTAGACTCCGTGCGTTGACCTTGTGGAGCTGAAAAGTAATGCAACAAAGACCACAGCTTTTCTCCTGGAAAATCGAATCCACCCACAGGATGAGTCTCATACTCAGTGAAATAAATGCCAACAAAATCTCGAAAACCCCCCAGGTTTTTGTACACAGAGAATCATTACTCTTACTCTCATCTCTCTCTCTCTCTCTCTCTCTCTCTCTCTCTCTAATGGTTCACAGAGAGAGAGAGGAACAGAGTTGGAATCTGAGCAAGTGGTGATCCACAACAGGTTTGATCCAACTAAATCCGACCACCACCAAGAATCAAGCACTCAGAGTACCTTTGACACACAAAAGAACACTGCGAGACAGCCGTCAGACGGCGGTCAACTACTCGTTCTTGAGAGGCACCTCAGCTGCCGCAAATGGGGGGGCTTCTCCAGAAGCAGCGACAAGCCGGCGCCGGAGCTCGACACCCCGAAGACGCGCCTGAAAACCTCCACAAAATCTGGAATGAGAAAGAGGGAGAAGAAGAGATCTCTTGCCCTTTAATGGAGATACTTACTCGTTCCTCTGGCCCTTCTGTTCCCAGATAGCAAACGACATGATCCACTGGAAAAAGGGGGGAAAGAAAAAAAGGGTCAACGATGATCACGAGGACAGGTTCACCGAAGGACAAACGAAGAGTCAACGCGGGCAGGTTAAATGGGTGATGACGAGAAGAAGAGTATTATATGATATGATCTGAAATGAGAGTATTATGCCGGCTTTGCATTTCCTTCCAGAGAGCAGCTCTGGCAGACAATGGTCAGTTTCTGGGTGCCCCAGAACAGGGATTAAGTCAACGATGAACAGTCACAGGTTTACCAAAGCAAGAAAAAAGAAAGTAAATGTGGGCAGGTTAAAAAATGTGGGTAGCCCTCGATTTTTTTATTTAGAAAGCAATTCTGGCATACGTGATTGAGCTCTGGATCCCCCCCACCCAAGATGATTCTACATCAAGATTACAGGAACTGATCTGAAACCTGGACGAATGATTTTTTGAAGGACCAAGAACGATCAAGGTCAACCCCATTTTTGCCAAAAAGAGAAAAAAAATCACATCTATTTGACTGGAAGCTCGAAGATTACCTTGACCATGGACATGAACGAGGAACACTCCACCGTGGATGGCCGAATTGAAAGTTTCCTTCCCGGCGGAGGAGGAGGAGGAGAGAAGGCGTCTTGGCAGAGATTCTGGGCGATCTCCTTGAGCAGCACCAGCTGCGCCTTGTCGGTGCGCATGGAGACGATGGCCTGCCTCATGGACTCCCTGTCCGCCTCCAGTGCCTCCAACCTCATGTACAGCTTCTTGATAACCCCCTCCTCCTCCTCCGCCGTCGGCGGCGGCGGCAGCGGGTCCCCATGGACGGCGTCGACGGTGTAAACCCTGTCCCCGGCGCCGGCGCCGGCGCCGCCGTCGACATCGGCTCTGCAATTCCTGGAGCAATCCACGGCGCCCGGCGGCTCCGTCACCACGACGTCCTTCTCCATCTCCGTCCTCTCCAGCTGCTCCATCCTCCGCTCGAGATTTTGCAGGTGCTCCTCCGGGAAACTGTCGAGATCGTGGTCGTCCTCAAGGCCCCGATCCTCCCAGTGGCGATGCTCGGAGCACCGCAATGGCGGGTATTCGCAGACCTCCGGGTGGTCGTACGCTGTCGTCTCTGCGCCGCCGGGATCGAGGGGAGGGAGGTCGATGGAGCGGCGGCGGAGGGACTGGATCTCGCCGGAGAGGGTTTGGAGGGCTTGCTCGCGGAGGAAGAGGGCGTCCTCGAGGGCGGCGAGCTCCTGCTGGTCATGGAACATCTTCTCCTCCACGAAGCGCCTGAACTGGCGCGCCTCCATCTGAGCATCCGCCTTTTCCTGCTGGAGCCGCAGGATCATCGACATGGCCTCGTCGGTCGCCGTCGCCGCCGCCGCGCGTTCCTCCTCGAGCTCCGTGTACAGCTCCGCCACCGTCTGCTGGTGGCTCGCCAGCGCTTCCCGCAACGCCGCCACCTCGTCCGCCACCTCCACCCGCGCTGCCGCCACCTCCGCCTCCATCGCCTCCCGCTTTCGCTTCACCGATCGCTGCCACCGGGGCCGGCAGTCGCAGGAGCAGCAAGTTGCGCGGCCGTCCTCATCGTCCTCGTCGCCGGAGCCCCTCACCACCGCCTTTGATCCCATCACGGCGGCGGCGCCGCCGCCGCCTCCGGTCGGCCGGAAAACCTCGAGGAGATCAGGGAAGAGGGAATTGCAGCAAGCCGGAAGATCCGGCGGAGGGAAGGGGGAGGGAGGGGGGGCGAGAGAGAGAGAGAGGAGGATAAAGATAGGTGAGGAGAGGGGAGGGACGGAGCTCCTCCCTCCAACCCTACCACCACCACCACCACCACCACCTTCTTCTTACGCTGGCCATCCTCCCGAAAGATCTTCCCCCCATGAATCCACCTGTTAATTTGCTATTTTTGCTCCTCCCCTCCCTCTCTCTCTCTCTCTCTCTCTCTCTCCTTATCTCCCCTTCTCTCTCTCTATCTCCTCCTCTCTCTCTATACATATATCTCCCTCTCTCTCTCTCGCTCTTTTTCTCTCTATCTCCCTTTCTCTCTCTATATCCTCCTATCTCTCTTTCTCTCTCTCTCTCTCTTTTTCTCTCTATCTCCCTTTCTCTCTCTATATCCTCCTGTCTCTCTCTCTCTCGCTCGCTCTTTTTCTCTCCATCTCCCTTTCTCTCTCTATATCCTCCTGTCTCTCTCTCTCTCTCGCTCGCTCTTTTTCTCTCCATCTCCCTTTCTCTCTATATATCCTCCTGTCTCTCTCTCTCTCTCGCTCTTTTTCTATCTCCCTTTCTCTTTCTATATCCTCCTGTCTCTCTCTCTCTCTCTATCTATTTCTAAATCTCTCTTTACACAACGGAGGTGAGCGCCGTCGGCGACCGGGGGGGCTCGGCCGCGTTGCGCCGTGAAGAAGGAGAATTCCCGAATGATTTGTTTTCTCGGAAGGGAAAGAAACATAATTGTCTTCGTGGACAGAATAAAGCCCCCACCTAGGCAGTTGCTTTGGAGGTGCGGTGGTCCCCACTGTGGGGATGCTGAGGTCATATTCATACTTACGTCAGCGTACACCGTCCGATCGAAAACCCCCAACCGATCCGACGGATTAAAAATAAATAAATAAATACATTTTCGTAGCATATAAACGGGAAAAAAAGGGAAATTATTAAACCAATGGGCCGGGCTAGGAGGGCCTCTGCTGAACTTGGGCCGGTCCAAGTCCCCTAAATTTTGGGCCTCACAGGCCAAATTCCATTGCATACAATTCACGCCCCCACTGCTCTCTCTCTCTCTCCTCTTAGTATATGAGAGAATCCATCTCCCTTGGGCATCTTCTCCAAGAGAGAATCCATCTCTCCCCTTTCCATTATTCTCTCCAAGAAATATGTTCCATAATCAACACTCTCTCACGTAGTCTGCTCAAAGAGCTCTCTCTCTCTCTCTCTCTCTCTCTCTCTCTCTCTCTCTCTCTCTCTCTCTCTCTCTCTCTCTCTCTCTCTGTGGCTTGTAAGTAAAATGAAATTGGCAAGGTTTTACCAGAAACGGTTGAAGGGTGTCATTAGGCCGGGCGGGGCCAATCGGGCACGGAGAAAAAGCCCGGAGAAAAAGCCCGGAGAGAGAGATCTCACCCAATGCGACAGAAACCGGACCTCGGGCCTCTAAACTTCCTTGGGCCCTGGGGGGTAGAATAGGCCAACCTGTTCCTGAGCTCCCATACTCACCGGGCCGGGCTTATTTTCTTCATACTTCAACCCGGGAAAACGGGCCAGGCAGACTCATAAACACAAAAGCTCACAATCAAATAAATAAATGCAGACCGAGAACTTTGAGAAAAAAGTGATCAACACCGGGCTTCCGGGCCCGGCCCGTCTTCATCCGGGCCTTGTTCTTATTGAGCAGATCCCCAAAACATCAACATCAACATCAACATCATCATCACCTCCCAATCAATGGCCACTGTCTGCTCAAGGAGAGGGGGGGGGGGGAGGGGATCCATGATCTTGGAGTTTCAGAGGCATAGATGGGGGGGGATGAGCTTTCCAGGGTTCATGATGTCGTTGGGGTCCAGAGTGGCCTTGATCCTCTTCATGGTCCTCAGCGCTCCCAGACCGAGCTCTTTCTCCAGGTACTGGAAAGGCAGAGAGAGAAATGACTCGCCGAACTTTTTAGATCAGAGGAGGAATCACAAGCCAGGTAGAAAAATGAAGGTCAGGGTCTCCCTAGCTCAGTCTGACCCAGGAAAGGGACGGGAAAAAAATGGGATTTTTGCTGGACATCCCCCCCCCATGAGGCCCAGCTCTGGCTCTCCTCTCCCCCATGCAGTTTTTTTATCAGAGAGATTATCAGAGAAGAGAGAGAGAGAGAGAGAGTCAGTCTGAGCATCCTGGAGACCAAGATGAAGATGAACACATAATATAATAGACGGATGGTTCCATCCACTCGCCCAGGAATTGTAGAAGATGTGTGATGGAGGTCAAGCCCTAAGAAAGGAAAGGGCTTCCCCTCTTTGCTTCTATATATCATGGGAAACCTCCAAGATGATGGGAGGGAAGCTTCGTACCTTCATCTTCCCGGTGCCCACGCCGTGCTCTCCGGTGCATGTGCCTGTAAAGCGGTGGCCCCATTAGAAAACAGATTCAGAGGATAAGTCAAAAATCTCTGTGCATGAATGAGGTGCCATTCGCTGCCAAGCAAACAACTGGATCATCTCCCAAGCCTCCGTAATAGACCACGCTTCATTTTTTATTCAAATCCTCTCCTAACTGATGATCAGATTTTGAAACGAGATGCCCATCAAAGGTAATCAATCTGATAAAATAAGGAAAAACTGGCCACGGAAATTGGTTACTGCAATCGGCAAGCTGGAAATTATATCTGGCCAGTGCACTGAAGAGCAAGACATTATGAATATGCCGATGAGCATATACCAAAAAACCTGAATATATTGCAGTTAAATAAGATTCTACCAGACATTTCTAAGCAAACGGATTCAACAGTGTATCAGAAGAGATTGTCCAACCTTCCATGGATAAGGCAGTGTGCACCATCAGATGATTGAGCCTCTCTGCTTCCTTCCGCTGGTCCTCCTTGCTCGGATCAAACAGGATCACAGTGTGGAAGTTCCCATCACCAGCATGAGCAATAACCGCGCTGGATGAAGTGGGGAAGAGTGATCAGATACTATCCGTCAAACCCGTAGCTAGCTGCCCTTGCAGGTTTGTCCTATGGATAAAGAAGGGCAATACCACACTAAGGGTGAGGCATCTAACTCTTTCTTTGATACAGATATGCATTCGGCAAGCCGTGATAGAGGAACACAAACATCCTGGAAGAAAGAAAAGAAAGAAAGAAAGAAAGAATCTATCAAACACAGGCCCTGGAAAATTAAATCTTCGGACTTGCTAAAAAAGTGCACTAGCCCAATCCTATATTAGATCAGAAAAAATACTAAACAGCAGAATATGTAGAATTCCCTTTTCATCCTAAGTACAAACAGCTGAAGCCATGACAGCATTCCGGGACTATTCTGCGGAGTCTAGGACCTTCGTGTCTTCTCTGTGTTTTATAGCATGAACTAGGAGAACCATACTCACTTACAAAAGAGGTAAACGGCTTGACTTACCCTAGATGGAATAATAGTGACACAGACTATCCTAATGAGGAACTGATGAGGATATATTGATTTATTTGTCAGAGAATCCAACAAGGTTGCACACGATACTTCTGCACATCAATGGTGATTCTCCTGGCTTCAGATGTGGGAACAGTAGGCAGACCAGAATGCAAAGTGGAACATGCCGGATGCCATTTTTAGTCCCACCAATCTGTTCTGTAAAAAACCAATGATCCATGAAAATAATGCTTCCACTGAATCTTCACGACCGCAGGTGTAAAATATGTGAAAGAAAAAGACTAAAAACCATGGAACAATAATCCAAGAGGTGACGGCGAACTGAGAAGCTACCAAAGAAGACAAACTCATGTCCGAAGAGGACAAATACAATTAGAAACGATGAACAAGGGCTGAAGCAGTATCTTCCTAATAAGAAAATCTCGAACTGAAGTGTGGGAAATACATAGTTTGGTAGCTTTAAAACGGAAGTTACCACAGAGCACGAGGTTAGTACAGAGGTGTGCCTCCACCCTGGACACTAGGTAACTCCGGTTGACACAAATGTTCTTGCTATCACAACGCCCTCACATAATTTTAATCAACTTTTAACCATACATTTAAGAAATACAAACTTTTATGCTTAAAATTCTGGTTTACATGGCTTTCTAGTCGTTGATATTGAATTTTTACTTTGGCATCTGAGAAACACCAAGTTCTGTATTGGGTTGAGCTCTGTTTAAATTTCTGGTATCCATAGTTTTCTTAACTCAAGATCTAGTCATAACCATCCCCATTATTCCTTTTGGAATATGCAAACTATCATAGATGGATTACAGTTTATTCTCTTCAATGTTCGAAATATTGAATGTTTTATGTTCGAAACTTTTTTAGTACAAAATGTCTATAGATGTTACAGATAACAAAAGGTAACTTTGTGTGATGCCATGGTAAACGCTACCGCTAAAGCAAATTTTGGTTCTCCTAGCTTACGTGTATTAAAACAGAAAGTTTCAAAGTTGTGCTGACTTACTAATATTTGGAAAAGGTATTTAGGACAAGTGTCCTCCTAATAAAATTTCATGGAATGAAAACGGTTCAGAACAGTTAAACCAAAAAGCTTGCCATATCCTAACCGTAATCATTGCTTCGGAGTCAGGTTCCATAGCCAAAGCTGCCCAAAGTGCCTCCTTCCTTATCTACAGCAAGTAATTAAAAACATATCACGAACAGAATAATGACCATAGGAAATACACGACTCCCATTTGGATGCATACACATCTTCCCGTCGATAATGGATTAGAAAATTGAAAGAGGCCCAAAACATATAGACATTTCACCCAAATATAAATAGGCAAGTCCTCTCCTTAAATCAAACTTTTTTCACTGACCAGATGAACACTGTGATAAGTGCACTTTGGTTCAGTGGTCTATTGAATCCACAAAACTAACCAGTGCACTACACTATTTCCCAGAATGCAGTATTCGATTAAAAATGGACAATGAGTGTTGTTGAGCAGAAAATATCTTGACCATGAACTCAATGATAATGAATTAAACTGCAACAGACACATGTAAGCCACCTGTTGGAATTCTAAACATGAACACACCATCTAGCAAGGAAATTAACTAGATACCATGTACATGAAACAGTGATTATTCTCAACAAATAAATTGAAGATATGGATTTTCACTTTTGGGGGAAGATCCCTAGGGTTTAAATGATTCATTTTCAAGTAAAGAAGTCTTCATGAAAAAACTACAGTGAAATGAAGATCCATTCGAAAAGTGAGATAACATTCTCAGGAACAATAAAGGAATCTTGCATGGGCTGAAACTGATGATTTCGTATATTGCTGCATCATCTAACCAGAGTGTGGATCTTTGAAAGTAGCTTGCCGTGAAAATGGGATGCCAAGAGCAATAGATATTTTCTTTTGGGAAATTACCCCATGACTGAGGATAAATGGTTCGGGGGAGGTTTTGGTTTGAAGGATCCTCGGAAGCACTTATTATTCACTATAGGATGCAAATAGTTTAGGATAATATTTTCACCAGTTACGCCATGGGTCAACTAGGGAAAAGAAATCAAAGATTGATGGAAGACAAATTGGATAGTCCTCTAGAAGCTATCAGGAGAATCACTAATCCAATATCGCATGCAACATCCTTCTGGTTTTGATATACCTCTTACCAGTGCTATCTGAATTTTGGAAAGAGGAAAGAAAGGCAGATTCTGTCTTACCCATTTGAATAATTAAAGAACAGCCTTATCAAATGAGACACCTGTGGATGTAAGGAGAGTCACCATGGTTTATCATGTTTATTTATCAGAGATCAAGAATCAGGTTGGATTGGTGGTTCGAAAGTCCTGTGCTGTTCCTTTTCGGACTTTCCCAAAGGTTTTTTTCAGATTTCTCAGCCTCAAGTCATAAATATGCTCCTTTTATATTCTGACGTATTCAAGTTTACAAACGTATAGTTGTAATAATTTTTTATCATATTAATGAACACTGTACTGCATGATCAGAAAAAATTACTAGAGTGCAAGTACTCTCAGAGAGAGTTTATACAATCTCCAGTGACAGCAGAAAATAATATATTTTGTAAAAGATACATTGTGAACAAACCAAGTAGATCATAATTCTAGTAAAATGAGGTTTCAAGACATTTGAATAGAAATAGTTGACTAACCCTCCATAGTTCTTCCTTGGCCTCAAGGTCTTCAACAAAAACAAAATCACTGCCGTTATGTTCACTAACAATCTTTTCAACAATCAATGTTTGTTCTCGTGAATATGTCTCTGATATAATAAACATAGAAGTAAACAATTTTGCAGGGTTTCAGGAATGGGTCACAAACTGTGTAGCAGCAATATAAATTAGAATGGAATTCTTACTCTTTTCAATGAAAAGTCATTACTAAAATTGTAGAAGAGCCATCAAATTCTTGGAAAAAGGGTCTGACAGACATAAAATGTCCATTCTCAACTTTAATTCATGGCTTATACATGCTACCGACTGTATTAAGAAAGATGACTCAAAGGCATGATTCAACACTGAAAAATACATTGATGGTCAGTGCCATCCGCTGAAAGTTTGTCTTTGCCCTTTTATCTACCAGGAGCCAGTTCTGGCATTATCAACCTTATTATGCATATTTTTTTTCTTGTTATATACTTATCAGTAAAAATATATTAAGTCCAAAATATGAAAGTTGTGTAAACATCCCTTTATTTAAATTACTAACGACATTGGATTTTGTCCTTAAACAGCAGATTCAGTTAATCTATCCGAGTGCATTCATTCAGATCAAAACATAGATGGAGGATCCAGTCCCGGCTGTGAACCACAATAGGCATGTGAGAGCTTTAAATACCTTTATCTGACATCGAGAAACATGCTGAGGAAATCCGGGATATCTCCAAAGAGCCTTTTGAATGTGACATTTAGAAAGTTACCACATTTGCGAAGAGGGTGAATGAGGTTGTGGAAAGTGACGTAGCTTGCTGTCACCATCCCTTTGAACTTTGGGACCACAATAAATTGACTCAGATCACTTAAATTTACCTACTCGTACAAATCAAAAGAGGAAGGGTTTCAAGACTATTCATGAGAGCAAGCAACTGTAAATACCGGATGTGTTATGTATGCCACAAATTGTGCTATATTTCCTGATTGATGCTCTACCCCACTGCACTTCCTTCCAATGTATTTCCAGTACATAGAACTCTATTAGCACAATGTAATACCATTGACATTACGATTTCCTTTTTCCAAGTGAACAAGTCTCTCCATTCTATCCGTTGGAAGTGGACATACTGTCTTTCCATTCTTATTGACACACAGTTTCTGAGAGAGAAGTACCCCCTCTTTACATCAAGCTGAAAGGCAAGCACAGATACCATTGTTGTTCCTCACCTAGTAGTGGAGCGGTCAGTGAGATCCAAAATTTACATTGATAGTAACTGGTATGTCTAGTTAGATACTGATTTCTGGAAAAACCTTGACTGCACTGATCAAATTTGGGAACGTTTTGATTTGAATCCTAACGTCCCCATGAAATGCCGCAATATACCCCAAGGAATGAAATAAACAATACTAATTGAAACCTTTGTGAGTATGCTCATTGGCTTCATATCTTGACAGCCAGGACAGGGGTTTTCAAGCAAGGTCCGCATTTGGAGATTTCAATGAATAGCAAGATGGATATATGGTTCATTGCATGCCAAGGTTAATACCGGTCCTCAATTGCACAACTTCCCATGGTTACTCTAATGAATAAATGTATTTTTCACGAGGAAAAGTAAAATTCAAACTAGCTTCTACAATAAATACATTACAGCCGAAATTATTCACATTTATTTTACCTGACTTAATTGAACTCCAAGCATAAAAAGATGAAGCAAAATTGAGGATTCTGCACATGGAAAAAAATAGAAGAAGCACAATTACCGGTTCCTATAAATTCAAACATCAATGTTGGGACCTCAGGTAAATTTTTTCCACTAGCCATATTAATAGCCTTTATTTGAACTTCGTCCAGAAGCTCCACCCTTGAGACCTAGAGAAAGGACAAAATAAAAGAAAATAAAATTAACATTCTGACAGGAGAAAGTTTTTTTTTGCCAAATCAAAAACTGATAAATTTCAATATTTTACATAACTTGTAATACTTTTTTTATGGAAAAGCGTCAACACAAATCCCTCATTGGAAGATGTTGAAATACAGTGTAAATACTGCGTTAGCGGTTGAGGTGAGGTGTATCACGTGCTTCACTTAAAGAAGCACGCGAACAACACCTGTATGTCTCGGGATGTAAGGCTCTATGTCTAGAACCTTCTCCCATGGATCTGTTATAAATAACAGATCCCTGTCTCGACGTGAATGAATCTTGAAGGAGTTTTTCCCTCATATGTTTTGAATAGAAGTTCCATTTTTCCCTTCCACGAGAAGGTCTGTCGTTCTTCAAGAAACGAAGGAACTAGAGGAAATTCAACAGAAGAAGATTAGAACATACAAGAAAAAAAATCCAAAGAATGATTAATTCCTTTGAAGAGCGTACAAAGATAATGTCCCTAACATGGTAGGAAAACTAGACCCCATTGGAATAAAAAGTCATTCAAGCCAGTATCAATTTCAAGGGAGGTATATAATTCCTTTTGAACTGAGGTACTTTCAAGAAAAAATCGGCCAAGGTGAGCTAGTCCCAAGTTGGAATTAACCTGAACTCCGTTTCTACTGTGTAACCAGCAAATGAAGTGTCTGAATTACAACACATAGCCCTATCGTTAGCCAGGTAGGTTTCTAAAGGCTGCGTTTCCGCATTAATGCAGAAATGAAATTAAGATAATATTCAAACCGAGCTGAGCAACTACTAAGCTTCATTCTAAGCAATGCCCAATAATTAAAAGCAATCATGCAAAAACAATAATCAAGAAGTGCAAACATTTAAACATAATTAAGGTTTAATTTCGTAAATTTCAAATAATTAAGAACAGGTGAGTTGAATTGAAGTTCATGTTTCTTTCTGGGAATAGCTCGAGTGAATGCAATAAATGAAAACAAAAGTTTCAAATTTAACTCCGTTATATCTTAAAATTTTGTTTTTACATGACTACACATACGTGAACATAATAGAATAATAATGGAACTTCACAATATGCAAGAGTTTGTAAACGAATGAAATTACATAAATATTACTCTCGTTCTGACACTAGTTATTACAAAATTAAGCACAATGCACCAAACTGTATTGCATTGAAATAATATCTTAGTGTCCTCATTTTCTGGGTTATGACTGGTGAAAAAAAATAAGATGGAGACATAAGGATATGAGTATCCTATGACTCAAATGATCAAATGCAACCAATATTCTGAGTTGAAATGTACAGTCCAAGACGACGTTTGACAGCAATGAAAAGAAATGACGAACATCATGAGCCATGCCTTAAATAATCAAAATATGAAATGATGAATTATTTGACAAGAAAGAAGTTGGAAACGATAATTGATCCGCATGCATGTCGAGGAAATTGTGCATAGAGTTCTTCTGGATTATAGCCATATTTATGCCATAGTTGCCATGACAGTGACAATGATGAATGGTGGGGATATCAATGTACGCAGAAAGACAAGAGACAGCTGCGGAAGCACACTAGAGAATAAGTTGGGAATCAAGGAGCAATTGCAGCGGTGCTTCTATTGCTAAAGCCATCGTGTCCTTAAAGATGGGTGTACATCTTACTATGCAATTAAAATTCTGGGCCGGAAAGACTCACGCAAAGACCTAATGGTTGTCCCGACATGTGGTCCAGTTTGTATTCCAAAAACTTTAATTCAAGTAAAAAAAACTATGGAGCAAACTTGTAAATCGTGCTTTTTAGACTCGCCCTCTCAATTTTCAAGGGATAATACAAAAAGATACAAGTAGCATTCTTCATACAAATGGCTCTACAAACAAAAAAAATTACTTTTCTCAAGATTGCACCATATCATTGGTTTTTACCAAAAATAAAAACGCTTCCACAGCTCTCTACTGATAAAATATTGACGATAGCCTCAGTTAAGAGTCAAATTAGGTCTTGTGGCGTAATGCCCGTTCCCCTCTCTACATACAAAGAGATGAGGGGGCTACGAATTCTAACCAAATAATATCTGTCAGATCCACCCAAAGATTCGCTGGCGCAGTTGACAGGGTTGAATGTGCAGGAAAAAATAATGAGCAAACAGGGAGAACATAAAATATGCTGTGAATATGCAAATCAAAAGAAAAGATATAGATTACTTCCAGTCCACGTCAAGTTTCATGTTATATACAACAAAAGTTCAGATGTTCTTTAAACTGATTTCAGCATTGACTCAGCATTATTCACCCAATGTGGCTTGAGAAATATATTCGAAGTTAAATTAAAAAAATTGTGATTGACGGCTGGCACACAACAAAATGATGAGAAGATATCCCCACATATTATGTAAAGAGAAACAAAATTGAGATTTCAAGGACTTTGCCTGTATCCCGGATAGCATTGTAGCTATTGCTACATCAGCAGCGTCTTTAACCGTTGGAAAACTGCACATTGCAACCTGAAATGCCATCATACTTAATAAGCAGGTATATTAACACCAGTGAATCGCAGTCAGTATCAGCAGGATCTGGTGCATCAAAGGAGCGAACGGGAGCAGCGGCAGACAGAGAGATTGGTGAACCAGAAGACTATGCAACACTTGCACAGGGCTGTGGTGCAGACCCAAAGTGGAGAAAGGCATTAGGGTGTTCAATCAGATTGATGAATCCAAGGAGAACTAAGTTCTACAATTGAAAAATAAGCCTAGATGAGAGGATTCAATAGAGAATGGGAGAAGGATACAAGGTACAAGGATGACGAGCAAAATAAGTAATGTTAGTAAACTTATAAAAATTCTCAAAGGAATACGCAACATCAGTAAGTTTGATACAACAACCTAACAAAATTCTATTCTGTATAGATTGGATTTACACTTCTCGTTCTGCTTTCAAATTTCTGCATTAGTTTTGTCCAATCTCTGACATGTAACATAGTTGTAGAATATGGAATCGACAAATACGATATGGGAGAGTTCCATCCCCACATCCTACACTGTGGGATCATAATGGCGTTCCCAGGCACCGAACGTGTCCTCTTGTTAAGTTCAGAAGCTTGTGACCCAACCCAATCCTCTGGTTAAGTGAGGGGTAAATGGTCTCCCTGCATAAGGCCTCTCTCCTAATCAGCGGATCTTGTATGTCTCCTCCTGGCCAGTCAAGATGAAGCATACTTTATTCTGTAATTTTCTACGGACTATATTTCACAAAGGAGACCTTATGAGAATTATTCTCCATTACCTAGCAGCAATTCATGCCCACCTGCTTTTAAAATAATATTTTTTCACTACCTTGAGGAAACTTAATCATTAATAGTTTTCAATCTTAGAGTTTCAAAATAAAACTCAATCTAGATTCCAAATTGTCAAGGACACGGTTTTTACACGAAAAAAAGAAAGGAATGACTGCCTCTAGGATCAAGGCAATAGGGATAAGAGGTTGTGCACTCAAACCCATTACATGCAGCTTCAACAGCGCAAAAAACAGAATGATCAGCATGAAAAATCAGGTGAATGTGGGTGTCTAGGATGGAAACGGGCTTTGACTCTATCCATTAGATCAGAGAATACCAAGGGGAATGCTCTGTAGGACTAGAGCCAGGCCTTCCAATGGGCTCCACCCGGGCCAACTAAGACAAGCTTAACTTGAAGCCAGGCCAGACCCATTCCTGCTTCAAACAAATATGACCAAGCACTTGACCCATACCTTGAACAGCTTAAGGTATTTGCGCAAAATTTACAACGAAAATTATTAATAGCTGACTGGCGTAAAGCCATAACAAGGAACGGTCCATGAAACTACTATATATTGCATCTCCAAGAAGCATGGTGCATCTTATGTAAGAAATCATAAATCATGGCGTGCTCTTAGTACATCCTTCTACAGCACTCTGCAATCTGTCAGGTATGAATATAAAGGTATCCTTAGACACTACGTATCCAACCAGAAATAAGCACTTTAGACTGAAGAAAACCTACAAGTAGATTTAAGAAATTGATAAACATGAGTAAAAACTACCCATACAATGGCCATCACCGGGGATATACATGCATAAAATTTTCAAGCAGAATTCTACAGAAGAGAGTACAAGTAGATAAACACATGAACGAAAGATTCAATAAATGATTAGAATATTATTCAACGATTTAATACAAAAGATATAGTACCACTGAATACTGAGGGAGTTTCTGTAGCCGCAAAGTTACTTCTGTTATTACTCCTAGGGTTCCTTCACTTCCGATCAATAAACGAGCCAAGTCATATCTGAGATTTAAAGTGAAATATTAAAATGATTTCTACAGGCTACCTGAGAAAATGATTAGAAATAAGAGCTCACTGACAACTATTTTTGTAGAAAATGGGTAGTATCCGTCCGGAATCAGAAAAATCCAGTCAATTTAGGCTAATTTAGTGTCATTTTTATAAACTCTTAAGGCAAGAATACAAGCTCCCCTCCAATATCAGATGTACCATGATAGAAAAAACCTAATACATGAAATCCTCCTATAATCATCCAGGTATCAATTTACCAATTACATACAGAGCTACAGAAATTCATCCGTTTCTGAAAACCAGTAATTAACACCCAGTCATTAAGTTCATACCCTGCAGCACTCTTTCGAGCACGAGAACCTGTCTTGATTACTTCTCCATTTGCTAGAACAGCCTGCAGGTGGATAACATCTAAGCAGCCAGAATGGATAACTACATTAAAGCATAGGAATTGGCTCCCAGACCTGAATGTTGATGACATTGTCTCGCATGGTACCATACCTACACGCTAAAGATTTATTGAGTCCAATGAACATGGCATTTATTTACATTAAAAAAAATCAGTGGCCACTAGAAAAAATCATTTTTGAATTATTTTTGCAAGAATTGAAAAATATACATAACTTATACCTCACAGCTAAAGAACCTGAGCAGCGGGTAGCACACATGCCTCCTATGGAAGCACCAGGGCCTGTTTACAAAAGAAAATGTGCACCCTGAAGTACATAAAGGGCAGGAAAATATTAACTTTATTCCAAATCAAATTCAAAGAGGTTAAGGTCAAAGCCAAAATTACATTGTTTAGAATCATCATTTATGCACGTCGAAAACAAGTATAGAAAAATGTCTTGTTCTAATTACCTCCAAATATTAAGAAATGAGATTGATGGCAGGATAACTTTTGACACTTACTATACTAACCACATTATCAAGATTTGACCTTATCCATATTAAATTATAGCCATGGCTAAAAGCATGAAATTGCCTGTTCAAATCAGTCGCTCAAAGGCCAATATAGGTTGGCCAAATTCAGGCAGAACCACAACACAAAGGATTGCCGAAGGACGTCATCCCACATCTACTACAGTACCCATTGAAACTACTATTGCACGATCGAGCAACTGCCTGACACACAGCAATCTTTAATTGAACATCAAAGATACCATCGACAACAACTATTGTCAGCTGTGACGAAATAGCAAAAATATATTGACGTCCATCTCCTTCTGACAGAACACTGGATGTAATTTACATTTAATTAGAAATTACTTTTTACAGAAGGTGGCCATTGTGTGGCATGACGTTAAATGTTTCTCCTAAAGTGGATAGTAACCACATATATCATTAATAAGCACTCAAAAATTCTATAGAGTATTTTGAGATGTTGACTATTTTCGGACCCCAAGCCCAACAAGATCAAGGAATAAAATCTTTCCTCACTACAAAAGCTCAAGCCCAACTCTCTCACCCTAGTCCACATGGAAACGATTAAACTCTACACTGATCAGCTCTGGGATTTAAAGACACAACTCAGTAACCATATTATCACACGACCACCTATCCAGATCCGTGAGTATTCATTCAAAATTCCGTGGTTCCATTATTTCCGTATATCCAAGAACAAGCAAAAAGACATGTCAGAATATACCAGTGAGAACAAAGTCTAAAACCACCAACCTGGGTCAAGGGGAAAGAAAAGGCCATACGGCTTCAAATATTCATTAAGCTCCATCCATCCGATTCCTGGTTCCACCACAACATCCATGTCCTCAACATGCAATGCTTTTACATTCTGAAACAAAAAAGAGCCTAATAAATGTAAACTAACATAGAAACAGTAAACTTTTAGCTCATGATAAGGAAATTTGCTATTTCGTCGCCAAAATATTAATAGAATTTGTTTTCCAAAAAGAAGTATGTAAATTCATGGACAAAGCAATGTAGCCAGATGAGAAGCTACTTTGAGCCTGCGTAAAAGAGTGGCCAAGTTTTGATTCTACACCTCTGAATAAAGGGCGATGAGTCTCCAAATCGTGGTTGGAATTCAGAAATAGGGATTTCGTTAAAAAAATATTTTATTCAATGAAGATAATTGAGAATGTTTCCATTGGATAATGAAAAAGTAAAATGGTTTGCACTTACAGATAACAAGATTCGTGAAAAATGATTAAGCTTGTCCAGGCATGAGTCCACAGTACAAGACATTAGTTAAAGAGGATTGGAGATACATTTAATTAGTGTGAAGAGATGAGGGGCGTACCAAAGTTGAACAAAATATATTCAAGAACTTAAAGAAGAATAACAAAGAGTGATGAGACCCCCAGCCTGCCTTTCTGTATCATTGGTACAGGAAGTCGGAAACAGTTTGGTTACGATAGCATAACCATATGAGGAAAACAGTTACAGTGAAAACTTCTATATAAAACCAATGACAATCACACTAAATCGGTTTGATTTTGCTTGATCAAAAATGCTTATAATGTACTAAAAAGTTTATAAAAATATTCTCAGATTGCGGAAACAATAAATAAGGAAGCTAGCAGGAGAACAAACGAATTTAACAGGGAGAAGATAATTCTCTTCAACCAACACGGTTGCATCTTATTAAACACAAGACCTTCAGGGACGAACACAATTGCCATGGTTTTGATCCCGAACATGCATTAAGACACATTGTGTCACATGGTTAAGATCTTTAGAGGAAAACATCTCATTTTCGAGGGTATTGTGAGCATAGACTTCAGTGAGAATACAAGCTACCAAGACACTCCGACCATATCTCAAGTACATCCAATTAATTCATTCCTTGACGTAAGTCAAATGCACTTCAATGTATTCCCAAGACCTTCAAAGCAAAAAGCGACATGGATTCTCCAGTCCTACCATACCCTGATGCTACCATGCACCTCTAGTAGGAGGTTGAAAGCAACACAAATGACCAAACATCCAGCAAGATTATTGCTCCGAAGTGGGTATATACAATGACAAGACAGGTGGCTTGGTTTGCATGAGCATTTTTTGTTACCCTTGGAGTACAATCAAGTCCACATAATTGCAGCTGGTTTGCTCTCGTGCATAAGTTTTCACATTGCATGCACCGCATTGACTTTACATCTGCCATAGTTTGGTGGTTTCTGAATTTCAGTTCGACTGAACCTGCCAGCAGGAGCAGGCTCAGGTGACTGAATATACTAGTGTGACATTTTCCCCATCTATGTTAAATTACACATAAATAGGCATGTAACCTGAGAAAAACGAATGGACTGGGAGTTCTGGAAACAGATAGGAGGATACAGGAAGCTAGAATCTTCATAAGATTGATATCGACTTAAAATTCTAAAATCTTATGACGGAGAGTTTTAGGTTTAATTCTCAAACAATTGAGATGGAGCAAGGAGATCCAGCCCTCATTGGTACAATTTCCGCAAGGGACAAATGTAAGGCAGTCCGTAATCTCTCCAAAAGAGAAAAGCTATATAACATCCAAAAAGATAATTAAAAAAACCAATCATAGGATCATAAGAATGTCGGAGGATTTATCTCACATTCATGAAGGACATGTTGATGCATACACCTCCATGGGGAGCCAACGTATGACCCTCAATGGAAGTGGCCCCTCCATATGGAACAATGGGTACCTGTTAGTTAGAAGTACCATTAAATACTTTACTACAGAATTTAAATCAGAACTGAGAACCCATACCTTATACTTGTTACACAAAGCTACAGTTTTTACCACATCCTCTTGTGACCTGAAAAAAACAACAAATGGACTTGAAGGCCATAGAGATGATAGTCCACAAAGGTCTAGTTGACTCACAACATAAATCTCTAAACCATCTAAGTATTAGTGAAGGAAATTCTTCATGGTAGGTGCACACCTCTGACAACTAATCCGATGACGAATTATAATACGATATAAAAATTATATTCATAAGGATATTTAAACTTTTATTTGTAAAAGCTTCCATATTGCAAATTTTTGAACTTTCTAGGATTGTTTTTCCTCCCTATGTTAAGTGGATCCATTAGACTGTTAACAGATCCACTTAAAGACTAATGTAACGGGCCTGGCCCATTAACTCATATAGCCTGTACTTAAGCGGGAAACCATGATAATTGATGTACGAATTTGGGATTGCAGAAACTCAGGTCCAAGAAGTGGTGGCTGATTCATCTTCCTGGAAGAGGAGGATCTTGAAGATCAACTCCTTTCATTCTCCAAGTTGCAAGAATCTCAATCAAGATCAATTCTCAACACAAATAAAAGCCTTGGCTATCCACGGTTAACTCCTAGGAAATAAATGCCCATACTTCTACTACTGCCTCAACGGTCAGGAAGGTGTGTACGCTTCTTAATAATGTTTCCTACGTTTTCGGTAAAATGCTTAGAGAATTGGATCTTCCAAGGGAATTAATATTTAATAGATAAAACAGCTAAGACTGTTAGAGACAACATCAGAATTAGAAACTCGGAAAAAATGGAACTATACTAAATAAAAATGTCTGAATCATTTCCACAGCAGGTCAGAACCTTTGATGCAAGCCCATCTAGATGGAGAAATTTTAAGGACTCTCTAGACATACTACCAGGGAAAAAGAAAAATGTTTATAAAAAACACCTATGATAGTAGAAAACAAACAGGAGCTAACTTCTTCTTTTTTTTTTTGCATTATCATTACAAAGAACAGATTCCGGATTTTGATTTCTTCGGGTCTTCGGGGTAGATTGAATCAAGTGGCTAAAAAATTTTAATTTTCTATGACGAAATAGAAACTAGAAAAACCATTTCTCCAGAACGCTAATTCAGAAGAGGAGCTTTCTCATCCCTGGAGGAAGAAAAAGGATTGAAAAAGTATAGGAAACTAACGACAAGAAATATGGTTACAATGATATGTAATAAACAACGGAATTAGGAACATTTTACCTGGGATAGACAACAACATCAGGAATATTCACAGCCTTGTGGAAACTGTTTTGTGGCTTCCCATGAAAATGCCTCTCTTCGTAGTCCAGCGTCATGCTATCCTGTACAGAAAATAGAGCTCAACATTAAACTGGTTCATCGTGACCCAGTTCATTGGTGCAACAACGTCAATCGTCCATCAACCAATGCATCTAATGGATGATAGAGAAGCACCTGTTAAATGCCTACTTCAGTATTTTCAATTCCTGTTCAGTCATAAAATCAAAAACGATGGCCTATTCTGCTTCTTTCATTCATACTGAGCATTTATTGGGTAATTCTCACTCTGTTTTTTGGTATTGTTATGACAACCCAATATCATTTTTTCTTAAAATTTTGAGAGATGGATATCGGAATCACAAAATTCAGCAGGAAATGGTTTACTGGTTTTTCTACCATTATTATGGTCACAATCTTGCATTGATTCATAGATACGGAGAACTGCCTTAACTGCTCAACTTCTTCACGTACAGCGGATCAGTCAATAGAAAATAGTGTTATTCTTCATTTTTCCAAGCCGATAGACTGAAGAACTTACTCCAAAAACAGCTATAAGCTCGTCGATCAACTCCATCGGCGCCTCCCTGTGAGCAGCCCGTGACAGCACTTCCGCTCTCCCCTCCCCTCCCATGCTACAACCCACCAAAAGAAAGAAAAATGATACAGGTGTGAACTCAGTGATCGAAGTGATAACACGAAGAATGACACATCAACAAGCTCAGCATACCTCACATCATCCCCGGCATCACATAGTGCGGCGTGTGGGCCGAATCCGAAAGCGACAGCACCGGCAGATGCGGCCAGAGCGAGAGGGATAAAAGAACCGGGCCAGAGAGCAGCGCGCTGTCCCCCGCCGCCTCCCCCTTCCCCTCTGAGCGCCCTGCCGATGGCCCCAGGTTTATAGCCTGAATCAGATTGCCAGCCCAATGAAGACGAGTAGGCAGCCTGGATTGCTCGGCGGAGGAGGCGCCTGGCCCCGTTAGCGGACGCAGAAGCGGAGGACACGCGAAAGAGGAACCCCATAGTTGTTAACAAAACCGCCGGACGAGAAGATGTTTGTTAAGAGAGACAGAGCAAGGGAAATAAACAGAGAAAAAGAGAGAGACAGACAGAGATAGAAAGAGAAACAGCACAGGAACATATTATATGAGTTTATTTAAAAAGAACAGGGGGGTAGAACCCCATTGAATTCTAATATAAATACATATATATATATATAATTAAAAAAACATTTGAGTTTGGATGAATAGAACATATTATGTGACTGATGTGATTTAATCGTTGTATAATAAATCACATATATTTAAATTTTATAAAATTAGAAAATAATAAATTTAGATTTTTAGAAAATATTTTAGTATAAATAAATAAATTACAATTCGATAAAATATTTTAAAAGTAGTGAAAACATTTTAAATCAATCACATAGATGTAAGATAATGTATGATAATATTTTTATTTTTATTAAATAATATGATTTTCTTAAAAAATCATGAAAATAAAATATATTTAAATTTTTACGAAAAAGAAAACTTCAAGTGTGGATGTAAGGAGCCTAGATAGATAGAACACCAAGCAATGGATCACTCCCTTAGCCTAGGCCAAAAGGTCAAAGGTTGGCCCAATATTAATCTACTAAGTTCTAATATAAACATATATTTTTAAAAAAACATATGAGCCTTGATGAATATAAAAGATTGTGTAACTAACATGACTTAATCATTATATAATAAATCATATAAAATTAAAATTTATAAAACTAAAAATTATCCATTTTTATATTTTTAAAATATATTTTATTATAAAAAAATAAAAATAATTTCAAAACATATTTTAAAAATAATAAAAAAATAAATTGATCATATAAATGATATGAATAATCTCTAGATATTCTTATAACTTTTGTTAGTTGTCACTTTACAGAGTAGAAATATAATAACTTGTGAATCTCTAAAAACTATTATTCAATAAAGATAAGATAAATAGAGGTGAGACACATCTTAATGAGGTTCATCCTTATGTTTGTGTAGTAAGAAGAGTCTTTTCATCACATCTAGTATACTCTTATAAGATGACTACTCGTCTCATGATAGATCATCTTCTTTCTAATAACGGCTCATTTATCAATTAATTGAAGATGATTTATTAAATAAATTTGTGATATTTTTATTTAGAATCATTTGATGTTGAAGATTTAATAATTGGCAATATTTATGTTGACAATATTTTCATTAATAATTGAACGATTCTAGTGACTTAATCATTGACTCCACATTCTATAAGAAAATTATGACTTAATCAGATAAAATATAATTTTTTGCTATGATAAAATTCAAACTCTCATTAGTTTCTCACTATATGAGAGAGAGTTAACTAAGTACATAAATACCCTTGTCAAGTAACATCATAAGGGTATCTTTTTTTTCTAACTAAGACTATTTGATATATTTAGATTTTTAAAAACCTATTATTTCTAAGATCAATGTAATCTTCTCACATTTATACAACCACTACTTGTCTCATGCCTTATTGACCATCAATGATATGAAAGAGGAGTGATACACGCATACCTAGTTGACTATTCCTTTGCTGCTCAAGCCCCTTACTTGTACCTCTGCCAAACTATACTTTCAACCCACTTGTGAATATGATTGGCCAATGAGTACCTCGATTGTGCTTCCAACTTTGGCCTATTGGTCAATGGGTCCCCCCTTTTCTATAATTTTTATTTTATTTATCCTTATTTTATCTCAAAAATATTATTATAAAAATTATATAAATTTACATAAAATAGCATAATTAGCTAAAAATTCATATTAACTAGTTAAATTATATTTTCTCAATTTAACATAAATATAAGTATGTTTATCATGAGTTAAGACTTAAAATACACTAATTATTTAAGAAAAAATCATGTGAAGTATTTAAATATTCAAATACTCCTTGAAATAACAATATAAATTTTACTTCTTCTATTCACATATTTATTACTTATTCACTTTTATATATAATTCACAAGATGCTCTAATTATTAATATTATTATAATAATAAAATTGATCTTATATTTTTCTTTTTTTTTTACTTGAGTTTTTTAACTTTATACTATATTTCTTATATTTTTTCTATAGTAGATAAGTGGCTTTTCATGTAGATAAATTTTGATATTAAAAATGATGTCTCACACCCTCCATATGTATTCTTCATTTTCAATACATTTATATTATCTATATATTTTGTAATAAGTATTTTTCTATGAACAATTTTCAACAATGAGAATAATATCTCACACTCTTAATGTGTACTCTTCGTTTTTATATTTTTTACATTATTTTTTTTTAAATTTCAAAATAAATCATTTCTCCTTAAAAGTCTTATAGATCAAGGTGTAAAAATCTTCATTAAATTTAAATGATCAATTATATTTTCATATTAAGTAAATATTATCTATCAAAATTATTAAGTGAAAATTTGTAAAATAAAATCAATGTTATCTATCATGTATTTAAGGAGTATTCTAACATTTCATCCTAATAAATCATTCTTCTAACTGAATAATAATTATCTTAATATCTTTTAGTATTAATGATTTTAATTGATTTAATATTTCATGATAAAAAAAAGTATATTTCATAATTTTATTTTCAATAACTACAAATTTGTAAAAGAAAAATAAACCAAGATTTCTTCTTTATAGCTTTAATTATCTAATTTCAACTATATTTTTCTATGGGGTTGAAATGTGAGAAAAGGGTCTCTAAATTTTTGAATTCTGAATGATTTTTCTATTGTTTTGATAACAAGTGGACTGTTTTTGTAATTTTGGGTAGAAAAATAAAAAATATATGCTATAAAATTTACAATTTTTTTCTCTAGTTTCTTTTTTAAGTGAGCACAAAAATAGATCCAAACACATCTATTGAATCATTCTACAGCCAGAATTAAAGTTTAATATTTTACCACTCATCTTAAAAATGACATTGTCCTCAATGACACAAAAAAAATCAGAACAAAATATACATAAAATATAATTTTTAAGTAAAACATACATATATATAAATTTATGTACTAAAAATTATGTCATAAAAGATGAAGTTTAAAAAGACAACACATCAAGCTCATTTTTAATTTTCTACTTCATCTTACATCCTTCCTCTTACTTTTATTCAAAAAACTAAATATAAAAAAATCTAGTAAATTCTAAAAAAATAAGTAAAAGAAAAAAAAAAACATGGGTTGCCTCCCATGCAATGTCCGATTTAAAGTCTTTGACTAAACATAACTTAGTTCATCTTATGAGATGATCTATGGCCATCAAACGATTTGTATCCCATCAAGGTAAGACTCGTGATATTCTTTTTCAAATTTAGAATAATTTCATTTACTTCATACATATACCTTAAGATACTTTCATCCAAATAAGAATGTAAATTAATTATTTTTTCCAAAAATAATATTTCTATTTTTAAAATAATATGTCCTTATTTTTATCTCATTTTATATGGCTATGATTCACTTGTAAATATTTTCTATTCACTTGTAAATATTTTTAAAATGTGATCGGATCATATAATTTTCAAATTAACTTTTACACAACTTAGCTATTTTTCATAAAAAATGATATATTTAATTCCTCTATTCACCCATTTCTTAATACATTCATTTATCTACGTAATCCACTCTTGATCTATTTTATCTTTCGTACATATTTGTTCAATTTGTGATGAATGAAATATTACTTGCTTAGACTTAATTCTAATGGGATGTATGTTTTGAAGGATGGAATAATTATCTACTTTAATCTCAGATCTAATGAACTCACTAAAATTTAAATTTTATATTTTCAAATTATCTCTATAATTATATTAATTATTTTAATTTTTCTTTATTAATTGAGTCAACTCTTTTTCTAAATTTTCTTTTGTTAATTCATTAAATTCTTCATCCTCCAAATAACTATTATCTTATATTTTTTGTATATAATGTGTATCATCATCATCAATATCAGAATCTATTACTATAAAATAATGGTTTACTTTAGTAATTTTTATCCTATATTTCTCAAAGCAACTAATTTTTCTTCACTTGAAATCTATTTTTCTTCATTCCTACCTTACTCCCTTCTAATAAAATTTAAATAATTCTTTCATAATAAATTATTATTATTTCATCTAAATTTTATTTCTCCTCATCATCCTCACTATTTTCTTCATCAATTGTGAGTAATAAAATGATCTTACTCAAATTTTATACTACTATATTTTAAACCTAATATTCTTATTTCCTTCTAATGACTCATTTATTTTCTCTTCTTCTAAGGATTGAGGATAAGGATTAGGTAATATATTTTCACACCTCAATATATTTTCTACCATAATATATTTATTTTATGAGTTTTTTCTTAAATTTATCATGTTAGATTTTCTTTGGTGAAATCATATTATTAGATGATTTCTTAGATTTTCTATGAGCTCACTTGGTAGTTGTCCCTCTTCTTCTTTTTTTCAAGTCCTTTATAAATTATTTTTGTTGCAACATAATTTGATTTATTATTTGTTACACCATTTAACTCATTTTCTACATCATCTCTATATGCATTAAGTTGAGTTTGAGGTGAATGATTTTTTTGAAATACATTTTCTTATTTTAGGCAAAATTCAAAATTTGAATTAGGTATAAGTGCTTATAAAATTTGAATATTATTTGAATTTATTCATGAAAAATTATTCATTCAATTAGGATTAAAAAAATTAAAATATGTTCTTATTTTTATTAAAATCATAAGCTAATTACAGTTGTTCTTACTTAAGTTGAAATGATTGATTTAATATATTTGTGCTTATAAAATTTGAATATTATTTGAATTTATTCATGAAAAATTATTCATTCAATTAGGATTAAAAAAATTAAAATATGTTCTTATTTTTATTAAAATCATAAGCTAATTACAGTTGTTCTTACTTAAGTTGAAATGATTGATTTAATATACGACACTACTTTTAAAATTATTAGTTTCATCACATACAAGATAACCACTATTTGAATTAAATTGAGAGTTATGAAGTTTTCTAATATTGTTAATAAGTAATTCAAGTTTTTTAAATATTTGATTAATCTAATTTACTTTATTCTTTAGGTTAGAATTATCTTGATGATGTAATTCATAAATTTATCTCTTCTTATCCTTATCATATAACTCAAAAGAGGTTTGATCTTTATCATTTTCAGTTAAATTCTCATAGAGACTATAAATCTCATCAAAGATTTTCTCTATAAAAGTTTATCTCTGTATAAAATTAACTATATTTCTATATTTTTCTTATAACTTAACAAAAAAAATCTATTAAGCTACCACTTGGGTATGACATAATGATGGCTAAGTAAATCTTTTATTTTTTCATATGCCTCATGTAAAGTTTCTTTCAACATTTGAGTAAAACTTCATCTCAATTTTTTTGTGTTTTGAGTTTTTCCTTAAGGCTATTTTATTTGAAGAAATACATGTTCTGTCTTTTCAAGTAGTTAATTCTTTATCTAATGTAAATAGTCAATAGTTAATCTTATCTTTGAGTTTATGAGGAAATAATTTTATTTGAATAATTTCAGTGTAACTTGAGATAAATCACATACTACATGAAATTTTTATAAATGTTGATGAAAGATTGAAAAATATCAAATATTATGTAATACATCTCCAACAATGATGCCAAAATTTGACATGACTTAATCACTGTATAATAAATCACATAAATTTATAATTTATAAATAAAAATACTAAAATTTAAATTTTTAGAAAAATTATCAATATAAAATTAATTAATTATAATTTTTATATTTTTTTCAAAAATAATAAGAAAATTTTAAGTCGTTCACATGAATGTAAGATAATATATAATAATAGTTTATAATTTTCTCAAAGAATATAATTTTTATGATTTTTATTAATTAATGGAGATAAAAATATATTTTAAAATTCATAAAAAAAGAAATTAGGATGTAGATGTGAAGATGACATAAATAATTATAAATAATTTAATTGATCAAATTAAGATATGTAAAAATCACAATAATTTTAATTGAATGAAGAATATTTTTTAAAACTTAAAATCACACAAAATTTTACTAAATTAGGTAAAAATTAAGTTTAAATTATGAAAGAAAGAGTTTTAGCTTTATGATGGTGATCATCAAAATTATTTATATTTATGAAGATTATTGTGTAATCATTTTTTTACAAAAAAATGATATTTTTAATTTAAATAGTTGGTAATCATATTTTTTAATTTATATTGATAATATTTTTACAAAAAAATGATTGAGTGATTATGGTGAGTTAATTATTAATTAGTACTTTGTTGAAAAATTATGATTTAATCATATAAAAAAATAAATTTGGCTTTATTAGCTTTAGATCCTCATTAGTGATCTATTTAAATGAAAGAGAGTTAAATAAATATGTAAATGCTCTTATCAAGTGATGTCATAAGGATATTTCTTTCTTGTAAACTAGGGGTATTTTAAGTATTAAAATTATTGAAAATCTATTAGTGAGTAGTGACGTAAGTTTAGTCTCACATTAATTATTTTTCAACTTTAGAGATGAATATATAGTAATACCTATTTCTATAGTTATTATAATCTTCTCACATTTATACAACTACTTTTGACCCCATGCTCATGACTCACATGTATCCTACCAACTATTCTTTAGCAGCTTAACCCCATGCTCATGACTCACATTAGACGAGTTCCTCCTTTTTATATATTTTTATTTTATTTCTATTTATTTTATCTTAAAAATGTGATTATATAAATTATACCAATTCACATAAAATCATATAATTAATTAGAAATTGTTATTAACCAACCAAAAACCATTTTTCTCAATTTAACACAATTATACATCTATTTATCATAAATTAAAACTTAAAAATATTTTATCAATACATTATTAATTTATAATAATAGAGACTTAATAATAATAATACTATTTTTAATTCTTAAAACAATAATAATTAACTATTATTATTTCATTGTAAATCTATTTAGGCTAAATTTTTATTTATCAAAATATATAATCACGATGTATTCATAAAAAACTTGTCATATTTTTCTAAATCATGAAGAGAATTCATTACAATGGGTCTGGAAGAACTGGGCAAAGGTCAACCTGGCCCATTATCATCCTTTGAACAAGTACCCACGTGTGTATAAACCAAAATCTCTGAACACATTAGGTACATATAATTAATAGATATAAATACATGAAATATATTTATATATTTATTGTGATATTTTCCAAATCATGCTCAGCCTCTGATGTTGAGGCTTCACTTCAAAGAATGATTCTGGTAGAGGTATCAAGCTACAAGAGCAGCAAAGCAGAGAGAGAGAGAGAGAGAGAGAGAGAGAGAGAGAGAGAGAGAGAGACAGACAGACAGACAGACAGACAGAGAGAGAGGATGAGCCATGGGCAGCTCACAAGCGCCTCGAGTATCCTGAGCCCCCACACTTCTTGCAGAGAATCATACCTGGGAAGTGAGGAACACGAGCAGAGCATCAGAATCTGTCAGATATGCAGCAGAGTAGAGCTTATGTTCGTGCATGGGAGTTCTAGTTCATATGGAGCAGATTCTGATGACCAAATCAGATCAAATACTGATGATTATGACGCAGATATGATCAGTTGGCTCAAATAATCTGCACCTTTAAATGATCCATTAACCGGGCATCGGTCAATGGAAATAAATCAAACAGATGAGGTCAACTATCATGGATATCACATAATAAGCAATAACACTTTACAAAATAAATTCCCTAATAAATTCAAACCTGCGAATCAGAAGATGAATTCGATTTCACACAACTACTGCATTTGGCATTATTAAACCCCCCCAAAAAAAAAGTTTTATTGATGATGGTCGGCTCAGTTTGACATGAACAAGCATTTTCCATGTATAACTATAGAAGTTGAATCGAATGGCTCTCAATATTTATAGGAGTGAGGAGAATACCTGAGCCTTTGCATACCCGACAATCGACCAATCCTGTTTCCATCTTCATCTTGCCATCAACACAGAAAATACACTTCGTCCCACCTGTCATGGAGATCAAAACCAGAGGGTTGAGCTAGATCAGCCTGGGGGTTCATCCAACTAGGGGAGAGTATGAGCACGATAAAAGGCCCTCCTCTTCCTCAACGATTTGGAAGCAATGGATATGGCGATTGAAGAGAACTTACTGGCGATTGGGATGAAAATCTTTTTATTCATATTCAAGCAAGTAGACAAACCGCTTTGGAAGGACTAACGGGATGTTTAAACGATCGACCGTCTTGTTAGGGCACAAAATGGCATTAGACACACTAGGGAAACAAGAATCATTGCGATTTTCTGCCTCACTGAGTGACGAATTGAAGATGCCCAGACAGAATGACGGCACAGAGAACATTATGCGAATCAAAATATTATGCAATCAACGAAACCAGGGAAGATTCGTGGCAATCACCAAAGAGAGTATTCATGGTGTCAAATAGGTGGAGGAAGAAAGATGATTTGATCTGTAGAGAAGAAGCACATTGAAAGAGAAGGAGCAACTCCAGCACTAGATAAAATGACCCCCCAAAGTTCCACAATAAACTCGATCCAAGTGTAAAAAAAAAAGAAAGAAAAAAAGAAAATAAATAAGGATTTCTGTGTGAGTAATCACTAGATAAAATGAGTGGAAAATCCTCACCGTTTCCTGCGCACCGGTCGCAAGGAACGGGCTCCCCCTGCAAAATCCAGCATCAACACCACCACCCCTCGTCAATCTCGCCCCGAAATCACAACTCTAACCCTAATATCATACAAAAATGAATAAATCACAACAAGCTGGAACAAAATCGTCAGAGGATGGGAGGAGGGGTCAGGGAAGGCCACGCAAAATTACCTTCAGGCCGAGGAGAAGAGAAAGAGACACGGCCGCCAGCACACTAGCGGACACAATGATCGTCTGAGTGTCCAACGCGAACCTCACTGGACCGCCACCGCCATCGAAGAGCAGAAACGCTGCCGCCACCGGTGCAACGGAGCGCCGCCGCCGCCGCCGCCGCCGCCCCCGGCAGCCAGCGACCAAGGACTTCTGGCTCGCTGGCAGCAGCCATCTGGAGAAGAGAACCGGCGATGAGTGATGAGGAAGAGGAGGAGAGAGGGAGGAGGAGCAACAGAGCAGCTGCCCTGCGGGAGAACGCGATGGAGGAGAAGATACAGAGGAGAGGGACGCCATGATAGCGTCCTCTACCTCCCGCCTCTCAAATCTTAATTTCCCTGTAAAATTCCCAAAAAGCGGGGAGGGCGCAAACCTCGTCCCTCCTCTTCACCGTATGATTCTCCCGGTGAACGAGTGGCTCGAAAAGATTTAGTCAGCCATTTAAAATAAATTAATAAACTAGTGGCTCTGACGGGCCGAGTCACCGCAGCCCGGCCCGCTCTGTGGCTCTCTCTCTTTCTCACTTCAATTAGGGTACAAAGATAGCCGTCCGATTGATTGACATTATCATAGTGCTAACCGTTTGATTCAATCAGGGTGGGCGGAATGTTCATGTGTCTGCGGGCCGAATCTGTTGGCAGCCCGGCCCGATTTTTATTGCCTCATCAGACGCTTTGGATAGAGTCAGGTAAAATTGCCACGTGGCACATATAAAATTATCCACGTCACAGTTTTGAGACGCGGCGTACGGACTCGTTTTGCTGAAGAGCATTGGTGAAAAGCCTTGATATTTTTTAGTCTTACTTATATGCTCATTCAATAACTTTACCCCAATCGGATATCAAACTAATAGTACTACTATACTCTACCGAGGTTTTCCACTGATTCCTACAATCCAACATCAAACTTATCCGCCTTAGGGCACCAAAACTGCTTCTTCTATTGTCCAACTAATTCCTGCAATACAAACACAAATCCGACTCAGGGTCCTAAACCTTTTTCTTCCATTATCCCGCTAATTCTTGCAATACAAACGCAACAAATCCGCCTCATGGTCCTAAAACTTTTTCTTCCATTATCCCGCTAATTCCTGCAATCCAAACACTCTCCATGGAGAAACTCCGTGAGTCTCTGAGAATATAGACGTTGGAGAGGGGACAGGGGAGATCAGTAGGATTTCTCGGGATCGACGGTCAGCATTCAATCACGTCCGTTCCATCACAATGGATCAGCATCGATCTTCTTCTCCTTATTCTTCCCCCTCGCTCCCCATCCGTCCCATCCACTCCCAGCTCCTTCCTCCTCCCTCCTTCCCGCCAAGGAGTGAGCGTTATCGCCAGGTGGGGGCGGGGGGAAGGGTGGAGAGGAATGGCGCTGCTGCCCAACCGGTCCCTCCTCGTGTCCCGTTCGGTCACCCGGTGGAAGCCTATCTTGTTCTTTACATTGCCCGGCTTCGTCGTCGGCGGCGGCGGCGGCGGCGGCGGCGGCGGCGGCGGCTCCTTCAGGCGGAGGACCAATCCCTGCCGCCGGAGGTTCCTTTCAGGCACGAGAGGACCCTCCTCCATTACTCTTTTCTATTCCTCTGTCCCGCTCTCTGGCTTAGGTTGCGGTTGGACGTTGTATGGATTGCAGTGGCGGCCGCGGCGGCTGAAAAGAAAGAGGTATTCAACTCTCCGACGGACGCCAAGTCCTTCGACTTTGAAGATGAAGAGAGGATATATAAATGGTAATTTCATTTCACGTCCCTTCCTAAAAAAAATATTCCTAAATACTCCTGTTGGTTTCATCTGGAATTCTCTGAAGATAGTTTCCTCATGGTGGAGGATAATATGAAGAGTTGTGAAGAAGACACTGAACGAGAAAGATGTAACTGCACTCTAGAATGCACCTTCATCTCCATTGCGAAAACTACTAGCTCCACCTTAGAGTGTGGCATGACTTCGGCGCTCTGCTCTGTGCAACTTGCTTGGTAATAACGTGGCTTCTTAAGTTTCTCGTGTTAAAGGATACACCTGTTGTCAGAAATACACCAGAACAGCCAATAGCTTACGGAATGCGATCTCAAGGCCGTTAAGCATTTTCGACGAATTTTACAAGCTCTGGGACTAAAGCAATTCTGTGCTTTTTCGAACAATATCTGTATAGAGTGCAGGAGGGGGGTCTCCAATGGAAGTAAGGCAACAACATGGTATTGGAGATTTAAGAAATGTGGGACCTTCTCAGTACAATCACTCTTAGAAACACTGTCAAAACTAGTTTTGGAAACCTGTTTCTCTTTTAAAAGGTAAGATTCCGGCCTGGGGAATGTCAGGAAGGCTCTCACCACCTGAGATCATCTACTAACATCTGTGGAATGTTATAATTTATGTGGGGTTAAAGAAGTGTCTTTGGAGTATGCATTCAGCCTTCTCTTCCTCCCTTTATATCTCAGTCATTTTATATATAAACGCATCATCCAATTCAGTTTGATGATTTTTTGCAAAGATGGAACTGAAATTGGATAAGGAAAGGAAATCATAGACTCGGTGGCTCATCCTCTCTTAACTTTTGTGCTACAGAAAATGAGAAGGATGTGTAATTTTCAAAGGGGAAGCTCCTGTATTGGTCGATTTTTCTTTTCCTTGTGTGAGAGTGTTGAAGCGTAGGCAAGACTTTTGGCTTGGAGAAAGAAGAGGATTTTGTTTTTGAGGAGATGTTGGATTAGTAGTTTTTGCCCCACCCTATTAAGTGTAGGACATGCTTGATATAAAGGAGGATTTTTTTTTTAAGGGTTTTTGTTTGGGTGCACACTTGATGACGCTCTCTCTTTTTTTTTTAGTTACGAATGATGTTTTACTATCAACTTACAGAGAAAAAATCATCCCTTGGAGAGAACCAATCATCCTTTTCAAGGGAAACCGTGTAATGTTGTGCTTGACACTCAAGCTTCGTGATACTTTTTCCACAAGAACAATTTTTTTCCCTGGATAATTGCTTTGCTTCTTTGTCCAAATAAATTTGACCACTACTGCCACCTTCACCAATATAAATTTGATATAACCAAATATAGGGGTGGCTGACATGTCGGTGATTCATAGATTTGTCTGCCATAAAAAGTTAGCTGGCGTACATGATGGAAATCATTTGTTTTCTGGTCCTCAATGTTTCAGTCGTGATTGATTTTCATTTCCTTCATATCCTCCAGTTTCCTTTTTTTGATGATGCTTATGTTCTTCCTTTTGCGTGAATAAATTTTGATATTAGGTGGGAGTCTCAAGATTTTTTCAAGCCGAATTTTGATCACGGAGGAGATCCATTTGTAATTCCAATGCCACCCCCCAATGTTACCGGCTCACTGCATATGGGCCATGCAATGTTTGTGACACTCGAGGTTAGAGAGTTGAAGGCAAAACATTTTTCGGAAAATGAAAATTCTTTTTCTTGGACTTGAATGATTTTGGAGCGATACAACTCGCTGATGTGTGTTATGGTAAACATATCTTTGAGCGTCTATTTTCTTTACTTGAGGAATCATAACTTGGTTCACCATATGAAAAGTTCACCTTATATCTTCAACTTGGGATGGATGTTTTCAGTAATGAGCTTATTGTTGAAGATATTTGTTTTCAGTGGGATGTATGTTTTTAGTAACACTTACATGAGGATGGGCATGATCTGATAATAAGTTGCAACTGAGCTTTGTGATTTTTATAAAATCATTTAGAGCTTAGTGCTTTACTTATAAAAAGATCAATTTGTTCCCATATCTCCACTGCTAAATTTCCTTATTTGAAAGTTGGAAATTGGTTGTGAAAATTGACCTGAGTTTGTGCCAAAAATCCATACGGAATTTCTAGTATTTGCGGCAGTTGAGTAACATGAAAGAATTGGTGGTAACTCTAATCAAAAGCTTCAGATCGGCGTGGGAGTTTTCTTTTGCCGTGTAATTCAACATATTACTTCTACCTTAGCTTATTTTTGTTGATTTGTTTAGATTGATATTTCCATTACTGATAACAGTTGTGACATTCTTAATATTTTGCACTACATGGTAAACTACTTGCTCCTATTCTTTATGCTCTGACCAACATTGCGATTTTGTGCTCTATCTAACTTTGTGATTTTGTGATGTTATGTAGAGTTCATAGAATGCAAATTAAGACTTAAATCGTATAAAATCTGTTTTCTTTCTGTCAGGACATCATGGCTAGATATGCACGTATGAAAGGACAGCCTACACTTTGGCTTCCAGGAACTGATCATGCTGGTATTGCCACTCAGGTTGGTTTTGTTAGCTCAAATGAAAAATAAAGGATGCTTTTAGATGTATTCTTTGGAGGATCTTTCTGAGAACTCGCTGTGTATTCATACATTCCTCCCAATTTTTTCTTGGCATTCTTTTCAGCTGGTTGTTGAAAGGATGCTTGCATCTGAGGGAATAAATAGGGTTGACATGAAAAGAGAGGACTTTGTAAATCGAGTTTGGGAGTGGAAAAAAAAGTAAGTGATCCTGGCAATTTATTTCATTAGTCTTTGGAGCTATTATGAGATAAAATTTTGAATTTATTAGTTTTCCTTTTCATGTTTTAGATGACTTTGCTGCCAATCAAATTTTGCAAGTACATTTAAACTGGACAGGCCCTGAGTTGTATCAATTTTAGTTTGCTGAAACTATGTTCTGACATCAACTGATGCAGTCTATTCTAATTACGTCAGGTATGGCGGAACAATTACAAGGCAGATAAAGAGATTGGGTGCATCCTGTGATTGGTCCAGGGAACGATTCACACTTGATGAACGACTGAGTCGTAAGGAATTTCTGTATTGGTTGTCCTTTTTTCATTTTAATAGAAACAGGAGACATAATCTTAATTCTCTTTCTATGATATAAAATTTAGACCAGAAATTATTTTTTTTTGTCGGCCGTTGTTCAGTGAGCCATTACTATTGAAGATTTTGTAGAGCTGTTCAAAGTTATATTAGATAAAAAATAGCTAGCCTCACAGTTTTAATTTTTTGATGGAAAATAATCCCATAGATTTGGGAGATATTTCACTTGTAAATTAATTTGATTAATTTTGAAAATGTTTGATACACCCCCTAAGTTTGTTGATAATTATTTACTGGAAGACTCATAAAGGAACTTAGTCTGTGATATTGATTTCTGTTGCTGTGCAAGAGAAGGCAAAAAATGATAGAGAGAGCGTAAAGACCTTCAAAAGGTATAAAAGCATTTGGAAATAAAAAAGAGAATGACATTTGACTTTCCTATTCCTTTGAAACTTCCTTCGACAGTGTTTCCTGCTGCATCCTCTTGGTCATTTTTATTTCCTTTACATGTGCTGCTGAGCTGAAAAATAAATGAAAGAATGGGATTCATGGGCAGGGTTGCCAGAGGAGATGGGTTTTCTTCAAAAGTCTCATTTTTAAAAGATAATTAAAGCCTTAAACTACTCTTTTTAAAAGTTACCTACAAATGGCTAAATCGGGATCCAATGCCGGTTCTACCTACTATGTTTTCTATGGGATGGGCACCATTGAACACGTAGTTTGTATTGTTCTGAAATCTACAACCATCTTCTTTATCAATCTTATCTTTGTGCATGCGCATTTACATATTGTTTTGGTGTCTTTGTGTAGTAGTTTTTTATATTTACCAAAACAATCACATTGGTGGACACATTTGCATGTGAAATACTATCACAAAATGCTTCCTGAGAAATTTAGAGCATTGTGTCTATTTTCATTTCTCATACTTCTAACAATTCTGTCAGTTTGTCTAAATTTAGAGCATTGTGTCTATATGGATGTATACATCACTCTGTACTGTGTCACACAGATATCCGTGAGCACATTTTTTACCATCCCATGGATTTGGCTCATCATTGCACCCTTTATTTTCTATCATGTATGTTTCACTCTAACTTTTCTTTTGTACCACCCACTCAATTATTTATCTCTAAGTACAAAATTCTTGCTGTCATTACTTCTCACTCAACTTGTGCATGCTTGTATTATGTTAGTCATTCTAGATATTTTGCATACCTACGTTTCTGAATCTTTATTTTTGAATGTTTGCAGAAGCCGTTGTTGAGGCATTCATTAGGCTTCATGACAAAGGTCTAATATATCAAGGTTTGAACTATCCGATCATCACATGCTTCTCACTTGTGAAACCACTTTTCATTTATTTATTAACAAGGAAAACTCTCTGTATCATTTTGTCGGTGATGCATTCTTGATCATTAATTTCTGGTATTATCAATGTCTATGCTTGCTATGCTTATTTCTCCCTACGCCACCATCATTCAGAGATCTAGTCACGCCTAGTTGATGCGGCTGGTGGCTTTTATTATCATAATTTATTTCTTAGTGCCAAGAAATCACTTTTCATTTATCTATCGCAAAAAAAATATCATATTTATTTTTGCAATAGACGATTGTAAATTTAGTTTCAGACATTAATTTGATTTAATCAGTTGAATTCAATTTTCCTTTTTCTTTGGACCTGAACTTTAGGCAGCTTCTACGTTTCGAGTGTTATTTTATGAAGTGGAGGTTGAAGATAATGTTGTGATGGTATACTCAATAATAGAGTGTTAAATCACTCTGAACCAAAATAAAGTTGTTGTTTACTGAATTCTAAAGGCCTTTAGAAGGCTTGCTTCTCGGTTTGGGTGGTTTCTTATTTGTTGTGGAGTGACTTTCATTTCTTAAATGGAGTATTTGGCAGTTAATTTGTGATGACCTTGCTAGCGCTACACTAACCAATAATGGACTAATGTCTGTATGATCTAAAATTACGATTTCTTCTTTAAATTTACTATCCACCTGATGGGTTTAAAGTACACAAATATTAATATTGATTTTTAGATATAACATACTTAATCAATCGTCAGATATTTTTAGAGGTATCCCGTTTGAAGTCTTCTGAGCATTATTTCTTTCAGTAGGATTCGTGACTACTGCCTCTTTTGTATGAATTAAGGATCCCTGAAAGTTTAAAGTAGTCTCACTGACGTGATTATGTTTGGCATAAGTTTGGAGATCAAGTTTTCATTTTTGAAATATCATATGATTTGTCGAACTTCAGTTTCAATAAGCTCATTGGCATGCAAGATTTTTCTGATACGCGAAGTCTGGTTTTTTTCTACTGTTCAAGAGCTTATAATGGTGTGATTTGTTGTATTCCTGAAGAGAAGCACACATATATGTATTCTATCTGCATATTGTTTTCCTTGTGTCTAATTTTTGCACGTTTATTGTCTGACATGCATGTTAGCCTTGACCTTTGATATCGGTATATATGCAGCAAAATATCATAGAAATTTCCATATTCAGTTTTTCTGATCCATAAGATCAATGTATTTCATAGAACTGAGAAATCGATACTTCTTTTGCATTTTGTATCCCGAATAAACATAGATTTTTATTGCAACCTTTCACCCTGATGTGGGTTGATGTATTTGAGTATTCCAATTGCATGAAGTTTAGTCTGAAGTCCATTTTATTTAGGCTCTGGTTTTGCTTGGAAACAATGACAGCCGATTCTTTCAATTGTATAATGTGATTTTGTACCATTAAAATTTGTTCATTTCAGGTTCTTACATGGTGAACTGGTCTCCTAGCCTTCAAACTGCAGTTTCTGACTTGGTATGTCATGTTTTGGTACCAGAGCATTCGTTTCTTTTTTAGTAGGGTTAGCCTAACTCACCTGGCCCACTTTTGCATTTGGCCCAAATACTAGTTCTGACCTGGTCTTTGTTAAGTGAAGATGAGTAGTGATCTTGTACTTATTTAATAGTGATGTTACGTAGCGAAGAATGTTTAAGTCCTATACTTCCTCTAATTGTGTCATGCATTATTGATTCTTTTTTTAAAATGCTATTTTTTTTGAACGGTCAATGCTTCATTTGCGACTGATATCCTTTAGATACATCAGGGACTAGATGTAGCAAAACCTAGATCACGTGGTATTTGTTTTACAATAAATCCAATAAAAAGCGTTTCAGTTTACGTGGATCCCATTCTTCCTACATAAATAGGAGCTTAAAACATTTTGTATTGTATTTGACGTTGATCTTTGTGAATCCCCTCAAATTCACATGTGACAGGATACGAGTGAACTAAGAGAAAGTAGGCAGTAGGGGAGGGCTGTAATGCCCAGCCCCCAACGTGGGATCTCAAAGCCTCTTCATAAAATTTGTATTATACAAAATGTGTAAAGTAAATTTGGAAAAAAAAAAACAGCAGCAATAGGTGTACACTCATCAAAACATACACTTCTACACTCATCATGTTCAGTACGCTGCCAACATGTTCTCCATGATCCTTTTGGGCACGAAGCAACTTTAAATTGGAAGGAAAACGAGGGCTTTACTCCATTGTGGTTAAATTCCCTCGTGTGGAAAGATCTCTACAAGCAAACACAACTGATGGATAAAGGACACGTTATCTCTATTTTTTTCAAAATTTTTATTTAGTGTGAAAATCTAAAACCAATTGCCCTATACTTAAAATTAGGCCTAAGGATTATTCCTAGATCCAGGACCATCTCTCAGGAACAAAAAGACAACTAGATCCTGTCTTCCCGGACTTCTCACAGACAACCAGAAACAAAAAGAGTGCAAGTCACATCTGCCACAGCAGGTCCTCCCACTGAGACAGCCCTCTTCTTTTTTTCTGTTCATTCACCATGGCACAAAAGACTGAAGAAGTTGAAGTGCAGAAAACATGCCGTCTCTGGCACCAGTATATCAGTAGTTGACAATTTATCCAGGAGATGATGGGATAGCACAGGTCTCCATGCCTACAGAGGCACAGCTTTGCCGCAGATCCAACATTATATTTAGGATATAAAGCTTTAAAATATTAGATTGCTCCAATCTTTTTTTTTTATTGAATCCCAAAGCTTTTTTTAGTCGTAGAACAGTTGTGTATGTGGCATCATTGACTGGTGTCTAAGTATATAGGTAGTCATATGCTTATATGATACATTTATGTTATTTCACTCAGTTCCTGCCTTAGGGTGAGTTAGTACTACCAAGAAATTCCAAATTTTCGTATATATGATGGAAAAATCCATCATTATTTGGGAAAAATACAAATAAGAACCCTCAATAGAAATAAAGCTCTTCAGTCATCATTGCCTAGGATTGAATTAATTTTAACACAGTGTCATATATTATGATACAGGCATACCTAGAATCATTGCACATTGGAAAATAACAAATAAAACTTTCGAGGTTAGAGAGAGTCTGAATCTCCTAATTCCTAATTGATTTTGAAATTAATTGCCCAATATCTTAACATGGCATTATCTGGCCTTTATGGAAGTAGTTCATCCGATGTAAATGCTAAGAAATGTTGGAAACTAGTTAGTGCTGTTCATTGTTCTTGTTATGGTTGGTTGAGCCCATTAGTTCTTGAACGTACTCAGCCCGCTAGGCTTATTTTGTTGAAATGAGAGTAGTCTTTCTTTACCATCAGTGCCTAGGGTTTCTAGGTGCTGCTCCATTTATTCTCTGACCGTTCTCAACACTAGGGGTTTCTAGGTGCTGCTCCATTTATTCTCTGATCTTTCCCAACACCCAAAGGTTTCTAGGTTCTGCTCCATCCTCCCTCCAATCCAAATTATATACGGTCAAGTTCAACGGGCAATGGGGGGAGAAAAGCTATCTTTATAACTACCTTATCTTTATTTACTATTTTTAATATGAAACTATCCTGACTTGCACCCTCGTATGTAAGTCAACTATTGAGCTTCGTTATATGCACCATATAAATGGATACATGCGGTACAGAAGAATGGATATCTAGCTCGGGAATCACATATTTTTCGAATGAATCTTGGCAACTGGCGATCGTAGGGAAGGGTGTTTGAATTGGAATTGGATAGTGAACCGCCAGGAAGTCATGAACTGTGCTTTGAGGTTGCACATGCAGAGGTTGTTTGCATTTGTCACCTTTGCTGGGGGAGTGGGTGAATAGATTTGCTCATGAGAATAGAGGGAACAGCACTAGGAGTTAACTTGACTGTTTCCGCTGCTTCCACCTTTTGTGGTTCCCTATAATTCGGCTGATGTTGGGTGTTGAAAGGAAACATGGGTGTTTTCATATTTTCCTTTTGAAAACGGGATTCTCTGCATACATTGTTTCATAAATATTAGGAAAAGTCATCCATACACCCATCTAAAACTTCTAAACGTAGAACTACATAAGGACATTGTCCCCTTGCCTTTTGGGGTTGACAATTTCATGCCTACGTTCTTGACGTGGTTTGCTCAAGTTTCATGGATACATAACAAGGCTTCCCTGTGAGTTTATTAACTTAGATGTCCCTGAAGGCATATGAACTCCAAGTTGAAAACCGCACAGCATGGTACATGTTGTTACATGTCTCAAATGATCTATAATCATTCCACAACCATTAAATCACTAGTGATTTATTTCTTTATTTTCTTGCTATTTTATTTTTTCAATGATTTTCTTTATTGATGAACAAAAAATTATTTTTGTCTAAAACTAATGCATCATTCTTCTTCCTATGTCCAGGAAGTTGAGTATTCTGAAGAACCTGGTTCTCTGTACCATATCAAGTATCGGGTTGCTGGAGGGTACTAACTTTGCACCCGGGTTTAGGTTACATAAGAGAACTTCCTTTTCACTAGTCTATCGTCTTGGTATTGATTTAAGCGTTTCCTTGCTCCTGTGATGGTTACTTGGATGTAATCTATCAATTCTTATCTTTTAGATTTAGCCATGCTTTTTTCCCCCTATTATCTTATGTTTGTATTATCAATCATGTATTATTCTTCACTTCATTTTCTAGGTCCAGAAATTCATCAAGATTCCCTCTTTACCTGGTCATTGGGAACCGCTTATTGAGATTTGTCTTTTGATGCTGTCAAAAAGTCTTGAGGTTTTTCAGTTTATTTGTTGTAGGTTGTGATTTCTTTTGGGCTGAATTGGTTTGATTGATTGAAGTTTGTCTATGAAGAACCTTTGAGAAACGTTCTCTGGCAGATAATCGAATTCTGTGCTACAAATTCGAATACGACCATACTCATATTTCTTGGTCATCATTTTTTAGATCACTATACGCAGAAGGATATATGTCAATGTCACTGCCAATACTTGAACTCTTTTAATTCGTAAAGTTTAAATAGAATCGCTAGTCTAATATAGGCAGTGGTCCAATGAGCCTTACTGCATATTGTTATGCTCATTTTTTTAGGAGTGATTATCTGACAATTGCAACCACACGTCCAGAGACATTGTTTGGTGACACTGCTGTTGCTGTGAATCCTGAGGTAAATCTATTTTCGTATGTTCTACATAAATTCACTGAGCATGTAGTTAATAATGTGAGGCAACTAATCTTTCTCTTTAGATATTATTGATCCTTGCTTGGGAACCCTTGTGAAGTCTGAAGTATTTTTTGGGGTTCTGTGTCATGCTGGCAATGGATTTCAAAGCAGTTTCTACGTCACTAGCATTAGAATTTTTTTCGTCCCGTAGTAATATTGATTCCATTTTGGTTCTGTTTTCTCAAGAGCCTTAGCTATCCCTTTTTACTGCTTCGTGTATCATTGAGACATTTATGTTATTCTTCATTTCTGATTATTTGGTTTGGATATTCATATTTTATTCCTGCATGAAGTTTCACATTTCGATTTTTGAAATAAATCTTTTTGCGAATTTATGTAATTCATCTACTCGATGGATTATGATATTCATTTTGTTCCTCATTTTTGTGCAGGATGAGCGTTACTCCAAGTATGTAGGCAAAATGGCCATTGTACCCATGACATTTGGTCGGCATGTTCCAATCATTGCCGAAAGAGTGCGATTCCGAAACCTTAATTTGCATTTTTTCTTCTTTCTACTGTTGGGAAATTCATTGATATTTTTATTTATAGGTTAGCTAACTCATCTTTTACAGGGTCTGTTTTTCTTAGTGTATTGGCGATTTTAACACTATTCAAGTAACTTATCCTCAATTCACAATCATTTTTTAACCTACGTGCCTGGGCATTTTTCTTTTCTTTTTCTCCTTTCCAGTGGATTTGGTTTGATGTCGAGCAATCCATCTCCATGTTCATCTGACTTTCATCTAAATGTCATTTATGTCATTCTTATTGTGGTATGTAGTTTAGTCTTTTCATGGGGATCCTTGTTTGTGGACATTCTCTTATACATGGCAGGCATTCCTCATCAGAATTTCTTTTTATCTACTGTGTTTATATGTGCTATCTCTTTTTCGTGTTGATTATTTTGGTTTTAACTATTAAAGAATCGGAGACTTACAGTATGTGGACAAAGAATTTGGCACTGGAGTCCTGAAGATAAGCCCTGGACATGATCACAACGACTACCTTCTTGCTAGAAAACTGGGCCTTCCAATTCTTAATATCATGAACAAGGATGGAACGTTAAATGAGGTGGCTGGATTGTACAGGCATGTGCGAACTATATAGTATATTTGTTGACCTCATAGGCTATTTTGTTGATGCCTTTTTAGACATTTTAAGCTGTTCCTTTTCTGCCAGTGGTTTGGATCGGTTTGACGCACGGAAGAAATTGTGGGCAGATCTTGAAGAGACAGGTCTAGCAGTGAAGAAAGAACCGCGTACCATGCGAGTTCCAAGGTCCCAACGGGGTGGAGAAGTATGCCAGATCATTTAAATCTGAGTGTTTTGAATTTATAATGCTGTTTTTTTCTGTATAGACTATTTATGTGGATACTTTCCTTTTTCATATTTTCAATCAGGTGATCGAGCCACTTGTAAGTAAGCAATGGTTTGTAACAATGGAACCATTAGCCGAGAAGGCCCTCCACGCAGTTGACAAAGGGGAATTAACCATCATTCCTGACCGATTTGAAAAGGTATCAAATTGATCATCATAAACTAACTTTTTTTTTCGCTTATAAAAAGTGTGTTATCATCTGTTTCACTCATGATGATGGAGATATTTTGTTCTTGAATAGAGAATGGGCATTTACTAAAGTTTCACTTTATGTTCTTGTCATATTTCCACTTCTTCTCATCTCTGCAAATTATTTTTAATTTCGAGTGGATCTCAATGAAAAAAAAAGCTTTTAATGCATAGTGGGAATGAGTAGACTTCATGTATATCAAACATTTATTTTACTTTTCTTTTTGCTCCCTTTCTGTAGATATACAGACATTGGTTATCAAACATTAAAGACTGGTGCATAAGCAGACAGTTGTGGTGGGGACACCGCATACCAGTTTGGTACATTATTGGAAACGATAGTCAAGATGACTACATTGTTGCGAGGAATGCATCAGAAGCGCTTGAAAAAGCTCGTGAAAAGTTTGGGCAAAATGTGGAAATATACCAGGATCCTGATGTCCTCGACACATGGTTTTCAAGGTTGATTCTCCTATCATGTTACCATTTTATTATTTTTTTCTGGCATTATATGTATAAGGCTGTCAAAACATGTACAAGACATTATAGATGTCATGTTTATGTGCACGATACCCTTCCAACTTTCTACTTCGAAAAAGAGGAAACATAAGGAAAGGATGAAAAGGGGATTGTATGAGTCTACTTGGTGTCTGACTCATTCTTTGAAACAAAGTTAAATTGACTGACTCAATATGATGTACTGCCCAGACAATTCAGATCTGTTGCCTTCAAACTTTAAAACATAGAACCATATCTTTTAGAATGTTTAGATTGACGAATGTTTATATGTGAGTTGGAACCACGTCTTAATCCTATAATCTTGAAAATGCTGGGGGAGAAAAAAGAGTTGAGTTGCCACGTTAAGAAAAACAATTAAGGAATATTTTTGGTTTCCATTCCTTACGAATAGAAATCTAATTAGACTAAATTCCTAACTGAGGGTGGAAACAAAAAATTAGCCTAACCAGCCTGTATAGGTAAAACAGAGCCAATTTGTTTAGGCTACAGAAAGACGATCATGCATGTGCTTTTTATATGTGAACCGAGGGATCGAATTACCTTATGTTAAGATTTATTGACATCTTCGGTTGGTTGTAAGCTTTTACTCATAAGTTTCTAATTTGTGAGTTCTTCATTTTTCCCATTCTGAAGGAGACCAAAATTTCTGTTGCTGTGCACGTCAGCACGTCTGATAAATGAATGCTGGGTCTACAATTTTTATGAAATCAAAAATGGTGATTTTATTTTTGTGGCTAAATGTTTGAAATGTGTGACTCATTTCCGTGGCATATTACTATGAATGGATGCACGGTTAGTGTATTGTGTATCTTAAAACAATTTCTCTTTTAGTTGCTGAACTTATTATGTTCATATTACAAAGCTATTCTTTCACTGACAAGGCCCTTTTTTTTTGTACGTATAGTTCATTGTGGCCTTTCAGTACGCTTGGTTGGCCGGATGCTTCAGCGGAGGATTTCAAGCATTTCTATCCAACAACCGTTCTGGAAACTGGGTCTGTATACCCTTCATTTTCTCTGAGTATTATATTCAAGAATAATGATTTTAAGCTGGGAAACAGGGCCCGGCAAAGATTAAAAATTGTCGAACACGGGATATCATTTTCATGTGACTGTTTCGTGGTAGTTGCCTGAACAGAGCATTTCCCTCTTCATTATCCTGGCATCGACGGCTTGTAATTTTTCTCGTTGAACTTTAATATTTAAAAAGTGACATTGGCTACATTCATTATCCTGGCATCAACGGTTTGTTATTGTTCTGTGAGGTTTTATTGAGGCCTGGTTGCTGTTTATAATGTTCAGAAGCAAGAAATGACAGTCTTAATTCTCTTTCTATTGGGTGCTATTTCTAACTTGAAGGGCAAAGCCTTTATGATGTTTCTTAATTTTAAAACTTGGATGGACGACGAGTTAGCTTCCTCTACGCAAGAAATTATTTTCTGAAATTTAGAAAACGTTACCCACCAGTAATGTTTCCAATTTTCACTAGTAAACATAACTAAAAAAGGTATAAATTTGGGAACGGAAATGATTTAAAATTATTTTCAATCATTAGTTTCAATGAAGTCCTTGCTGTTTATTGTGTTTATTGCAACAGTTTAAATAGGCACTTCATGAGTCATTGGCTAGAATTAAGCTATTTACGTCAATAATGATATTAGTAAGTTGTTGGCTAAAATTGATACCTCACATGATACTTACGTCATTGCAAGATATCGAACCCCCACAGACAGGTTGTGAGCACATAAACAAAATAGATAGGCAGTAAATATCCACTTCTCCATTCCCTGTCACTGAGATCTTGCTGTAAAATTCTAAATTGCAGATATAAAAAAATTGAACTCATTCTGGGGGATTTGAAATTGGTAATTGTTGTGTCTTGGAACTTTGAAGTTACTTTGTTGCTGAATCATTGTAACTTGTGCCCAGAGATGCTCAGAGAGAGAACTCATTATCTTTTCAGTTTTTTTAAAAAAAACTGCCGACAGCTGATGTAAGGCAGGGATTATCTCCCAAGTACAGTTATTCCCTTTTCACCAAGCCATGGAACAAATTGGTTTAGTCCTGTGCAGCTGGCCCTTGTTGAACTGCTGAGCATGTGATGACAGTCGATTTCAGTGTTAATTGCTCCATACAAATTACCAAGATAAGATGATTCTGTTTGAGCACATCTTAAACAAATTGTCTAAATTGTACTGCAGTTTTTTGACCCAGTTTTCCTTTTCTCATATTGAATACAGTTTGACTAGTGAATAATGTCATTTGAGATCCCCTTCTTTGTTCTGGCAGACATGATATCTTGTTCTTCTGGGTGGCAAGAATGGTCATGATGGGAATTGAGTTTACTGGGACTGTTCCCTTTTCTTCTGTTTATCTCCATGGTCTTATTCGTGACCCTCAAGTGAGTTGTTATTTTTCTATTTACTTCAATTTATTTTATTTCAATATAATCATTTTTGGCTAACAAAGTGCATTGAAATTTATATTTACTTGAAAAAGAATGCATACTACTGATCCATTTGTGCCTCATCGGTTAAACGGTTCTGATGAAGAGAAAGTTGTTTTTCTCCAATTGAATCTCCTTTTCTGACTAGTATTTGCTAGAATCCAACATTTCCCTTCGTCTGGGAAAGAGCAGAGGGAAATCACCTTCCATAGTGTGAAACACATTCAACCATTTATATACTTAATATCAAATTGCACAGGGCTGACAGAGTGATTGCCTGGATAGATTCTTTTAAGGTTGAGGATGTCAGCTGCTCCTTTTTTTTTTGTTATCACCTTTTCCTCTATACCGCTTTTTCCAGCTTCATCTTGTTAAAAGATCATAGTATTCATGTTCAGAATGTTACTTTCTCCTAGCACGAGCAATTATCAAAGCATTCCCTTTTTACTTCATTGGAAGTGAATTCTGTCAAAAGCTGAGCAATAGACCATCTGCTAATTTACTGGTCATGTTAAAAAATGAAACTTCTCGTCATTTGTCTTTAGATATAGTGATTTCTTGATCATCTACCCCTTCACCCTATTGTTAGAATTCAAAAGTCCCTCTTTTGGTCGTGCTTCAAGGAACCTAGTTTCCTTTCAATAGATTCATCTTTAACATATGTTGAAAAGGCTTCAAGGGTGAGGATAAGCATTGAATGAGAGAAGTGAATGTACTAACGATAAATAGTTCGTGATAAGTTATCAGTACAATACCATGGTAGAAAAGGATCTTTAATTGTGATCCATGACGGGAACTTTTGATTGTTGTGGATTGTATGCTTCAGCTTTAGCCGCATCAATGACGGACAGTTCATCACTGCATCTCTTGACTGAATTCTCCAGCTGTGGGCACATGCATAAATGAAATTGGTCTGTGGAATTGTGATTACTATTTTTTCATTGATGATCCTCATGCCATGTAAATAATTATTCCCTATCCCATTACATAAAACCTTTGGGAGTTGCATGCTCTAGATGAATATTTAATGTTTAGCCTCACCAACAATTGTTGAAATGTAATAGATTGATGGTTGGATGTTATTTTGAATATGATGTCTTTACAAACCGTTTCAGGGACGAAAAATGTCAAAGACATTAGGAAATGTCATAGATCCTATCGATACAATAAAAGAGTATGGGACAGACGCTCTGAGATTCACCCTCTCCTTGGGAACTGCAGGGCAGGTAATGTTGCTTTCAAGCTTAAATAAATTTTACACTGACTCACGTATAGATTAGTTGATTCGTGGAGTAGATGTGGCATCAATTTTTTTTTGTTTACTGACATGTAATATGCAGGATCTCAATTTATCCATTGAGAGATTAACTGCAAATAAGGCATTCACGAACAAGCTCTGGAATGCAGGCAAATTTGTTTTACAGAACTTGCCTAAACAAAATGATGCCGACTCCTGGGAAAACTTATTAGCGTTTAAGGTATGCTTTCTTGCTCTCAATCTGTGGATCAGCATATAGCATGAAATGTGGCGAAGACATGCCATTAATCTCTGGAGGATGTTTTCCCTCTTCCTGCTTTCTTCTCGTTAGGTATTTTATTTTTGGTTACCATCCCATTATTGATAAGAGAATTGATATTATTCTTTTCCTGCAGTAGTGATGCCAACCCAATAAATTTATTATGTCTATAGTTGTGTGTTCGTATAGTGTTCACATGTTTTACGACCTTCTTAGGTTTCAATTTAATATTTTTTTAGCATTTCTGTTATTTCTTTAATCTCTGTTGCTGCTTAATCCAGTGTGATACAGAAGAAGCGCTTCAGATATTACCATTGCCAGAATGCTGGGTGGTAAGTTCATTCTTTACTATTCTATTCTGTCCATAGCTCTAGTGACTCACAGAGGTATTATGCCTTGTTTAGATCTCAGAACTCCATGAGCTCATTGACACCGTTACTTCAAGTTATGACAAGCTTTACTTCGGAGATGCTGGTAGAGAAATATATGACTTTTTTTGGAGTGACTTTGCTGATTGGTAAGATGGTTCCTGATGATAATTGTCCATTTAATTTTCGTCACTTCTTTCAGCATTCACGTAGACGCTGTTTGAACATCTCGAAATTAGTCGAGTACTTTAAATAATATTTTCTAGCCATATTTTGCATGTTTTGACGTTTTGATGTCAGAATCTGGGTCACTGCTGCTATGGCAGTGCGAGTTCGAAGTTGGCATCTGAGTTTCTTTTCCCTGTCCTTGGAGACATTTGATTGTTGGGATACTCCTTGCAATGTAAAGTTTCGAAACTGAGGTTTCAAAGACTTTCCGAAAAATCTTCTGGCAAAAAGCTTTCAGGATTTTTGCAACCGCAGTTGAACTGGAAACGCACCAGAGTTCAGAGAGCGGTAAAATTGTCTTCACTACATAGAAATCTGGCAAAAAAGTCAAGCTGATTAGGGGGAGAATAATATATAAACTGTCAAAAGATGAGGGAAAAAATGAGCTGAAATATGTAGATTCGTTGAAGACAAGATTTAAATCTTAAATATGTTTGTCCTTATTTTCTACAGAAATTTATTGGTGAACATTTATTTTTTATAATTTTATGGCTATTTTACGCCGTAATATTTTAAAAACATTTAAATTCAAAATTAGGTGTACTCTAAGTACCCTGTCTTGTTAGCTTGCTAGAAGGTAATGAAGTGATTGCCTTAAATCCTTGGTTTTATTGTTGACTGCTAAACTTATGCATAAGAATCGTATCAGTTCTCTACTATATACTTTTTAAGTCATCAGTCAGGTTGCTGATCTTGCAGGTACATCGAAGCTAGTAAAACTCGTTACTACCACTTGGAAAACCCTTCAGCTTCTGCTACTGCACAAGCCGTGCTTCTATATGCCTTTGAAAACATTCTAAAGCTGCTGCACCCTTTTATGCCGTATGTAACAGAAGCCCTGTGGCAGGTAAGACTTTCAATTTCATATTTACTAGAAAATGTGCTTAAATTAAGCTTCAGAGTGGTGATTGACTGTTGACCAGCCTCTTTAAAGATATGCTAGAATATCAGCGTTCTGAAGTTTGGTAAAATAACCTCATAGGAACCGACCATTGTCTGGTAATCCTGGCCCAGAATCAGATTGTACCTAAAAAAAAATGAAGAACAACTGTGAAAGTAAATATCTAAAAAAATCGATAATCCTGAAGAAAAATAAACGGGACATCCAAAATTATCTGGACGAAGAAAAATGCCAGAAGTATATACCGCAGTTCATTCGTCAGTATTTAGTAACTAGAGGTCACCTCCTAACAAACGTATCGTGGATCTCTGGCATTAAATGCACATGCAAAAAACACCTAAACATAAAAGAGACAAGTTGTAAACTGTTAGGCGTGGCCATTTATTTCATTTAGTGGTTATCCAAATGAGTGGGATGCTTCTATTTTTAAGCTTCATAATACATTCGCAATCAATGAACCATGTAAATCCGAATCCCCATGTGTAGGGGTATCTAGTTGGGTTGGACCCTTCTCTTTTCTTCCTTCTTCTTGCCCCTCTTTTCTCCTAGTCTGAGGATACAAATGGCTGCCTACCATGAATTAATGTTGCCCTTTGGCGGGCTTTCAGGTTTCCTCCAGAATGTTGGGGCAGTGCATGAGAGAGACACAGTTTCATGTACAGATTCAGCAGAAGAGACACGGTATCTTCCCTCTGTAACAGGGAGACAGCTGTCAGGAAACCTCTTATTGTCGATGAGAACATAGACTTCTTTCTGTTAGAAACTTCTCGTGAAAACCACTAAGGTTTTCTAGTTGGTTTTCTCTGTCCTATGCACCATATAATTATCGTACTCTATAGTCCATGGATACGGGGCTTCTCATTCTGACTGGATATTGTCAAGGATTTGTAATTGGTGGATGATATGACTGTAGAGGTCTAGTATTTCCATTTTTCCTCATCCTTAGCCTCATGGTAAAGGAAAGCATTAGTAACACGATTGCCTTTGATAATTACATTTCTAATTAAAATCGTTGATGCTTCTCCAATGAATGGCCCAAGAGTTTGGTCCACCTTTACAAACCTGAGCAGCACATCACTTGCTATGCGTGATGCTTTTATTTGGAACCGTTGTTCTTCTCATAGTCGTCTGCTGTTTTTCTAAAAGTAATGCATAATATTCAGGCACTTCCCCATCGAAAACAAGCCCTCATTGTTGCTGATTGGCCCGCGACTTCCCTTCCAAGGGATGCAAAGTCTGTGAAAAGGTTTGAGAATTTTCAGGCTTTGGTAAGTTTGAATCTCCCCAGAAGAAATACAGTTTTCTTTCCAAGAAAAATGCCATCACCCATTATCCCTCCACCTCCTCCTGTGGCTAATGCAGATGTCTCCTCATATGCTTGTCGCAGATTCGATCTATCCGGAATGCAAGAGCAGAATACTCTGTTGAGCCAGCAAAACGTATATCTGCAGCGATAGTTGCCAGCACCGATGTCACTGAATATATATCTGTGAGCTCAGTCTTCTTGTTACACCTTTCTCTGCTTCATTGTGGGTTTTGCCCCCCAGCTTCCTTATTGCTTTCTGAACTATTGTCCAACCAAAGCCCCTGATTAGAAACCCCAAGAACTTCATACTTACATTTCTATAGAGGTATAGGATATATTTAATAAGTAAAACACACTGCGTTTTACTCTTTATTCTGAGCTATAATAACTATAATTGAATTGCATTGTGTAGCATTCAAAAATAAGATTGATCATTAAAAACTAAATTGGATTGGGCCCGAAAATTAGCTTTTTTAAATTGAGTTTGCTTGTATACTATCTGGGCTTCATTTCTTTGAAGGTTTTCGATTTGTGGTCTATTACTACTGGGGGCATTCATGTCCTATTTGGTTTCCTCACCCTGGCATTGACCCCTTTTCTAGAGTGAGAAAGAGGTCTTAGGACTGCTCTCAAAGCTTGACCTGCAGCACGTTCACTTCATGGAATCCCCGCCAGGTGACCTTCCAAACCCACTGTGCTCATCTGCACTCTCCTCTTTATTGAAGTCGTTCTTGTGGCCGATGGTCAGCTACTAATGACCGTTGCTGCCCTGCTGCTCTAGTCTATGCGAACCAGTCGGTCCACCTGGTAGTTGGGGAGGGGCTCGAGGCCTACCTCCCTCTGTCAGACATGGTTGATATCTCCTCGGAGATGCAGCGCCTCTCTAAGCGCCTCACCAAGATGCAGTCGGAGTATGCATCCCTCCTCGCACGGCTCAATTCTCCCAGCGTACGTCTTCAAGCTTGAGGGCCCTTCTCTTTTACCCTTTCTTGGTGGAGAGAGAGAGAGAGAGAGAGAGAGAGAGAGAGCAGATTTTGGATGCTCTGTGAGATCATATGCTGCCATTTTTGCAGTTTGTGGAGAAGGCGCCGGCTGAGGTTGTTTTGGGGGTGAAGGAGAAGGCAACGGAAGCGAAGGAGAAGATCAGTCTGACCCAGAAGCGTCTTGTGTTGCTCGAGTCAATGGCCTCCTCCATCTCGGGGTAATTCCCCCCGTTTTTGTCTCAGTAGCTCTCTTTCTCTCTCTCTATATTGCGTAATCCCCAATGATTTTCCATGTTTCATCAAGCATACTCGTTGATCTTATATAATAAGCACAGAAACAAAAAGGGATCAATCAAATAGAGTCTGGGATAAAATGAATGGTGAACAGCCGGACTTTTGACATGTTTCATGGGAACTCCCCCAAGGCATCGAATCCGGGATCAAATCAATGACCCTGCTCCTCCAGCTCCAAGGCCGAGGCCGGGTAGGTGATCTTGGTGGGGTACACGAACAAGTCTTCCAGAGGGCCTTCTTCTGGGCGAGCCACACGAAGCCCGTCTGGCGGTTGAGGCCCATCTCCTCGACTTTCTCACGTGGAGGAGGCCCTCGGGGAGATGTGTGCGTGATTTCAAAAGGACATGAGGGAGAGAAAGACAGAGAGACAGAGCCGGGGAGAGAGAGAGAGGGAGAGACAGAGAGGGAGAGAAGGGGGGGCAGAGGGAGAGGGAGAGGGAGAGAGGAGAGGCTCCGGTTTTTCCCCCCAAAAGCGGTCTGCTGATCCGCCGAACCGTCTTGGTCCGCATCTTCGCCCGATCCAACGGCCGATTTGGCCGTTCCACCGTGACCGTTGCCCGATCCACAGGTCCACCGCGAACCATCTTAACAGTTCCCGACGGGAGAGAGGAACGGAAGACCGAAGGAAAGGAGGGAAAAAGGAGAAAGGAGAGAGGAAAGAGAGGGAGGAAGAGAGGAAAAAGAAGAAGAAGAAGCACATTGCCGTGGCCTGATCGCCTTCCGCTGGGGAAGCTCTCCGACGGGAGGAGGGTGGCCGTGAAGCAGCCTAATCACCTCCTCCTTCCTTCCTTCCGTTTCTTTTTTTTTGCTTTTTGAGGACCGTCCACAGGGACGTGAGGCCCAGCTACGTGCTCCCCGACGCTGATGTAAACCCAAAAATCTCCGACTTCGGCCTCGCCAATCTCTATGACGAGAAGATGACCTCAAGAACTATGATGTAAACCCACATCATAGTTCTCTGCTCAGGATGTGGTCCCGCTCGCAAGAATCTAACATCGTTGTGATCTCTCATACACTTTACGTATTAAATTTTCATGAAATTGAATTTTGAGATCTACTCTTTATATTTTAGTAGATATCAGCTAGTAATCCAAGGGTACTGAGAGTCCTATTGAACATTTTAGAGTGGTTGAAGTTAAAAATTCCTTAGTCAAAGTAATCATAGGAAGAGGTGAAAAGCTCTCATTAGAAAGGCTACCTACCTGTCTACACATTAAAGTGAGAAAGAAGAAAAAAAGGACAAAGTGAAGCTCCAAAAATCGGGTTTTAAGACAGGGGAAGTGCTTATCCATTCTCTCCTCTCGTCAGAAAAAGTTACCTGTCCGCATATGAAAGAGAGAAAGAAAAAAAAAAAAAAAAAAAAGGACAGAGTGAAGCTTCAAAAATCGGGCTTTGAGAAAGGGAAGTGCTTATCCACTCTCCTCTCGTCAACAAACAAAATCGGTAATGATGATATATGTCACATTACGTAGTCAAACATCAAATGAAAAATGTCAAAATATATTATAGAATTCACTTCATAAATTATTACCTAATCTGCATGCTGTTTTTGATAAATTGTTGTTTTATTTTCAAAGGGAGGTTGGTGTCTCGTCACCTTCCCTCACCCTAAGACTTATCTCAGCCCTTGGATTGTGTTGATTGAGGGGCTGAGATACTCCCAAGGGTTTTTTTAATGAGGGAGAGTGGCGTGGCTGATCAGATCGTGCCACATACCCCTCCCTCTAATTAGGAATGAAATGAACGGCCCACCTTAAGTGGGCAGTTTCCTTAATTTGAGGGGAGAGAAAATACATCCTTCTTGTTGGGTCTCCTCCTTAATTAATGTGGGCTGTTCAGCTGGCCCATGGGCCTAATATGACCTGAAACATAATATTAAAATAGAGCCCATTACCCCTTTAAGTAAATAAATATAATAAATTAGGTATAAGGGAGAAATCAACATGATAAATATAAACTCATTTATGCATGACTTGACTTAGGGCTTAAGAGATGCATAATAAATCATAAATATTGTATGGATTATGTTTTATAATGTAATAATCATGACTCAAAGCACTGATATTCATTCATATTTAATAGAAAATTTCAAAAAAATAGAGAAACCTTTAGAATATTCATTTGAACTTGGAATAAATCTTATAATACTTTGAAAAATAAAAAAATCTCTTAAATTCAGGAAAAATACTTTGATCATATTACATTGTTAGAAAATATTTGAATCATAATTTGGACATCAAATGACATTTTATTTATAATTATTACTCAAGTGAAACATATAAATAAATAAATACACATGCTGTAGAAAATATAAAGAAATCACGAAATTAAGCATGTATTTAGAAACTTTGTCAAAAATTATGCTTCGCTTATTTTATATATAGTTAAATGTAGTTTTACATAAAATTTAGTATTAATTGTCTAAATTATGTCATACTCAACATGTGGAATTCGTATGTTATCATGTACTACACTCCTTCCTTCACTATTGGTTGGCCCTTGAGATGTGGCAAGGAGTGATGCACACATGTTTGAAGTGAGTCCTTAGCCACTTGATTCCAACTCATGGCTCCCTTGGTCTAAGTCCACCCACTTGAGCTCAACACCCCTCTAGGTCAGTTGCCGAGTGTTGATTTATTAGCAAGTGGTGATATTTTTTATTTTTTTTATTTTTTAAAAAATCAAAAATTATATTGTCCTTTAACTTTAAACTTTAAAAAATAATAATATATTGCTATATTTATTCTAAAAACTAACACACAAAAGTAAAATAATAAGTCTATTTAAACATAAAAAGTTTAGCTTTAACACAATCTAATTATGAGCTATTTTGATTTAGTTTTAATTTAGTAGGGCAAAAAGAAGATAAAAAAGATTCATATTATTAATCTTGCAAGAGCATAGATTGTGTTAAACATCCTCTCACCCCCCAACTTGATCCATACATCATCCCTAATGCATGTGAAGGAAAAGAAGTATTAGGAAAAGAAGGTACAAACTTAGTAGTGCAAGAGAATGTGTGTTGCTATTGTGCATTGTATACATCACCATGTTTCAATGATTGTGTGATGAACCTCATACATGTACTCCAAATATAATTAAAAGACAACTACAAAAAAAAGTAAAAGAGAAGATGCCATTGATTAAAAGGTGATTAGATTAAAAATTCAAAAAATTGTTCATCAATTGATCACAATGTTTTCAACAAAGAGGTTGGAGAGGCTTATAGATCTTGTAGTTGAAGAGAGATGATGGGTGGTTGTTGCTTGTGCTTTATGTACGGTTTGAGTCTTTGCCCATGCACTTGAAAGTGTTGACATGTCTTAAGATTTGCAGTTAACACTACTCTACATCCCATCTTGATTTGTCAATTTATGAAGGGTCCATCTCATCTTGATTTAAGTTTCCTAAGAAATAATTTCAAGTGTGAGTTATTGAACTAATTTTTTTGATTTTTAAATCTGTTTACAATTCAAATGTAGATCATGAAAAGCCTTAAGTTTAGCTTTATAAATCAAAGAAATTTCATAAGCCTCATTTTACAACTTTTGTAATTCTTAGATTTGTAGGATGTGGTTCTTCTCTACATCATGCAATGATAAATTGAACTTTTTGATAGACCAATAAGCTTGATACTCAATTTCAACGGGTAAATGACAAATTTTGTGAAAAATCAACTTAGAAGGAGACATTCCTATATAATTTTGTTTAAGTTGTTCTATATGTCCATAATGTATCATGAAGTTTATTTACTCAATTTTTATCATTAAGTCTAACTATTTAATGTAAGGATTTTTTTTATTTCTCTATTTGTCACTTTACTTTGGTTGTTAACTTGTGGGTGGTATGGCATGGTCATCTTATGCTGCACATCATATTTCTTAAGTAAAGTCTTAAAATGATAATTATTAACATACAACTCACTATCACTAAGTATAACTATTAGATAACCAAAATGTGAAAAAATATACTACACAATAAATTTAAGAAGTACCTTATGATCATTAGTTCTAGTAGAGATGGCCTTTATCTACTTAGAAACATAATCAATAGCCATTAAGATGTGTATTTATGACCATTTGATAGTAAATGGTCTTATAAAATCAATTTCCTATAAATAATTTTTTTTGACCTTAATAATCAATTATGGTGGCATAAAATCTCTCTTAGTTATGTTGATCACAACTTGACACTTCAAACAAAAATTTAAAAAATCATATAATTTTTTTAATATGGTAGGCCAAAAAAAATATATTGAAGAATTTTTATAGTAATTTTCTTTTATGCAAAATGTCCACCACAAGAAGAAGAATGACAAAAATCTAATATGTTATGATGTTCATCTTTAAGGACATATCATCCAAAGATTTGATCAACCTCTAGGTGAGATAATTTAGGTTCTTCTCAAAAATAAAATTCAATGTCCTTAATTTTTTTCTTTTTATTATTTGTAGTCCACTCATTTGGAATTTGACAAGTGACTAAATAATCCACAATATGTGCATACCGAAATAATCTTCTCACTTGTACTATAAGGGGTTATTCATTCGAAAAAAAATCAACAATGTGATTTGTAATTTGTATATGTAGTTTAGATAAATGATCAGCTACACATTTTTCACACCCTTGTTTATCCTTAGCATCTACATCAAATTCTTGTAATGATAAAACCCACCTAATTAATTGAGATTTGTCTTCTTTTTTACTATGTAAATATCTAAGGGCAAAATGATCATAATATATAATAATTTTTCTATCTAACAAATAGGATCAAAATTTATCATATGCAAAAATAATAGCTAATAACTATTTTTCTGTCATAGTTTAATGTACTTGAACTTCAACCAATGTCTTACTTACATAATAAATTATCATTGATTTCTTGTCAATTTATTGAACAACACCACTCTTACTATAAAATCTGAGGCATCACACATTAGTTCATCAAAGAGGTTTCAATTAGGCGGTTGAAAAAATAGAATCTCTATAACACCTTCTTAATCTACAAGAAAGCTTATTGACATGCAGCCTTTATTTCAAAATTAATCATCATTAGATATTAGGTTAGTTAAAGATTAGAAACCTTAGCAAAATCTTTAATAAGATATTTATAAAAAGTAATGTGACCTAAAAAAGCTCTAAGTTGTCTAATGAAATTAGAGAGGGGGAGCTTTTGGATCACTTCTATCTTGGTCATGTCTGCCTCAAATCCATAGTTGTTAACTAGATGGCTTATCATCACTCCTTGCACCATGAAATGAAATTTCTCCCAACTTAGCACTAAGTTTTTATCCACACAACTACAATACCTTTATTAATTTAATTTTATAGCACTCAAATGATTGACAAAAAAATGAGAAATCATCTATAAATATTTTTAAATATTCAACAATTAAGTTTGAAAACATGATAGACATATATAGTTGAAATGTGATTGGAACATTGCATAAACCAAAAGGCATTCTTCTAGATGCACAAGTGCCAAAGAGACATTTCAAGCTGTTGATTGTGGGTATGCATTAGAGTATTATAAAATTCAAAATTATCATGCAGCACACTAAAAATGGCAACAATCCTCATCATATACATCTACATGGTGACAATCCTCAATTCTTTTGGATATTTTATTAGCTTAGACATATTTATTTCTACTTTTTCTTGACCAAATTTTAACTCTACGTTCTTTTTTCCCTAATCCATCATGGCTTTAGCTATTACTAAAAAAAGTCAACCAAGAATTATAAGACCATGATTGATAGTTTCAGTCATCTTCATATCAACAATAACAAAAACTATTGACAAATAACAACTTTTGATTTTAACTATGACATGTTCTAACAATCCATATGGTTGTTTAATCGAACCATCATCTGGCTACAATTCTATAAAAATAAGTTGTAGTTCACTCATTTTAAACTTATCATATATAATTTTAAGAAGAATAATAACACATGCCAAAGTCATGCAAAGAATGGATGAAAATCATACCTCCTATTTTGTACTTAATCAAAGTTGATTATGGATCCTTGTACTTAAGAATATGATTAAGTAATATGGAACTAATAGTCTCAAATAATTAAATGTGTTATTACTTTCTACTAGGTCTACATAACCCTTTCAAAAATTTAGTATAGAATGATATTATATCGTATGGAGTCCACTAATAGAATATTTATTGGACCTTAGCACTGTTCACACTATGAGAAACTGCTCATTTTAGCTTTGTTTGCATTTGATACTATGTTTCATAATGTTTAGAGTTATATATTTACAAAAGAAGAATTCAAAAGAAGTAAATTGATCATTTCAAATCATAACCCTAGGAGGCCAACTATATTAACTTCTAGCTAATATTTTTATAAGTCAACTACTCTAAGTCATCTTGCATACTAAAATCACTATGTTATAAATCAAGAACGAATTTACACATTTGGCATGTGACTTTTATCAACATAAACCTCTTCAATTGAAGTTACATAAACATCTTGAGGTGTGAAGGCTCATTGAATTCTTGGGAGAGATTCATTTATTTTGCTCCTTGAATATTGTTTCATCAGTTTGGACACCATGGAGAATGTTCTTATATATGAACTATTTATTCTGATCATCTAATACTTTGAGGAGTTAAAAAGGTCTCCAATGACTATTGCATGCCTTGGAGACTAATGAGTACTATAGATTTTTACCAGTTTTGTTAATTATGTCATCTTGTCTTATGTTGCTAAACTACTTTCATGATGTAAAGAAAAATTCAGTCCCTATGTAAGAAAAAATCTTGCTTGATTTGACACATTTCATAGTATGAAAAAAACATATAATCTTATAGGAAAATAAGGTTTAAAAATTATAGGATAATTTTATAAATAAGATTATAAAATTTAGAATGTAAACAAATATTTTTAAGTCACTAATATGTTCAAAATATTTTAAATATTAAATTACTATCTTACTATTGAATTGTTTTTGCTATTTTGATGCATGCTCTTGGTAACCAAAGTAAAACTCATCTAACTACTTGTCTACTCAGTGAACCTTTTAAAAAAATAATCAGAAAAGAGAAATTCTAAGCCAATCAATCAATCAATCAATCTTGAAAAAAGTTGTGACTATGTGTTAGAAAAATAATTTAAAAAAATGGAGTAAAGTAAAATTCTAACTTTATGTGATTTTGTCATCATAAAAGGTTTGAAGGCTTCTAAAGTCAACAAGGTATATACTTTCTAGTGTGACCTTCTCTAGATCTAGAGTATGGATGGCCTAAAATAATTGCTCTATAATATGGAACACCTAAAAATCTCCACCTTCGGTTCTAGAACCTTATTGTGTCATGGTGCTAGTTAGTAGCTTGCGATCCAATGAGGGAATGCTTTAATGGTCAAATTTCCATTATCACACGGGACGGGGTTAACCCTCAATGGCGCAAAACAAAAGAGTTAAAAATGCAATAATAAAAGCAATCGCGCCAGGTAGGGATCGAACCTACGACCTTCAGCTTAGGAAACAGACGCTCTATCCACTGAGCTACAGGCGCTGGGATGTTTAGGAAAAACATTTTTTTTAATTATAATTTATAACGAGGCCACATAGATCTTCATCCCCTGCCTCGATTTCTCTCCCTCTTCGTTTGCCGCTGCGCGTTACAGAGCAACTGACAGGGCGGCGCCGTCAACAGGTCCTCTCTCCGCCGCCGCGATGCCGAGGCTCTCCGGGCAGCAGAAAAGAAAGAAGCACTACCGCCCCTCCGTAATACCTTCGAATCCCTCTCTCTCCCTCCCTTTCGGGTCATCTGTTTCTTTGTTTTTTGAAGGACGATTGACTTGCTCTCGTGCCTGTTCTGATGTTTTTCGTTTTTTCAGGGGAAGAAGAGGGAGGGAAATGCCGCCAAGTTTATCACGAGGACGCGCGCCGTCCACTATCTCCAGCTTAGTCTGCCTATGTTCAGGTACTACCAAGGGAGTGGTGGGGGGGGGGGGGTTTGATAGTGCGATTGTGGAAGCCTACAGTTTGAGTTATCTTTCCTTGCGGACTGTTATCAATATGTAACGCCCCTGACTCCGGATGCGGTGATTAGGAAAGTTTGGCAAAGTTGTTTGCGGATTATGGACCTTCTAGTCCTCCATATATGGCATGATATATTTCCAGGTCGTACCACTTTGAATTTTTCAATAATCTGAGACGGTGTCTGACTTTCATTTTTTATTTATAATCATAAAACAGTAGTTACGTCTCCAGACGAATAAGATTGCTCCCTGCATTTAGGTTATGATGAAATTTCTTTTTTCTCCTTGTTTTATGACTTTTGTGGCATTTGCAGCACCTTTATAGCATTTCTCGTCATGCTTAGATTTGGCACTTTATTTTTTTCGTTGCTTTGGGTGCTCATTTATGTTTGTTTATGCAATGAACTGGAAAGTAAGTCTCTGTGATGCATATAAGCTATTCTTCTATGCATAAAGATGGTGGTATGATTTGTTGTCTTCTTTTCTTTTATAGGAAATTATGCATTCTCAAAGGCATTTTCCCTCGAGTTCCGAAGAAGAAGGTGGAAGGAAATCACAAGACCTATTATCACATGAAAGATATCATGTTCCTGGCACATGAACCGTTGCTTGATAAATTCAGGTGTCTCAATCACGCCCTTTATCCTTTTTATTTAATTTCATTATTTTTGTTAGAAACTTGTCGTATCAGCCCCTGAAGTTTTTATCATGTTTCTAAATGGAGTTGTGTACCTAAGGCCAGAAGTTATGGAGAAATAATGTGAAACGATATGTTGTTGTTTTTTTGAAATTTCGCTACTTTTAGCATCAGTTTATTTTAACGAAGCAGTTGGCTACTACCATGTATTATGCAATTGAAATTTGTATTTATTGAGAATTTTTCGGTTGTGAGACAGAACTTATGTTCTGTTGTGGTTGCCATCATCTCCACACTTTGCTCATCTGTTTAACATAGTTGGTTAAGAAAGGCAGCGAAAAGATGATTGATTTATGTTTTTTGTACAGTGGTAATCTGATTACACTTTCCATCATGTTTCCACATCTATCATAAATGTCTTTTGATGTTTTGTGGTGATGCTTCAGGGATATTAAGGCCTACGACAGGAAAATAAAAAAAGCTGTGGCAAAAAAGAATAAGGATCTAGCTATTCGCCTAAAGAGCCGCCGTCCGAACTACCAACTTGATCCACTGATTAGACAGAGGTGCAGATCGCTGACTATAACTAAAGACTTTTCGTCACATTCAATAATGATGCCTAGCTGTCATATTTCCCGTTGATATAGGTACCCAAGGTTCATTGACGCATTACGGGACCTGGACGACTGCCTTACGATGGTGAACCTCTTTGCTGCTTTACCGGCTACTGAGAGTACACGCCTTGATGTTGAGAGGATCCACAACTGTCGCAGGTTGACTCTAAATACAATTGTCATTAATATTCTATTGGCTTTATTTTTCGGCATGTTCTTTTTCAATGAAATTGGACGAGCCATGATAATTTCCTGATGCCACTATATCTTCTTCTTGCTCTCTTTTTGACTCGTTAGAAACCCAGGTGTCGGATGGGCAGCATATAGCTGCCTCTTTTTCTTTTTTTTTCCATTATTGGAACTCTATTTTGAAAAGGATGTGCGATAGGCATGTGTTCCTCTTACTATTTTCTCTGGACAACGAATGGTCGATATTTAAAATGGTCTCATCTTGCAGGTTAAGTCACGAATGGCTGGCCTATGTTGCTCGAACACACAGCCTGAGGAAGACTTTCATATCTGTGAAAGGTATATATTATCAGGTAAGATGGACAAATTGTACCCACAATGCATTGTGAAATTCACAATATATCTTTTTTATGCACTGAGTATGGTTCATTATCGTCTATTTCGTTTATGCAGGCAGAGATTGAGGGTCAGAAAATTACGTGGCTAACCCCTCATGCATTACAGCAAGTAGTCCCTGATGATGTCGACTTCAATGTGCTGCTTACCTTTTTGGAATTCTATGAGGTAAAGCCACTTTCTTCCCCTCTTTCTTTCCTCAGCGTTTCGGACCTCAATTTTTTTTTTTCAATTTTCGTGGAAAATGGCCTTCAACATCTGTCTAGACTTGTATGGATGAGTGGTCATAGTGTGAATTCTATAATCAATCTAGTCGAGCAACTGAAGGATCATAGTGTGTAAAATGATTTGCTTACAGATTTTGCAACTTGAATATAAATCTTGGGGGGGAACCAATTCCCGTGAGCTTTAAAGAATGTAATTTCAAGAGTTTTAATCTAGTGGTAGAATTATCCCACCTTGAGCCAAAAAGATTCTTTTTTAGAAGGAAGAATCATGTTGCAGTGCTGAAATGTTAAATTCTTTTCCGTTGGTGGTTTACCATTTGTGGTGTGATGCACAGTGTATACATTATTTTCTAGAGCAGCTTTTACTAAGAAATGAATGTACCTTCACCTTTATTCTATTGCTGTATACTCTTCATACTTCACCCTGATTCACTGGTTATCATTTGAATCCTTGACACGATGGCGTATTCACAGCGTACATCAACTGCTAAGTGGAAAATGTGCTATGTTTTTCTTGATCTTGGGAATGGAAGTGGTAACCCTGACAAGTAGTTTTCTTACTATCTTCTTAAAGCGGATAGCTGAGGTTCTCTTCATTTTCCCTGCCAAAACAGTGAGGGAGCCAGATAAGTAATCTCAGTGATGTATCTGTGTTCACCTCAAATGTTTGATGGAAGTTGGGTAGCCATAAGACGGGTTCACTGATCATTCCCAGTTTGAGGTTATCAAAGGTTTGTTAGAACTCGGGCATTTATTGCCAATGCACACCTTTCTTCATGAGGTCTGTTAACAGGCCACTTATTGATGCAGATAACCTCGAAAAACTTGTAATAATTAACCAGCAACCACTTATTGATGGTGTGGACCTTGGCAGGGTCCACTCTCACACCATCCCACCCCACTGTGGTCAGAGGATGCTTCTTCAAGTGTAAATTCACAATTTTCTTGTTTGAATAACGATGTGTGCTCTCAACTCAGAAAGCGCTTCTCAGAGGTGATCTTATATGCTCCTCTAAAAGCTTCGGTGTTAGACCAAGATTTCATCAAGATAAACAACAACAAGCCAATTGATGAGCTATTAGGATTAGTTGATTATTCCTGATTAACTTCCCAATATACCTCCAGCTTTTCTGTCCAAATGGTTCGTTCTTGTAAAGTGTGAAGTTATTATCATTTTTATCATCTTTTGATGAGAGGTAATTGGAAGGGCGTGTATTCTATCTTGTAAATGGAAATAAAAGGGAGTTGTTTTTTTAATTTGGAACTATTTGTCCATAAGACTGATTTTTAGTGCATTTCTCGTTACTGATATCTATATTTTGCCATAACTTCAGTGGTCTAGTACTTCAATATTATTTTGATGAGAGCTGCTTTCTCTCCCGTGAAATATTTTATTTAAATAATGACATTTCATGTATCGGAACTGTTGCTAAGTTATTTCTAAGAAGTTGTCTATCGTTTATATTGTTAATGGGAAGCTTGTAAACTCAGATTTTGTAATTAGTATGAAAATAGGTATTTTTCGTATAGATTTTATTTCAGTGAGATTAAACTAGAGGAAGCTTATTTCTTTTCATACTTCCTGACAATCATCTGGATGCTTTTATCAATCATTGAACTATTTAATAAGCTCTCTCTATCTAGTCAGTTTTCCTAACCTCCATTCTTTTGCAGACTCTTCTTGCCTTTGTTAATTTTAGGCTTTACCATTCAATAAATGTGGAGTATCCACCCATACTGGACCCTTTTCTCGAAGCTGAAGCTGCAGGTATTTTTTTTTCCAGTGCCTGAGGGAATAGTTCAAATTGGATCGTTTATATCATACTCTTCTTCTTCATTATGTTTACCTGTTTCGTTGTCCCGAGCACACTTTATGCCATGATTGACCTTGTTCCGTTGTGTAGATCTGTTTGCATTGTATCGATTTTTTTCTGCCGGATCAAGACGGACGTTTGGGAATTCTCAAATCGGTGGATCTGAGGAACAGAATGAAGTTCGACTACTTCCTGCCAGTGAACCGGGAGCACTGATGCATCTTGTTGAGAACGCTAGTGTGGATGACAAGGATGACAAGGAGACGAAAGAATGCAAGTCTCTTTTCAAAAACCTGAAATTTTTCTTGGGTCGTGAGGTGAGAGCCTGATTTCTTTTGGTATTGTGTGACTTGGTGTTTTCAACACATGCCGTGGGTAATTTTTTTGTTGGAAACCCGTATCTCATTGTGGATTGCTTTTTCTTTTTTTCTTTTTTATTTTTTTTAAAAAAACAGGTTCCGAAGGACTCATTGCTCTTCATCATCCCTGCCTTTGGAGGGACTGTCTCTTGGGAGGGTGATGGTTCGCCTTTTGGAGAGACTGATGAAGGCATTACCCATCAGGTAGGTGCATGCCCCTTTTGGCCCTCCAGCAGTTTTACTCTCGATTTGTATTTCAAATGAGGCTCGTTAAGATCACCACGTCTCTCAGTTATTTTGATAATTTTTTATCTGTTGCCAGTATCATTATAGCATGAAAAATTGACGCCTAAATAGGCAAATCTTAAGCATAGTTTCTTAGCATCTGTGGGACATATGCTTATGCTGTGATGATCATTACTATATCCCATTCACCATGAAATGTGGATATATTCCCACCTTCTGCGCATAGCATTATTACATGCGACCTCTGCGACAACAAAGCATCCATCAGCTTCAATAGCGTCAGCTGTCAGATTCCGTGTTTCTTCGCTGGTGCTTTTCGTACCGGGACGCTTTTGGCTTATATTCTCATACTTTGATGTTTCAGATTGTTGACAGACCCAGTCAGGGTCATGTCTATCTCTCCAGAGAGTATGTTCAACCGCAGTGGATATATGATTGTGTGAATGCTCGGATTATCCTGCCAACAGAAGCGTACATGGTTGGGAGGTACTCGAGGGGCATCTTCTTCTTTCTTTTTCTTTTTCTTTTTTCTTTTTCTTTTTCTCGGATCATTTTTACATTAAAGTGCATGGTTCTGGTTATTCCGGTGCATCATCATATAAAAGTTGGTCAACATCTGAATTCGAGAACCAATTGCTGTTTGGTAGGGTCCCTCCACCACACCTATCACCTTTTGTTGACAATGAGGCCGAAGGCTATGTGCCCGAGTATGCAGAGACAATCAAACGGTTGCAGTCTGCATCAAGGAGGCGAGTTCTACCCGTGCCAGGAACGGATGATGGAGACTTGGACGACCCACAGCATCTGCTGGCTGAAGGCGTCATCGACCGCACTCAAGCCCAGGAGGCTTCTGAGAAAAAGCAAGAGGTATATAAATAGATAAACACAAGCCAGTCAGCTGTTTGGAAATTGCGCAGATTGCACGGGGGATTTGACAGAGACGGATCAAATGTTGGCCGTATTTTTTTGTTGCAGCTGATTAAGCTCGAGAAGCAGTACCATGACGAGCTGAACATGGAGCTTCAGGGAATCAGCTATTCTGAATCTTTATTATCGAAGAAGGCAGAAAGCAGCAGCATTGGGGCGGAGGAAAAGCTGGAGGATGGCTTGGATGCCGAGGAGATGGCAGCCACCGATGCCACCAGCATGTCCAAGGTTGTCATGTCGCGTAAGAAGAGGAAGCTCTACGAGGCGATGCAGGTAGAGCCCGCCCGCCTCCCTCTGCTCTTCTTCTCTGCTTCCCGATCCGTCTTGCTATCTGCAGGAGGAGATTGGACGAGAACCCATCTGGGACATAGCTGTTTTTTTTTTTTAACGAAATGGGGAGTTGATTCTTCTTGCCTCTCCACCACTTGTTTCGCAGATAAGCAAGGAACGGAAGAGGTCGGGTGTGAAGCTCCTGAAGGAAAGGAAGAAGAAGGCAGAGCAGTCCTCGGCGCCGTGACTGAAGGACCCTCCGCCGTCTGGCCGGCGTTGACTAGCATTATTTACAGTCTTGATGAGATATTTATGGGTTCGGAGGACAATCTTCCATGCGATGGAGAACGGGCTCGATTACCCACCTACCCACTTCCTCTTTGATTATCATTTACAGCGCCTCTGATCAAATCGGGCTTTTTGCTGTGTAGCCAGACTCCAAGAATTTTGTTATATTGTAACCAAGCATTATCTTCTTCTTCGTGCCCCGGATCCATGCTACATCTGATTCAGGTTGTTCCAGGCCCAGCACACGGGCACAGGTACACAGAGAGAGAGAGAGAGAGAGAGAGAGAGAGAGAGAGAGAGAGAGAGAGAGAGAGAGAGTGTTGATGGAGCAAGTGTGCGCGATTAATTAGGGCAGAAGGTGGAACTCCATGATTCCAGCAGCCGTTGGACCTCAACCCTGCTCGCTGGAGAAGCGCCTCCCTGCGTCCCTCCCAGATGATGGTTAAATGAGTTGAGATCCGTTGCCCGCTCATGCAATGGAGCGGAACCAGCTCAGTAGCCGTAGCAGGGCGGCGTCCATCACCGGGGATTTCCTCTCGAACCCTGGTAGGCAATCAAACCAAGAACAGAAGAGAACAGAAGCCGATGGGATGCGAGAGATTGTTGCGATCAGGAATCTGCGATCGGCCGCATAGAAAAGGATTCTGATGGATTCTTACCGATATCAGCGGCGACCCTGTTGGCGCACATTATTCCGGAGAAGGCAACCGCTATGACTCCCTGCCCGGGAAAGCAGCTATCTCCCACGCAGTACAGCCCATCGATAGACTGCAGCAAGCCCACATGTTACAGAGAGAGGGAGAAAGAGAGAGAGAGAGAGAGAGAGAGAGGTTCATCCTACTGTGGTGTTGAAAGGCATCCCCAGAAGGCCCTTGGGGATTTGCCGCGGCATCGGGCCGTAGGTGCCGTCCTGGCGAGCAAGAAAACGCCTGTGTGTTCTCGGGGTTCCAACCTGCAAAAGGACCAGACCTTCTCAAGGCGAGGGGGAGCGAGCATGGCGTCGGAGGAGATTGAAACTCTGAGCATCCATTACAATAATTAACGGAGCAAATTAATTAATTAATTATTCACGACCCACATGGGAAAGATGGCATTTTTCAAGAATGGGAATAGAAATTCAGAAATAAATAGACGCAAAATCAGCAGAAAGTGGGAGATAAATACAGAGAACTTTTTCCTTGTTTCTATCTAGCACATGATGGCTGAAGAGATGAGTTGATACCTCTTCGAAAAGTATGGAGCTTTTGAGCCCCGGAAAGAGCTTGTTCTCAAGCCTTGTTATGATCTGGTCCGATATGCGGCGCTTCTTCTCCTCGTACTCCTTCGGGGAGAGGCCCTGGGCCAGTGATCTCTGGGGGTTAGAACTTCACACCGACGAGGAGTCGTTGAAATCCGATCGAGCCCGATTTTAATCTCCCATCCCCGCTTCCGATCCTAAAAAGAAAAGAAAGAAAAGAAGAAAACCTGCCGGGATTCAGAGATCGAAGCGGACCTTCCAATCGTCGATCGAAGACGTTGTGAACACGTGAAGGATGTGGTGGCCCTCTGGAGCCAGCGAGGGATCGAGAACAGTCGGAATGCTCAGAAATATACTCCCGTACGGCTCCTCCAGCCTCTCCCAGTCGTCCTGCGCAGACCCAAAAGAGAGAATCAAGAGAGAGAGAGAGAGAGAGAGAGAGAGAGAGAGAGAGAGAGAGAGAGAGAGAGATTGGAGCTCCTCCTACCTCGAGAACGAAATGGTGGCAGTCCGTGTCGGGAGGGAGGACCTCAGCTTTGACCCCCAGGTGCATGGAGAGGAAAGACGGCGACTTCACATAGATTCTCTGGAAGTTCTCCTCCTCCTTTGGAAGTTCGTCCACTTTCAAAAGCTTTCCTGCGATCCACATACCCATCAGCCGCTGTCACACTCGAAGAAGACCACAGAAGCCGCCCACCCCACTACTGTTCATGCTAGTGACTACGAAGATACAACGAAAATGAAGAAAATGAAGAAAACGACGAAAATCTACACCGAAAGTGTCCCATCTGGTGGCATTTGATATCACGGTCTTGGAGAAGAACTCTCGCCCATCGGAGAGCCGCACCCCAACCTGCGACCCAGATAAAAAATGATGGAACTTGATGACGATCACTGCTCTGAATCTGATCACATGAATGCTCTGAATGGAAGTCTAGCTTGCTTACAGCCTTCCCATTCTCTAGCATGATCTTGGTCACATTCGCCTTGTATAGGATTCTGCTTCCTTTGTCCACTAAACCCCTCGCCAGAGCCCTCGGTATCCTGCCAACACCCCCCACGGGGTAGTAGATCCCCCCGAAATGCCTCTCGCAGAGAACCTGGCCCGGAGAGAGAGCCATGAGAACGAGGTGGGCATGAGAGACCGATGCTGGGGAGACCAATGTTGTTGACTTCTCCCCTCTGGGTCAGCGCTTACCATGCTCGCATTGATCATAGGCGTCTTCATCGCGTTGACTGTGCTCACTATAAAACACTGTGGGCACCAGAAAGTCACTTAGAAGACCAGACGAAAATGGGACTCGATCAAAATATCCGTCATATGTATACATATACATATATATATACACACACATTTATATCAGTATCAATATATACCTACATTTTTAGAGAGAGAGAGATAGAGAGAGAGAGAGAGAGAGCTACCTCGGCATCAATGAAAGAGAGCAACTGAGGGTCTTTAATGTATTTTCGGGCAATATTCCCAGCATTCTGAGGCAAATAATAGGCTGCAAGAGGAGAGCGAGTGCATGTCTGAAGCGGCGGATGCTCAAAGAAAGAGAGTTGCCCAGCAAAAAATATAAGCAAAGTCGAGGGATCACCGAGTGTCAAGCATTCCAGAGGCTTCCTGAAAAACTGCCCAAAGAGGTAAATCGGCTCCTCCAGGGATTTCAGTTCCAGCGAGTTCAGTGCGTTGAAGATCTACTCCATGGATGTAAATAAAAACAATTTATACCCATAAAATAAAAATAGAAATAGAAATAATAAAAAATATAAAAATATATTCAGCGGTGATAATAGACCTTCCAGCACTCGCTGTAAAATCCGAGGACTCCCTCCTCCTCGTGGGGAAACCTGCTGATGAGCTCGGCGGCGAAATCGTCATACTCTCTGTGCACTCGAATAGAGAGATCAGAAGGGAGATGGAAATGGACGGTCGTTGGATCAGGTATGGTCTGCATCCTGCACCCGACCGCTGCCAGCGCTTGAGTGATCAGATTTAAGTTTCCCTGCTTTCACCGCACAAACCGAGAAACATAAACCCACCATCATGAAAGGGCAAGGCAGGTGGAAGATCTTGTTACCATGGTGGATTAAACAGCTACAACAATCGATGATCACCATTTTCAGGCGGCTGTCATGCGCCAATTAGTGGATGGTAATAGAAATGGTGGTCAATCATGGGATGGCTCTGAGTCGATTCTTTTTTTGCTCCAGAAACATGAACAAGCGCGAGAGAGGAGGACCGAACTGATCCCTCATGTGACATTTTCCCAGAACGATACAAAGATGAACTAAATTTATATGTCCCGCAGTATAATATGGGATTTCACACATGATTGTTTAAAAAAAAAACAAAAATCGAACGCTGACATCATGAGCATAATCGAATGAAGAAGATCGTCCAAAGGCGGCTGATTTAGGCCCACCCCCTTGGAGCATTGAACCGATTGAGCAGGAAAGAAGATCTACCCTAAAGGGGGAAAAAAAAAAGGAGAGCAAGAAATCAACTGTATAAATATGTGAAACGAGTGAAAAACATAGGAACTGGGGGTGGGTGTTTTACGAGGATCTTAACGAGGAATCATGAGCTAACTAAGAGAACTGGATAGGATCCAAAACCCAAAAAGCATATCGTCACTGAGAGAGAGAGAGAGAGAGAGAGAGAGAGAGAGAGAGAGAGAGATTATCATCATCCGGAGACCAGAATGAATAAAGAGGGCAGAGGAGATGTGCAAGAAAAACGAATAGGGGGAGAAGAGGGCTCAGACCTTGTCGCTGAATCCGAACATGACGGAGGACCCAACGTCGAAGGTGTACCCATCCCTCTTGTAGTACCCGGAGCTGCCTCCGGGGATGAGATACTTCTCCAGCACCAGCACCCTCGCCCCCTTCGCCGCCAGCTGCGTCGCCGCCACCAGCCCCCCGATCCCCGACCCGATCACGATGGCGTCGTAAATGTCCCCTCCTCCTCCCGCCGCCGCCACCGCCCCCCCCTCCTCTTCCTTCGCGCTCAGAACCCCCGCCATCGCTGTGGGAGTTGCCCCAATTCTCTTCTTCCTGGTTTCGATTCCCCTGCTTCTTTCCCATCCATTCCTCTCTCCGCAGCCCCGTAGAGGAGGCGACCCAGGAGTCTTCGGGCGAGCGATGCCTCGAGGGAAAGCTGCCACTGTCGCTAGGAACTCTACGCTAAGCATGGCTGGAGCCAGTGACAGAAGCGAGAGAGAGAGAGAGAAGGGGAGACTATCTGTACAGGAGCTCAAAATAAAAAAAAACGTGCTTTTTTATTTATCAGCATCTGATTTTGTGAAACCCCACAAAATATCTCACTTCATCGTTTTAACCCCCGGAGAGCTGAAGAAAATGCCGTCAACATCTCGGCATAAATGCTCCCAACAAATACTATTATAGTACAAAAATATTTTCGTCGACGGCATTGCCGCCAAGTAACGAATTCCACCCCATAAATATTACCCAAATTGTTCCATCATTAAACTAAATAGATTTAAAAGAGCCTGTTTTCCAAGCATGGGACCACGCCACGTGCAAAATATTCTCTCCTGCTAAATAATTTTGTCACGTTAAAAATATGCATAAAAGTTTTCAAGAATTACCCCCCCACCCCCCCCTCATTTTTATGACGTAAGCAAACTAATTATTTGAAAAATGATGGCACCCCCTCTCCCTCTCTCTCTCGCTCATCAAATTGGCCCAAGACTGATCCAATCAAATTGGTCCAAGAGTATCAAGGCCCGCTCTCAAACTGGCCCATTAACAAGCTCATAAGGAAAATGGGAAAACAGTAACTGACGCATCATAGTATATTATAATTTTTTTCCGAATAATGAGGGGAATTAATAAAATAAAATAAAATCACTTCCCCCCTGAACTTAATACTTTTCGGCGGTTATTTTGACCGGTCAACCGCATTATATTCTTATCCAAACGACCTTCACTTCTTAGACAGGGGATAAGGGCAGATAATAGAAAAGTCTAGAGAGAGAGAGAGAGAGAAAAGTAGTGAGAGAGAGGGGAGAAACGCTGAGCGGCGGCCACGTGTCATTGCGCAGAAAAAGAAATTGAAAAGAAGGGGGGGGAAATCAGTAACGGCCCGAGTCGAAGGATGGCTTCTACAAGGGCCACGGTTGGGACCAGGCCAACGGCCAGTCAGGAATTTACGAAGAAAACCCTTAAAAGGCCATTAATTGCCTTCCAATCCCCCTTCGTCGTTGGTCGTAGTTCGTCGAGGATGAGGAGACTTTTTTCGTGGCCGGCGCTTTTCTGGTCCTCCGTCTCCTTCCTCCCACCTTCTCTCTATACTGTTACTCTCTTTAAAGGGGACCTCTTTAAGAGGTCGAGGAGGCAGAAGGGAATCCTCACACGCCTCCGCTTCTTCCGCTTCTGCTTCTTCTTCTTCTTCTTCTTCTTCCTCCCTCCCTCTCCCCATCGTCGGCTGTTGGCTCTTCCAGTATACCGGGAGGAGAGAGAGAGAAGATGGAGGGTTCGAGCTGCGTGGGGCTGGTGGCGGTCATGGCGGTGTCGGGGAGCGTCGCCCTGGTAACCGCGCAGCTGCACCGGCGGCTGTCGTCGGAGTTCATGAAGAAGGTCAAGTTCGAGCTGGGTAAGCCCCTCCATTTCCCCCCCATCTCTCTCTCTCTCTCTCTCTCTCGCTCATCTGCCCTTTCTTCCTCTTTCCTTCTTACCCCCGCCGCATTGAACCAGGTGGGTTCCTCCGGTCTCCCACTTCTCCTGTCCTCTCTTTCGTCCTCCCTCTTGCTGGGCGGGCCATTGCCCCCTTTCTCCCCCTCCCTAAAAGCTCACAAGCCGACCTCTCTCTCTCTCTCTCTCGCCCTCTCCCCTTCTCTCTCTCTCTCTCGCGCTAAAGATAACGTCTGATTGCAGCAGGCGGAGGGGAGAGCTGCTGCATGAGAGGGAAGAAGCCGAAGAAGGTGAGGTTCGCCGACGACGTGGCGGAGCCGTCCTCGAACAACGACGAGTACAGGAGACGGCGGTCGGCTGGCGGCGCTTTCTTCAATCCGGCAATCTCCCACTAAGCCGAGGAAGATCCCGCCGCGAAATACTGTACAAAGGAGGCCACCATCGTCTCCCACCCACCCCCCCAAAAGCCCTCCTCTCTCTCTCTAACTATTCTTCCTAAGTTTACAGATTCTTTCCGTCCCCTGTTCTTCCCCGCCATGGATCCCATATTCTTTTTTGTAGATCACCATAAAGGGATCTCCCTGTCTCTCTCTCTCTCGAGCTATCTATCTCCCGATCTCTTTATCTGTCTACCGAAGGGGCCGGCGGCGGCCAATCATCGAGCGTAGAGAGAGATGGGTCGGCACGACACGAGGGGTCGGGATGCTAGGTGGGGGGGTCGAACCAATGGGCATTTGGCGTCCTGTCGGGGACGTTCTTGGTAGGTGGTCTTCATCGGTAATGCGGTTGACTAGTCCGGCGGCTCTAACTCTTGGGCCGGAAGTCAACGGGGAGAGAGCAGTCCCAAGAGGCACGGGTTGGGACTTCGACATCAAGTCCATTCCACAACGTTGGCACACAGGTTGACCCGGTTTTAAGCTTGCATTGACCGGGACAGAAGACACGTGTCGTGCTCCAGGTTGCCACCCTTTTTTAGTAAAAAAATGAATTAAATGTACAAAGGCTGGGGGGGGGGGTTTGCGGAGGTGGTCCAGGTCTCGTCAGCCCATCTCGATGCCTAGAGTAAAAGCCAGCTCCTCACTAGACTCCTTCAAAGGCTCGGACAAGATAAGCTCGTTGTGCTTCAGAGAGAGAGAGAGAGAGAAAAATAGAGGAAAGAAATCACTTGAGAAATAGTATACAACAAATGTACGAAAATGTGAATTAAGAGCAGAACATAGATGGGTTCATCCATCCATTGAGAAAACGGAGATGCTCTACGAGCAATTTTAAATTGAGAGAGAGAGAGAGAGAGAGAGAGAGAGAGAGAGAGAGAGGGATGGAGGGCTCGTGCTGCGTGGGCCTGGTGGCGGTGTTGGGAAGCGTCACCCTGGTACCTACGCATCTCTCTCTCTCTCTCTCTCTCATCTCACCCCCCTTTCCCTCTTTCCTTCTTGGGCTGGCAGCATTGAACCGACGTGGGTTTCCTTCCATTTCTCCTTTCTCTCTCTCTCTATAAACATAATGTCTGATCACAGCAAGCAGAGGCGAGAGCTGCCTGTCTGGGTGGGGGGATCTTTAGCGGCGGGATCTTCTTCCTCCCCTGAGTTGGGGATCACCCTCGTCGGAAAGGAGGGGAGGTGGGGAGAGAGAGAAAGAGAGAGAGAAGAGAGAGAGAGAAAGAGGGAGAGGAGTTCCCAATCGGAGGGCTGGGACGCCTCCCACCTCCGTCGCCCCGCGGGCCAACCTCCACCACCACCATAGTCTCTCCTCCCTCACACTCTAAACTTAAACAACGCTTTTCCCGCGGGAGACTCGCCCCTTCTCCCCTCCTCTTCCTCTCTCTCTCTCTCTCTCTCTTTCTCTCTCTCTTCTGCCTTTCTTCCCAGGAGAGGGAGTGTTCCTCCGATCACCATCCTCCTCCCGGTGATCTTCCCTCTTGGCGATGGTCTCTCTTTAAAAGATCCTACGGCCACCTGAGAGAGCCTTCTTCCTCCTCTTTCTCTCTCTCTCTCTTTCTCCTCCACCGCCATGTCCTGCTGCGGAGGCACCGAAGAGGAGCCCTACACGCAGCCGTCCAACCAGTCGACGACCCAGCCCAACAGGAACAACCCCCATGGTACATCCATCTCCTTCCTCCTACGCCCGTCATTGAGGAGATTTTTATTCTTTGTCCCTTCAGGTGATTACAGAGATTCCAGGGGGCCCACCGCTGCCGCCAGGGGAGGACCGCCGCAGAAGGTACTGCCCATCGAGACGCCCGCCATCCCTCTGCACGAGCTGGGCAGGTTGACTTTCAACTTCGGTCAGAAGGCCCTGATCGGCGAAGGATCCTACGGCCGGGTCTTCCACGCCACTCTGAGCACCGGCCAGCCCGCCGCCATCAAGAGGCTCGATCCCAGCGTCTCCCAGGAATCCGACTCCGAATTCTCCGTTCAGGTCATCGTCGTCATCATCATCATCATCATCATTATCATCATCATCATCATCATCATCATCATCTTCTTCTTCTTCTTCGTCATGCTCCGGAGACTTTTTCAGAATACGACCGCTGACATCACTCACTGTGTGCAGCTGTCAATGGTGTCGAGGCTCAAGAACGAGTACTTTGTGGAGCTCATTGGGTACTGTCTGGAGGAGAACAATAGGATCCTGGTGTACCAGTTCGCGACAAAGGGTTCTCTGCATGATGTTCTTCATGGTATGATTAATGGGGGAGGATCTCGGTCTCCGCTTCCTTCTTCCGTGACTGATTTCCATGGATTCTTCTCTGTCCTGGGTTGCAGGGAGGAAAGGGGTCCAGGGTGCGGAGCCCGGGCCTGTTCTCAGCTGGAGTCAACGGGTGAAGATAGCGTACGGCGCCGCCAGGGGGCTCGAGTTCCTCCACGAGAAAGTTCAGCCCCCGATCGTCCACAGGGACGTCAGATCCAGCAATGTTCTTCTGTTTGATGACTACAGCTCCAAGATTGCCGATTTCAATCTGACGAACCAGTCTCCAGACTCATCCGCACGCCTGCATTCAACCAGGGTCTTAGGAACCTTTGGTTATCACGCCCCCGAGTAAGTCTGTCTCCCCCTTGGTCAACCGAAACTTCCTCTGCATTCTCCCAGTTTGACCTTACCTAAATTTTTAATTTTTTAATTCTTTTCTTTCGGGGGTTGGTTCGTTGCTACCTTACCTGCCAGGTATGCTATGACTGGCCAGTTGACCCAGAAGAGCGATGTCTATAGCTTTGGCGTCGTGCTTCTTGAGCTCCTCACGGGCAGGAAGCCGGTGGATCACACCATGCCCAAAGGGCAGCAGAGTCTGGTCACTTGGGTGAGCATGGGTGTATTGGTTTTCTTTCCCGCCTGTATAGATAGCCATCGATTTGCCTGAAATGTCAACCGGTGGGTCTCTGACTACACACTCTCTGATCGTTGCCTTTCTATCTTTCTTCCTCTGTGAAGGCCACTCCAAGGTTAAGTGAGGACAAAGTGAAGCAATGCGTTGACCCTAAGCTGAACAACGAATATCCTCCAAAGGCTGTTGCCAAGGTCCTTTCTGAAGAGCGGTTGGTTCTTTTGGGGGGTTGAATCTTCATCTAACGGTTGACCTGATCATCCAAGGGTTTTTCCTCCTGCCACAGATGGCCGCGGTTGCAGCACTGTGTGTGCAGTATGAAGCAGATTTCCGACCTAACATGACCATTGTCGTCAAGGCCCTCCAACCCCTCCTCAACTCCAGAGCAGGGCAGGATCATCACGCGTGAACTGACTGACAGCACTTCGACAGCTGCCCCTTGAGGTCCTCCCTCCTGTGCTCTGGGTGGGTACGGTCGGAACCGCCATATCTTATATCGAGCAGCATTTTCTTCTTCTTTCTTTTTTTTCCTCCTGTAAAGACACCGGTTATGCCGCCCTTCATTGGTCGGAGAATAGACGCGAAAAGCTTCCGCATAACCATTCTCGCCATCGGTTGAGCCAAACTTGGTCCGTATGAGATCTCCAAGGACGCCATCATACCATTTCGAGGAAAGCTCTTTCTCCAAAAAAAAAGGTCAACGGGTAAATAAATCTGTACACGACTTACTTTCTTGTCCGATGGAGTGAACGAAGCCAAGCTCCTCCACTTCATGTCGGCGGCAATCCCCCCCGGTCGACTTGAAGGATCGATTGATCCCTGGAAAAAAAAAAAAAAAAAAAAAGAAACCCAGAAAGATGCGGTTAGTCTGAGAGAAGGGACTTTCTTCGTCAGCGCTTATCCGGGGCGCGCCACGTGGAGGCTTGCTGGGATGCCGTGGGCCCTTTTTCTTGTCGGTTAGTGCTGGCCTCGAAGAGACGAGGCGCACGTTCCCGGTGCGTATCGTCTAACAAAGCGGCTGACTTTAAAAAACCTGAAGAGCAGCAGCCAGCCACCACTCGGCGGTAACGTCACCAGAAGACTTTGGACTGACTAGACGTGCGAAGGCGGGTTAGCGTATCAAGCTCACCAACAGGGATGATAAAAACGGATCCCATCCTCCCCCTCAAGAACTGGGGGCTTCTCTTCCTCTTCCAACTTTGGCTCTTTCTCTCTCTCTCTATCTCCCTTGATGTCTCTGTAGTGATCACCTCTCTCTCTCCACGACCCCCATTCCCTCCCTCCTCCCTTCACGGTCTCCACGCCATTCTGTGAACTGTTTCTCTGTAAAGCCTAAACTTAGCATCTCTCTCTCTCTAGGATACTGGAAATCCCTAAGTGGAGCCGGCGGAGGAGGGTGAGGGTTCGCAACGGGCGTCTTGGAAACCGTCGTCAACGCCGGCTGGAAATAAGGAAAAATCGGGGAAAGGCGGAAAAGGGGGCCGTGGCCGACGGAAGAGCACCACCACCACAGAACCCAAAGGCGGAAGAGAGGCGTTGGCTGCACTTGCTCCACCGCTTTCTCTCTCTCTCTAGTTTTAGCTTGTTGATCGTCTTCATCTTCCTCTCCTTCGTCCTCCCGCGGGGGAGGCGCCAATGCCGGGGGTGGCCCCCTTCCTCTGAGCAACCAAAACCCCGGGGGAGGTCGTCGCCGCCGCCGAAGAAGCAGAATCCGGTTCGGTTTCCATCTTTCTGCCAATCCAAATCAGTTTCGGCGATCGCGCCGCCGGAGGAAACGATGGGGCGTCGGCTGGTCGGCTGACCGGTGCCGGATTTGGGACACAATGGCTCGTCGCCGGCCGATCGCGAAGAGAGCGACGGCGCCGGCGGCGAGTTCCCTTGAGACGGCGCCACCAGCTTCTCCGCCTCCGCTCCAGGCCCCGCCCAACACGCCTTCCGGGGTGAGCCAGCCTCCGCCGATCCTTGTGCCGCCCGAGCGGAGGCAGCCGGTGCTGCTCACCGGGCCTCCGCGTTCTCGTGGCGCGCTGTGCGCGGAAGTGGCCGGCGGCACGGCGGCGGACTGCGCGGCGGTCTGCTGCTGCTGCCCCTGCGGTATCTTGAACCTGCTGCTGCTGGCGGTGGTGAAGTTGCCGGCAGAGATGTGCCGGCAAGCTTTTCTGAAACAAAAGAAGAAGATGAATGCGGCCACCGCGGAGAGGAGAAGGAAGAGCGGGGGCGGCGGGAGCAGCGCGATCACTCGGTTGGGCCTCCTGGAGCCAAAGATCGGGAGCGCGGAGGACGATGAGAAGGACGATGTACGGATCATCTTGGGCAGCGGACAGATGGTTCTAGGTCCAGGAGTGAAGGGGATGCTGCTGGGGTGGCCGGCCGACAAGTCGCCGTCGGTGGAGGTCTCGGAGATGGACAGGGAGATGTGGTCCCACTTCTACGGCGCTGGATTCTGGCGGAGCCCCTCCCAGAGGGACGCCTGACGGCAGTCGAGCGCGGTGGTGATACCAATACCGGCCCTTCACGGACAGAAAGGAGACGATGCAGTAACACCGTCAACATTTCTCTCATCGTCCAACATTTGGCTTCTCGCTTCTTCTTCCTTCTTCTTCTTCCTCCCTCCGTCAGAGATCTATGCCGATTCTTCTCCGGTGATTGCTCATCCGCATCAGAACGAGAATCGTCCAAATTTCTTCATCTCTTGTTCTCTCTTCATCATCTTACACACAATCTGATCAAACAATCGCCGCTGCTTTTCCGGCCAGTTAAGAGAGTATGGTGTGGACGCAGCACGATTCTTCCTGCTCTGATCAAACGATCGCCAGATCTTCGCCGGCCAGTCTCCAGAGGGGGGATTCTCATTAATAAAGAGGGAGGAAGCAAGCAGTGTACCTCCGCGATTCTCCGACCCCTCCCTGTCCCTCCGATTCTCCCCCCCTGAGGCAGATAGCAGAGCGCGAGGGGACGCACGCCGCTGCAGTAATGTGAGCAGCAAGAAATCAAACCATGGAGGAGGTCGCTGTGACGCAGTCTCCGGCATCTGTGGCGCCCCCGATTCAGCAACAGTGAGGAGCGACTCTTCGAAAGACGCGCCATGTACGAGCTCCTCCCTCCGTTATATCAGCTCTCTGGGAAGGAGCTCCCGTCGGCACTACCCAACAAGGTTCTCGAATTGGTCGTGGGGTTTGTTCTGAGCCCGCCAAAATTCCTCGCCCCTTCTCCACACGGCTAGTTGACTCATTGTCGTTCGTCCCGACGGTTGACTCTCCGTCGATCGAAATTATCGTACCAACCCAAAGCTCATTACTTATTGCTCAACTGCCTTATTGGATATTTCTGTAAATACCATTTCTACTGATCGATGCTATCATAAAGTACCTTAAATTTTTATTTACATACATACCGTCCTAACGAGGAAAAGAGGAAGGGGAGCAGGAACTGATATACATTTCAAATTTTATTTTATATAGAGGGTGTGCGTACTATACAAACAGGCCCCCGTAGATTGTTAGTGGGTGCGTTGCCCCAATGGGGCCCACTTTCGCCTTATGGTCATCTAGGCCCAATAGGCCAATACGCCTAATTTCTCTTCTGATTTCCTTTTTTTGGGGGGGGGGGGGGGGAGAGAGAGAGAGAGAGAGAGAGAGAGAGAGAGAGAGAAACGGCCCCGTTTTGATATGGTGGAGTCCGGCCCGAAAATTCTGATCATGGTTCTTCCAAATTTTCCTTAAAATTAGAATTCCGAAATTATGTAATATTATATATATATATATATATTTAGAGAGAAAGATGCTTTAGAGAATTACGGGATTGGTTTCTTTTACGTCAACGAGGGGGGCTGATTGGGCCTGTGGATTGGCCCGAATGGGTTTTAAAATGACTGGTCCGTGGGCCTTGCAAAAAGCCTGGGGTCCGCGGGGAGGACATATCAAACACCGGGCGGTGACGAAGTCCTGGCCAAATGTCTTCGATAGGCGCGGTTAAGATGACCTCATTATTTTTTCACCTCCTCCGGTTGACGTTTAGTACTATATAAATTCAGAGTAGAAATGTGGTGCAGAGATCGAATAGGGACGTAAATGTAAATACTTGTTTGCTAAGGCTATATATATGGCTTCTTCATACTTTTTCCCCTTCGGCTGCAAGGCGCAGGAAGAGGCTCTAGAGAGAGAGAGGAACGCGCTCGTTTCCTCTTCGGCCATCGCTTTCCAGCCTACGGTGTCCGCTCTCTCCCATTCGCGTGCCGGTGCCCTGCTGGTTGATTACGGCGGTGGCGCCACGAAAGTCTCCGGGGTAGTTTGATCGCGCCGGTGAGCGAAAATTTTGTTCGATCTCATTAGTTGACGGCGGCCGATTATTGGAATCATGGACTATCTCTGGTAGGAAAAGGGGGGAAGGTGAGAAGGGGGAAGGGGAGGTATCTTTTCCGTTAGGTGCGTTCTCCATGCTTATCTAGATGCTTCTCGTTGATTCTGTGGCCCTGACAACGGGGGATCTGGCCTGCAACGATTTGTTGTAATCATTAGATCGTTGATTCTGTATCCCCTTTCTTATTATCATTTTACCTTCAATTCCATCCCGCGATTGCGTGCCTTTTCATGCTGAATGACGTTTCCGAGATTCTCTCTGCTAGCTTTTGAAAGGGAATGATTTCGTTATCCTATGTCATAGGCTCGAGCGCGTTTCTGTCTGTTTGATTGCCTGGTTAACGGATTGAAAAATTGCCAAATCATTCTCGTGATAGGTGATTTATTCCGTCAATGTTTATTTCTGTTTGAGTTGTCAATTTTGGGGCCGAAACTGATTCATGTATTTTTTGCGTTCGTGTTTATACACCGGGGATCTAATATGTATGGAACTCCTTGTTACACGTTCTAAGGCAGTGGAAACGATGAACACTTGGATATGTCGTCAAATTTTTGGCCATAATTTGCGTCATATATCCTTTTCCAACAAATTGTAGATCGAGGACCTAATATCTGTCAAACAGAGGTTACTGAGACATTTTTTATAATTCTTTGGTTCCTATTTTTGATTTTTTCTTTGATCGTCATTTCGAACGTTATGATGGTCATAATGAACGCTGGGTGTTTGTCTCTGCTTAACCTCTATTCATATATATTTTCAGGTGTGCAGATTGGTTCATGGACAAGACGGTGATAATGGAGAAGCTCTCATCGGCTGCTGCATTTGTGGAAGGAGGTATACAAGATGCTTGTGATGACGCATGTAGCATATGCCTCGAAAATTTCTGTGAGAGTGATCCTTCAACGGTAAATTTTAGCTTGTCTTTTCGATGTGGAATGCCTCTTGAGTTTAATTTGAGTTATAGTCACTATAATTTTAGCAGTTTTTACCTGATGATGCTAGTGTCTTCTGATAATCCTATTTTTCTTTCACTTGGTGCAGGTGACAGGGTGCAAACACGAGTTTCATCTCCAGTGCATTCTGGAATGGTTCGCATTGGCTTTATACATGCCACACTTTCTCCTTGATTTCTCCGCTTACTATCTTGACTAGCTACCAGATTTCTTCTGGTTGTCATGGTTTAGATGCTAATTGATGGTTCAGTTTTGGGACAGTTGTTTTCTTTCTTGTTATATTGTGTCTCAGCAGGTTAATTCCCACCTTTTGAGAGCTATGTTGGATTAATTCAATTGCCTAACATTATTTATAACATGCGTCTAGATAGTCTTTTCCGGTCTATAGGTTTTACTGTTTGATGTTTTCGAGGGTACTGCCCTCTCCTAGGTATCTTAGACCAGTTCAGTCGTCTGACAATTATTGATGGCAATTCTTAAGGTGCTTTTCCCATATTAGTGATCACTTTCTCAGACTATATCTGCGCTTTATCCCTTTTAATCAATGACAAATGATAGTGGCTGTTTTAATTTGGAAGGGCTCATCAATCAGACACTTTACATACATTTTATCATTTAACGATTACATGTCACTTCCAGAAAGAATGTTTTTTATATATTTAAATTATACGGATTGATGATATAGGACCATTCTATCCAAGATTTTTAAAGAGATTTCTGATCATCCGAATGAAAGACGATGGGGAATCTAGTGGATGAATTACGGATCAAATGTACCTCACCTGTGGAGTACCCAATCTATCTTTAATGTATGATTGGATTTTCTCAGAATCCTAAACATGTTTCTCCAGTCATAAGTTTCTTCTTTCTCATCTTGTAACGTGAGTCAGCACTTCTCATGTCATAAGTTTCTTCCATCATATGATGTAATACACCATTTACTAGATGAGTTGGATTATCTGATATATGGGTCCTAGGGTATTTCCACAGTGAGCATGGAAAATTAGAAGACTCTTTTAAGAACACTTGGGATAGGCTGAGTGAAGATTCTCACGTCCCTTGCTCTTTTTCTTCGGTGAAGTGATGGCATCTCTGATGTGTTGCTGTTTTAACGACTTTAGGCTCCCTGCATTCTGCTCTTCGAATGGAAAAGTCTTTTCTGTTTGGCTGAAGACATTTCTGGGATATCTATAGCCTATTTTTAGCTAGACTAAGATTGAATCGCCTACCCTTTATATATAGCCTTCCTCAGCAAGTTAAGTTTGTCGACAATTACCTTGCTGTTTTTGTTGATCGATATCACATAATATTCTAATCCTATCCTCTGAGGAGGCGAATAGGCATGGAGTTGACATAGAGCCTATGATCTTGATAGCGACAGAAACGGTTGGTAGCAAAAAACAAGAAAAAAGTGCCAAGAGGCAAGGCAATTAACAGATGTAATTGCCAAGACAAGAGGCCTCGACATTCATCGTGGGAAGGTAGACATCAGACTGACATTTCACTGGATGTTTGGTAGAAAAATCGTTTTTTTCGTTAGAGCCTTTGGCCTGTCATGGATTCACTGTGATCACAATAGGAGATAATGACCTTGCCGTGCCAAAATAATTTCCTCTGAACTGTGTGTATAGTACTCCGACATCATTCCAGAAACTATAGCTGCATCAAAGAGATCCATATCTCAAAGTTGGTGCTTGCTGTCAAGGACTATAAAATGTGGGAAGTTAAGTTATTCATCATAATTTCGAAAACCAGTGCACCCTGCGTTATTCATGACGTTTTGTGCTAAATAAAAGGGAAAAGTTATGTATTAGGTGATGTGCTTTCTGGAATGGATTCCGAGTCACAGTTCTTCATCTCTGAGAGATGATTTTTCCTCTTGGTAACAAGCTCTCGTTTTCTCTTGTCAATCTATTTGTAGGTGCCAGAGGAGCTCCCAATGCCCGATGTGCTGGCAGCTGATCACTTTGAAGGATCCTACGAGGTTTGCTTCATCTGCCATATTCATCTCTTTCGCTATCATCAATCAGTTGGTTGGTCACTTAATCGGATACAACTTTTTTTCTTGGCCCCCCGTTTTCTTCTTCTTCAGCCAAGAGCTTCTCGAGGCGGTAGAGAGGGAAAGGAGCTTAAGGTTCAGTCAGCCACGGGGTACCACGGCCTTGTTCCATCATCCTGTCGTCGGCGATTTCGAACTGCAACACGTAAAAACCCTTTCTCTCCACCCCTCCCCCGTTCTTCAACGTCATCAATCATCATCATCATCATCATCATCGTCATCATCATCTTCATCTGCAAGTACTTGTTGTGGTCCTCGGCAGTTGCCGGTGGGGGTAAACGACGCAGAGCTGGAGGAACGGATCATCCAGCATCTGGCCGCCGCCGCCGCGATGGGGAGGACCCGCCACCTGGGCCGGCGTGACGGCGGCCGCCGGAGGCCAGCCGGCGGCCAGGGCCACCATCCGCAGTTCCTGGTCTTCCCCGCTCACCCCCACTACCCTCTTCCCCCTTCCTCCGAGGAGAGAGAAACCGACGGCGATCACCCATCTGTCGGCGCCTCCTCCGCTGCCAGCCCCTCCCCTCCTGCGCCGCCGCCGCCGCCGCCGCCGCTGCCCAGTGGAGGAACCCAGGAGTCGTCCTCTTCCTCATCCCGGCCATCCGCCATGAACTGGTACGCCATGTTTTTTTTTTTTAACTGTAGTGACTTGTTCTGGATCTGATTCTGATTAATGGCAGGAATTCTGGGGGGCCGGGGCCGTCGTCGGAGCTGCAGTCCTTCTCGGAGAGCCTCAAATCTCGGCTGAACGCGGTGTCTGTGAGGTACAAGGAGACGATCACGAAGAGCACGAGGGGGTGGAAGGAGAGGTTCTTCTCGCGGGGCTCCTCCGTGTCCGACCTCGGCTCGGAGGTGAGGAGGGAGATCAACCAAGGCATCACTACCGTCTCCCGGATGATCGAGCGCCTCGACTTGCGCGACACCCACCCCCCCCCCGACGATGGCGCCGCCGCCGCCGCCGCTTCCTCCTCATCCTCCAGCGGGCCGACGGCGGCGGCGGCGGCGGCGCCGGAGAAGAGCGGCGGCCCCGGGTCGTCGTCGTCGGTGGCCGCCGCCTCCGGTCTCTGAAACTCGACGGGTTTCCGTTCAGAGGAGGTATGTATGTCTGCCCCTCGCTATCTTCTTCTCCTTTTCTTTCCTTCTCTCTCTCACGACTGTGCCGCAGGCAGCGAGCGAGGGTTTAGTTTGATCCTCTCGCTTCCACGGTGAGAGGGAGAACAAGAAGGAGAAGAGGACACTCGACGCTCTCGGTTCTGTGTAAATATTTCGCCGGAATTTATTCACCGTGTTTCCCGAGAAACCCGCCCTTTTGAAAAATATGATATATATATGATATAAATCACTAAATGTCTTATTTGCCGTTACGATCCCTGCTAACCGAGTTGGGTTTTCCTGTGAGCCTGGACGTGGCAAGCGAGCGGGCCCCATCTGAAATCCACCGTTGGGTCTTGCCGCTCGTGTATCTGGCCGTCCACCAGCGGTCAGCGGTCTGACCAGACGGCACGCGAGAACACTTGTCGGGAGGTACTTCTCTCTCTCTCTCTCTCTCTCTCGCTAGGTGTGTGTGTGTTAATTGAGATGGCAGAGAATAATTACGGGGGGCCTTTTTGGAGGTGGACAATGACCTTATTGACCCCAATCGGAAGTCCCGTGGGCTGATAGGGGATGGTATGACTGGTAAAAGCATGCTCCCTTTTTCCTGCGGCGGAAGAGCAGAGCCTACGTTTCCCCCCTCCACTAGATCACGGGAGTACACACAGAAGTGAGAGAAGATATATCGAGAGAGGAGAGAGAGAGAGAGAGAGAGATGGCATCTGGGCCGTGCATGTAGGACACAGTAGAGAGGGAGAGCTGTGAATCCCTGTTTTTTCGCCGCAAGCATCGCCTGCACGCTGGGCCCTGTCTTCAGCTCGCCTCGACGGAGTTGGCAATCTCTCTCTCTCTCTCGCTGGCCCTGGACAGCGGAGGGAGGAGAAGGAGAAGAAACAGGCAGGAGCCGGGGAAGAAAAGGAGAAAGGAGGGCACAGGAAGCACATTTGCCGCCGGCGATGGGGACCCGCGGCGCCGCTGCCTTGCTCCTCCTTATCTTCTCCGCATCCGCATTGCCTTCCAACTACTCCTCTTCTTCAAGAAGCTCCTCGATGCTGGCGGCGCTTCTGGACTCTCCGTACACGGAGCTGGCGGAGCTGGTGGAGAAGGCCCTCCTCCTCCCGGAGCTGGAGGCCCTGGTGGGCAAGCACAACCTCACCATCTTCGCCCCTCTGAACGAGGTCCTCCACCCCGAGCTCCGCCGCTTCCTCCTCCAGCTCGGCAACCTCCCGTGCCTCCGCGCCCTCCTCCTCTCCCACCTCCTCCCCCTCCGCCTCCCCTCCGCCGCCTGGCCCACCGGCGCCGGCGCCGTCCCCCTCCTCTCCCTCAACCCCTCCCACCGCCTCCTCCTCAGCCGCCGCCGCCGCCGCCTCCTCCTCGTCGACCTCGCCGCCGTCGTTCTCCCCGACGCCTTCCTTCTCCCCGATGGCGTCATCCACGGCCTCGACCGCCTCCTCGTCCCCCTTTCCGTCCAGCAAGCCTTCAACCGCCGCCGCTGCCAGCGATGCCCATCTCCTCCTCCACGTCCGCCGCCGCCGCCGCTCTGGTGGTGACTCCGTCGCCGGCGCCGGGGCCGGCTAAGGGCGGCGGCAACAGGTGGAGCGGGAGGCGGCGGGTGAGGAGCTTCATGGATGCGCTGGTGCAGTACGGGGGTTACGGGGAGATGGCGGACGTGCTGGTGAACCTGACGGCGGTGGCGGCGGAGATGGGTCGGCTGGTGGCGGAGGGGTACGTGCTGACGGTGCTGGTCCCCAGCGACGAGGCGATGGGGAGGGTCGCCGCCGGCGAGCGACTGAGCGAGGCCGGCGCGCCGGAGAAGATGGTGTACTACCACCTGATAGCGGAGTACCAGACGGAGGAGAGCATGTACACCGCCGTGCGCCGGTGGGGGAAGGTGAGCTACGAGACGCTGCGGGTACCTTACCGGGTGTCAGCGCGGGAGGCCGACGGCTCCGTGAAGTTTGGAGGGGGCGGGGGAGCCGCCTACCTCGTTGGCCCGGACATCTACACCGACGGAAGGATCTCCGTGCAGGGCATTGACGCTGTGCTCTTCCCCCCGCCGGAGGAGGAACGGCCTCAGGCGGCGGCGGCGAAACCCGCCGTCAAGGCAAGGAGAGATCAGTCAGCGAGCAGTATCCTCGTTAATCCCTCTCTTCCCTTCCCTTCCCTTCCCTTCCGCTCTCTGCATGCATGCTCTGGCATCTTCTTTTTTTTTTGCTTGAAGATTTCTGTTTTTCCTTAAAAAAGTCAACTTTTTTCAGAGCTCTTGGCGTATCATCTCCGGGTTCTGCATATTTTTTGGTCTCTCGGCGTATCAATTCTTTTTAGTTCTTTTCCGAAGGATAAATGACCAGTTTGGGATGTTCTTCGCTCACAATTGCTCTGGGTTGGGATGATGATCCGATTCAGTGGGAGTCCCTAGTCACTGTTTCTGGTTTTCTTCGGGGAGGACGAGTGGAACAAGAGAGTGGGGGCTCTTTGCCATTGTTTCTGGTTTAGGGTTCTTATTTTCTTGAAGAAGGAAGGCTGGGGCCGACCCTTGGTCTCTCTCTCTCTCTCTCTCCTCTGGTGCAACCGCCCTCAGTTCCCCATCGCCGTGGAAACCTCCGGATCATGCGGGGGGAGAAGAACCCCGCCAGTTCTCATAAAACCCTCGAGCCGTTGACTCAATTCCACCTCTCCCTTTCTTCTCTCTCTCTCTCTCTCTTTCTCTCTCTCTCTCTCTCTCTCTCTCTCTTTATGGGAGCTCTTACGGTGGACTCTCTGCGGCAGGGAGGTTGATGGAGGCGGCCTGCGGAGTGTTTGCCGCGGTGGGGTGGCGGTGGAGTTTCAGCGCCTGCCGATGATCAGAAGTGAGGGGACTCCAGAGCTGGCGCAGAGTTGCTTTCACATGACAGACCGCAGCGAGGCGACGACGCTTCTCCTCGTCCAATGAAATATACGAATATATCTAGTTCTATATATGTATATGGTCTTCCTCCTCGACCTGAAGCTTCTCTAGAGAGAGAGAGAGAGTAATATTATTACCAGGTATTTGTGAAGCTCGAATATAGGTGATGAAAATTGGAATGGTGGCGCAGGCAACTTTGGGGAAGATGTGTGAGTAAATATGGTATTTTTATGAACACTCGACCGTGAACCAGTGCTGTTTGAACGCCAGAAACTAGTCTCTCTCTCTCTCTCTCTCTCTTCACACAGTCACACAGACAAGCAACAAGAGGAGAGCTTGGAGGCAGGGTCAACCTTTGATGGGGACCTGAAAATGGGCGGGCTTGGGGAAGCTGAGGGGCTTCCGGGCCTTCGTCTTGCCTTCAGAAGACGCCGCCTCCCTGCGACGACCCACCAGGTCAACGCCGTCGACTTCCCCCGGCGGCAGCCCCCAGGTTGACCTCCGAGTTGACTTCTCGGGAACCGCGGCGGGTCGGGCCACGACTCTAGCCGCTTCCGGCGAGGTTCCCGCCGTTAAATCGGCACCGGCGGCGATGGAGGAGGTTTTGTGGCGTCCCAGTTTCGGCGATCTCGGACGAGTCGTCGGTATCTGCCGCATTCAGCACTCACCGTCAAACAGACCGAGAAATCAATGGATAGCATCAGTGTGGAGAGAGAACAATAAATATTCATCTATATCGAGAGAGAGAGAGAGAGAGAGAGAGAGAGAGAGAGAGAGAGAGAGAGAGAGAGAGAGAGAGAGAGAGAGAGAGATTATATTTAATATTGCACTCAAGCAAAAATTGTGATCTTGGGATAGAAAGATTATTATTTACTTGTAGAAAAGTTTGAGTTGGAGTGGCAGATTTCTAAGGTATCTGTACTCAGAAAAATATACAGCTTAATATCGAATAATTTCTGCGGGTCAACTACCTACCTTTTTCAGTTCAACCTTCGGCGGGGGAGGCTCTCTGTAGAAGCTTGGCATGGGCGCCGCCTTGAATATCAATCGCTTCCTGAGCTCTTTGATCTCGGCCTCCTGGCTCTCCTACACCACCCAAAGATAGCGGGAAAGTCAACTATCCCCGCTACGCGGAGTCCAAAAGCAGGTTCTCCTCGAGGAGTGTTGGAGTCAGCAATTGACCTTTGACCTCGCCTCCAGGTCGGTTTTCTCCGCTTCTATCGCCTGAAACTTCTCCTCCAGCCTCTGGAAGAACTGCGGCTCACGTTGAAGATTAAATATCACCTAAATTAGAAACTATCCCTAGATAAACTCCACCGGAAAAAGATGTCGGGAGTAAATGATATACACACCTCCTTCCGTTTCTCTGCACGTTCCTCCGACCTGAAAGAGAAACCAGAGCCACCGTTCTTTCCCGGCGGCGGCGGCACTGGAAGAACAGCGCCTCTGCATGGGGAAGACGGCGTCATCCAATCCACATGAGTGCAATAATTTTCCAATCTCCAAGTTTGCACAGCGAAATTTAGATATGAACAGGGCATCTAATTTACTTCCATCTCATTTGAGATGGGTAAATAGAGTGGGAAAAAAGAGAAAAGAAAAGGAAACATGTTGCATCCCTCGGGAGAAATTACCGAGGAGATTCAGATGCATCAGACCCGAGAGCCGCACGTGCTGACCCATAATCCTGGGAGCCCAAACCAGGATGATTTATATGTTCGGGCCCAAGAGGAAGGATGGGAAGAGTAAGCAGAGGCAAAACTGACAGTTGATACCACTATTAAATCTGCAGAAAGGGAGTGTAGCTTACCGAGTATGGAAGGTTGCTCAGGGTTGGGCCCGCCCCTGCACTCAAATCGCAAAATCAGGCACGCACCTAGGAGATTGGAGAACGCAAAGAACCTATGTTTTATTCAGAAGATGCAGCGACTTCGTTAACTAACGAAGTGGTCACCGTTTGTTTCAGGCTTCTGCTGCTTCCACCCGGTGGTACCCCTGTTCTTGCCGGCGACCGGAATTCCTTTGGTTGAGAGAGGAAGAGCCGCTCCCACGGTCCAAGGGACCATCTCTGCGGCGTTCTGTTGCAGTCGACCCCGCTTGTCTGAAGCGGGCTTCTGCAAAGGCATTGAAGGCATCAATCACATTCGTCTTCAATCACCGACCGGATCGAGCGTCGAAGAGAGATATCTATGCATACACACCTTTGCTGCCTCGATTTTCGTTGTGATCGCAGAGATCCCGCCCCCAATTTCACGCGGGAGGAGACCATCGACATTTACAGAGTCCGCCGGTGCTGGATTTCGTTTCCAGGCGCCGGCGTCGTTTAGATTAGCACGCCGCCCGTTCGTCTCTGAAGCATTCTCAAGAGCAGCGTTCGCGTGCTCCACCTGAACATCATCATCAGCCTCCATCACCAGGAATCGAGCACGCTTCGTTGTCCTGCAGTGACTCAGTTCATGGATCAGACGACCACCTGGAAAAATATACGCACTATCGATCAGCTCACCTTCCTGCTCCGATCGAGCAACGCGGTCGCGTCCACAACGCAGAATTCACCTCTCCGCGACGCTCTGCGGGGGAAGCAAAAGCAAAATCACTGGATCAAAGCTTTCCAAATGCTCCACCCGCGCTCGATTGGAACCGAAACAGAAGAAAACCGGAACAATCCACTGGTCACCACCCCTCGGCCACATCAGGCGAATTCCACAACAAGGCGAACGAGAAACAACAAAGAAAAACTATATTCCACGAGCAGAACCAGCAGTAGCTCCTACCGATGAACACAGAGAGGCCTCCAGCCGCTGCCGTAGATCTTCGCCAATCTCCTCCCTCCCTCTCTCTCTCTCTCTCTCTCTCTCTCTCTGACTGAGGAGCTGGAAGAGGAGAGCAAGCAATGGAGAGCCCGGCCAATGCTTATGGCGGGAGGACACTGACGGACATATTTACGCCGGAATGCTATTGAAAGATACCGCGGACTTCCGAAATCACCCTTTGTCTACTGTTCAAAAGGAGGGGAAGGGTGTTTTAGGCAATTACGAGCACACCAACCGTCTCGGGTTTCCCGTTGCTTTCGCGAACGGATAATAGTGCACTATACGGAGGTGCGTCTTGCGGTAACTACACTCTCATCTAGAGCGACCGGACGAGTATCGACCGTCGGATCAGCAGAGGGCGGCTCCCAGCTGGCGGCGCTAGCTAGCCCCCGCGCCAGGTGGCGGACAGGGCGTCCCTTTCCCAATAGGCATCTCCTCTTCTGGGAGGTGAACGGTCCGATTTTTGGCCAGAATCTAACGGTTGAGGTGTCCACTTCCGATTGGACATACAGCAAACCACCATCGCCCTCTCTTTTTCTAGGCACACGTGCCGACATTTTTAGTAATCACCTACGACTTATTTTTTTTTAATACTTCAAAATAAAAGGGAAAGTCCTTTTCCTCCTATTGGCCGGTGGCTGGTCTCCGGTGAGGATTGAGGATCCAACTCTCTTTTGACTTTTAGATTTACAAATGGGTCAGGTCAACTAATCTAGCAGCCTCTAAGAGGGTCAACCGTATTTGATGGGTCAATCTATAAATTGAGCACATAAATGGCATGCGTAAATTATTTATTTTTAGTACTGTTTTATCGAAACCCAGCCCTCTTATGTGCTTTTCCTTGGACATCTCTACCAGGACATCTAAATGAGCACAAAAATGGTATGGATATTGGTCAACCCCCCAATTTTTTTCTTACAAGTGCAGGTACTTGACACAAATGACAGACATTCTCACTCAACAATTTTAGTGTTCAACACCTGAATTTTGGTTTACAATCAAACATAAACATTAGGCTATAAACTGAGTAGAATTTACTATACAAGGAGACGATGAATGAGCGAAACTAAAGCTAAAGGGGGGGAAAATAAAATTAATGATGGGCTTCTAACAATCCGTTATGTGATGATCTTTCTGTGAGTTGTATGAGGTAACAAAATAATCAAAATATTTTGAGGTATTGAAGGAGGGGCTTAGTCAATTGCCTACGGTGGTAGCAAAGATATTTTCAATTGAAAATACAATGAAGGAGATAGTACTAAGAGTGACCCAAGTCTGACAATAACCAATGGGCAGACAAATGACCCCGCCAAGGCATGAAGATGGCTTGACAACTTCTCGAGGGCCCAGGCTATAGAGATAGTAAGTCGTCCCTAACAAACTTCGTTTGAGTAAGAGATAGGTGCCTCAAGCACAGGACTGAGAGCTGTCCTAATGCGACAATACATGGCCACAGCTGATTTTAGCCAGAGTCCTCTCACCTTATAATGCCTTTATGCCTAATATACATAAGAGAAATAATACTTGTACTGTTAGTCGTCCAGAGAGGCATCACTTGTTGGCCCATTATTTTTTTTAATCTATACTGACCAGCTCAACTTGAAATTTCGCTTGACTCAGTAGCAAGTGCAGCCAGAGTAGCAAATATGGTTAGCAAAACTTCTACCCTTGTTGAGCCGATGCCCTGTCCCACCTACCCGCATCTTCCAATACTCAACAGTCCTCACCATACAAAACATAGTCCAAGAAGCACAGGAGGATCTGAAATTGCAACGAATACAAGAAGACATCAAGCAATGGTAGCCCGATTGGCCCAAGGTCTTCACCAAGGTCAACTAGTGATAAAGGCTGTCTGGTGATACCTTCGAATTCTCCATTTATTCTGTAATTGCTTAAGGAATACCATGATGGGCGCCAGGAGGACATGTTTTGGGATAGACTGAAGCTGCGGCAAAAGGCTTACATGTGAAGCTGCGAGGTATGACAGCAAACTAAGTATGATTCTCTTTCTCCTACAGGGCTGCTGCACCCTCAAGAGGAAGGTGGGACTCCAACAAGTGTGAGGGTTCCCTACGTATGCCAGCAAACGAAGGAGAGCGGGATCCCAGTCCTATTTCTCATCTCTCTTCTTCTTGTTCTGTCTTAAACTCTACTCCGGCAGAAGCACCGGGGTCGTATCACCGTTCGTAATAATAGTAAGTTTGCTTACTGAAATGAAAAAAAAATTGAGACACGTAACCATGCAACATCAAAGTAGAAGCTTATGCTAACATAGCAAAGATATTAGTATGGTATAGTACCCACAACTTGAGCACTGTCAAAATTATATCTTCACCATCCACTGCCATCCCTTCTATTAACATAACCAGAACAGGAGAAATATGGGCCAAGTGTTGGAAGAAAAATACACATGCATTTTAGCAGCAACTAAAATGGCTTCCAAATCTGCAGATTTTAAAAACAGTTCAGTAAGATTGTGCGTCTGTAGCTCTTAAACTGACTCTTTCACTCATTATTATGATGATATCTTACACAGCCATACGCTTAAAACCTATGTGCATGAACATTTGAGTCTGTCATCGTTCTATACTAGGAACTCTAACAGCACCAAGGAGTCGGCGGATGAAGATGCACACGATCAGAGGAAGTAACAAAATGGGGAGTTCTGTGTTCATCCTTCACGGTATAAGACGATTAGGGCATTTTACTATACCTTTTCTCTGTAATGTCCAGTGAGGATCTACACAAACTCAATAAATGAACAGTAGAAAGTCGACCAGGCCATTGATCTCTTCCAAAAGCTAAGGAAATCTGTGATATTCACGAAGAGAAATAAGAGTCACCCGATTTTCAGTGCCTCTCGGAAGCCGACGCTGAAATTATTCTGCAAACCCTTATTCCCAAGGCCCGCATTCCCTTTTTGCATCATCGCTACGAATTCATTGTAGTCTATGCGTCCATCCTGGGGGAACATCAGAAGACATAAATGAAATTAGTTTGATCATCTCCAGCCGCGGAATTCTGACCAGCGTGGGTTCATATGCTTGACAATAGATACTGCAAGTCCATATATCCAATTCCATCATTTAAGCAGGCCCACTAAGCGTGCAATATTCTATTAGATAAAACTCGCGAGTTCTAGGTGCTCTCTTGCTTGAGATTCCAGTCCTCAATCAAAACTGAATCCAAGCCTAAGGACAGCTTTAAGCTCTAGATAAGCCCGTTTATCTAGAGAACCAAAATTTGCAATTTTACTCTGAAATCCTCAATTTTTTTAATTTCTCAGTTGCGTGAGAAGAACATTGATGAAATCATTAGAGTGACTATCAAGTATGAGATAAATTCTTTTGATGGTGAGAATAGAAATTAACTACGGAATTTACTGAGAAGGGTTAGAGACTCTTACGTTATCCTGGTCCACATCTTGAATCATGTCTTCTAGCTTCACATCCTCAATGCCGAATTCCTCGCAGGCCTTCTGAATCTCATCCTGGGTAATGTACCCACTCCCGTCCTTGTCAAAGTACTGGAAAGCCGCATAGAGATGATCCTCCCTCTCGACCTTGTTCAGGTGCAAGGTTGCTGCTATGAACTCCCCATAGTCTATCATGCCGTTGTTGTCAATATCTGCCTGCAGTTTCAATCCCCAAAAGTCAGAGCAGGTCCACTAAATGTAGTATTTTTCCGATAAAACTCTCATGTTTCATATGCTCGACTCGTCAAATGGCAGGGCCCTAACACGAGTCCATTCCAGTTACTGTTTTTTTTTTTTTTAAATATCTTGTATGATTTATGGAGAGAATAGAAGCATATGGTTATTATGGATGGCTAGAAAGATAAAAAAGTAAAGGGAAAACAACGCTTACTGCTTGCATCAGAGCATAGATTTCAGATTCCTTCAGCTTAGCACCTACTCTCTCCAATCCAGTCTTGAGCTCTTCATATGTGATCTGGCCGCTGTTATCAGTATCTATCATCTTAAACATTTCTTTCAGGCCCGCAATTTCATCCTCAGATAGGCTCTCTGCGATTACCTGCAAGAAATAATTTTTGTACATAAATGCAGAATATTATCAGAGTCATTGTCGCAACTTCAATCCAGTTTAATGTTTTGTGGGACAAAAACAACACAAAATAGGGAGCCTCTAGACCTGTGATCATACATCGTAAATCATATCAGCAGTGGGCAATCAGCCTCCCAAGAACCCCCACCCCCACCCCTCCCTACCCCAACCCTACCATTCTCAGCACCTCATCTGCCCTGTAGCCTCCAACAATAATCATATGCATCTCCATTTTAAGATATTGTCTTGTCACATGGATGACCTTGTTTCTCTTATTTGAATAACATAATACTACCAGTAGGAAAAACAAAAATACCATCCACAATCAATCAGTTACAGTTTTTGTGTGCTATCACGTCTAAGTGTCTAGTTATAAATGCTAAGAGTTTGATAACATACAAAATTCAAGCCGTCGAATCATGGCACTACACACAGAGGAATCAAATGTTTGGTCAGCCAATGCCACGGAATGCTGGTGCTGGTAGAAGAGTGAACAAATAAGAGTCGAGTGATGCTTCTTAACACACCTTTCAAGAAATATTACCAGAGGGAGCTTACTGGAACATAAGGCGAAATATTGTTGTAGCAGAGAAAGGAAGAACAGAAGAGGCAGAGTACATAGTTATTTTTTTTGTTACTGTACAGCTCAAAAAGTCCCAAATCTCAGGGCACCTATTTCCCCTTGGCATATGCATGTAGATGGGGCCCCTTTTCTAATACCCATCAAAATGGGAAGTAAAAATGGCTGTTGACAGCTATTCCATCTTGTATTGTTGGCAGCTATTGGCTGATGTGAAAACTGGTGGACTAGTTGTCTCATTTCTGCTGTATTAATAAAGAAACTAATTTTTTTCTGGCCTATGAGCCAGTAAGAAGAGATACCAACAAATTACCCAAACTTCAACCTGGGACGGGATAAATTAACAGTCTCAGGAAACTTACCCTCAAAGCTATTTTCTTCAGCTTATTCATAGCAGAAAATTGTTTTAACCGTGTCAGGACTGCAGAGTCAAGGGGCTTGTCAGGGGCCACGCCATCGACTTTAACCCATGGGTGACCTGACAGAAGACGTGCATATATGTTACTTAATGCTTATTAGTATTCTTAATCATGAGCATAATGATAACCTGTTAGCTCCAAAGGGTTGGGTTCATTCATAGAACCAACTGGCACCATTAACTTAAGAACAATATCCAAACAGAAAAATCATTGCAGCTCCTTTCAGTCAATTGTAAAGAAATATAAACATAGTAAGAACCGAAGAACGCCATATTAACAAGTTTAGAGATCCATGCTAAGAAAAGATGTACTCTTCCCTTGGATATTACTTGAAAAATAAATGTACACATCCTCAGAATGGAATTTCCTGGTGATTCTACATTTAACAAGGATAAATGAAAAAAAATTGAGAACTCACACAGAACTTCGTGTGCTGTCAACCGCTTCTTGGGATCTCGGACTAGCATTCTCTTTACTAGATCTTTGGCACTGTCTGATATGCTCGGCCACGGGTCAGACTCGAAGTCAAGAGAACCATGTAGAACTTGATCAAATATTTCTTGCTCAGATTCTGGACACAATGAGGATGAAAGCGCCAGAGAATTATATGGTTTCCAGAGATAAACAACATTAAAATAATAAAACCAGGTAGCGTGAAGAGAGGAGGCAATTACCAGCCCAAAATGGGGGGACCCCACTTAACAAAATATAAATAATCACACCAGCACTCCATACATCGACCTCTGGGCCATAATGCTTCCTTAGAACCTCAGGTGCGACATAGTAAGGGCTACCAACTACATCAGTGAATATGTCTCCTGGAAGAAAATAACTCTTGGTCAGTTCAGACGTATAGGGAAAAAAACCCCTTTAAGTAGAACCTAATTACACTGGAGAGTGAACTCTCCACAGGGCTAAAAATCTATAAAAATGAAACAAAATTATTAAATAAAGAATAGATGAGAAAACTGAAGATAATTGTCAGTGATGGTGTATGCTGGTGCCCAACAAACAGACGCCAAAGAATCAGGGGCGTGACAATAAACTGGATCAGGGTTGCATAAAAGTTAATTTCCAAATTACAAATTAAATGAGCATTTATTTTTTAATTCTTCAAGGAAATGAGCATTTATTTTTTTAATTCCCACGAGCAGGGTGGCAAAACCAGGTGGTCTGAATCTTAGAGAAGAGCCACTATTAGAAAGGCAGTATAACGTAACAGCTGCATAGATCATGCAAATTCATTAAAAAACATTAAAAGTGACGAAAAGCATCCAACCATACACCAATATCAGCTATGCCAAAAGGGGATGCCGATATCCACCATCAGACCCAGCCACTATCAGTATAGCTATGATCATCAATAGCCTACATCATACATACTAGATTACTTTTAATGCCTTACAATACCGAATAGAGATTTTCAAATGATTTATTTTGAAAAAAACAGAGAATGCCAAATTTTAGTTTGAAAATCAAAACATCCCAACATTCGCTTAGAACCTGGAGAGAAAAATAAGATTTAATAAGCAAATGTCATCATGAAGAATGTAGACTCTGGCAGATAATGAAATAGCACATTAACACATGACACCAGTGGAAACAGGAAATCTATTAAAAATGCTTCTTCGCCTAATAATTTTGCACTGTGTAGGATAGCTACATTCCAGGTGATCAAGATGACTAGCACTACAATTCTAAAGACCTGTGCAAAGCTGTTGTGTGAACATATGGCTTCAATTATTGCCTTCATGGATGTTGAGGAATTTCTTCTTTAAATTATTGATCTTCCATCATTAAACAACCCAAGAGACTTCGCTTGTGCTACTGTAGGAGTTTCAGGCTTCTTTATGGTAGTTGATTGCGCATCTCTGCCCTCCAGTTCCTGTTCTTGGCAGTTCCATCTTCATTTTCCTAGGCCTATTCTTCTCAGTTGCCTAATATTCGTCGCAGCTACCCAAACCTGACAGCAGGGTGGGAGTGATGAAACTCCAAGAAGGCGACCACCGCCCTCGTGGAAATCAACTCATCCAATGACAAACTATATAATTTTGAAATTCTGTCAAGGAAAGGACCCAAAAGCTGAACTCTTCCGGGCCAATCTAACCAGAAGCATCAACCCGAATCCCCAAAGAAACCAGATTGAGCGGAAGAGCATGGACAATCCGACAGCAAGATGAAATTAGTAAAGGTCCGCATTGTGTTCTACCTGGCTTGAAGAACATGGAAAGCCCGAAGTCAATGGTCTTGAGAGGCGATTCCTCCTTCTGGTCAACGAAAAGGAAATTCTCCGGCTTCAGGTCCCGGTGCATAACACCCATAGAATGGCAAGCCTCCACGACACCGACGATAATTCGGGCGAGCTCTGCCGCCTTCCTCTCCGTGTAATGACCCCTCTGAATGATCCGGTCAAACAGTTCCCCTCCGGCGCATAATTCCATCACCAGATGCACAGCGACAGCGTCCTCGTAGGCGCCGACGATGGAGATGACGTTGGGGTGGCCGGCGAGGTGGTGCATTATCTGGATCTCCCGTCGCACATCCTCCACATCCTCCTGCGTCGTGAGCTTCCGCTTGGCGATGGACTTGCAGGCGAACTCGTTACCCGTGGCCTTCTCCACGCAGAAGTGCGTCGTACCGAACTGCCCCTGCCCGAGCTTCTTCCCCAGGCTGTAAATGTCCTTCATGTTCTCCGTCTTGTGCTTGAGGACGTAGCCAGCCCGCAGCCCTGCGCTGGGCATCCTCTTAACGACGTGGTGGGGCTTCGGCGGCGGCTGATCCCCCGCCGCTGCGGAGGACTTCGGTGGCGGCGATTTCTCCGCCATCTTCACCTGCTCCGGCGGACTGGTCTTGGGGCCATGGGGCTCCGCATTGGCCTTGGGATCCCCGGATTGGGGGAAGTCGGCGCTGGTCCCGTCCGTCGACCGGATGCGCCACAGGGTGGCGGAAACCGACTGGAGGAACCCGTTCTGCGTGATCCTCGGCCCCACGCAGGTGTTTCCCATCTGCTCCTCCCGATCACCGGGCAGAAGCACACACCAGCGGCGAACACTAGGACCAGAGCCGCATCAATCGATCGATCCCCTGAACAGGAAGCCAAGATTTCCGCTGCGTAATCGTCCAGCGACCGAGAGAGAGAACGAACGCGATCCAAGGAGAGAGAATCCGGAGGGGAAAAGGGTGGGAAGGGAAGAGGGGGGGCCGAGCAGTTATTTGCAGGTCCAAGGAGAGAGAGGACGTGGGGACGAAGGGGATGAGGATATATTCGTCATTCAACGAAAGTACACGCGTTTACGAGCTTCGCTGTTGGACTGGATCAACCAATCAAGCAACTCCGGAATTCTCTCTCTCTCTCTTCCACATCTACCCCACAGACTTTATCTATAGGACCCACCAAGCAGCTTCAGGATTATCTCTCCCTCTCTCTCTCTCTCATTAGACTTGGTCAAGGACTCATCAAAGAAGTCAACTTCTTCCCTCCATCTACCTCCTCATTAGATTGGGTCAGAGAGCCACCAGGTTTCTCTCTCTCTCTCACCGGAGCAATTTTATTTGAAGTGCTTGCATGATTAGTAGGGTGTCTTCTTGTTCATGATGGTCAACGACATCCAGTCTAGGAAGCCGGCCCATTTGCCCTCCCGTAGTCGTCATCTCTCTCTTTTCTTTATCTTCCCTTGCGCCGACGCTCCGCCCTCAGTTCAGGTAGCTTCTCCCATTGAACAAACGTGCTCCTTTATCCCCCCGGTCAACGCCCACAGACGTATAAAGAGAGGGAGAGAGAGAGGGCAATAAACATTTGTTCTCTCCTCTCTAGGCCATGTGCATGAGTATAGGAGAAGACCAGGGCCGGCCTACAAGAGAGAGAGAGAGAGAGAGAGAGAGAGAGGTAGGTTTGACTTTCTCTCTCCTAAACATCTGTGAGCTGGCCAGGGAGGTCATCTCCGTACACAGCATGACCCGGCGGAGACCCCCCCCGGTCCTCCACCGGCGGCGGCGGGTCGCGGTGGCGGTGCCAGGGGACCCCGAAGAACTCGCCGGTCATCTCCTCCGCCATCTGGAGGAAGTGGCTGAGACCGCCCTCCAAGGTCTGCTGTATCGCCTCCACGTCGCTCCGCAGCCCCGGGAACCCAAATACGCCTTCGCCACTGCCGCCTACGCCTCCGCCGCCGCCCAATGCGTACCGGGGCCTGTCCGTGACGTCGTCTTCCGTATGCTCCGTGGTCGACTCCACGACTTCCGCGGGCCTGAGGCAAATAGCCCGCGAATAAATACAGCAAAAAGGAGACAGAGAGTACCACGAACTTCCTTCCAGTGAAAGGAATCATCTTTCACTGGAACATGTTCTGAATAATGCTCAAGAAGAGGATTCGCTCCGGCTGAACAGAAGCGGAGATGATGAATTCGAGTCATCTTCTAGCCCTTTCTGTCATCTTCTCCACGTTCCACCGGTTACTACTCAGACATCTTCTGGAGAGCATCTACCGGCGCCTCCATTCCCTCTGCCTCCATCTCTGATTGCCAGAGAGAGCTCCAGACGTCAACAAACTTTCACATGGTTTTTGGAATGAATAATGAGCGGCCTGGAAGAAACAGTACGATCCCAATCCCTCCTTCAAGTGGAGAGGGCATCCGAATTGTGAAGAATCATATGATTATCTCAGATTATAACAAAATATAAAAAATAAAGACTTCTGCCGAAAACCAGCTGATCCCGGTCAGAAAACAATCCCGGATCAAAACTATTCTCACACAGAAGAAGGAAGATCTGCAAGCTACCCAAAATCAACGACTTGAAACCTTCATCACATACGCGGCCGTCTCTTGAAAGATTGATGCCCAGCAAGAATAAAAAACCTCTTGTAGAAACCCGCCCTGCGGATATACCGTCCAGAAGCAGCTTGGTATCAGCATCAGAATTATTCTATCACCGCACTTTCTGAGCTAATGGACTTGTTCATAGCTACCAACTCTTTTAACCTTTTTATGAACTCGATATCCTTTGGACGAGATGTTACAGAAGACAACATTGACCAACATAATGCGCACACCATTTATGGAAATCAGAGCGAGACTTGTGGTCTGAAAAAACTAAGTCTAATCAAACCTTTTGAACCCTTGCTGAAGCTTTTATCATGCTTATGCAGTAAATGATCAACATTTTCATCACTTTGATCAGAAGTTTTTTAAAAAAAACCAACAGAAATTAACCATTTATGGATATCAGAGCGCGACTTGTGGTCTGAAAAAGCTAAATCCTGAACCCTTGCAAAAGCTTTTATCATGCTTGAGCACTAATTAATCAACATTTTCATCACTTTGATCAGCAGGTCTTTTTTATTTTTATTTTTTTTCTGGGGGGGGGGGGGGGGAGGACCTACAATGTCTAACCAACGGTGCACAAAATTTTCGATGACTGCTTTTTACAAATGTCAAGTTACTTGATCACCCAATATTCAGGATGCCAGTGGGCGACTTCCGGTTGCATCGACAAAACCCCGAGCTTTGACCTCGGTCGGCGGTTTGACCAAGACTGGTCCATCTATAATTGGGCTCGAATAAGTTCAGCCCCTGTTAGGGTTATGAATTTATTCCGAGTCCATGAAAGGGCAAGCACCACTCATCATAATAATTTTTAGGCTTCGTGAAGAAAATGACAAGTAGTGAAAAAAAGATCAACGGGGCCACGCAACCATATGTGAAATAAAGAAATAGATGGTAACTTTGTCAGCTGTGATCTTTCAACTTGTGAAAAAGTACATGTTCAGCATGTTCAGTTGAATGGTTCGCCCTCTTCAGTATCTAAACCAAAGACAGTCGCAAATGGCACACAAGATAAGCCTTGTTCTTAATTCCTGGTGTTGGTTTCCATACATCTTTTTTCAATTTATTCTCAAACAGAGAAGCTAAAAGCAACAACTGACGCTTATCTGATATCACAACCTGTATTGGTCTCAACAGACGAAGTTCTAGGTCTAAGCTACCACAGATCGTCGACAATTACCCCTATATTTAATAAATTCGAAAGAAATTTGTAGGTAGGATCCATCGGTTGAACCTCCCGCACTAGGGATGATGAAGACGAAAGAAACTCTGGTTTCTCTTCATCGGCACCGGAATCAAGAAACTAGGAATCTTCACTCACTCTAGAACATCGATCTATATGAAGAAACTTAACTCGAGAATGATTATCCGGGAGGAGAATCGCATACCAATAGTTCATCACCAAGGAAACGAAATTCCCGACCGCACAACGGATGCGGAGGTCGCGAATCCATGCCGCAAAGAATCAAAGGGAGTGAGAGAGAAGAGTCAGAGGATAGATCCAGGGGCACCGACCTGCCGACGCATTCGCGGAGGAGCTTCTCTGTCTTCTCGCACTTTCGGATGAGCCTCCCATCGACCTCCTCGGTCCTGCAACTCGAGGTCACCATTCTCCTCGTCGCACACCTCTCACCGGCGCCGTCTTCCGCCGCACCGGTCGCAGACGAAGACGACAAATAAGAAGATGCCGCAGATGGCGAGGGAGATGACGATCCCCTGCCCCAACCCATCGCAGAAGCCACGGAACTCTCGGTCTCTTCTTCTCTTCCAAGCGAGAAACAGGAAGGTCGGCCATCGATGAACTTAAATGGCCCCCAGGAAGTGGGACCCGCACCAATGGGAACAATGGGCCATGACGAGTCAAACCGGGTCCAGATCGGACGTAATCCGTGGGGGGATCGGAGGCTTCACTCGCTGCCGCCGCTGCCGCCGCTGCCGCCGCCATTCTGGGCTCTCCTCGCGTTGCCATTCTGGAAGGAGGAGGAGGAGGAAGAAGGAGGAAGTACCGAAAGGCAGAAGCTTTCTCCGGCCAATGGTGGCTGAGGTGGTGTTCGCCGATGAGAGGTGGGACCTGCAAAGCCGCTGCGGCGATCAGAACCAGCAGCAGCAGCAGCTTCTGGTGGAAGCTCTTCTCCCCTTCCTTCCGGTTCTCAGCCGGAGAAAGTCGCCGCTTCTCGTCGGGCCATCGGCCAGCTCCTCCTCCTGCTGCTCCAAAACCCAGCTCATCCCGTCCTCATCGCCGCCGCAACGGTAGTCTGAGGAGGAAGTCAGCGCCGCCGCAGTCGAAGGCCTCCTCTCCCGACGCTCTGCTTCAGAACATCTCCGCCATAATAGCTCCGGAGGGGGGAAAACCTCCTCATCCTGCGGTATGCGCCGAGAAGGTGGGAGAGGAAGAAGAAAGTGGGCTCGCCGACGATGGGATTAAAATTTGCCGGCGAGGTGCTCGACGGAATGCTCCTGCGGGCCTTTTCCAGGTGCGCTGGTCGGAGGGGGAAGACGAGGAGGAAGGAGTAGATGTCAGCCCGACGGTGCAGAAGATCACTGCCATCGTCCGCTCCGGAGGAGGAGGGGCGGCGGCGGCCATGGAGGAGCGTCTAGGGAGCGCCGCCGTGGAGCTCACGGCGGAGGTGGCGGAGATGGTGGTGAAGAGATGCTTCAAGGCTGGCGGCGCCGCCCTCAGATTCTTCTCCTGGGCCAGGCGCCAACCAGGGTTCCGCCACACGACGGCGACCTACAACGCCATGCTATACATCGCCGGCGAAGCCCGGGAGTTCGATCTAGTGGACGAGCTCCTCCGCTGGATGGAAGAGGATTCCTGTCCCACCGACGTGAAGACATGGACCATCCTCGTCCACCATTTCGGGAGAGGGAATAAGGTCGGAAGGGCCCTTTGGGCCTTCGAGCAGACGAAGAAATGCAGGTCTGGACCAGACAAGATGGCCTACGGCAGCATCATCCGTGCTCTGTGCGATGCCGGAAAGGCCGAGATGGCCGTGGAATTTTACAGAGAGATGGCCGGCGGCGGCATGTTCCCCGTCTGCGGCGACCTGTACCAGGCGCTCATGACTGCTCTGGCCGCATCAGGGGACGTGACGACGGCGAGGTCGATCGGGGAGGACATGGCGAAGGCCTCCGACGCCGCTTCCTCCTCCACCTCTCTCATGCTGAAGAGCTTCTGCATCTCGGGGAACCTCGAAGCCGCCATGGCCCTCGCCGAGGAGATGAGGACGAAGACCCAACGGCTTGATCCAGAGAAAGTGGAGATCTTGGCGGTGGCGCTATGCAAGGCCGGCAGAGTCTCCGAAGCTCTGGAACTTGTGACCGGCGCTGAGAAGAACGGAGTTTTAGACAGCAAACTTTATGGGCACATCGTCAGTGGGTACCTGAGACTGGGAGATGTCCAGTTGGCCATGAAATTCCTCCGCCGCTGCTCGCCGGGGGTACGCACCTACACGGAGCTGATACAGCATCTGTCTAGGGCAGGAGAGCACGGCATGGCCTGCGAGCTCTACGACGAGATGGTTGCCAACGGTGCAGAACCGGACATGGTCGCCGTCGTGGCTATGGCGGCCGGCCATGTTCAGAATGGCCGGGTTGGAGAAGCGTGGAGCCTGTTCGAGGGGATGAAGAAGAAGGAGAAGGGGACGAAGCCCACGAGGAAGGCCTACTCGGTGTTCATCAGAGAGCTCTGCAAGTCCGGCGAACCAGAGGAGGCTCTCAGGGCCCTGGCCGAGATGCTCCGCTCGGATTTGGCTCCTCCTGGAGGGGACATCTTCCACCTGCTCTGCAACTCTCTGAGAGAGAAGGGGTTGCCGGAGAAGGCGTCGATGGTTGAACAGATGCGCTTAGGTCTGTCCTCCACCATTGAAGACGCCGCCGAGGACTTGGACCCGAGCCAGAACCAGAGCCAGGGAGGAAGAAGGTGGAGCGACGACGAGCTGAAGGAAGTAGAGAGGATTTTAGCATCTCCTTGCAGCGACTGGGCCTCCATGGCGGAGGGTTTAAGGAAGAGCGGGATCCTTTTCTCGCCGGAACTCGCGGAGGAGGTCCTCCAGCGCTGCCGGGGGCACGGCGGCGCCGCCCTGCGGTTCTTCTCGTGGGTCGGGAAGTCGGCCGGCTTCAGGCACACCGCGAGAGCATACAACCTGGCCATCAAGATCGCCGGCGCCGGCAAGGACTTCTCTTTCATGAGGCATCTCCATGAGGAGATGAAGAGGAAGGGTTGCCCTAGAATGGTCGATACCTGGACCACCATGATCGCCCAGTATGGACGAGCAGGGTTGACGGAGATGGCTCTGGGGAAATTCGCAGAGATGAAGTCTGAAGGTTTCCGTCCCGATGCCAGCACCTTCAAGTTCCTGATCATCTTCCTCTGCGGGAAGAAGGGCCGGAAAGTGGCCGAAGCAGAGAAGACATTCCATGAAATGCTTTCCGCCGGAATCTCGCCGGACAAGGAGCTCGCTGGGAGCTTCCTCTCCTGTCTGTGCGAATCCGGTAAGATTTCTGAGGCGAGGAGCTGCGTGGAAGCTCTGATCACGCGCGGCTTTGGGGCGCAGGTGGGCTTCTCCTTGCTCGTCAAGTCTCTCTGCCGTGTGGGGCGAATGGAAGAGGCTCTCGAGCTCGTCGGCGAGACTGGCAGCGCCGTCGCCCATCGGGGTTGCAGGGCGGACGAGTTCGTCTACGGGAGCCTCATCCACGGGCTCCTGCGAGGCGGCCGGGAAGCGGCGGCACTGGAGAAGATAGAGGAGATGAAGAGGGCCGGTATACCGGCGACGGCCCAGGTTTACACCTCGCTGATGGTCCATTTCTTCAGGGAGAAGCGGCCGGAGAAAGCCATGGCGGTGTTGGAGAAGATGGAGGAGGAGGGCTGCGAGCCCACCGTCGTCACCTTCTCCGCGCTGATCCGTGGCTACGTCGGCACCGGCATGGTCGCCGCCGCATGGGCCATCTTCCGGCGGATGGCGGCGGCGGGAGCGCCGCCGGATTTCCAGACGTACTCTACGTTCATGGCGTGCCTGTGCAGGGCCGGCAGGTCGGAGGAAGCCATGGAGCTCATCCAGGAGATGGCGGCGAGGGGGATCTCTCCGAGCGCGGTCAACTTCCGGACTGTGTTCTACGGGCTCAACAGAGAAGGCAAGCATGATCTTGCTCGCGCTCTGCTGGAAAAAAAGTGGACTTTTTCTAGGAAGAGGAGATTTCTGGCCTGAATTCTACGATAACCAGGATTTTTCCTCTTTCTGTGCATATTTCTTTTCTATTCGTGGTCAACGGGCAGATCCATTTCATCTTCTCTGTGCCCTCTCCGAGCCGTTACCAATGCGAATTAATGATCTCTACGAGCTGTGGAAACTATTCTCACAGAGATTTTATGAGATGATTAACTTTTGGGAAAATAATAGTCAAATATAACAGTAAATTTCAAAAGTTAAAAATTGTCAAAATAATAAGACTTTCGAGGACATAATTGACGCAAGTATAAAAATTAAAAAAACCGTAAAAGTAATAAAATTGGCGCTGCTAGTCAAATAGAACCGGGATTTTCAAATATTAAAATTCATAAAACAGTAAAAAATGGAGTCTGAGGGCATGGGGATAATTGACGCAGTCAACACCGACACTTCACATAAGTGAGCATGACAAATATATGATAAAACCAAATAATATTCATATAAGATAACTGTAGTCGAAGAAAGAAATAAATTGTGTATTAAAAATGAAAAATTCAAAGTGGTATGATATTATCTACACATTTGCATGGAGCCCATTTCATCAGTTCTCTGAGGTCGCCAAAACTAGTTTTTTGCTTACAACAATATAAATAAATAAATACATAAATAAACAAATATGGCCCAAAATTGCATGAATTTCTTCCTATCCTACGGAGGTTGACCGTGGTGGACTACGTAAGTCAAAGCTTCTTCACAATCTCTTCAATCGCACGCTGATAATAGGTCATCCTCTGGATCGAAGCCGTGGCATCTTTGAACCTCCGACCCTTGCATGCTCCTTCAAATGACCTGGACCAAAGCTCCAGTTTCTCCTGGCACTACAGAAATAGAAACAAGGAAGATGGCTAGGTCAACAGCCGTCGTGGCCCACATTTCCGCGAAGAAATCCGAATAAAACCGACACGTGCACACACCGAGGATTTTATCTGTTCTAATGTCTGTGAGTCTTTAGCTTCCTCAACAGCCTCCCTGAGTTCCATGACCTACACGCAATAATAATGCAGCCCAGAGTTACAGACTTAATGAATAAAGCCTGCCATGAAGTAAATGTTTCATGTCAGTTGAACAAAAAAAAAAAAAAAAAAAAAAAACCTGATTCTTTGTGAAGAATAGACAATCTTGGCCTCAAGTGTTCATGAAGAAGAAAGATGGGTTAGAGAGTCCAGACTACCTCAGCGAGCAAGTCTGGGTCTGAAACAGTCCCCTCTTCATCCACATGCAAGCCCTCGAGCTGCAACTGCAACATGCCCAGAAGGCAAGCTCATTAGGCCGGAGCTTAGGAAGCTATTTGCTAATGGAGGAACAAGGGCAACAAGGGTGGGCGAGTTCTGTAAGTGGCTCGTCAATTCATTCCTTTCAGTCGTGTCGAAGTGCTTTTTACTATCCTCATTCATGGATTTGGATCTCATGTAGAAAGGAATCCATAAATTTTGAGGACCATCACTCTACTCGTATCCATCTGTCGTGGCAAATTCCTCATAAAAAATCCCATCACTTTCCCAAGTTAGAAAAAATAATACGATTTTCAGCCGTCCTCGTCCGTAGATCTGGATCTCATGGAGAGAGGTCATTGCTTCATTTCCATCTGTGGCGGAAAATTACCCACATTTTTTTTTTTCCTACCACTCTACCAATTTATCATACTAATAATAATAATAATAATAATAATAATAATAAAACATAGTTATTTTGACAGGCCCAGCTCTGACATTAGTTGCCCCGGGGCTGAAGAAATTAATAGACGGAATCACCAACACATCTGCTGATTTCTGTGTTACGGAAAACCATGACATCTGGTCGTCGAAACTGTTTCATCTTCCTCTTCTCTCCCTTTATTCTCTGTTAATTTGACAGACTTAATGCACTCAAGATTTCACAGGCACTACTAAAGTTCATCGAAAAAAGAAAAGAAAACAAGCTTGGCGAATCACAAGATCGAAGGCGCAAGAAGAAGCTGTACCATGTATATTGCCCTTGACAGAGGTGCGCTGAGAGTCTTGAATGCGTCGATTACCCGAGCCGACTGATCAGCAGCATAAGATCTTTCTCTCTGGGATGGATCGGGAAGAAGAAGAAAGATCAGAAAAAGATGATATGGAGAGAAAAATCTTGAGCCCCTCCGAAGGTGTTTATGCTCGTTCGAACCTCAGATTTTGTGTGGACAAGATCAGGGTGCAGTTTCTTCTGCCAGTTCTTGTACTTGCCCTCCAGATCATCGCCTCTCAGTTCATACTCCTTTTCCCTAACAGAAAACGAACGATCAGTCGAAGAAACGCGGCAGGAAGAGTCCGACACTGAGACTGCGGAACCTCTCGGCTCGACCCGTTTCAGGAAATTCTCCATGGTTCCGCATTCCTAGAGTTCTCATCGCGGAAATGCGGCAGGGAGAGAGGGTCTCGAGTTTCCGACTGAGGGAAACAGATAGAATCTCGGGGGTCTCTTCTTCTGCGTTTGATTATGATGATGATGATGATGATGATGATGATGATGATGATGATGATGATGATGATGATGATGATGATGATGATACTCACAGCCCGAAGATCTTGAAGAAGTCGACAGAGGAGTCCACCGGCTGGACGCTGCCACAGGCTGCACAGACCAGGAACGCCTCCGAGGAGGAGGATGGCGGTGCGGCGCCGCAGTTCCAGCACCCCGCCGACGCGGCGGAGGCGCCGCCGCCGTCGTCCGGCGATACCGCGGCAGAATAGAGACGCCATGAAGAGCTCAATCGGCGGCCAGTTCCGGCGACAGTCGGCGGTTCTGCCACGCAGGGAAGTTGGAGGCGGCGGAGGAGATCTGCCGCAAAGGTCTGCAGCACTGCTTCGCCGCCGTGCGGCCTTAATCCTCTTTGCAGGGAAGGAGGCTGTCGCAGGGCAGCGGTTGGGGCGGCGGGGGACGGGGCTGTGAAGAGCTCCCTCACCCGTCTCCTCCACATAGTCTCCACTGAATCAGATTTCGTTTCAGAACCGAAATCTGCAGGACAAGACTGAGCTCGAGCTCCCGCCGCCGGCGGAAGAGGGCAAGGCCTTTCTTTCATGGGCTGTGATCTCCTCCTATACACCTAACAGGCTCCCGTACTGTTCTAATGGGCCGACCGTTCTTGCCCGAAATTGGCGAGTGTTGCTACGCGAACCCCACATCGTCTTCAAAGATTTATTTATTGCCCCATCTGGAAGGTGGAAGATGAAGCTCTACGACTGGGTTTCTCACCGATCCTCCTCCCAGACGCCGCAACTGGTAATGAAAACATCTCCTTTCTCGTTCTCCAACTTTTATCACCCCATCTGGAAGTCGGAAAAATCAAGTTCTACGCCGGGTTCTGCTCACAAGACGCCATACCTGGCGATAAGAACATCTCCTTCGGCATTATATATATGTATATATCTACGCTCAGAGGTGTTCTTTAATTGCGCTTGAGGGCGTTGACTCATGCCTCAGTTGAAGCAGCTCAGGCAGGAGAACCGCCACCACTTCCCCTTCCTCGACCGGGCCGCCTCCTCCCCGACTTTCCCTCGATCAGCGGCTGCGTCGTTGACCCGGCTCCCTCCACCGGCCGTCTCACCCACCATGGCCATGGTCGGGTTCTCCAGTCCTCCCGCACCGAGACTCTCGCCCGGCGACGGGGACGGCGCAGAGCTCCTTGGCTTCCTCCCTCCTCCGTCGTCGTCTTCGCCATGACTGCGAGCTCCGGCAACATATCGAGTCAAACCAGAAACTATCTCAACATATATTCTGATATTCTGATATATCGTAATGAAGAACGATAAAAACATGGGTAGTTTACGTGGGTCACCTCAATTCCGCGAACAGCTGACTCTTAGCGAGCTTCTCGTCGGAGAACCTTTGCTTTCCGTAGCCCTCTTCCATGGCCGACGTCTGACGTTCCGCGAAGATAGGCAAGCTCCGGCCACCCTGCTGAGATCCGAGGCCGCGGAAGACGCCGATGACCTCGTTCATCATGCTCAGCGCGCTCTCCACCTCCGGGCTTATCCTACTGCGAGACCTCTGGCCGGTGACCGCACGGGCGCTCTTCCCGCTCGCCGTTGACTCGACCTCGTGGCGCAGCTCCTGCGCTGCTTCCACGACCTCGCCGGCGGCCTCTGCGACAGCCGGGGTCTTCTCAGCTTCCTCTTCGGCGAAGGTTGACTTCTCGTCGACCGGCTCCTCTGAGATTGTCAAAGGCTTCGAGAAGACGGGGTCTCCTTGCCCACGCAACCTCGCGTACAGCTGACGCTTCAGAGCATCGCGGTAGTCCCCGTTAGAAGCGACGACAGAAGCGATCGCCTGCAGAATCAAAGACCCCGCCTTTATTGCAGGAAAAAAAAAAACCTGGGTGTATATAGAAATGGGTAGATTTTAGGAGCAGGTTTGGAAAGGGTTGCTCGTGCTGTTGCTGTCCAGTTGGTGTAATCTCCGTTCGGGGTATTAATGTAGATGAATGAAGGAGCCAACAAGAGCAGTTTCGACGCAGAGGAGATACGTAAACAAACAATATGAATATATGTATGAACGCGGGTACATTTGTGTTCATGCATGCAACTTTAAACGTAATGAAAGGGTCGAGCAATTGCTTCGTTTATGAAAGCTTAGGTTTCAGAACTTAAAAGAGAACTTACCAGTAAAATTTACACATTTCCCAATCATTTCAGTGCATACTATTTATGCTTATTGATCTTCACTCTTAAAAAAATTACATTTTATAGACATTTTGGAATCAAATTCCACCATAAATTGTGGTGCTTTTGAAAAATAAAAGTACAACTGAAGATTAAAAAATACCCAATTTCAATCCATAGTCTTTATCGAAATTGGGGAATTTTCACAATTGGGGGTTCTTTATCGAAAACCTGCTATATGTGGAAAGTTTGGAATCACTTTTCACAATAAAATCGATGTCTGGTAAAAAAAAAGTCCCCCCCTCATATTATTCCATTTATAATCAATCTATGCTTTTCAGATTTTTTATGAAAAGACTACCATTTGGATTGCTTAAATCAGCTGCTCTGTTTTTAAAATTAAGAAAATGGAACAATTTTATCTTTAAAAGTGACCCGGATCAGAATATATATATATATATATATATATATAGTCGAATTATTTCAATAAACCAATGAAAATTCTCTGAGAGACTTCACTAAATGAGGAACTTGTGTGGATCTTTCAACTAAACCAGGGTAATATAAAAGAATAAACAGCAGTCTGATCCATGGCATTGTGACCATGGGGCAAGAAGGAGAAATCTGACCTTCTGATAGAGCTTGTGTCCGTTGCCGATAAGCTGTCTTGAGATGAAGTTAATAAGAGATGGAGGCATAAAGTCGAGCTTCATGTCCAGATTTGCTATGGCTCTGCGCAATTACAAGTTCATCCTCAGAAAACTCCGAAGCCACCATATTCTCATAAGAAAAGATTTAATCTAGGCGGATATTTCAACAGATTTTCCAGAAATTAAATGCTTGAAAATTCTTCTAGAGCGTTCTTCAAGGAGCCCTGCTCTGCTCAAACCCAGTTCAGATTATATCTCATCTTCAGTGATGTTGGTGTTTCATTAATCACTCCTCCCAACCGTGATATCCCCCATGAGGCACGCTGGAAAACCAGGAACTCAACCCAACCTAATCAAGCATGGCTTCATCATCATCATCATCATGAAACCCATGATGATCTATTGGCACTAAAAAAAAATAAAAAAAGAAAAGAAAAAACCCAAAAAGAATACCTTGAGAAAATCAGCTAATCTCAGGCTCATGATATTATTTTTTTCCCTTGACCCAGGACCCCTCCTTCCTACTGGTTCCGATGACCCATTAGTGTTTCTCCCAAGATTGAATGAAACCGGGATTTTTGACGGAAATTTCAGGTTAAAAGCATGCAGGAGAGAACAAGTCAGTGTTAAATCATGGACCACGATGCCTTCATTTATCTTGTGCGTAAGCATGAGTTAAACGATACAGAATCGGCCGCTCATATATTGACTTGAATCGGTTGGGATTGAGTGGTTCTTTTGCATTTAAATGAAACATCTACACCCAAAGAGAGAGTTTAGAATGGTTTCATTGATGGGTGGTGCTTGGTCCAAATAAAATCAGATTCTTCCATTTACAAGAAAATACCAAAATGATGAGGAAAAAATTCTATGAAGATCCCTGAAAAACAGAAGAAAAGAGGATCACCTGAAGAAGCATCTTGTTGGGCTGACTTTCTGTAAGACGAAGCCTCCAACCATATCCACTCGTACTGAATCAGTTGCTTCAGGGATTCCATCCTTCTCGAACCCATGGGTACTTGGATCAACGGGCTCTCCATCGGGAATCTGGGATAAGATGATACAGAGAAAGAGCAAACAAACTTTCTAAGAAATAACAAATCACCACATATTTTCCCTAAGGATTCTGGACTAAACAGTGCAGAAGAGCTCCATCCAGGTTGTACTACCCACCGTCTTCATGAGAACAATCAGGAGATCGTCTTCTAAGTATTCCAGCTCAAAATAGTGCAGAAGGGCTTCTCTATCCGACATTGGCCAGGGAACCTTCATTCTTTCTTTCCAAAAAGTTGACATAAAACATGAATCAATACCCCAAAAATAGACTGGTTCCCAGTTTTTCCGTCCTCTGACAGGCAGAGACGGTGGAAATCTAAAAGAGGAGATGATGAAACACGAACTAAATTAGATTATAATTTTTGGTCTTCTTCGTGAAACATGAACAAACCTCAGTAGAGATATTTCTTCCCCAATTCGAACCCTCTTCAAGAAGGCGGACATGATAATCTTGAAAGGAGGAATGTTGTATTGGGGCCACCTGGAAATCAAAGTCAGCGCCCAGAAAAATTAGTTGGAAGCCGGAGGGTCAGGGTCAAGGTCAGACTGTTCTTCCCAGACTCTCTGAAAAAGTCAGCGTTCCAGCTCCCCCAAACAGAAAAAGTGAAAACAAAAACCCACTTTAACGTTTCCTCCACGTGGGTATTATTACCCAAACTTACGACCCAACCCCTCCATAATTTCCCGTAAAGTCAATGAAGCATTCGAAAGTTTTTAGTTGGGAACATTATTGGGCAGATTAAATAGAATCATATCCAAAAATCACATTTTCACCTAGGAAGCCTGAATAAAAATGGACCAAGATCGTGGAGCCAAACCATAAAATTATACGTTACCATTTTTTGTAAATGGTGGTCTCCCATGATACACATAAACCTGAAAAAAATATTTCTAGTCAAAGAAAGTTGCAGTGAATTCACTACATGTGCACTGTGTAAAGTTTCAGCTTGTAATCAGCGTCACTTCTGATACAGAGTGTATAGATATGGTAAAAGGTATTTCCTTTTTCAACTTACAGATATCGATAGGACCATCTGCATATCCTTCTGCAAGCAACGTATGGAAGGGGGAGCCCTTGGGACCTTCCCGGTACATTACTCGGAGTTGTTCTGTATCTTGTTTTATCTGGAAAAATACCCAGGACTGGTCAAGCGATTGCAACCGGAAGCCCAAAACGTGCGACTTTGCCGCACAGAAAAAAGTTGGGTTGAGATAAAATTATTCCATGCTGAACTTATCAAAAATTCAGAGCACAGCGATGAGCTGTTGAGGCTAACAGTTTTATCCAGATGAAAGTCACGTGCCAGATAATCATAGCTTCATGTAGTGTTAAACTTACCCAATTTTGTTTTCCTTTAATTAAACCTAAAGATGTGAAAATGAGCTAAACTATGAGGTTGTATTCCATTTGGATGCCCATCTGTCGAGCCCTGCGGAAGAAGATGTGTACAGTGAACCCAAACTCATAAAACAGTCTTCAAGTAGGTCCGCCGACATGTCAAATCTAATAACTCGCACCATCAACCGCATATCACGTGTTATGAAGTACCTATACGTTTCTTTACCTTCGAGGGAAAATATACAGACCTATGATTAGCATCATAACATCGAAAATTAAGTTTAAATGGCTCAGTAGTCTTGTAAAAAATTTCCAAACTAATATACAGAGATGATTTTATCTCGCTTGATATTGTGGAAGGCAAGGGTGACAGTGACTGCCTGGAGAAGATAACAGATATTCTATCCCATGAAGGGTCTGGATAACCTCTTCAAGCGCCGTCCAAGAGTGATGAATGTGCACTCAATGGTAGAGAATCTCAAGAAGTTACATGCACAGCTTGAGACCAGCTGAATCTCAAAAAGCCGTGCAGAATCACCACAAGGAAGCCTTCCCCTCGGAGCTCTAAGGGTGGTGACTTGCCATCTCAAGGTTGATGGAGATGGTCAAAGTGTCTGAAGGAGATTTCGCGTACATGTGCAGATTAGATCAGATCGTTGGCCAACAGGGAAAATTACTCTTGTAAGCCATACTGTTGAGAATAGTACTAAACGAGGGCAGTTGAACAAATTATGGGGGATTTTCTATGAACAAGCTTATCATTTAATTTTGCTGTACAAGACAAAGAAAGTCGCACAAGCATCTGCAACTCAGGAAGAGAATGGTATTCCGTGTTGTACGGGCTCACCTTCCAGTTACCATATGAGGCCCTTGAAACCTTCGTTGAAACATTATCACCTGATGAAGCACTCCTCAGCATGTCGATAAAATTGGATACCTCCTTTGAACGGTTCTCCACAACATTCGTGAGATCTCCTGAAAATTGGAAAAATATTGCTAGTACAGGCAGACACCGACAAGGAACGAATAACTCGCACCACCAAATAAGACACTGTTATCTTATTATCTTCTGGTCACCGAAGAAATGAAGGAAAAAAATTAAAATGAACATTTAAATAGTAGACATGCGCGATTTACCAATCAGAATTTTTTTGCTATTTGGGATGGAAATGCGTGAGTGTACATCTCTTAAGGTTAATCGCATCATTAACAATTCGACACACACGGGGATATTCTGACATCATTCTTTGTTCTGGTCAGTAACCTGGGCAAAATGGGGAAATTATATCCATCATTTGAAAACAGAGGAGCAGCATTCCTTAAATTCTTTGGTGGCAGCTGGGAGATAAGGAAGGCGGTAGCAGTGATCTCATGTGCACATTTTTGACAAGAAAGAAATTTATTTAATGATCGCATCCTGATTTAGGCTGGTTAAGATGAGGTATCTTGTTTATTGGGGCAAAGGCTTTATGATAAATAAGCTTTTCTTCCTCCAAAGGTTCGGGCAACCCTTTCATGGCGGCCACCTCAGTCTAGAAGGAAGACAGAGGAGACAAGATAACTGAGCTGTAAAACCCGTCAAAATTTTCTCCCACAGATTTACTGAATTAATTCATTATTTTTTTCTGAAGAAAGACCATGAGCCCAGATGATTCCAACTGACCCTCGGTTCCAGGGAACGGTGAACGCAGAAGCTGATTCTTGACGAGGGACTTGATCGAATCCTCATTTGAAAGGCCAGGAGAGGCCAAGGTCCTGTCGAGTCTCTCTCGGGAGGCCAGGATCTTCTGTTTCTCGGTCATTTTCCAAGGAGGGACGCCGTTTTATCCTCGCCTGTCAAAGGAATTTTGAACAAAAAAACATGTTTAATTCGAGCATAAATCGGGCTTATAACATCGCAAGCATGCTCTTCAAAAACATAGCGACATGCCCGTTATCTAAGCTAATTCAATCATCTGGCGGTTAGTACCAAGAACAAAAGGATTCTAAGCGTCCTCAAATAATCTATGGAATCGCTCCTTTGGCCCGTCGAAAAACATTCGCTAGAAGGCGAAAACTGTCAGGGAGGTATCAAATGGAGTACAAGAAAGTAGTCAGAAGAGTTTTCCGATTCCTCCGCGAGAAAATAGGACTCTTTAGGAGAGAAGATTAACCCCCCTCCGTCTAATTATAAAGCTGGAAAGGCATCAGTAATCCATCCTGCATGGGAAAAGACTTGAGGGAGAATACCTGCCAAGAGGTGACTATCAGCGAACGCGAACCAGAGCTGAGAGGGAGGACACGATGCTGGAGACGGAAGGGTGAGAAGACCCCGCCTCTCGCGGTTCCCTTCTCCTCCTCCTCACAACCCACTGAGAGCTCAGGCCATAATGAATTGTAACTTCTCGAGGTCCGAATGATCTGTAAATCATTCGGACTTCATCAAACTTATCTTCTCCCTCTCTGTAACTTTGTTTATAAGAGAATTTCTAAGATATTTACAGATCAACTGTCTCCTACTGCCTAGAATGATTTATTCTCCAAGATCTTTTTTGGTGTTCAGCTCCTATCGAAAATAATGCATTGGATGGATGCCCGGGGCGGCGGCTCCATACCGGAAATATTCTTGGTGTCCTCTGGTCTTGCCACGAAGCTCTGGGCAGGCAGGATCCATGTCAACCATCAAAGGCTCCCCAGCGTCAGCAGGACAAGGGGTCTCCGCCGAGCGGCTAGACCATAATGAAGAAAGTCAAACAAGGCCAGAGGCAATAGGAAGAGAGAGAGAGAGAGAGAGATAGATATAGTTAAATGGAGAGAGGAAATCCGGTAATAAATAAATAAATCTTTCGATAGATGAGAGAGATGGAAAAGCTCAGGAAACACCCAGGAGCAGGAAAAACGGAGATTCGGCGACTCGCTTACCGTCTCCGCCAGCGGGCAGAAGGGGTCCATTCCGACGTCATGAAAGGATCCTCCACCTAAAATTCTGGTCAATCGGCGCGCCCACCGTGAAGTAGATGGAAGGGACGCCCCTGAGAGGGACCTGTCAAACCCTCAAGCAACGACAGCTGGCTGCAGCTTGGGTAAGAAGAGGAATCCTCGCGCACGGGGAAACACGTACGTCATCTCTCCCTCTCTCTCCTCCTGCTGGTACGATAATAAATACAGACAGGTGAGAAGATTACTACGAAACAAAGCGAAGGACGAAGAGACTTCCGCGTGCAGCTCCACTTGATTTCTCTCCTGTTTTCTCGAGTTCATGAACATCATAAAGATTTCGCATGTGGTAAAAACATAAAGGTATGCTAGCATGCAGCAGAAAGGGGTTTGACCCTTCATTCTTTCTTTTCTGACCAAAATGAACTTTCATCGTTGATGGTTTTAAGTAGAATTATGGTTTTGTAAAAAATAACGGAAAATGTGAGCGGAGTTAATGTTGGTTGCCCCCCCTTTTATGTCGGGCGTATTTTTTAATATCATAAATGATTTCCTGCTCATTAAAACGCTGACATAAAGAATGGAATAGAATGTCGATTATTTTTTGGGTTGATCCAGATTATCGAATGCGTAAGAAGCAACGAAGGTAAACTTGAGGGTAGTTCTGAAACAAAATATTGGTCTAGAACTGTATCCAAAAACCGTGTACCAGAGTCGCATGCCGTCTTCGCGTTCTTCTGATTGGGGCCATCAGAAAATAGCCCTTTGCTTCCATCTGTGGTTCGCCGAAGTATAATGTCCACTTATTCCCCAACGAGAGAAGGCGAGCGATCGGACTCTAATACACGGTTTTTGGATACTTTTCGTTCTTTTTCGTTCTTGCCATCATCATCATCATCATCACCACCATTATCTTCTTCATCTTCTTTTTCTGTGACGTCAGTTTTACGAACAGATTTTCTCATGGACAGTAGGATCTTTCTCTGGAAGGTGAAGTTGATGACGAAGGAGAATATAAAAGCAGATTAAAAGGACAAAAATGACTAGTTCTACAAAACTAAAGCCGTCCACATAGTTTGAGCCTACTAGGTTGAATTTGTGTCTTGAAAGTATTTTGGGCTTCAAAAATTGTTGCCCAGCGCTTTCATGTTTTGGGACCCAGATGAGTGTACGAGGGCGAATTCAGTCTGGGTTTGGTAGAGGATAGCTGGCCAAAGGAAAATTCCAATCTTTGTACGCTCTTGATTTGTATCATGCCCCATGCTCTTCGTCGGAGCCGTCCCGCTTGGGATTCACCCCCCAGGAAGCGATATCTCTACGCATCCTGTGACCAAGACAAGAGGAGGAAATGGTAGAGAGCTATGGTCATGGTTCCAAGTGAGTAAAGATGTTAACGAGACGCGATTTTCCCGTTTTCTCAGTAATCTAGACATAATCCCTTGCCTTTCATCCCTCTCTCTCTGTCTCTTGTTTGGTCACACCTTTTGGGTGACTTGTTTTGCCTGGCTTGTTGCCTATATTATCTCCTATGCTTTCTTCCTCGTTATCTTACGCTTCTTCCACACCATCGAACATCCAAATACTTCCGTCAACCGATCATATTTCAGTTTTGTTTAAATCCATTGGCTTTGGTTTCGTCCAAGAAGGTAGAGATCTTCAGATAATATCGATCGTCGACGCAACCTGGGAAACGAAGCAATAAATGTATCCACGCTGTCGCCTACGTCTTCTCGGCGTGCATACACGGCTTTGTGGTGGAAGCGTACACAGCCCAACACGGCGTCACTCCATTAAGATGCATGCATAGGAATTTAAAGAAATAGAACTGAGTAAGAACGTAATACGACCTTAAACACTATTTCATTTTCGGAAGGGGAGAAAAGGACAAACGATCTCCTGGTCGTAAAGACAGTGAACTTTTAATGGTCCCGGCCTCACCAGCGGTCATCGCGTTGCGAGACCCATCCCGATCTTGCCACGCTTACCGTAAAGAACATAGGACTGCGACGAACTCTTAGGCTCTCCTGTTACGTCGGTTCCCGTCCTTCTCACTTCTTCGTCTGATGTTCTTCCTGCCCTCTCCCCTGGTGACCCCATTCGCCACCGTGGTCGCCTCTTGTGTGCACCAGCTACTCGAACAGAAGAGTATCGATCCTCTTCCGTGAGATGTCGATTCCCACATCCTACCACGCGTATCTTACGGCCGGCCTGGATTCTAGCCGCACCAGGTTCTCCCGCCAACGACGGCATACTAACGCCGTGGGAGGCGTCCCCTCTAGAGGTACATGAACACATGAGGCAGCAATTGTTGTGCGCGTGAAGTGGTGAAGGCGGACGAGTCGAGATTTCGATACTCATTCAATGGATATACGACATCGACGGATAGAGTTGTGGAGCTATCCCTTTCGGTACAGGTATAAACTGCTCTTAAGCTTCGAATCGTAGTGTTTAGTCTCTGTGAATGGGATTAATCAACTTCTGTAGTTTGAATAAGAGAACTCTCACATGATTCCCATCATCACATGCTATCACCCTAATCTAATGGTAGCTCCTCAAAAAACATTGTTATTGTTGCATTATGTTTCTTAAACTTATGTGGAACTTGCACATTATAAATTCTTCTGATTGATTTGTAGATGAATTATCATACATCCAGATCTAGTGTGATTTGAGCTGGTATTCTCCCTTGGCTCCATTCCACATCACTCTTGACGCTAGGTTCTCTCTCTAGAAAATCGTGCTCAAAACGTTGTTGCCTCAATTGATAAAAGTATATATTGATCTTTGATTGATCTTTGACTGATCCTACAAATATTAGGCTAGGTGGTGCACATTCACTCAGCATTGTATGTTGATTTATGTACGAGTCTACCAATCTTCATTTTCCAAATGTGAAATCGGTAATGAGATATGTTGAAGGTAAACGAGATGATATTCCGAAAACATGTTCACATTTCCTATGACATAGAATCTGGTCTTCCATAGCAACTTCACGCGTAATGGGCCACACCAACATTTTTATTCAAGTAGCAAGCTGAGAACAGCTTCAAATGGTCTGAACAAGATACAACGTACTCTGAGTTTGTCGTCAATTATTTTCAGCGGTGCTCCTCGTCGTTCCTCGAGAAAAATCCATGCATCACCCAAGTCCATAATATCTGGATTTCCTTCCTGAAAAATATAAAAATAACAAAATTATCACCTGCATGGGTAATTTTTTTGACTGAAAATGGGCTATTTTGTATTTCAATTGACGCCTTGACATAAAATCTTATGAAAATTCCAAAAAAAATTGCATCCGTTTCTTCTTCAATGTACAACCCAAGCGGTTCAGAGACTGAATGAATGGGCTACCACCTAACTAACCATTCAACGAAAGGACATGGTCGCATGAACAGTTGTCTTCTGACCAGGTTCAGAAAATAGTATTCCATCCATTAAAGACGTCTTGAAGTATTAAATGAAAGTGAAAGGATTTCAGTTTTCTCCAGTGACGTAAGTCTGAAGTTCAAACTTTTTCATGGACTTATTCGTGACGTTAAGGGTAACGAACAGGCATGGCATGGGGGTGACGCCTCCCTAGGACGCAGAGAGAGAAAGAGAGAGGCAGAGGCGACAGTTGTCTCCACAGTGACCACTTCACGGTGGTCATCTTCGCCAAGCTCAAGCTGACCTCCTAAGCTGGAACCGGCGACAGAGCCACAGCACATTCGAGAGACTTCGGCACCATTATGGCGGGTGATGACGCGGGCGGGGACTAGATGACCAGTCAAAGGATAGATGTAAAGGGAGATCCGGCTGACGGCACGGTTTCCTGGCGAGTACTTCGACAATCTAGTCCTGGCGGGTTTCCGAGTCAAAGTTGATGAGCCAGTGGTGAAGCTGTGGGGGCACGCCGCCAAGCTGATCCGCAGCGCACGCCGGCTTGAAAGCGCCTACTTCCAATGTCGTTTATTGACTTCGTTTGCCCCGTGATCACGCCACGACCACGAGCGAAATACTTAGAAGGGCAAACATAAGAGGAATTCTTGAAAATATATCGAAAAATACGTAATTATCAGAAATTCTAGTCCTGATTCCTGCAAACAGTAATCTTTAATACTCACGAATGCTCCTTATTTAAGACTCAGGATACTTAAAAACACCCCTAAGGGTTACAAGAATCCCAAAATTGCTTCATCATGATTTACCAGTACAAAATTTAAGAAACGTCAAACTTTATTATCAATGCTTAATTTTTATATAATAATTAAAGGAAAATGAAATTAAATACCTCCTTAACTAAGCTCAAATATGATCAAATAAAAAAGAAAACATTGAATGGATTTTAGAACATGTTTTATAAATTTTTGTTTAAACTTGTATGTTGTTTCTGAGAAATGCTCATTTGATGATTTGCCTCAAATACTAACATGATGGTCAAGGGCATGAACCCTTGAGAAATCACAGAAAAGACAGAAGTAGGAAAAATGAAAATTTTCTAAGGTTTATTTGAATTTATGGAGAAGAATGTGACTGGAAATGGGCTAATTATATTAGGCCCAATAGCTAGGTCCATCACCAGGGGGTTAATGGAAGAGAGAGAGAGAGAGAGAGAGAGACACACACACACACATGTGGGCATCCCGATGAGGGCTAGGGCACGGAATGGCACGACGACGAAAGTGCAGCAGATGGACGGACGACGGCAGCAGCGACGAATGATTCCGTTAGACCCAAAATCTTCATCCACATACCCCGAAATAAATGGTCAAAGCCACCTCCCAACTTCTATGGCGGAATATGTGGGTCACGTCACACCACTGCATGGATAACTTCCTCTTATATCACCTACAAATAGAAGAGGAGTGAAGTGGAGAAGGGGCTGGAAAAAGAAAGCTAGAAAGAGTGCGATATTACTCAACGTCTCACAGGAGAGGCATCCGCACTTGGGTTCTCTTTTACTTGCTTTTGTAATATCCTCCTCTCTTCCTCTCTATCTCTCATCGTTTCTCTCTCCCTTCTCTTCTCTCATGGGTCTTTGTGTCCTCTCTCTCTCTCTTTTATTACTATTGACGAGTCTTGTCAAATTAGTAAGTCCTTCGAGTTATCTGATTCCTCTAAGCCCTGCAGTCCCTCTCTCCATTGAGCCACGGAAGAGGAACAATGAGCATCACCATGTGTTCACTCTCCATCTAGTATCGGGTTTTCTCGAATCCAAGGGAGTTATCGGCTTCGTCTATTCAGTGACTCCAATATTAGTCAACAAGGGAGCAAGGTCCTATCAGATTCTCCCTCCGGGTGATAGACAATGGTGAGCTTGGCGGTTGTGGTAGAGACGGATGAGCTTTCCTTCAGGTGACATCCAGAGGTGAGCACAGTGGGTTGTGCATGATAGTGTCAAAGCCTTACCTACCAACGTTCAAGTTTTCCCTTCCGGGTGATAGACAGACAGGACCGAGGGGCATTGGACAAGGGGAACCCATAAACTAAATTGACTTTGTCTCATTTTTCATAAGTCCAGCCATGTGAGTGATACGTATACAGTGGAGTTAGTCTTATGTGTACAATTAGTTTCAACAGCTTCGCTTTTTTGTCCTTCGGTGATAGATAGAGACCATTATTTTTTTAATCATATTTGAATTTGTCTTCTTACCGCTAAAATGATGTTTTCAATTTTAATCCTAACTTTGAAGAATGTTAGGCTTGTTCATATTGTCTATTCTCCCCACTTCTCCTTTTTTCCTTTTCACTAAACATTTCAATGTTGTTGTCTTCTTGTCAGTGAAGATGTAGCAATAACGACTAGAAATTAGGGAGAACTACTCTTCAGGAGTTCTTTTATCCCCTTACATTCATAAATATTTGAGAGTGGAATTTGACATTAAGAATTTTATAGCCAACCTTGAGGATTGACCCCAATCACTAGAAGTTTAAAGCTGATTCTTATCATTTGAGTTTGGATATAAATGTAATTTTGACATATTTTAACTCAATGACTAAGAGATAATTAGTTATACAACCCTTTTAACATTTAAAATATTTAAAAGACAAACTAAGGGTAATACAACCCTTAGATTTCCTAACTAGTGAGCTTTGAACTCTTGTCTTTTAATTAGATGACATACTACTAAGATAATATGAACTTATCTCATCAATGAGGGAATGAAAAAAAGAAAAACACTTCAATCAATCCTTCTTATCTCATATATAGTAATTGTCACTTATTAGTTTTATGAGATTGTGTGGTTGGAGGATGAGGAAATAGAGACACTTAACTTGAAGTTGGGCATTACACTGCTAGTTGAGGTCGACCTTCCCTATAGATGGCTGATTGCACCCCTGTCTTCATGGCAAGCCACTTCTAGTAAGGGTCTTCGTCATCTTGCTTTTGTAGCCTATCTCTAAGATCTATTCAAGATCCTATTTCTTTGAGCACCCCACTTTCTTTTAGGTCTGTATAAATGCCCCATTGTAACATGAAGATGACCCTTTTGAAGTATTATGAGTTTTTCTCTCCTATGAGGTTCTCCTCTTCTTGTTTGTGAATTCAAGTGCCTCATTGGGATTCAAGGGTCCATATTGATCGTGGATTTAAGGTTACGTCTCCTTGTAGATTCCAAGTGTTGAAGGCTCTAGTTCTATGAATTTAGAAGCTAGTCTCTTCTTCAAGGTTTGTGCTTAGTGGATTCTAGCATGGATTTACTATTTTCCACATTAGTACTGCATTAGAGGTTTTATTTAGAGAGGAATATAGAATTATTTACTTTTCTTTTTTTTCTAGAAGCCTTGTGACTTTTAAGAGTCTTAGAGGTTGTGGAATAAGTAGTAATTTTGCACATATCAATCCTTTTTGGTTCTATGGTTTGAGTAGAGATGAGTTAATAAGAATGTGATCTAAATATGTAAATTTGTGAAATATAAATATAAAATGAATTTATTTGATTTTGAGAACAAGAGATGAGCTAGTAGAACTTGATTTTAACTTCATTTAAAATGGCTCTTGGGATACTATTTGTTTTAAAAAAAGGAAAATGAGGAAATGAGTCTATTAGCTTATTCTTAAAATAAGGAAAATGAGTTTTTCCAAAGCAAGAGAGAGGAGAGAGAATAGAGTGGCTCGGATGAGTTTAGAAATGTGGAGTTTTGACCCATTTATGGAGGAAAAAGGCAAAGACACAATATTTGATCTTTTAAGATTTAAAGTAATATTTAATATATCGGCATGTATGTGTACACATATTAATGACATATTATATTTAAGGAGATCTAATAAAATACTATGAGATAATAATTTAAAAAAATATAAAATATAATAAATTCAAAAAAATATATCTAATAAATAAATATTATTATTATTATTTAATTTGATATTTTAGGTTCACATGCAATTGAATTTAATCATTCTTCCTATAAGGTGTTTCCTAAAGATATATTCTAACTATTTCGATGTCTTAATGACGTTTAATTATATATTCTCCTTTTGTATGTAATTTTTTGATAAAATAAAAATTAATTTTTATATGTTTATTCTAGGGTGTACGATTAGATTTTTGACTAACTTAATGACACTTTTATGTTCATAATATATGAGTATATTTTTTAATTTGAGCCAATAGTCCTCTAATCGATATTTAACTTAAAGTAATTTTACACAACTACCAACTAATACATATTTAACTTAAGTCGTGGATAATGCAATTGAATTTATTTATTCAAAGTCTAAGAACTCAAACATTGACTTAAAAATATATATGATTTCTTGTGCTGTTTCTACCAATTATGCAACCAGAAAAACGAAAAAATAATATTTTAATATATATTTAAAATTTGATTTTAGAATACCATTCACCTAGGCTTTTGTTCCAATGAGATATTTAGAAATTCTTTTAATAGTCGTGTGGTGCGATTCTTTTGTATTGGTTTAATATCTTTGTCATAAGAAGACACTAAACCAAATATCAGGTTGGTTAGTAGTTACTATGAAAAGATCTTATAACTCATCTATATAGTTTTCTATCTATTTCTTTTTCTTTTCCATCTAAGTCCAATTTGAAATTTATGCTTATAAGAGTTATCTTGAACATTAAATCATTTATTTTTTATTTCTTAACTAGAAAATAAAAATTTCATATTTTTTCTCACATTCATTCTCTTGAAATTGTTCTCAAGGAACTTAATTTTTCATACCAAGCTAGTTTAGTTTATTTGAATCCATTCAATATTTCTTAAATTTATAAACCATTAGAATATTCTAAATTTTTAAAATGAGGGGACTATCTCACATATTATTTATTCTTTGATTAGTCTACTTAGAAAGACACATAACATCCATATGATATAATTTAGAACTACTTGAACAAATAATTTTAATTGCATCAAGCATAATTAATGGTGCATAAGACACTTCATAATCAATTTTTTTTTGTTGAACATAACCTTGGGTAACTAGTTTTACCTTATTTCTTATAACTTCTTTTTGTTCATTTAATTTATTTTGAGAGTCCTAGGTAATTCATTAATTTCATGGTTAAGATTTAACTATGGCATTTCTTCACTCTCTTGATCTCCATTTTCTTCACTCGATTTACTGTAATGATTGCTCTACAAATTTCACACATAGATTCTTCAACAAATATTTCTTTAAAAATATATTTTATAGGTTTTTAATTTTTTCAAAAGTACCCAAGAAAAATTTCTTTATGACTATTTTGATCACACTTTAATAATCATTCTCTTCTATTAAATAAGATAAATAACTTGTATGAAAGTCATTTAAAGTAATTTAAGGCCTCTTAACATGGTGATGTAACTTAATTGTTGTATAGTAAATTACAAAAAATCAAAATTAATAAAACTAGAAAATACTAATGTTCAGATATTTAGAAGTATTTTTGAATAAATATATAAATTATAATTGAATAAAAATTCTAAAAATAGTGATAATTTTCTAAGTCAATCACAAAGATGTAATATAATATCGAGTAATTATTCATAATTTTCTTCATAGAATATAATTTTTTATGAATTTTATACTAAAAAATAAAAATAAAATATATTTAAAATTAAAAAAGAAGGAAAATAAAGTGTGGATGTTAGGATGATGCCAACGCTCAATGAATGCGAATCAAACATAAAAAAAGTTCTTACATAAATTATAGATGATTTAATTGATCAAATTAAGATTTGTAAAAGTCGAAAGAATTGTAATTAAATAAAGTATAGCTTTGTAAATTTAAATCACATAAATTATCACTAAATTAAGTAGAAATTAAGTTCAAGTCAGGAAAATAAAATTACAACATCGCGGCGACGATACATTGGTGATGCATTGGAATCATGAACGTTCGAGAGGATCATTGTGTAATGTCTATAGCCTCAAAGGCTCTTTTTAGACAAAGACGATGTAGGCAATCTCTAGATCTCTTTATGAAGTCTAGAGATTAATGAAATAGGTCGTCAAATTGTCTTCAATGATTGTCACCCGATGAAGTAGAAAAATGGCGACTTTCTAACTCTCTAGCAACTATTACCTGATGAAGAGGAATTGAATGAAGGTGGGGTGCATGTTAGGGAACTTCATCCTTAGGTTCGTATAGTAAGATGAGGCTTTTCATCGTATCTGGTATGCTCTCAAGAGGTACCAATTTGTCTCTCGACAGATCATCCTCTTCGTGACAATAGTTTGTTCGTTGATCAATTAGAGATGATTTACTTAATAGATTTGTGATCCTTTTATCACGAATCATTCAACAATTTTAGTAATAGTACTTTATGAATCGCGTTGACGAAATTTTTGTCGATGATCTAACGATTCTAACAACTTAATCCTTTACCAACAATTTACAAAAAAGTCATGATAATTAAATAAAAATACAAGTTTTGACTCTAAAAGGATTTGAACCCACGCCGATTACTCGCATACATGAGAGAGATTGAAATAAGTACTTTAATGCCCATATCAAGTGACATCATCATGATATATCTCTATTATAATAAAGGAATAGTTTAAGTATTTAAATCTTCAAACCCTTTCGGAGGAAGGTATGATGCGGGTTTCATCCCACATCGCTTCTGCACTGAAGTTTTGGATGAATATATAATAATATCATATTTGGAAGTAATGAATTTGTTTCTCTTACATGTACAACTACTCTTTACCCCATAGTCAGCTGGCCACTAATGACATGGAAGGGGAGTGACGCATGTGTGTCCCCATCAGTCTTAGCCACTTGAGTCCTTACTCGCAGCTCCCTTTGACTATATATATATATTCATTTATCTCAAAAATAAGACTATAAAAATCATATAAATTTATAGAAAATCATATAATTAGTAAAAAAATCACATTAATTAACTAAAAACTAATTTTCATAATTTAACACAAAGATAAATCTATTTATCATGAGTTAAAGCTAAAACTATATTATTTACTAATTATTAACTCATAATAATAAAGACTTATCACATGGTCTCGTCAAGAACACCTAACTTTTTATACTAGGTTTTTTGTCATCCAACTGCTACTAGTCTCAAAGAAAATTACTTTCTAATAAAAACTATTCTTCTTATGAATACATGTTAATTTTCATGGAGTTTTCAAAATACACAAGTTCATTTCCATAGAGATTTAAGTACTCTTGAGGCAAATATGACTACAACACTTTCTACCTTCACCCAATATGCTTTCTTATGACTACCTAGTTACCTTAGGATCTAATAAAAAGTAATGGTTACTGAAGATAAATTGATCGTTTATTGGACTGAGTTCATGAAGAGGATATAATATTCTTGTTCATTGTTGATGCATAAGGCAGGAAGAGCTTGATGATGAGTGTTAAATCTTTATATTTTCATTATTACTTATGTTCAAATTCTTTTCCAATAAGTTAGCCTTCATTCTATTCTAGGTTTCCTATTTTATTGAACCACCAACATTGGAAGTACATGTTCAAATATTTGTTATGTTATGGAATGCACAATAATCACATTTTAACCTTTTAAACTATTAATCTTCCTATTTTTGCATCCTTTTGAAATAAATTTAGACTAGAGCTACATAACTTGGAGAATAGTTCAATGTCCACATCCAAGAATATTAATCTTCACTTTTTTTTTCACATAAGTATATGATGTGTCAACATCAAGATATTATTTTCAAACTTAAACATATGATATACTCTTTATTTTTTACTGATTTATAATGCATGATAGCTTGGAGAACTTGTAAAAAATAATACTATATAGAACTAATAAATGGTGAAATTATATAGTTATATCACCTTGTATAATCTAGATGAATATATTTTGATTTTTCAAATGTGTTTGCACGTGTGCTGACTCATATCATATGACTTTATACTTTTCATTTGTTGATAATTCTTTATCCTCAAATTATTAAGGTAGATAGACAATTTGATCTCAAGGATTTAAATCTTGAACTTGATTATTAATAATAAGATCATAATTTTTTAATGAGATAAATTGAGATATATTTTTTAATATATTAAAATTTTGAAATAGATAACTAACACATATATAGAAGCTTCAATATAATAACCTATCAATAAATTTTCACTTGTGAATATCAAAACCAAAGGCATCATGACTAGAAAATCTTGATATACATCTATATACTTTTCATGTAACTTTTGAATGTCCTAAAAGGAGGACCCAAAATTAACATTTTGGGTAGTCATTAATAACATTCTTCACCTTTGACTCACTTGAAAGCTAATTGCAAGAAATACCAAAAAGATAAATTATTAGCATAAATACCTTAATGTGCAAATCAATGTGTCTCAACTTATATAAACATTACTTTATTATACACAATGATGAAATTTAACTGTTGATCAGGGCTTGGTCAACATTATCTTGTGTAGGAATCTTCACAATTTGGATACCACCTCTTGTAATAAATTTATGTAATTTATATAATTTAATAAAAATGCCTTTTCTCCTAAAATAATATATTAGATTCTTCAAAAGATATCCTTCAAAAGATCAATAGCACTTTGCTTGTCACAATTTCGTGGTATAATAAATAGATTGATGTCAAGCTCCTTTACCAAGTTCTTCAATAATAAATAGATTGAAATATATTTAGGTTTGATAGTTGAGAGTTGATAAGTCTTCATTATCATGAGTTAATAATTAGTAAATAATATAGTTTTAGCCTTAACTCATGATAAATAGACTTATATCTATGTTAAAGTGTGAAAAGTGATTTTCAGTTGATTAACGTGAATTTTTGGGCAATTATGTGATTTTATACAAATTTATATGATTTTTATAGTCTTACTTTCGAGATAAATGAAGAAAAAGAAATTAAAATAAAAATAAGACGAAATGGGAGGACTCACTGGCCAGCCGGGCCCGCAAGTAAGTCGAAAGCGTAGTTGGGGAGTAGTTGCAAGTAGAGGCTCGAGCGACTTGAACCAATGGGGACACGTATGTGTCACTCCCCTTTCACATCATCAATGGCCAACCGACTGTGAAAGATTATCATGGCTTTCTTGTAGATCACCAGTGAAGAATTAAGTAACTAGAATTGCTAGATCATCGATGAAAATCTCATCAATGTGATTCGCAGAGTATTATTACAAAAATTTCTGAACGATTCACGATAAAAGGATCGTGAATCTATCAAGTAAAGGATCTCTGATTAATCGACGAACAAGTCGTCGTCAAGAAGAAGACGATTTATCAGGAGACGAGTTGCCACCTCTTGAGAGCGTACCGAATGCGATGAAGAGCCTCCTCTTGATGTGCGGACTTGAAAATGAAGCTCCTTGACACATGTCTCACCTTCATCTAGCTCCCTTTTGTTGGGTGATAGTCGTCAGAGAGCCACAAAGTCGCCATTTTTCCGCTCTGTCGGGTTACAGCCAATGAAGATGATTCGATAACTCATTTCATTGATCTCTAGACTTCACAAGGAGATCTAGAGATTGCCTATGTCCTCTTTGTCCAAGGAGAGCCTTCGAGGCCGTGTACATTACACAACTATCCTCCTGAATATTTAGGATTTTGGTGCATCATTGACACATCGTCACTGCGATATTAGAACTTTATTGTCCTACTTTCAACTTAATTTTCACTTCATTTAGTGTTAATTTATTAATTTTAAATTTACTAACTTATACTTCATTCAATTACGATTCTTCTAGCTTTTATAGATCTTAATTTGATCAATTAAATCGTCTGTAATCACTTACATAAGAATCACCAAGTAAAACTCTTTTTTTGCCTGATTTGTATTCGCCAAGTGTTGACATCATCTTGATTTGCACACCCTTATTTCTCTTTTTTGTAAATTTTAAATATATTTCCTTTTATTTCATAATATAAAATTTATAAAAAATAGTATTCTTTGTAGAAAATTCTGAATAATTACCATATTACATCCTTGTGATCAACCTGGAAAATTATTATTATTTTTAGAAGTTTTATTAAATTATAATTGATATATTTGTTTAGAAATACTTCTAAATATCTAAAAATTCGTATTTTCTAGTTTTATAAATTTTAAATTTACATGATTTACTATACAACGACTAAGTCACATTAAGAGTGCAATAATGTCTTGAATCATTACCTTCCAACTTATAAGACCACCACTTAGAGAAAAAATATACCATGTGGTAGATCTTTTGTTATCAAGGTCACTTATATAATCTTAGTTAGCATATCCAACAAGAATATTAGATTTACCAAGCTGAAATAGCAAATTAAAATCTATGGGTTTACTATGTATTTAATAACAACACTAACAACTTATGATCAATCATGCCTTATATAAACCATTACGTATACTGATAACCAACAATACTAGTAGATGATAATTTGCGTATTTCTTGTTCTTTGTTAGCTTGAGGACATTGCCACAAAGATAAGCTAAAATACTAATTTAAAGGTGAACTCACCATTTGGTAGTGGATGTTAAATTTTACCAAAACTTTTCCAATTTGATATTTTTGAGTTAGCTAAATTTTTTTAGTATACTTGTCCCTTCAATATTTCATGCTTGTGATCTTTTTGAGACTACTTAGATATTTCATCTTAAATTTCAAATTTAGCTGATTTTTTAATTTATTCATTTATCTATAAATTCGAATATAACTTGTATACAACTTGTAACATCATTGAAAAAACATAAATAAACATAATTGTCATACTACTTGTATAATTATGTGATAACACAAAATGGTCATACTTCTTGTAACATTGACCAAGAGCTTGCTTCAAACCATCCCTAAGGCTTTAGAACCAAAATAGAGGAAAAAGGAAGAACTCGATGAGGAAATTGAGAAGATTCTTCAATGAGAAAGAGTTCAATATTTCTTTGTTTATAGCTAAAGAATATATTCATGCCTATGCTAGGTTCCTTAGAGATGTACACCAAAAAGGACACATAAAATAGAGAAATTATCTCCCCACATGAGTACACTTCTAGTAACCAATTACCCCATAAGTTGAGGATATAGGTGCTCCATTGATTTCATGTGAAATTGGTGGTACCATCTTTGAGAATGCTCTCATTGATATAGGTTCTAGTATCAATTTATTGACTACTATGCTTGAAAATATTTTAGTAATAGTAAATATGTTGCCAATTTCTTGCTGATTTTATGGTTTATGAAATAGAATTTCTTGGTGATTTCAATAATGTTCCTATCATCTTAGGGAGACCATTTTTAAACATAACTAGGACGATTCCCTATAGGAATAACTAGGATTCTTGTGGAGAACAAAAGTTGAAATTAATTTTTTTGGTGAGTCTAACAATCCTAAGGAAACAAAAGTCATGGGGTGTCATAGTATAGATTTTGTAAAAAAGAATGTACTAGTGTTGGATAAGATTGATGAATGTGTACAAGAAAGTTTGTAGGACAATAATATAGTTGAAGAGAAATTTGATGAACAGATCTTAGAAATTAAATCTCTACCCTATAGTCTAAAATATGTATTCTTAGAATATGATCATGCATGTCCTATGAACTTTTAAATCATTTTTTCTGTCCTTTACTTAAATTTCTTGGCTATTAGTTAAGTCATATTTAGATGGTTTAATTTTAGATAAAGCTTATTTCTTTCTATACACCCACTTAAAACTAACTACTTTCTTGCTTTTGAAGAGATACTAATTTCCCAATTTCACTTTAATGAAGATAATTCATCTCTGCATTAATAATAAATTTGTATTTGTTACTATACTTAATTTGAATTGCCCCTTGAGATGTTACATAAAAAGAAAAAATAGCAGAAATAATATGAGCAATAGAATCTGAAAATCTCAATAACAATTTTATTTATCTTCATGCATGGTCTGTAGTAATAGAATAAATGTCACTTCGATTTAGGTGTATCAAAGACACATCTATTATTTTTTTAAAATTAGTCAATTCCTCCTTAACTATCATGATAGTGTAAGTATCTAGAAACAATGGGCTGAAAATTCTTCAACAATAATGTCTCATTAAATATAATATTTCTACTAAGCCTAATTTTTTGAGTTCTAATATTTCATAACCTGAACCCTTATATCTTAATAAAATATATTTTTTTGACTTATGATATAACATGATCTGCTCATCATCCTAGAACAAAGCATAAGTAAGACCTTCTTTGGGGCATAAAATTTCAAAATCTTTAGAGGTGCAATGCATAAAACCTTAATTTTCTTACCAATTTATTCTTTGAGTTTGGTCTTCCAACATCTAAAAGTATTAAACATCTCATATTTATGTTTGAGAAAACAAACACAAATGTTTTTAAAGAAGTTATTGATAAAGGTAATAAAACATACATCTCCTCTCAACGAGGTGACCAGAGATGCACCCCAACATTCAAATGCAAATATTTAAGAATATCTGTTCTTCTTTTGAAAGAAACAACAAACTTGACCTTATATTATTTTTCAAATATATAAGATTTAGAAAACTTAATTTCACAAGATATAATTCCCTTGAGCAAGTTCTAATTATGTAATTCTAATATCACTCTGTTGCTATTATGGATGGACATACAACAACATAGTGGCATCTTCAATTTCGAAATGAAATGTTGTGGTTGTATCACTAAATATGATTACTCCAAGTAACATATGTAATGACTCAATTATTGCTCATTTCATCACAATCAAAACATCATTTTTAAATTTTTTTAACATTATTACCATTAGTATATTTGCAGCCTTTTGCATCAAAGGTGTCTAAGAAGCTCAAAATCTTCCTAAATTAGGTATGTTAGTTACATCTATCAATGTTCTAATTAATCTAACAAATATTTGATTTTCATCAATCATATCCCAAAAATTCTGCATTATGAATTATTTTTCTTCAGAATTTTACTTTCATCATAACGTCAGTACATGTTAAACTAATTCTAAATGGTTACATGTAATAGAAATAACTTGAATCAGGATTACAAGTTCTAAGATCACTTGAACTTGAGGATATTAAGATCTTATCTTTGAGTCATCTAGACTTTAGAGCTAGTTGTTTACCCTTTTGTTTTTCTTCAAGTTTAGGGCAATTTAATTTTCAATGACTTTCTATTTTGGAAAATCATTAAAAATTATTTCTTTTCGACTTCAATCAAAAATGATTTTTCCCACCATCTCTAGATTTCTGATGTCCTCTATCTTGACTCACACCTTTAGTCACTAGACTTGTACCACTTGTGAGAGGTTTTAATCTAACATAAATTGAAAATAATGTTCATTTAACATGTTTCATCTTTAAGGTATATTTACCATATAAAATGGTAGTATCAAATATTTATAGGACAGAGGTAAAATGTGAGAATAAGTGTGGCCTGATGCTTCTTCAAATTTTACTTTCACACTACAAAGCTAAGAGATAAGCTTAGAAAATTTATATGTTATAGTAAATTACTTATTCACTCATATGCAGTTATCAAGTTTTTTCTTCAAATATAGTTTATTATTAAGGGTTTTAGACAGGTACAACATTTCTAATTTCTTCTATAAGTTAATAGTACTCTCCACCTCAAAAATATTATACATCTCTTCATTAATGACACAATTGAATAGTACTAACTACTTATAAATATAACTCATGTAAGTTTTCCTTACTAATTGTTTTTTATTTTTCTTTACCATAAAACGTTCTATGCAGTCTTTGTTGTATAAGGATTGATTTCACTCTCTTTTGCCATAGACAAAAGTCAATCTTGCCATCAAATCTTACAAATTCAAAATAATAAAGAATATTAGTTTGGGTCTGATACCAAATGTAGTGACAAGGAAGGGTCTGAAATAAATTAGAACGAAAATAATTTTAAGAAATCAACATTTGGATCTTAGATATAAAATATGTGGTTGTGGCAAAAGACCATAGCACACCACAAATATAAAATTTTTCACAAGCACACCACTCTAATACCAATTTATATTCCTTATAACAAAGCAGATTTGTAAATTCATCAACAATGTAATGTTGTAAACTTCAAATAATAATAGACTAGTTCATATCACCTTAAACATAATTCAGCATGTATAAACTATTTTTATGATTTAGAAATGAAAATCCTACATATACATCAAGAAAAATGGAGATTAAAATAGAGACATAAATAAACAAGGATGATTCTCCTAAATTTCTTTTTTGCAGCAGTTTGAAGACAAAGCTCATCTTCTTGACACAAATGGAATGGTAATGAAAAAGAGGGGAAAGGTTGAACTTTTTATCTATTCTTCAAGTCCTTAAACTTCACCTAAAATAACAGCCACCTTTCTCCTTGATTGGGAAAATGCATATATATACTCTTCCCTCAGATCCCCAATGACCTAAAAGGGGGTTGGAAAATAAATTTCTCTATTTCTGATATTAATGCCTTCTTTCTAGCCCACTGCATTTTAGTCAAGGAATAATAACACAAGTGTGTTTGCTTACATTCCTGCTGTCTACATTTGTGCTTCTATGCATGTCCATGCAAAGTCCAGCTACACTATTCATCATGGCCATTGCACTCTTCTCATTTCGGCTGAAACAACTGTCCAAGATTTTAATCAGTTGAATCATGGTGCCGACCCATTTATGTCACTTTTTGCAATTCTAGTCATTGGTTGGAATTACTTAATCTCTATGCTATTCCTAATCATGCCAACAGTTCTATAGGACCTAGTCCTAACCTTGTGACATTAATAGGATGTGTATATAATTATTTACAATGACAAAAAGATTCTCTTATAATCTTAGTTTTCATTATCTTCTCAAGAACTTCAATTCTAATATTAAATTTAATTGGAAGTTTCTCTTTCGTTCATGCCACCTTTATTGATTCTATTTAATCTTTATAAATGGATGTATTGAATATTTTATGATCACTTGCTAGTATCATATTTCACATCTCATCACGCCTCATGATTTACTATTATTAGTGTAAAATGAAGTGTCAACCTCCTAATTTCCTTGAGGTTGAATGGGACCTAAATAGATACTACTGAAAAGAGAGAACACATTCCTAAATCAACTGGATTACAAAGACTTAGACGTAATTAACATGAAAACGTACATGTTTTCAATATTACCTCCAATGTTAAATCCCATGAGCAGAATATTACGTACATAACATTTATACCAATTATCGCCATAAGTGTTGATGATCTATGTTGTGATAGCTTTGTAGCAGTTCTTGAATATTTTTTGCATGGTCTTGAGATTTTCCTATGCAAAACAATAAAATACCAAGGATACACAAGTAAAACAAATTTCCGAAACCACCAGATAGCTTCGGGAGGTTCTAATGTTTGTTCATATATATAAATTACTTTCGTGCTCTTCAGCAGGCTTGGCAAATAAGCCAATGGAAAGCCAAGAATCCTTGTCAACGACAAGAGGGTCCGGTTCGTGGAGCCATCCGAAGATTGCCCAACCAAGAAGGCGATGCCTCATCGGCCATCGCCAGGGTTTCTGAACCTCCCTCCCCCAGCGTAGCTGGTGCGAGTTTAGCAAATACGGTTTACCTGCGGGTTGCTGGTGGTCGGGTTCCCTGCCACTTGCTCGCCAAGCTTCAGTCCACCTACAACATTATCGTAGCAGGGGTTGAAGCCACCTAACGCCTCCTCATGGCTCCCCTCCTGCTCCTCGGGATTCCTCATTTTTCGCCACGCGCTACCCTCCCATGATCGAGTTCCAGCACCGAGGAGTCGAGTTCAGGAAGATGCCGTCACCGCCGCCGACTACTGGAAACAAAATAGCAAAGGTGGAAGTTGTTGTCTACAAAGCCCACTTCGCCGTCGACCTCGTCACCAAGCTTAAGATGACGGGGGCTGATAAGATGACGTATGTGAGAATGATGCCGAACAGTAGACGCAGCCTGACCCACCCCGCAGCCACCTCGGGAACTTGATCCACTGGGTTTTTCCCCGGCCAAGCGTTACCGGCGAAGTCGCTGGGGCACGCCGCCGTGCTCATCCACCACGCAGTTACGGTCGTAAGACGCCTCCACTTTTGGTCGTTCATGGACTTCGCTAGCCCGGGAGCGGGTGACGGCCGTCATGGGGAAGCCAACCATTTGTCCAAAACTATATGTGAACAGTTGCCCGAGGTGCTCCTCCGACCCGGACATCCACGGTAAGGGCCCTAAATCTTCACGCCAGCCTACTTCCCCGGAGACGGCATGTGCTTCCTTCTTTCCTCTCAGTGTCAACAATGGCGGCGTGGACGCCTTTGTGGCACTCTTCCGGTGAAGCCACTCCTCCTTCGAGAGCATCTACGCAGTTAGGAGTTGGAAGAGATTTACTCATTGATTAATTAATAGATCGGGATTTTAATCAATGCGAAGTGCATCTGTACTACTTACATTCTTTAGCTGTTCTTTCATTCTTCTCAAAAAACAAATACTTCATGCTGTTCTTCTTCTGATATGACATAGAAATTATTTTGATATAACGGGATAGATAGGTAGATAGATAGAGAGAGAGAGAGAGAGAGAGAGAGAGAGAGAAACTTCAGTACTCCAACTAACCATCAACAAGTATGCTAGGGTTAGTTACGGCCAATAGTTCAAGTAAATTGGTATCTGGCCAGTGTGGTCACAGTTAAAGTGTCATGTGAACCAACCGAAATTCTGTTGTAAATTATAAACCTCGTCACGTGTTTTTATTGCTTTTAGAATGCGGAAATATTACAATATAAGTCATCATATAATATTTGGTTTTTGAATTTTCAGCGTAAATAGTGGAATTGAGACTGTTCCACCGAGGACCACCGATCCCCTTAAATATCATATTAAAACATTTGACATAATTTTAAGTAATTTGAAAACGAATGCATTAGGCCCGTTTATATAGTCCCATAATTTTATTTATTTTATATAATGATTGTACGATACGAAAACACAGCTAGAGTACTATCTCATCCAATTAAAAAGAAATATCGTAATGGGTTGAATAAAAATCCCTTATAATCACATGATTTAATGTCAGTTGTCAGCTGGAAAATTACTCTAACAATGGGCTTCATACGTTTGTTACCGGACATGACGACCGTGAGGTGTCCTATCTAATTGAGAAAATGAATGATTGGAGTCATGTCTTATAAATACATTGTCCTCGACGAGAAGAACCTGTAATGTAGGTACTCTACATTACTTCCGTGGGCTTCAGAGGCATATAAGTTGAAAAGAGCATTTTTTCGGAGGGAAACGAAGACCTTTGTGGAAAAGAGAAGAGAAGGCAAAGAGGGCGGATTCGATCGGGATAAGTTACGAATACTCCGTAGGACGACGGCGCCGACTTCAACAGGCTCTTGATCATACATCAGGCCTAATAGTATCACGGCAGCTGTAGTTCAGGTGGTGGCTTCTCTGGGAATCTCGTGAAGAGAAAAGTGAGGAAGAGAAAAAGGAGAGTCCTAGCTGGCCTTGGCCCCAACTAGGCAAAGACATCCATCTGACATGATATACGACCATTCTCAGTGAGATAAACAGACTTTAATCTGCCGACTGTAAAACAGTATGTGGAACGGTTCTCCTAGAAAGGCGTTGGGTGTATGCGAGAAACGGTCGGACGATTCCTTGTGAACCGTTTCTCCCAGAAATGGACAGCCTGTTGGATGGTGCTCGTTTCATCCAATCTGAGGGGAGCGCCAGGACCTTTGTGTATCATCAAGTTAAAGAGTTCCTAGATATGGAGTGACCTTGTTTTCTCCTCTCTCCTCTCTATCTTCTCTCTTTTACTTTACATGGTATCAAAGCATTCATACCCAACAGTATATCGATTCATAGCGGCACCTCCAAATGTGATCGCTTTCCTTCTCTCCTCAAGAGCCATGGTTATATGTCGATGGCTGGCGGCTCTAAACGGCCAACTCTAAATACTCTCATTGATGAGAAAACTATGGACATATAATCATGTCTCTTGAGGAGAAACATGATGAATTTTCTTTATAATTGATAGTCATCGCGTCACAACTTCGTGGGAAGTAAAAGGCATCACTTTTGCCGCATGGTTTTGTATGCTGTTGAGTAGGGAAGCTGAAGATAGAGAGAAGAGGAATACAAGAGGATAGAAAATATGAGAGAGATAAAGAGATAGATTACATAATAAAGAAGGAGAGGAGAAAAGAAGGTCATTCAACGATATAATAACTTCTTAACGTGATGATACACAAAGGTGCTGTGAGGCACCCCAAAATATGATGAAACGGGCGCGCCGTCCGTTTCCGTGAGAAACGGTCCACAAGTAACCATTTCCCGTTTCTCACGGACGCCTAACTCTTTTTCGTGAGAACCTGTCCACGAAGGGCCATGTCTCAAGGATGGGGGTATCATTTCACCCTTGTGAAGTGGGGGACGTGTAATTTGTCCTGGTTATTTGGCGTTCGCGTGTAACTCCAGTGAATACCTCCCCTCTCTCCAGGGCGTGCCGCTTCCCCGTCCTCCCCAGCCCCCAGCCCCCAACCCCCCCGCGTTCATACCTGTCATCCAATTAGGAGAGAAAGAGAGGTAAAGCAAAACCAGATGGGAGTTCGCCGTAATTGCGGCGTAGCCGATGGGACGCGGGACGCCGACAGAGTTTTTCAGTCGGCGTCAGACTATGGCATCACAATCGCCACGATCAAGCCCAGAGGGAATCCCGTGTGAATCAGCAAGTTTTAAGGCTAAATTCTCCTGGGTGACCGATAGCGAAGTAGTACCGTGAGCATTACACGCAGGCGCCTGTCTCCAGCTCTCTCTCTCTCTCTCTCTCTCTCTCTCTCTCTCTCTCTCTCCATGTATCTATGTACCTATATTTCTATCTATTTCTCTCTCTTCCCCCTTTCAGTTTACATCAGTATACATTCCTGACTCAGGCTCCCCTATGAATGACGAGATACATTCCACATTACCAACGTTGTATGACGAGGGGAACGAACCAATAACTGTAACCACAGCATCGCGCGTGGCATGTCAACGTGAATCCCAGGCTTCGTGTTGAAAAGGAACACTGTCCAGCATGATGTTATTTAATTCACGCATGGATGCGAACTAAAATGAACATAATTCTACAGTGACGACGTAGCACAACTTAACAAGTTCTTTAGAAAACAGGCGGATCTTTTACTAGTAAACACGGCAACTCTTAACAAAGTTCTTTAAATTTTGGGGTTCCTTTGGCGGTGGTGGCCTCCTCAAGTTTCCCCTGTTTGTCGCCGTCGAAGTTAGCCCCGCATTGGAGGTGAGGGAGATGAGCCCACTGCATATCAGCAAAAGACTTTTAGGGTGTTTCAGAGGCGATGCAACAATTACTGGATTGCAAGATACACTGGAAAAATAACACAAATTTCAAAAGAAATCAACACAGATTGTTTATAGATACAAATCAATAAGCCGTAGATTTATTTGAGAACAACTAGGGACTAATATCGCTCATACTCGAGAAGATATGCATTGATATTAAATAACCGTTAACAGATATCTATGATTTCTTTATCCATTAAAACGAATTATCTTATGTCGGTAGTTTCATGAACTACTGAATGCTGAAAAGAATATCGTCAAAAAATAGAAAATTCGCATCAACTTTGTTCAATCCTGCGTCACTCCTATGAAGTTTATCCCCTAGTTTAGTAATGAGCACGTCCTCTTATAAATCAGTCTTGATAGGGACACTGGTGGATCAGTCACTTTTAAATGCACCTCAAAGAGGTTTCATGCTCTACATGACAAAAAAAAATCATGAACCATTTGGGGTTCATTTTGGAAATTCAAATGCATGGATATGAGAAACTTGTCAGAAAATTTTACCCGAGGAAAAGAATAACCAAGATGATTTTAATTATTAAGAACATGTTCATCTTTGGGTACTTTTTAACCAAGGCTGGACGTTGTCTGATAAACTTGTCAACCACTCGACCTACAACTAAATGTACAACCATATAATTTAACAATGACTGAAGTTTAACTATGTGAATCTCCTTTCATGGTTCGCCCAATGTACGTTTGTGTCTGGAAACGACCAAATAGGCGTTCACAAGAACTCCATCCATAAGGGGGAGATGAATTACTGACATTGAACTAATACTTTTTAGGCTTCTGACTAAAAAACACCAGAATGGACCACAACGACTAAAAGCAAAGAACTTGCTTCTTTTAGATTAAAAAAAAAAAAAGAATCCAAGAAGGTGCCTCACTCCCTCCCGGACAGGACTCATTCGGATGAATTGATTATGTACACCCCTGGAAAGTACTGTCTAGGAACATGATAATGTTAGCGCTGAAAATATTACCGGAGAAACCATATTCTTCAAAGAATATATAGTGTGCATGACTATAGTTTTCGGAGGAGCATATACTGGTTCTATCCTATATCTCCTTCCTACAAAACTCTTCAAAAATGGACACAAATTTTGCGACGAAGTCAACCCGATGTTACTGGAGCGGCAACCCTTATAGTCTTCACGTTGCTGCTCCCCCGTTGCAAAGGTTTCTGATGGAAGATGTATTGGAGTCTAGATTTTTTCGATTGAATATATTTTTAGCTCTCGACTGTCGGAACCCTTGGTAGGTTGCAGGCTATTCTCCTTGTATGACAAGCTAAAAACCACTACCTTCGAAAATCAAAGCGCTAACATTGAAGACCATTCTTGACGGCACTCACATTTTTTGCCGCCGAACTGAAGGCTTCTCTGTGGCTTATAGCTGGGTTGTTGGCCTTTATTCTTTGTATCTCCTCCCTGTCATGGGTGGAAAAAAAAACGTTGAAACATTTTCAAATGTTTAACTGAAAAAAAGGAAAATAAAAAGGGAATATAAATAAATTGTCTATAGTTATTTACGTGGTGTGTAAACAGCTGGTATATGACTTACTTAATAAACCTATTATAGGTGGAGGGAACTCGTTGTCTCTTCTCCGGCGCTGTTTACAAAACCACAATCGTTTATGAGAGAAAAATAATGATATATCTTATCGCGCAACTAGATCCAAGGATAAAAAACAACACATTCAAGAGCTTGATGAAGTTATACTGCCGATCATTATATGTAACGATAAACTGGGAAATAGGGGGTCCAGTTAACGATGAACGTTAAGCACGATAATGATATAACTATGGACTTCACTGTTGGACTGTCATGCATCTTAAATAAGAAATATATATCTTTGCCAATGTTACGTCAGATGTCAAATTGCATGAGCAACATACGACGTCTGATTAGAAGCTGGTGTTGATCGTTGTCAGTGGAGTTCATCGTCGGTATGGTGCTACCTCTTGAGGAAGACCCGCACACATTGCTGTAACCCAAGGATCTAACGCTGTGGCTCTGCAACTGTGGATTTTTCATAGATAATAAAATATTATTGGGTGCAGTAGATGAACAACCTTGCGAAACACTTTTACTCTGAATTCAGAGGAAGTAAGAATAAAAGAAATATTAAAATAATCTCTGAATTCTAAAAGTTGAGACAGCTTTTCTCCATTAGTTAGAGCCTACAAATAAAAATAAAGGGCAACAGCATGATGGTCGTCTATCCATCCATGCTAACTGATCCATGCTTTCTTTTCCATTCAAGTGCGTTTCTTAATGTCATGACATTATGAGACGAATTAATTCGTTTATCTTCGTAGTTGCTCGAAAGTAAGCTAAGTAATCTTCTTCTTAGATTTCATATTGGTTGTATTGCATCATATTCTCCTTAAAAGGAAATCATCAAAATTTTTCCAAAATATGAGTTTCAAACAAAAAGAACATTAACTCTTCTTCCATGTTATTATTGTGCGCAGTTAACTGGCAAGGAAGTTCAATAATGAGGTTTGCTGTGTTTGGATGGGATTGGGATCTTGATCCTCTAGATCTTATGTGGTTCTCGAATATCCACTTTCCTTTCTACTTTAAAAAATTTCAGTACAGATCAGTCTTGTTCACTATGGCCGGATAAAGAAAGATTAACTACTAAATGACCTGTAAAATTAATCAACCTTAAGGATCTTTCTTTTCCTCTAGTGGCAGCGCCAGGGTGGTTGGGAGGACAAGAACACTCGTGTTCGATTATCTGCGGTTCTATTTCCTTGGTTTGTTTTCAGTCAGCACGCTAGATGAAAGATGTAAATGAATTAAAAAACAAACTTGAAAATCATGAAGAAAGAAAGTTTGAAGCAATACTCCCATATTGACAGACAGCAGACTGGCGCAGTGTCCGCATCTTACAGTGACAAAGTTCAACAAGTTGCTGAGCGGGACGCTGACCTGATTAAGAAGAAGCAAAGGGATGCGAATTATACCTAGAGAATTTTCCTTTCAAGAATCAGAACATTACAGCATTTTATTGGAAGACGGCTAGAATTTTCTAGACATCTAAGCTCAGGCCCGCATGCGCGCACGCGCTTTTCCCCGTCTCACTTTCTCGCAAAGCTTTTTTGTTCCTTTTGTATCCCCGATGTTGGACCCTGGTCTTGCTTCGGTTAGAATATCCTGTCTCGAAATGTTCCTTCTGGATTTTCATCCCATTAAAGGAAAATATACTTGACATGCATAAATCTCTCTCTCTCTCTCTCTCTCTCTCTCTCTCCCTCTCCCCCTCTTTATCTCTTTTCCGTGCCGTGGGAAGGTGGGCGGATTGGGGGAGAGAGAGAGGACCTGACATGATACGAAGCCCATTATTGGCATCAAATGTATACCGAAATAGTGGACATGCAGCTACAAGAGGGAGAAGAGGGGGGAAGAAGATTTGATGCCAATTTTTTTTTTACTAAAAGAAGTAGAAGAACAAGAGCAAGGCAAGTTGCCATCAGGTTTTGTCAGAGGTCTTCCTAAACTGCTGCGGTAGAGGCTATGGTTGTCCCCATGGGATGGGACGAAGAATACTCACGTTCATTTAGTCATTCCAGAGTCGTAAGGCCGTAAGAACGTTGAAGATGCCAACTTTAACCTTGAAATGCGGTCTAAACACAACGAAAGAAACCCTAAAAATATTACAGAAGTAGAAAGAATGAGAGATCGCCATTCACCTCTTAATAAAATGGTGATAAAATATTCCTTAGGGATATTTCCACAGGCCATCTACTCAAGAAAAACAGAGTTGGAGCTCTGAGGGGCTTCTAGTCACTTATTAGAGGTGATGTACTCAAAACGTGCCAAACACTAAGGACATCAAATAAAAATTGTTGAAGAAACCACAACGAGTCGGAGTGCAGGGAGACGGATAAAGCTGAAGATCAAGCTCACGTGATGCCGAGATCTCTTGTAGCATTCCTTCTTTTTCCGTTTATAAAATAATCTGACAAACGTGAAATATTCTCAATTACATACTGAAACGAGAACGATGGAACCAGTAAGAGATTTAAATCAGACATCCGGCTCGTGTCTCTCTGATTAGGTGCTTTCATTCAGTACCTTGCATAGGCATAAGAGTTCTACATCATAATGGACAAACATAACTTCTGCACAAACTATACCCTCTTTTATAAGTTTATAAGGTCAAGGATCCCTCTTCCTTCTAGGATTCTCATGTCATTCAAGAAATGCAAACTCTAACCTTGAGACATGCTCACATTAGTGGTTTCAATCCGTGAGTACCACATAACCCATTTTACTTTGGATCAAAGCTTTTTCTCTCCGTCAAAATAATTGAAGACCAAAAATTTAACGACTGGGTTCCTGATGGGAAAATAAAAATTTGACGAGTCTGTTTAACTTTAGTGAGGTTAATCTTCCGAGAGAATCTGGAAGATTTTCACAATTTCTTTTCAACTCATCACCGTCCGATAACCAACTTTTTGTGCATAACTATGACGATCGGGTGATCCCTGACTGTTTTAGCTGTAGTTTTCAACTGAAAGAAAACTCATGTCTTTAACAACTTATCCATGCTAGAGCTCTCCCCCATAACAGTTGTGTATCACATACACTTCAATAACATCTGGACGGTGCAAAATCAATGGCATCGAAAACTACAGGATAAAGGCAGATTCCTACACTAGTTTCGATTCTCAAGACTCTTGCAGACACGATGACGAGAGAGGGGAAGCACCTCAAGTTTGACATATTCGATGATATCCTGTATGGGCTTTGGGATCTCCACACGCGCCAGATGGGTCAGTAGGCGGTAGGCAACTAAGAACCTCCTGAGGATCTAAGGGATCTTAATATGTTGAGCTGTAAGAGGAGGAATCTGTCAACCATCAGGAAAAAAGAGAAAGAAACCTAAAAGTCGAGCCATGAGTTGTTCTTACGAGGGAGCGAACAAATTTGGAGTCGGTGGGGTAGATAATTTATCCTAAGGCATTTAGGAAGATGGTCATCTCAAGGATCCATTGCACAGGGAAGAGGAGGGGGAGAGGCAGGATAGCATCAGAAAGGATGAGGAGGGTGTTACGGAAATACCGCCAAGATGGTGTTACAGAAGTTGCAGTGGATGTAGCAGACATGCTCGGACGCCACGGCTTCGAACGACATCTCCGATCCCCAGCGATAACGATATGCGTGAGACTTTCAAGGACGGGAATGGAGCTGCAGAGGACAATGAACTTTTATGGAGGTGATGGGGAGGGTACAACATGTGGGAGGTTGGAAGTTTATGCTCCAGTGAATGTGTTGGTTATCTCTCTCTCTCTCTCTCTCTCTCTCTCTCTCTCTCTCTCTCTCTCTCTCCCTCTCTCTCCCTCTCTCTCTCTCTGACCCTCGCCCCCACCCCTCCGTCCCGTGTATCTGTATGTGTTTGCGTGCTTTTGTACTGGGGGGTGATCGGTCCGCATGACTAGAATGTGCAGGTAAATGCGATTGGGTCCTCGCGGCTGATAACCTGCCTCATACTGTCAGAAGACAATTCAACGTTTCCATGAGAAATTTCAAGCCTTCACGACCATCATTCAAATTCATATTTTACTTCAGTCAGCGATCCATGGTTTCCGCTACTCTATTATGTTTCACTTTCCTTGAGAAAACACATTCATTGCTCATTAAGACTTCTCCGAACATGGCCACCTATAGTGTCTTGTGGTGCATCTTTTAATCACTGGTTGGCATATTCATATATGTTTATACATAGTTAGATGGATAGGTAGGTAGATAGATATTTATATAGATATATAAATAGATAGATAGATAGAGAGATAGAAAGATAGAAAGATAGAAAGATAGATAGATAGATAGATAGATAGATAGATAGATAGATAGATAGATAGATAGATAGAAAGATAGATAAAAAGATGGATAGATAGATAGATAGATAGATGGATAGAAAGATAGATAATGGATAGATAGGCAGATAGATAGATAGATAGATAGATAGATAGATAGATAGATAGATAAAAAGATGGATAGATAGGTAGATAGATAGATAGATAGATAGATAGATAGATAGATAGATAGATAGATAGATAGATAGATAGATAGATAGATAGAAAGATAGATAGATAGATAGATAGATAGAAAGATAGATAGATAGATAGATAGATAGATAGATAGATAGAGAGTGAGAGAGAGAGAGAGTGGTTGATTACTATCGGATTTCTGAATCGGCGTCTTTCATCTGTAAAAGGACATAAAGACGCTAGATTATCTGCAGCATGATGAACACGGCTGATTACTCGTGGCGATACTGTAAAGTGCATGCATGGTCCTCATTTTTCGAACCTGTTTTCCGGGAACTTGCGTGTAATGTAAAATCGACTTGACATCAAAAGAAACACAGGACGAGCCTACAACTAATATGGATGGAAATTTATGTGTACATTCCAGTGAATTTTAGACGCAATTTCGGGATCTGTCCTGCAGGACTCAGTAGGCCGACAGTGAATCGTCTGTGCAAGTTGTCTTAGCGTGATTTCAAGTGGCCAGATGTCTGAACCTAATCCCAGTGTGTATGCGTGTCCCAGTATTTAGAGAGAGAGAGAGAGAACAGAAGTAACTCGTTGCGTTGACCTGCGCACCCCCCCTTCCACCCCCCCGGCTATTGATATTTCCTTTGTCAATCGATCTGCTACTTCAAATGAACGGATGGCCCAGAAGCCATTTTTTTTAAGTATTCACGATCGTCATCCACGTGGGTAGAGAGGAGGATCAACCGTGAGGCGATTATACGGATTTGAACGAGGCCATAGGTCTGAGATAGAGAGGACTCGCCATCTCTCCTTTTCATGCCTCGGTTGCCACCGTCAGAGCCTAGCAAACGCTATGGAAGTAGGGTCACAGGAGGGGGAAAACGTTGAATGTGAGAGAGAAAAGACGCTGGCCATCGTCAGTGAGTGCCAGTCTAGTTACACTCCGCCAATGAGGCCGAGCGGAGGGGTCACCGGGACAGTAGATGCAGTGCCTTCCCACCGACCAGATTTCCATTGACATCTCTATTGTCATCGCCATATTTTTTTATTTTCTCACAAAGGAATTTGATCTGTTGTGAATAAAACCCTAGCTGCTTCGGGTTTCTCATAAAGGCCAGTCCTTCCCTCTTCCCTCATTTTTCTCTCTCACTGCATGGACTTCCGAATCACGTAAACGATTCTCCATCTCGAGAAGAAGAACAAGAAGGGCAGCAAGAATGAGAAAACGATGTACACCGTCATTCTCTCTCTCTCTCTCTCTGTCTCTGTCTCTGTCTCTCTCTCACTGGGTGGGCTTCTTCTGCAGAGCTTAACCTGAACTTTTTTGGACACGCCTATTAATTTCTGGGCAAGGACGGCTCCACCTTCCTCTGGTGACAGGGGCTCAATATCTGCAGGATACACAAGGTCGGAGCGAAGGTGATGTCAAAGTAACAACGGAAAGGCCCGGCCCTAGCTCCCTCGAGGTCAGGGTCCCTCCCAGGACCACCGCCGTGCTATGAAACCTCTTCAGATCCCCTTCCAGTGACACAACGGGCCCCCGGGCCCAGCCCTTCTACTTGTCAAGCGTCACGTCGATTTGACAGTTTTGATCCACAACAACATACGCTATGGGTGCAAGTAAATGACTGACTGACTGACTGACTGACCGGCCGACTGACCGGCCGATCGTCGAGACGGGGGACCTCCACAGCCGCCCTCCATTGCCAACCAGGCGCAGGCTCTCCTGCCGGACATGACCAGCAGTCGATGTAATCGCGTACTACACAGCCCCACCAGTGGACTGGACGGAAGGGCCCCGCAGTAACTGCGGCCGGTGCCTCACTCTCCCCTCCATTTGCACATCTTCGTCCTCTCTGCCCAGCAGTGTAATGAGGGAGATATGCCTATACAGCTGTAGCAACGGCGTACTTCTCTCCCTTCGCGTTCTTCTCGCGGCGAAGCCTGGAAGACCCGGACTTGGATGCCCAGGAAGAATATATCTCTTCATTAACAAATGCGGCCCTCCCTCATTTATTGCCGGTTAACTTAGAGTCGTATGGTCCTTTTTTTTAACAAGTAGGAGGCAGGTAGGCCAAGATACGCATGGTCCAGAGGCGAAGAGACCAACCAGGATGGCCTGGGCTTTTAATAAACATCGCCGTCGTCGACCGAACCCGGCGCGACCGCCCCCTCCCTCCACGCAGACGGCGTCAACGGAGCCGCTGCGATGGGGCGGGCGCATGCCGGATGAAGAAGAAGAGTAAAAACACCGTGGGCCAACCAGAGCTGCGGTGGCGTGCAACAGTAGCTATGAATGAAGATGATGAATTGTGGGGGGAGGGACCACGCAGCCCTCGCCTTTGGCGCTCCCGAGTGATCGATTCTTCGGTGTAAGTCCGCCCGGGCGACCGAGGTGTTTTCGCCTGACATGCCCAGTGTGGGCCTGACCACCGGCAGCGCCGCCCCCCACCATTGGCGGGGCTGTCTCCAGATTCCGTCCTTGGGAACTCCCTCACAAGGAAGAGATAGATGGATAGATACAGAGAGAGTAACAAAACCCGACCAAGCCAGAGCCGGGGTGACATTCAATCATCAGAACCTATGACGCCGATTACCAGCTCTCCATCAATTAATTCAAACCAAGGTCCCCCCACTCTCTCTCTCCAGTCACTTTCTCACTCATCCGCGGCGACCCGGAACCAGAGAGCGTGGAGAGAGGAAGGGGGTGGGTGGGGAAGAGCTGGCTGGGAGCTCCTCAAAAGAAATGCCCTTCACTTCATTCAAATGCCCGCATGGAATATGCGCGTAACAAGGGCCGCTCCAGTTTACACGGTACAGCGGAAGCAAGGATCGATTAATCATAAGAAAACCCAGGAAGAATGCAAAAAAAAAAAAAAAAAAAATTAAATTTGTGAGATGCACAGATTGGAGGGGGTGGTGGAGTGAGTTCGCTTGCCGAGAGGGCATGTAGTTACCTCCCATGTGGTTGTGGTTCGTTGGTAGGTAGACTGCCCCCACCCTGGTCAGCTGCCGCCGGCCGCCGGAGGAGAAGAATACTTCCGCCTACTCCGGCTGCAAAAATTGCCCTACTGCGGTAGAAAAAAATCGCCGTGAGCCAGCCAGCCACCCAATCCAGCGCCGCCTCTTCCGGTGGTTAGTGACTAAAAATAAGGGCTTTAGCTCAAGAGCCCGGGACCGCCGCTGGAACTTTCTTGTAGAAGAGAACGTAAGCCGCCGAGCTCTTCACGCCGCCCTCCGCCATGGGGACGACGCTCCGGTCGTCGAAGTCGAACCAGCGGTTCTGACCTGCATGCTGAGAGCGCAACGCAAAGGGGGGAAATGGGGGTGTTGAGTTAATCCACAGGAAGACGCAGAATTCCAATCAGACTATCGAACCCAGAGCTGTTTCTGTTTTTTGGACCTCTGCGGACCGATCTGGAAAGGGGTCAAAGACTAGAGAGGAAGATGCGAAAGATCAGACCAGGCCTAGTGAGGGCCTACGGATCTGCAAAACATGCGTTATTTCCCAACTGTTACTCTCTCTGGTTCTTCATTGATTTCAAGAAGTTAAGAGATGCGTTGGGTCGGAGGGGAAAAGTGCAATTCACCAAGTCCAGTCGTGTGTAGAACAGCGAATCGGCGGGGCAACTTACGTGAACAAAGGCGGTGTAATGGCCGCCTCCCATACTTCCATAATGATTGCTCACGGCGAAGAGCGCGTAAATGTAGGGATCTTGCCCGTTCTTGCGAGCCACGTAGGACGACAGGTCGAGATCGTGTATAGGGAAGTCAACCACCGTCTCCAGCTTGTTTTTTGTGAAGCGGCTGTAGGAAAATCTCTTCAGGTGAATGACGAGGATCTCTGGTAGCCTCCAGAGGTCTAGTTTCTTGCTTGCCTGTTGGTGCACCTTGCACGAGGGACAGTACCTGAGAGAAAATGGGGAGTCAGCTATTTTCGCGAATCCAAAGACAGTCATGCTCCAAGACACCATCAAACAATCCGATATCACTCTAAAGCTCAATGGGAAAAGACCAGATTGAATGCAATACGTGGGTTGATCAGATTGAATGCAAAGATTATTCCCAGAGGGAAGAGGGAAGAGGGAAAGGGGACAAAGAAAAAAACCAAATCATCCCTACCCCAACAAAACCTTGTGCGAAGTACTTTCTCAGCAATCACAAGTTCTTCCACTGCGGCAAGCATGGAAGCATTCTAAGCGGTACATGCTAATGTTTCCTTGAGAAACTCCTGGGACCGTATGCTTACTAATGTTCCCTACTTTCTCGACAATCAGTCAAAATAGGTAGCAGATCTTGATACCTTCATCCCTAATGCGGCTTATTATCAGGCAATATTCATCAAGACATGGTTCCACAAGCCCTACGAATGGCAAATAATATGCAATCGATTTGCTCTTGTAAAAGAGCAGAATGACTGGAAACGAGCAGAATATGATGAACGACTCAGTTTGCTCCCGATATCACTGCTTGGTCTTTTATTCAACCAAAATGGCAATCTAACATCATGTGGCGGCAATAAGGGGGGCAAGCTAAAGGAGATACGCGTCAGAAAAGGAATTGATATAATTTCCGGGCTGTACTCACCACATGTCCTCTGGTCCAAGTGGCTCCTCCTTCAGGAAAGCTTCAAGACACGAATAGAGAGAAATAGTCTCTTGAGGCTGCCTTCGCAACAACCCAGACTTGCGAACTTCTGGTAAAGAACCTAGTAGCTGAGCATCATAACGTTTAATGATTTCATCCGACCAACACACAAGCACATACAGTTCCTTCTGTGAATCGGCTGATGAAATTATCTCATCTATTTCAATCTGGGACTGCATCGCCTGACCCTTCTGGTCTGTGATGTAAAACAGTAATTTACTCCCAGCACATGACCCTACATCAACCACCTCAACTGCACTGGTACATTCTGGCAGAGGAGAACGAGTGTCTACATCATCAACTTCACCATTGCAATAGCCTTGGTCGTTCTTCCCCATGTCAAGCAGGTCACCGCTTGATTTTAGAAATGGATTTGTTAATTCCAGAAAGAGATTCTGGATAGCAGATCCACTAGCATCATCAGATAATTTTGACACAAGGGGAACTCCAAATTGCTGATATGTCCTCTTGCCATCAATGGAAATCCTGCCAATTACAGTGACAAGATCAAAACATCAAAATCAAAATAAATTGTGATGTGGACATATTTCCAAAGTTCATAAAAATGTATATTTCCTAGATTAAAACGATGCGAATCACTTTCAGACACATATAAGAGGTTCTGTCAATAGATCTTATAGGACATAGGATCCCACAATAGATCCCACAACAGATCCTACGAAATCTATCTTTTAATTCTGCAATCATTTTCTTTGGTTGGAGAAGGGGAACTGTAGCAATGCAACACGAAGGCAGTAACATAAATTCAAATTAAAGCAATTGACATAAAATGATAGGCCTACAGTTCTCATAATTGTTTTATTGGTTCGAAGATGCATAATTATTCTAGGCTTTTAGTGGCACGAACTATTAGCATGCAAATGTACTTTAGGTTTAACAAAAGCAATGGCCAACAAACAAAACCTTTTAAAACACTTTACAGACGATTTCATCTGTATTTAAAAGTAGTCACAGCATACTAACACAATAAATCGAATTTCTAAGCAACTGATACGCAGAATGAGTAAATGAGTGGCAACGTACCTTTGAGGCGGTATGGAAGCCGTGAAAATGGGTAGAGTGAAGGAAAAAACCATTTGTGCAGGAAAATGTAAGGAAAGGGGAAAGAAAAGGTTATAGAATAGGAAATAAAGAGTCAGATTGCGACCTATCACGGCAGCAAATGCTTATAACAAAGATATTCCTCAAAAAACCTCAGAGGACTATGAAAATCCTAGGCATGCCAGAACTGGTAGAATAAATGATTGAGATTCAGGCAAAGGGTGTGAAAGTGACGGGCACACAAAGCTGAGAGACTAAAAAGGGCTGGGGAAAAAATGAATTCAGTTGTATCTGATGAATGGCTATATTCAGCTGAAATCGAAGCAAAGGGAAATGATGGACACGTGCTGCTGGATTTATACAGGAATCTGGTGTTCGGGATTATGTGACCAACTGGAAAGGGAAAGGACAAGTCTATGAGAGGGAGATGAGAAGGCTCTCTGATTCTAAGCTTTCTTGATGGATTTTTATGCAGTAAAGAGATTGGGTTAACACCAATATGCAGTTTGGGAGCTGAAAGAATGCGTCTACAAAAGAAGATGAAACATAAGTTGCGTAATGTAGCAGAAGGCAGTGGAAGGAAATCATGGCTTTCCAAACTTCAATCACCTATTGGAATCACTAGGGCTTGAAGGTGAGTCAATCATCTCAATATCAGTTTTGGCTAATGCTCTGGTAATTCCCTGGTGGATGGCTGTAAGAGTAATCTCAACCAGGATTTTTACTTTGAGTCAATCCTTCAAAGATAAGAAGCATAACTTTTCCCATATCTAAAAATTCTATATTTTATTCGTTTCAGAAGCCCCCCTCTTGAGAATAACAGTGTAGTGAATAAACTAAAATGATGAGTGTAAAAACATGACAGCACAAGTAAACAATGCTGGGGACAATTGCTGTGTGGACTGGACCAGGCGTGCTCAATCCAGTTGGCCCAGTCTATGGGTAAGGAGACCTAAAATAAAGATTTAAATAAGGGCGAATGCAGACATCCATTTTTTCTGTGGTAGGGAAGAGGAGAAAAACTTGTGGGATTTCACATTTGGCCTCCATCTCAAAAAACAAGTGAAGAGTGAAATTGGGTCCTCATCAAAAAGTTTAGTCTAACTTTACTTGGAACATCAGTTTCTGAGAGACAGAGGTTAACAAAGATCTGCCAAATCTTTTTAAAAGTCAGGAATGTTTATAGGAGGCAAATGCAACAAGCATCAATGAACAGCTTGCGGACTTCATGGGTAGAATAAATTGTGGGGTTACGCAAATAAGCCAACAGAAGACAAGGAATTTCAACACTGTAAAGGTACAAAATCCATGTGGGTAGAAAACTGAAAGGGGATGATATCTCCGGCAGTATTAAAACAAGTAATAATGACCCTTTTGTCAAAAACCATATTATTCCCAATCGATGAAGTCCTTGGAGTAGATAACCATAGGAGATTTCATTACACTGAAGATTCCATGTGAAAACTATAGATTGAATGCGTCAACAGTAATGGATCTAATTGGTTACTGGATAAAATTCAACTGTCTAACAGGTATTGAAGCACCCATTAAAACGTTTACATCATCTAATTTGCAATGATTTCAAGCAAGGTCAAAGACTGAAATATTGTGGCTGCAGGCGGACAAAATTCACTACACAACATATTTCATGCACTACAACAAAACAAGGTGCCCCGATGGGACGGTATCAAACTAGGATTGTGCCATTTTGGTTGTCACATCAAGTACAGCAGATATAAGTGCAGAGAAAAAAACTTAAACATATGAAAAATCAGAGAATAAGAACATGGAGATCCGAAATAGTCCTTCGTCAACCAGCACCACCCTCCTTAAATTAATAGTCGCAAAGTTAGATGATATAAGGTAATTTTCCTCTTCCAAGGTTATTCCTTAGAAAAGAAAAATTTCTCCGCAATAAAAACTTTCAAGAACAAACTATCACACGCTCGTTTGTTTTGTGCCACACACATTAATATGATAGTCGTATTCGTACATTACAGAAATAATGCAATTCAGTAGTGGTTAATAAGGCTACTGGTACTCAGTGGATAATCTAGACAAATATACAAAACAATCACCAATTAGACACCAGCATTCCCACGTAAAGAAGTAAAGCCAATTATACTTCATGGGACTTTGTAGCCCACAGGGATAGATAAATGAAGACAAACGTATATTACAGAGTGAGGTGATATCTCTGCAATTTATCGAAAAGAGTTGATCAATATCTAAAAACTGAAAAACTCTTCCTCTATCCTGAGGTTGGATCAATGGAAGGCCTTAATCAGTTAGTTATTTATTCAGTTAGTAACGTTTGTTACACCGTTCTCCTTTGTGTGCTTCAGTAAGATCATGAGATACACTATATGTAGTACTGACAATATAGATCTGGACAAGATCGAGCAACATCGAAAATTCTCAATAGGATCTACACACGATGCTTAATGCACAGCACCAGTTCACTGAAACTTCTCCTGAATTTATTATTAAATTTATAAAACAGAACAATAGAGAAATATCTTGATAGCTCACAAACAAAACGAACGAAAGAGGTTCGCATTAAAGAAATAAGACATAATGCAATGAGAGACATCCATGTATGATGCTTACTCCTCACGCTGGTGCATAAACACTATTATTGGGCCTTTATTAAGATCTTTCACTAGCCGATAAGCTGAAAGCCTGTCTTCATCTCTAACCAAAGAAATTGAATCAGACAGGTCATCTAAATAACGGATGATCCTGTTATTGTACACCTGTGAGACAGATCCATCATGATTAAAGCTAGCCAACGCATTAGCGAGAGATATGTGGAATAAACAAAAAGGTTTTGAAGGAAATACACAAAATGATACAAGTTTATAACATATCTCAACTTATTCTCTTAGATCATGTACCTCAGCGAGTAAAAGGCTCTCATCATCCTTTAGCGAACATGCAACAGCAAGGGAATCAATTATATCCCTGCATTTCCCATGTTTAGGAACTGTGACTGTATGTGGATATGGTTTAGCACTGCCATCAGCGCTGAAAACTGTTACAGTCATTGTTCGCATTGTTGTTGAGGGAAGTGGCAGGGACAGGTACATGAATGGATCAAACGTAACAGATATCTTCTTGCAAATGGGACAAACTAAAGTTGATCTGTACTGGCCCTGCAATTGACCAGACTCAATTTATCACAACACAAATTCTGAAATCTAAACTATCTCAAAAATCTTAATGGTGAAGCATTTAACAAAAGCAGAATGCTTGGTCCGACAATATTTTCGTACTTAAAGCAGTCCTCTTTATGTAACAAAAATTTACTTCAGCTGATTCCTGAAAAATGAAATCCCTGATAGCCATAATATGAAGCTAAGGGCGGAATCATCCTATGAAACTTTAAAAACATAAGGTGCAGTAATTAGAGATAAGAAGAACATGGGAGAACAAAGAAAGACACTTACTTGGCAGATATCAACAATGATAGAGTTATTGCGTGCAAGATGATTCTCCCAGTACTCATCAGCCACTTCCTCATCAGGTCTGTCAAGTGCATCTTTCACTTCTACATAGCGCTTGCATTTTACCCGATTCAGATCTTCATGAAGCCCATCCAGCAAAAAAGCAAGAAGCTCCTGTAAACCAGCCATGTGACCATCTAGTCAAAAAACAAATGATTCTATCTTGGTAAATGTAAAAAGAACACACAATTCGGATCATGTATTTCACGAAAGCATGAGACTGTGAGAACAACAAATAACCTAACCTGTGAATCATGTTGGTTAAAGCCACTGAACTGGGGGGCAAAACGAGCAAGTTTTGCCTTAAATAGTTTTGGTACAACTGGCGTTTTTCCAGAAGCCCACAGCTTCCTAAGGAGTTCACCAAATGCCAATGCGAGCTCACCCTGAACAAGAAGCACAAGTTAATTTAGATTTTGCATACAGACATTTCCGACAAGCACATATAGAATCAAGGCATAAAGTTAAAACCCTGTGAAGCACAAAGCTGGCAAAACGGACTGTAACCTTCTATGAACAACTAGATTAAGATCTGGAACTGTTAGCACAGAACCAGAACCATCTGGAAAACATAAATTGTTCGGAAAAGCAAGCTGCCACAACCAGATGCCTCAGTACTGTCCATTCGTATATTTAAGATTTTCAATGAAACAGGCACTGCCCTAACCCCAATTTCCAGCAAGAACAGAACAACAGACACTCCTACGATACTTAAGAACTCTAAATTCCACCTTAAAGCAAACTGCCATGTTGAAGATGAAGGATACTAGGATACTATATTAAAATAAAAATATTTATAAAGCATAACATTGAATGGCAAAAAACATATACTGCATTAGACTTACATCCATCCCCAAAGGATTTTGCGAATTTATTTCTTTACTGTAGTCCCCAAGGAAATATTCAACAAGCATTGGAGTATGGGCTAGACATTGAATGGCACTGTTCATGAAACACGTGTTGCCAAGATTCTCCAATCCTGTCAATCCCAATGAATCAAGTGACCCACAGCGAGAGTAGCCATTGAGAAGGGCAGAATCAGAGTCCATTTCCCTAGTCCTTCCATTGCACAGGAATGAGCCATCATGCGATGATACCTTTTTAAGTTGCTGGACTGTCAGTTCATCTTTTTTTGGTTCAGTTTGACAAATCAAAGTCTCTATCAAACCATAGACATATATCTCCAGAAGATTCTGCATTAACAAAAAAATATCAGATGATGTAGTACGTTTAAACACGACTGAAACTAAAAATCTTGTATTTTAGAGGGAAACCTATGAATTTATCACGATGTTCATTTGATGTCTGACAAGCAATGCGAAAAAAAGTCACTGATGAGCATTGCAAAAACCGTCATGGGCATTCAGGCCATTCGCCTGATATTCCATTCGTATACTTACTATTCACCAATAACTCAAACATCAAAGGAAGTAGCCTTTGACAATCTATAGTATTTAAAGCAATGAAAGGGAATGATTTGGTACAGAAAGAGGATAGGCAGAGGTGATCCCAAGATGAAACCACCCAACTTTTGTTCAACTAGAATCAGATTTTTCCACTTAGTAGTTAATGAGCGCAATGGAGATCCTCTACCCTAGGAGCCACTCAAATTTTGGAATGCACCTTCTCTTGATCGCCATCAAACTGCAGGTGGTAGAAGCTTAAGCCAATCTAAAGTCCACTGCTAATCTAAAATCTACATTACAAAATCCACCAACTAAAACCCAACATATGCTACACCCCTATTTCCCATCGCCAGCCCCCCCACACAAAAGTCATACCTTCATGATTCCCACGTTACCAATCTCTTAGTCAATTTCTTCTCCCCCCTTACCCCTAAAAACCCAATACGCATGGTTCCAACCTCCACTTCACCATCTTTGCCTATTTTTTAGACATAGATATTGCTTCTATCCTAACACCACCAGCAAGTAGAAATATAATTTCTACCATCACAGATCCCTCCTTAACTTCACCACATCCATAGTGCACGGCATTTTCTCTTCTACCAGTGTCACGCTCAAGACTTTTCGATATCCAATTTACCACTCTTTCTACACTTCAAGGTTTGAGAACATCAACCCAGCTAAACCTCGCTGACTACTCACTAACTACCGCAAATTGTCACAATAAAGAAAAAAGAACAAATGATATTTCCCCAGAGTAAATAGTTATCGTTGCATTGTCCAGCAGCAACTTTGGAGGCTCACTTGTATCCTACCTATTTGCCTGACATCTATCTGGGGACCAGCTTCACTATACATCTCATTTTTCCCCATTGGCTATCAACACACACTATTCTCCTTCCCAGATGCCTTCACCTTTTCCTAGGAAACAGCCAAAACTCTGACATCAACCTTGACCCTTGGACCCAGGCAAAGGTTCCAGTCCACATATAAGCAGTAACAGTATTTCAAATAACCATCCAAAAATAGATGGTGCCAGTAACAAGTCCAATCTATTTATAAATCAGCTACTGAACATGAGCATCTGAATGGAAAAATCTAAGTCGATTGTAACACTGCTTTTGGATTTACAAGACCATGCCTGCATATGAATTCAAATTTAAATTCGAGTGCTTCAATTCAAATATGTCTAGCTCTCAGCATTATCCAATCCAAGACCAAACAAATTTAAATTTAAAGTTAATATCAACTAACCCTTAGTCCCACTCAAAACCGTTTCAATCAACTAGTTAGATATTTGACTGGTTCAGTTGCTTCGACCATGATTGTAAGTGTACATCTTTCGCCAATGCTACAAATCATAACTGAAAATGCCAACCCATTCATTACTAATGGGAAGACAAAAAAAGTATATCTCGTTCTGCTCGGGTCATCATCTCCATATAGAGAGCATACTGGTGCATTATTCAAATCCTCGTAGAATGTGGAAAACGTTGTTAAGGTTCGCACAGATATTGTTGGGATGCTGACAGGCATATAATACATATGTTTGAAAAGAGATTGCCCTTTTGAGAGATCACCTCCTCGGTAAATTGATAAAAAAGAAAGCAAAGGACTAGATAGGTAAATTACTTTCATTGTTTCGTAGGTAAATTACTTTCATTCTTCAAAAGGGAATGATAATCAGTTGCCAAGCTTATGATGGAAATGAGATAGCTTATTTGCAAGGATTGCCAGCCAGGCGTGGAGGTGTCATTCACCAAGAGTGATGGGAATCCATATAGACCTCTGAGAGAAATTATTAGAAAAACTAAGTCACTATTTCCTCATGAAGCCAGGATAACCAAAAATTATGAGGACCAACCAAATGATATCCATCTCGTGAGTGCCAGAGAGAATGGTTCCCAGGAAGCAGGCAGTGTTTTTTCATTAAAAGGAATTATGTGCTGTTGTATTAGTAGTTTCAGGGTCTGTTTATCTCTGAAGACGTTGTTTCACTTGACATTCCACTGACTTTGAAAATTCAGACAGACTCCACAATATATCAACTGACTTTGTCGTAACCATTCTAAAAAAAGAAACTGGCATTCCATAAAGAGATTGTTAACCCTCACCTCTTGATCAGTGTGGCGTTGGCAATTCTGATGTACTTTATTGCGCTCGTTCATAAAAATAAGAGTAGTTTGCCCAGAGAAGTCCCAAATGTGGACCTAACAAACCACACAGGAGTAAAATAAACAGTGATCAGGGCCCAAAGAATTGTAAATCACCATTGTAAGAAAGAAACATAATGGAGAAAAGGACTACCATTTCAGAATCAATGTTAAAAATTTTGGAAGCCCTTTTGTAATTTTCCACGGAATTTTCCTGAAAGAAAAATTTATCATGAGGATGAAAGAAGAGCAAACATTAACAAAACTTTATCGATTTTAACATTTTAACTCTAGCAATGTAAGAGCCTAAAAACCTGTCATAGCATGCAAGACGTTATAAGAAGCTAGAGGCCAATAGTAACTTGACAAAGTATCCAAATCAGTAGAATAAAAATTCATGAAAAAATAGTATGAACCAAAAACGCCTGTGCAAAACAATTTTGCTATCTAGGTTACAAAGGATGGGACTGAATATTTTGTCTTTCCTTCAAGAAGCCTGGAGGTTTTCATGTCCCTGTCGTTTTTGTCAACGAGAGGAAACAAGAAAAATTAGGAACAAAAATCTATTTCTGCAGGCTTCTTTGTTTCTTGCAAAATAATTAATGCATGAAAGAAGACAGTGCCCCCAATTTTTAATCTCATGACCAGCATAATATCTCCTCTCCTCTTGTACAAGAGCTCATTTACTCTTTGGATTTAATTCTATGACAAAAGATAATATGTCATATCTACAAAGTCCTCTTAAAACATATGGAAGACTAAGTAGCTGGGTGTGTTATCATCTACAGCAGCATCCTATAGTAGAGAAGCATGGATATTACGGTTTTTTAGGAAGTAAAACCCTATAGCACATTTTTTAGCGAAGATGATCATGCAGAGCCCCAATCAGCTCAAAATGGTTTTTTGACATCACTACCAATCGTGTGATTTGAATAACTCATGAATCCATGATTGATTAGGTTTTCACATTCCCTCTCCATTGGTAATCAAAAATGGATTGCATTCTGCAATTTACTCCGTCATTTATCATTTCGTATTTAACACATTTAAACCCTTATGCTTCAATGCTTCTGCATCATTACTTTAGACTGTCACTTTCTTTTGAATTCCCAAAGGACAGATATCTATACCTCCAAACAAGAATGTCTAAAAATCTTCTTGGCATATTCCAACCCAACTTAAACGGCTCACACAGACTTTATTCCTTATTTCAAAACCGGTTTTCTCTTATTTGGTGTACGATCTCTTCCTGTCTTCCTCAGCTAAACCAAAACATTGTCATTTCGGCCCTTCTCACATTGTCATCATAAGCATTATGACAGTTTGAAACTCTGACTCTTAAGATATAATTGACTTTTTTAAAAAGAACCATAGTTGACCAGATGTATTTTGCAAATTTTCCCATGAATCTACGAGGAATAAAACGAATATAGAATATTCTACAGGTTATTTTCATTCCAACCAAGTGATCATGATCATGTGAAACAAGTCCCTTACTGCATCAATTACTAAAAGTTTTCTGTCAAACCGGCTATATCCATAATCGTGAGTTTTATCCAAGTATGAAAACATAGAATCTATATCATCTATCAACCTTTACAAACGATTTTTTCTATCCAGCTCTACTTTCCTTATGTTTAGTAAAAGCCTCTCACACTCACTTTTAAAAGATCTTAAATTCTCTTTCTCATGTGAAATATTCTAAAACATTCTTAAATCTAATTCTCTTTCTCTTTCTCATGTGAAAAACTCTCTTTTTAATGCGAAATATTACTTACTCAAAAGCCTCATTAGCCTCAAATTTAGTTCCAAGAACTCCGCTGCTAACCTACATTATATTTCCATAGCAGCATGCAAATGTGTGTGTGCATGTGTGATGAAGTGAATTGATGCGCTTGTCTGTTCAAGAGAAGGATACAACCTTTTTGCTGATTTTTACAGTCATCATATCTGTTTCTCGGGCAACCGAAATCCTCAAATTTAAAGCATATGTATCAACTTCATTGTCCTCACAAACAGAGAAAATGTTCACACCAGCCTTCATTGCCGCATTAGATTCATGGTGCCTACAAGATTTAGGGAGGAGATATGGAGAATTAGTAACTGAAAAAAAAAACTAAAACTCAAGTCAGAACAGACAAAAAGCTAGCAGTAGGACATGACATTGGGATTGAAAGTACTCGAAGTAATGCAATAAACAATCAATAGAGAGCAGAAAAGAATGATGCAGACTAATAAATCAACCATTATTGCCATTATAGAGCCTTGTGTCATAAATTGGAACCAGCTCAAGGCTTGTAAGACCACGTTGGAATGCCTATACATAATTGACTGAAGAAATGGGCATGCATTTTGAAAATGGAGCCTGTAAACTCAGTACTCTAATGACCTCATCTCCCCATACCATAAAAGAAATTACAGAAACAACCCAATAACACAAATCCGCTGAGATGATGGCTACGACATTATAAATGTAAATTTACGACTAAAACGTGCACTTATAAAGAAATCTAGACTGTTGTTCCACTATGTGAAGAAAAACTTGAAGTTAAGGTTTTACACAATAAACAACATGTGCGTCCCAAGAATTATTTTCCTCACCCCGGCCTCTCTCTCTCTCTGTGATGCTTACCATCTCAGCGCTCGCGACCACATGTCAGTCCTAACCAACGCATAGGAGCGACCGGACGCCGCGGCCTCAGCCTCATTGTGCTTGGAATTATCCTCCCGCCGAAGGCCGAACACCAGATCCGAACTGAAGAAGTTGTTGATGAGCTTCATTGCACCGCGGTACGAGGATGAAACTGACGAAGCAGCGTAGAGAATCCCTCTGCCAGCGGTCGAACTATCCGTTCCCGCTGATGACGATTCCCACGCCTCCCACAACCATCTGATTTGCGGCGAAGAAGATGCAGATTAGCTTCTTTGATCCATAAATATGAGGGAGAGAAGTAAAATCCACTACATTGCATATTACGAATGAATATATCCAGATTCTTCAGATTTGGCCGGACGCAAGAGATCGGTCCAGCAGAGGCCCCCCCCCAATCCATTTGCGTAAAGCTGGCATAGATAAACGCAACCCTACCTGTAGGGGACGATGTAGACCTTATCGTCGTCGCTGTCTTCTCCCGCTACGAACGGAGGTTGCAAGGGAGTAGTGCTGGGAGGAGGGGAACAGGGAGGCCGATCGGGATCGCTGGCGGAGGCAGCCACCTCGTCTAGCCCGGAGTCCCTCATCGTCGCCGCCGTCGCCTCCGACGGCTCCGGCATCCCGAAGCTGAGCCGACTGCGAATGGAGGCCGAGCCGAAGAATGCCAGCGTGGGCGTATCTGGAGGGAAGAGCGAGGGAAGAGAGAGAGGAGAGAGAGAGAGAGAGAGAAAGAAGCAGAGATTGTGGAAGCCGGAAAGAGGGAAGTTAAATATTGTTAGGATTTCAAAATCAGCCTTCTCGACGCGGAAAGGCTTGCGCAGACGGCCACCCTAGTTGTGATATTTCTCTAAACACCCCCACAAGGTTTTATATTTTATATTTCCCGTCTTGGGACCGTCGGTAGAGGGCCAAAATTCCGTCGGGAGATGTTAGTTTGGCCGAATCCAAACACACAAGAAATAAATATTGGATATATATAAAGAAAACTATTATATGCTTATGTATTGGTTTACAAATTGGCTTCCTCCTATCGATTCCCTCCCTGAAAGTGGAAGCGTTGCAGCCCTGGTCCTAGAGAGAGAGAGAGGCGGGGAAGTGGTAGAGAGATGTGGAAGAGGGCGGCCAGAGGGTGGTGGCGCGAGTTGTCGACGAAGGCGGCGAGGTCCGCCGGCTCCAACGCTACGACAGCCGCCGGCATCTCCTCCGCGGTGGATTCCATCATCCTCCGCTCGCTCAAGGAGCACTACCTCGAAGCCTCCAGGATGACTCCTCCCCCCGTGAGGCTCCCACTCTGTCCACCTTCGGCCGCACCATCACCTCTGCTTCCCCTTTGCCTGCTTTTCATGTATTTGTCTGTCTCTCTGCGCAGAAGGTGAATCCGCCGGTGCCGTTTAAGATATTGTCGGGGGCGCTGGAGAAGCAGCAGGGGCCAGTGCTCCACCGGAATTACCAGGACGAAGAGATCACGGTGTCTGTCATGCGGCTGGCCAACATCCTGCCCTCCGGCGCTGGAGAGGACGACGAGGACGCTGATGACGGAATCAACCAGCTCTTCCTTCATGTCGACGTGTCAAAACCGGGGCAAGAGGAGGCGCTCCACTTCCTTTGTGGACTGTATCCGGATGCCATCGGCATTCACTCCGTCTGCCTCCGGCCCAAGGTTATTAGCCCCGGGTCCCTACGCAAGTACTCAGGCCGCGTCTTCCAGTAAGGCTTGAACTTTGTTTTTTTAAGTGATATTTTCTACCAGTGTAATTTTGATGGTGCCTATGTACACTAATATGGCCTTTTTTCGCTAGAAGTTGAAGTAATCAGTTTCTTAAGTTGTCTGAAAGTTGCATCTCTGTCTCCAAGTTATGTGACCATTCTTTTTAAACCTAAACGCCAGGATCATTTTGTTTAAAATATGTTTCACATCTGTCTCTCCTTTTGAAAATCTAGGGAAGTAGGAAAAGCACGGCACGTTTATGTCATTTGGAAGTCAGCTGTGCCATATATTCTAATGGGTTAATCAGCCCCAAGAGCACTTTCTTATATATTAAATTTCACCCGGCTGGCCAGGTACCCTTGTTTTGTCTGTACAGTCGTAGAAAGCTTCCTTCCCATCCTGGTATTTAATCCCAAAACAGTGACTCCCATCCGGCCATTCCATTGGAAAAGAAACCCATTGAGTCTTCATGTCTTGAGCTCTTGCAGCAATGCTGTGGGATAGAACCCATTTTTATGAACAGATGTCAAGAACAATAAATCGTGATTTTAAATACGAGTTCAAGTCTTTTTTTTCACTTGCAGAGTGCTTAGGTAGTTTTACCTGTTATTAGATGCTCCATGTATGACTTCATTTTCTCCACTTCCCTTTCATTGACTACTTCGTATGATTAGATGTTTATTAAAAAAGATGGGAAAGTAATGTAGATAATTTATTAGATATTCATTCCATCTGGATTATTGCGAGATGGATACTGATAAGGAACACATAGATGAGATAGGATAATGAAAGTTGGTTCTCCGTTTTGTGGAATGGCCAAGGAGGGAGGTTTTTTTCAAAACTTCCTTTCTGTATTCTGAGAGAACTCCGAATCTTTGGTGAGGTTTGAAGTCAATGAGCTTTCAAATCTCTCATCTTTTAACTTGTACAGTTATCAATGTCTTTTTGCACAATTTCATGGCGATGGTATTATTCAAGATAGTTTTTTTAATTTATACTCTGGGCATCATCTTAGCTTGAAGGGAAAAATTCCATTTTAGTAAGAAACCATGTTATCAATCTGGAGTTAAAGTAATCCGATACTGCCATGTTACTGGTATCATGTGCACATTTATTTTTTTAGCTATTCTCCTTGATAAGGAATGGCAGCTCTCATGTATACATGAATCTGGTCAATATTTGAATCGTTTTTCTGGGGTCCTTCGTGTTGAATGGTTGAGACATAAGGGGGTAGTGAACTGGGGGTTTATATTTGGACGATATATAAGAGTATCTTCTCGTGGTGATTTGAGTAAGATTTAGAAAATTAATGAATTGTGTTTGAATCAGGCAATTTAGGTCGCTTTTAACCCATGATATTAGACTTTGATCGAGCATTGACTGCATCTTTGTATTGATCAATGTGTCATGGTCAAAGTGACTTTTTTGTAACTGCTAAATGAAAAATGATATAAGCCACATCAATGTCCGATAGATGGCCTGGTCCTTTTGATCTTGGAGGGTTTGCATTTATTTAGATGTATGTCGCATTTATGTGAAAATTTTATCTTTTATCTTTTGTGAAAGATACTTGCTTTACGTGTATATTTTCGTGGCTACAATCATCTGCTCAGATGAAAGAGTTGGAGCTTTATCATTTCAGTTTTTGCTGTGAGTTGTATAGTTAGGAATACACTTTGAATGTAAAAAATATTATTGAACACCTTCTGATATGTATGATAAGGCTTACATTGTTTCAGAATATTCACCTTTTATCAAAATTGCAATGGCGATGATCATCAACCCTAATGACAATAATGATACATCCACCCTTATTTGTTACAATACATTACGATAATTGACAGCTACAGGACCAGAAGCTCTCCATGGCAAGAGTGATCAACCCCAGCAATTTTCTCGCAGCCCTTGTGCCAGCCTTCATACTAGTCTTTGTGAAGCTTGTCTTGATTTCAAGAAAACTTGGCCAGTTTTGTCATTTTCTATGTTTGTTGAGGAATATTTATACTGTTTTTTGAGTGGTTTCAAAAGATAATAGCATCGTGAATTTTTAAGTAGTGAAAGATTTCGTTGATGCTGTACAGATTGTACATTAATGCGACATATCGGAAAGGAAATATTCAAGTTAATGAAAGGACAGACCTGACTCCCGTACGAGAGGAAATGACCCCCTTCGCCCTTCATGGGGCTCCGGTCTAGTTCTCCTGTGCAGGGGTAGAATGGGCCATCTGTGGTAGGTCAGTGGCTTTCTTAGATGTTTTCCTGCATATCAAGTACGTTAGGTCCACTAGGGTCCCAACAGATGTCAAAAACTCAGACCAACCACAAACACATCACAAGCAGCAACCAATTACAGGGAAGAACACCCCACTCCTTAATAGTCAAGAAGAAAGTCACATGCGTATTGGAGAATGACCCAACGTGGGAAGAAGAGAAGACCCCGTTGCATCCATTCTGAGAGTAGGCTCTCAGAATTGACTGGGAGAAGTGAGTCTGATACCAATTGTTTGGGAGAAGAGCCTTCAGAGGAAGAGTGCTCTACATTCCGAGATTGAGACAACAGCAGCCAAAATGGCTTTTTTTGGTCTTCGCTGATCATATGAAGAAGAAGCAATTTTATTGTAAACGGAGGAAGCTTCCATTATTTCCTTCTTTATCTTTGTAGATTTTTAGAAGAGTAACGATAAGAAGACCACATGGCCTCTTGAACTGTAGTTATGTTCAAGGTACAGATGTCCCTAGACCACAACACCTATGAAGGCCAATGGGGAAGCGATGCTCATCCTACCCTTCTTCATTGGAAGGACACTTATCCAAAGGAGCAGCACAAAAAAATGGAGGAGACTGTGCTTCTCACTTAGAAATAGAAAAAGACAAATCTTTACCAATAGTAATGTGCTGAGAAGGAACTGATTCATAGAACCTTCCCTACTGGATAGTGCTCCTTCAAATCTACCAAAGTGGATTATGTTGCAAAACAAGGATTGTATCGTCCAAAACAACTGTAGTTGTGTTGAGAAAATAATGTGTATAAAATATGTGAGTATATAATAATTCCAACAAACCTATTGGTAGGTTTTTTTCAATAAGTCTATTCCCAAGCCCAATGTATTCCAGGTCTTAGGACCAATAGCCAAAACCAAATAACATCGTATTGGGGCCTTATGCTCATTTGTGATATTCTATCAAGAGCTTATATGGCTCATGTCTCCACAGATCACGATATAAGAAAACTTTATCTGACCCTTGTGCCCGGTGGTTGAAAGAGACATTAATCAGTTTTCTGTCAAATGGCCAAGTCTAGTGCAACCAAGTTGAGCCTTGTGCCCAATCTTGTGTGAGCTCTATGTGCAATGATCTAACCCTCGACAAATGGATTCCAAAAGCCTAATAAAGGCCTTTTGTGCAATGCTATTACCTAATTTTCTACAGAATGACTCCAGAGACCTTATGGGAGCATGATGTTGAATAGTATGACCCAGTGCAAATGGACGTCTGTAGGTCTTGCAGCGAGTGTCTTCCGTTTATCCGCCTCTTTTGGGGACGACGACCTATTGTCCACTAGTGGTCTAAGCTTATTTAAGTAGGCTCCAAAGATCTTTGGTAGTGTGTTTTTAAAACTGTCTAACAGATTGTAATTAAGCTTAAAGACCGAATCCAGATGTCTAATTAAGCTCTATGTACTTTTTGTGCTCAGTGGTTTGATCCAACTCAAATGGGCTTTGGCGCTTAAACCTGTTAAATGGGCTTTGGCGCTTAAACCTGTTAAATGGGCTTTATCCTAACAAACTATGTTTGAGTTTCAGTTTAACAAAAGATGATGTTTCCCAGGTGGTTTTAAAATTTGTTGCAATTCAAATAACTTTACAATTCCATATAACTGAGCAGGTGTATAATCTTTTCTTTGCCATAAAATTGGCCGTTGTGATTGGCTGATCTGGGACTCATGGAGAACTTGATGATTGTGAGCACATTAACTCAATTTCGTATTCACAAAGGACGTGGGTGTGGAATCGGCCGTGGGTCTTCTTCTTCATGGTGGTTTGTGACACATACAGAGAAACATGATGTCAGAGCTCTCGAAATCCAAGGGCATTCCTTTTAAGAATCTCTCGCTTTACCAGCGCCGGCAAAAAACATTGCCTATTACCCCTTTTTTTTCCTCATCTCGTAATTTCCTGGTCTTCATGTGATGGATATGTATGAAAACTACTGTATCGCTTACCTGTCATTGATAAGAAGCCCAGGAGAAGCTTCTATCTTGAATGGGTAATATGACAGTTTGAGCGGATAAATTGGAGGTTCGTGGTTTCACATGTGAAAGAGGAAAATGGCTAGTGTATCATGATTATGGCATCATTACGACAATATATTCACAGCAAAAATCCTATTTCATCAGCTAATGATTTATATTTTCCGCAATGTTCTATTTGTCCTCCCTTATGGAGCCCTCAAAATGCCATCAGGCTCATTTCATTGTCTGTCGTCATCAGGGATCGAGAGTTTCAGAGGAAGAAGCTGACGGATTCAACCATCTTTCTTTCCTTTCAGAGAACTGGATGAAAAGATGAGGCATGGATTTCACGGCTTCATAGAAGAACGGGGTGTGAATGAGAGCCTGTTCCCGTTCCTCCAAGCTTGGCTCTATGTGAAAGATCATCGGAACATCATGCATTGGTTCAAGAGCGTGGGAAGCTTTGTCAGCCAGGCGAAGACATGATAAACCGCAGCATCCCTGCATCATTCAATTCAGCCTTTCAATCCGAATGGTTAGCCTCTTTATCCCCATGCGTTCTTTCATCATCTGTCTAAAAATCTAGCTCATTCGCTCGGTTACGCACAGGATAATACCGAAGAGAATCATGTTCCTGTGATCTTGCTGCCACGAATCTAACTGGCAAACCCCGGGTTACTAACTTGCGGTCATCTTTCCCCAGGAGATGGTGTTGCATTTTAAGGGCTGATATCGGACTTTTCTCGACATGCTGATCAATTTGTCCCTCGCTTGTCTAGATAGCTTCTTCTCCTGCGGTGAATTCGTCTGTATCCTTGTGTTTTTGCGTACATGGCACTAACTAGAACGTTTGAATTTGAAGATGAGATACTACAACCACCTCCCCTCCTCTCTCTGCTACAAGCTTTGATGTGTGTTGTGCCTATATTCTCACTATGTCTCGGTGAGCCGAAGATCGCCGACCAAAGGGGAAACGGCCTGGAGAAACCCATCTCATCTCCTGGGGTTTTGATCTCCGCATCGGATGGAGCTCATCGTGTGCCGCTTGTCATCTCATCGAAGAGGACGACCAGTGCTATCTCTCATTCTTCCTAGCATCTGCCCAGGTCTCTGCTCGCCCTCGCGACTCTTGACTCTTTGTGAGCGGCGGGAGCTTATGATCCTCATCTTTCAGAAATTCCCGCAGAAGTTGCGGAGCAGTCTTCGGTAAGTTCTTCTATCGCAGCAGTTCTCCTTCTCGCCTGCAGCCGTAGAGCCCCACGGATGCCAGAAAAGTTGTTTTTTTCCTGTTTTATTTTTGCGATCAGGGGATTAATTGTACCTTTTGGCTCTAGCCCTTTGTTAACCACACTTAAATTAGGGGGACAAGCCACACGTTTATTTATTTATTTTCTTTACTTGCCTTCTCGAGTGCCTGGCTATATAAAAGCTGCTACTCGAGTCTTACCATGTAATTTAGTCTTGGGAGATAGTTCTCTCCATTGAGAGGAACGGAGAAATATCTCAGAAATTCTGCCTTTGTTTGTAGGGTTCGTGGTGCGTGAGCGGGAACTCTCCCTCTAGGGAGGGGAAATTATGGCTATTTAATAGAATAAATTACTTACAAGGTTTAATTTCTTCCGCTTCTAAAGCGGTGATTAGGGCTCTTCCGGGCACCGGCCTGGCCAGAGCTTCAAGCCCATCGCTCTTTTGGAAGGCTTCTTTCTCCCCTTTACTGCTAAATTTTCTCCCATGGCTAAAAGTAGACGACGCTCTTTTGGAACGTATGCTTCACCGGAAGCTTCCTCTTTTTCTCTCTCACTCATTATTGCCTGGAGACGATAACGAACGTGAGCGGTTGTTGGGCAAGAAAGCTCGTCCCCTCGAACAATAAAGCGAGGAGAGAACTCTGCTTCCTCGCCGTCCGCGGAGGGTTTTCCTCGATAGATGTTTGTGACTAGACGCTCCATTAAGGAGGAGAAGAAGAAGAAGAAGAAGAAGAAGAAGAAGGTGAGAGAGAGACAGGATGCGTTCTCTCTCATCCTAGCTGCTTCCTGATTCATTCTCTCTCTCTCTCTCTCTCTCTCTCTCTGGAACGGACGAAGAGTCGGCGCCGGCGTGCTGTCGTCCGTCTGGCCTTCCTTCACCCTTTCCACCCCCACAACGCCTTTTCTTCCCTTCCCACTTATGCCGATTTCCGTGGCCGTCCTTCCTCGTCTCTTCCCTGTCATCTGTCTGGTTACCCTCTCTCTCTCTCTCTCTCTCTCTCCTCCGAAGCGTTGAACTGTCGGGGTCTGATGTCAGCCCCGACAGAAGGGGAGGCCGACCCAACGACTCGAGCCCACCACCGTTGACGTTTGGCCCCGTCCAAATCCGCCACCGGAGGAGCGGTAGGTGACTCGCGAATCCACCTTCCCTTTTTCCTCCAATTCCCATTTCCGCCCCGGCGTTGACCTGTCACGTGTCGGCCCCAGATTTCGGTCAGCCGCGGCGTCAGATCGAGTTCATGACGTGGCATACACGTGCGCCCGACTTTTTTTTCCTAATTCCTCGAATTAGACCGCAAAATAAAAACGGGGAGCCGGGGAGTAAATGGAGGATTATAAAAAGGGTTAGGGGCTGGCGGGAAAATATTCTCTCTGCTTGCGGGATTCTTATTGTTATACACTTTTGCTGACATGGAAATAAAATATTTTGGAGTGATTCCGCGGGGCGACCGTTCCGGAGGAGCAAACGCCTAGAAAAATTAATACGCGGCGAGCGCAGGCCACCGCGCGCCGGCTCGGCCGGGCCCCACTTCACACGGGATATCCGTCCATTCCCCATCGAACGCTCTCGGCCTCCCTCCGTGGGGCCCATCCCCGACCTCTCTTCAGATATAGTGATGCCCCTCCCCCCAATCCCTCTCACGACGCAGCGTGCGAGCGTGTGGCCCCCTCCATCCCTCTCCTTCTCTCTCTCTCTCTCCCTCTCTCTCTCCCTCTCTCTCTAGGTTCGGGCTCTCTCTCCTCCTTTTCCCCAGCGGTGGTAGGTGCTCCGATCTCAGCGAAGGCGGCGGTCGCCGGCGGGGTGCGCATCTCCTCCATCTGGTTCGTTGCCCCGGAGAAGCGGCGGATTCCTGGTCGGAGGAGATATCCTCCTCCATATATTTTGTTCTTCTTCGCAGTTGGGGTGTCCTGCGGTCTCTGGCCCTCATCCCCCCGCCTCCCCCGCCTTCGCCACCTGTATGTAGTGTGAGATCCGGGAGATCGCGCGTTCTGGCGTTCTCTCCGTCAAATCCGCGGCGAGCAGCTGGGGAAACCGGCGATGGTGGCAGGATTCGGGGCTCTAGTACGGCGCCTCCTCCCTTGGTCAGTGCTGGATCGGTCAAATCCTACCCTATTTGCGGGGGTCGGGGGCTGTTGCGTGAAGAGGAAAGCGTAGGTGTCTGCGGCTCCAAGTCTCTAATCCTCTCTCCTTCTCTACTCCAGAGTTCGAAGGGTGAGAAGAGGGTGGATATGGTGGCCAGGATGATGCGGTGGCCCCCGTGGCCACCCCTTCACTCCAAGAACTTCCAGGTCAAGCTCGTACTCCTTCGTCTTGAAGCCCCGCTTGGCCTGCAGGGGCCAGACGATTTGGCTGGAGGGGCGCCGACGGGACAGGAGGCCAACGCGGAGGCCGCTGCCCCGGAGAAGAAGAAGGTGTTGACGGCGGAGGTCAGGTGGAAGGGACCGAAGACGACGCTGACCTCCCTAAGGAGGCCGTCCATCAAGCGGAACTGTACCAGGGCGCTGGAAGCCCTGGACCTGCGACCCTTGAAAGAAGGGGAAGAAGGGGAGGAAGGTTTCCTTTCCGGCGTTGTGTCGGTCGTCGAGTGGAACGAGGAGTTCCGGAGCGTCTGCTGCCTCACGTCCCACAAGCATAACGCGTACCATCCATGGGAGGTTGCTTTCTCTGTGCTCGATTCCAATGTGAGTTGCATCTTCTCTTCTCTTCTCTTCTCTTCTCTTCCCCTCCCCTCCTCTCCTTTCCGTACTGCTTCGCCGTGGATTCCCCCCCTCTTTCGTGAACACAGCAGAGAAAGGATGCGTGGGAGATATATTCGGTACTGCTGCAGCGTTCTGGTCTCTAGTCTACATTTCTAATCAATTTTTATAATTCATGTTTTTTGTTCTTCAGAGGATTAGTTAGTCATACTTCTGATGTGCTTGGAATCGCCTGTTTCTACTTCTATCCATGAGCTCAATCTATCTGCACGGATGCCTCGGCCATGGATCCATCCCCCTCTCCCCCCTGCATTGGCCTTTGACTGCTTGGGCAAAATTAGAAAAATCCCCTTGTGGGTTGCAAGTAAATCCGCATCGAATTCTTTGGAGCTGAAACAGTTTCCGTTTTGGTGCTAAATAACTCCTCATGAAATCAATTGGGATCAAAACGATTCCCATTCTGGTTGTAAATCCTCCCTCCCGTGAATTTATTGGAGCTCAAACCCTTTCCATTCTGATTCTGCATCCGCATTCTCCTCGGATTCTTTGGAACTGTATGTAGCAAAACGATTTCCTTCCCCAACTCCTGAATTTTTCGGGGCTCAGACCATTTCCATTCTGATTCCGCTTCCGCATTCTCCTCGGATTCTTTGGAGCTGTAGCAAATTCCATATTGAGTAGTGAGCCTATCCTCTCTGAATTCAATGGGACCAGAACACCTTCCGCTTGGGCACTAAATAAATCCTCATTGAACCTTTACCGGTGATATATATACTGCACTAATCGAATTCGGTTGTCCTCTTGTGCTTATCTTATCTATCTTGCCCCCAGACGTACTCCTCTTCCCCGAGTGATTTCTACCAAGTTCCTTTCCCCGGGACCGGAGTCATGTCATCTCTCAGTGTTTGACTAAGCGCATTCTTCATCTGGATCCTCTTCCAGCTGTTTTAGATGTTGCTGCAGAAGTTTATCGGATGCATTCGTCTCGAATTGTGCCATGATTTGCTGTCTGATTCTTACCTCCAACAGGGAGGACCGAGCCGCCGCAAGATGTTTGTCATTGGGTCTGCTTCCTTGAATTTGTCAGAATTCGTGTCTGCTGCCGAGGGGAAAGAGATCCAAATGAATATCCCCTTGGCCACATCGGGCGCTATCCCCGAGCCTCCTCTCTCTCTACTGGTATGTGGTTCTACTGTAAGGATTAGGGCTTCAGCCCATCTCTCTCTGTCTCTCTCTCTCCCCCCGTGATGATTGATAGTTGAGAAAGATCAGGCTGATCATGTGGGCTTTCTGACCTCGAGCTTCTCCTCTCTTGCAGATATCTCTAAGCCTGATGGAAATGAGGCCAGCCGAGGAGTCTTCAGACGCGAGGTCCATTGTTCCTGTGCCGCTGTCTCCTGCGCCAGTGGATGCTCTTCACGCCGAGAGAGACGAGCTGTCTGCTCTCAAGGCGGGCTTGAGGAAGGTGAAGATATTTACAGAGCTCATGTCGGCTCGTCGGTCGAAGAAAGCCTGCGGGGAGGACGAGGGTAGCGAGGGGCGCTGCTCTGCAAGAAGCGAGGACGGGGAGCACAGCTCGTGCCCCTTCGACACCGACTCACCGGCGGAGGAGGACGCTGACGAAGGCGACGACCACGCGGAGGAACACAGCATTAGGAAGTCGTTCAGCTACGGGACGCTGGCCTCTGCAAACTACCTCGGGGGGTCGTGCTACTCGCAGATGAGGACCAGCGGGGAGTTTGACGATTGGGTCTACTACAGTCACAGCCGGTCGGACGTCGGCTCCTCCTCCGCGGCTGCTGCCGGCAAGGCGGCGCCTTTCCTGGAGGTGCCTTCCTCCTCTCTGCAGCCGTCTAGGAGGAGCATCCTCCCCTGGAGGAAGAGGAAGCTGAGCTTCAGGTCTCCAAAGGCCCGCGGGGAGCCTCTCCTGAAGAAGGCCTATGGAGAAGAGGGCGGCGACGACATCGACTACGACCGCCGCCAGCTCAGCTCCTCCGACGAATCCCTCATGGTGGGTGGGCCGCGTTGACGATTTTTTTCTCCTCCAGTTGATACCATTGATGGATGACATGGTATGGAATGGCATAGAATGATTGTTTACCTACTTCTCATGCAGTTGCCGCCCAAGGAGGGTCATGAAGCTGCTGGTGCTGGCGCTGCAGGAGCAGCTGGGCAGCAGGTGCTGTGCGGGTCCGAGTTTGGAGATGAAGGGTTCGCTGTGGGTAGCTGGGGGGAGAAGGAGGTGGTAAGCAGGGACGGACGCATGAAGATCCGCACGCAAGTGTTCTTTGCGTCCATCGACCAGCGGAGCGAGCAGGCCGCCGGCGAGAGCGCCTGCACCGCCCTGGTGGCGGTGGTCGCCGACTGGCTGCAGGCCAACGGAGACGCCATACCCATCAAGTCCCAGTTCGACAGCCTCATACGCGAGGGCTCCCGCGAGTGGCGCAACCTCTGCGAGCACGAGGCCTACCGGCAGCGCTTCCCTGATCGCCACTTTGACCTCGACACCGTCCTCCATGCCAAGATCCGCCCCCTCTCCGTCGCCGCCGGCAAGTCCTTCGTCGGCTTCTTCCACCCAGAGGGAACAACGACGACGACGACGACGACCGGCAGTGATGGCGGCGGCGGTGCTGATGGCTCTGGATTCGACTTTCTCCAGGAAGCCATGTCCTTTGACAGCATCTGGGACGAGGTCAGCCGGGCGGCGACGGAGCAGCGGAGCCGCCCAGCTCCCGGCGGTGGGAGCCCGCAGCAGCAGGTCTACATCGTGAGCTGGAACGACCACTTTTTCGTCCTGAAAGTGGAAGAAGCCGCCTACTACATCATCGACACACTCGGGGAGCGCCTCCACGAGGGCTGCAACCAGGCCTACATCCTCAAGTTCGACGACGCCACCACCATCTCCCTCCTATCACCTCACCAGAAACCCGCCGCCGCCGGAGAAGCAGTGGTGGCCCAACCCGAGACCCTTCAGCAGGCCGGCGGAGTCGCCGGCGCCGTCGAGGAGGAAGTGGCAGCGGAAACGGAAGAAGTGGAAGCGGAAGAGGAGGTGGTGGTGTGCAGAGGCAAGGAGTCCTGCAAGGAGTACATCAAGAGCTTCCTGGCGGCGATCCCCATCCGGGAGCTCCAGGCCGACGTCCGGAAAGGCCTGATGGCCTCCACCCCGATCCACCACCGTCTGCAGATCGAGTTCCACTTCACCGAACCCTCCTCTCCGCCGCCGCCGGAGTCGCCCGAGCAGAGGGCTTCCTCCCTTGTATAGCAAAGAGAACTTAAACTGAGGGAGGGAGGGAGGGAGGGAGGGAGGGAGGGAGGGAGGAGATTCCTGCAAGAGTAATCACTGTGTGATCTGCAACGGCGTTTTCCACCCCAACTCCCCCCCCCTTCCAGGACGAATTCGGAGACGACGAGCGGCAGAAGATGCGGACGTGTACAGCCACGGCATAGGCCACGTCCCCCCGGGTGGGTTCGGGTGGGTTGGCGGCGAGCCGTTAGAGAAAGAAAAAGGGTGGGTTGTAGTTAAAAGGGGGAGCTTTTTAATTTTCCTCAAACGCTCGTGGTCCCCGCCGCCCGAGACCGGGCAGTAGATGATGATATGATGATATTCCTGCTCTCCTCTCCCTCGCCGTCGGCAGCACCCTTAAATGCCCCCTCCCTCCTTGGAAGACTCGACGGATTTCGTCTGCATTCGCGAGCGGGAACGAGGTCGCCGGTGCTCTGGGAGGTGCGACATGTCAGAGCCTGCCGCGACGGCGAGCCCCGTGAAGGCCTCCGCCGGCGGCCTGGTGGAGAATGTCGACGTCGTGTCCGTCGAGATGCCTGCTCCGCCGGGGTGGAAGAAGAAGGTAACCTGTCGGTGGCGGTGCTCGGCGTTTGCCCGAGCGAGTCCCGGTCTGCGTTTCATGCTCTTCCTAGCTCTCAGCTGCTTCGTGTCGTGTCGTGTCGTGTCGTGTCGTGTCGTGTCGAGAGGTGTCGTCGAGCGAATTGTTGTCTCTCGCTTGCGAATTTCGTGGACTCGGGGCATTCGTTCCTGGGGTCTGATTTCGCTAGGGTTTTGTTTTCCTGTGGTCGGTATTTTTTTTGTTCCCTGACCTGGAACTCAATGGCGGCTCAGTTGGTCCTAGGGCTTGATAGCCTTCCTGGTCTCGTATACTGACCGCCAAGGTTACGGAAATTGTTACCTCTGCTCTTCAGTATTATCCGTTTCGGCAGAGACAGTCGCCCCGTTCGCCAGGAGGGGGCGGGCGGGGAACAAGGCTCCGTGTGTGGTGTTCTACCTCGCCGTTTCGCTCTGTCTTAGTTACTTGTTGACCACCGACCATGAAATATGTCTCTTCGTAGGTGCATACTTTTAGGGTGGTCTCCTTTTGGCTACCCTTTTGTCCAGCAGCTCGTTTTTTTTTCATGGTTTTTAATGCCATTCTAAAGCCCGCCGTCATTTTTTAAGTAATAATCCGTGATAATTATTTTCGTGCCGTTGACTCATTTTCTCATGCTATGTCAGAATTCTTTTCATTCAAAGTATTATTTATGGGCTTTAAGATAAAAGTACCGGAATGTCGTTATTAGGAGTTTTTTTTCTCTTCGGGATGTTTCCATAACGGGCAGTCTAATTTAATCAATATGCATCATAACTAGCATTCTTATTTAGTTCAGTTGTTACTTTAATAGGTAAAATTTAATATTCTGGTTGGAAACATCAAATGTTCTCTTCATTGTGGTGATATCCTTTTGTTCTGCTTTCCAGTGGCAAGTCTCTGATTATGCATTTTCTTTTTCCTTTTGGGTACATTTAGAAAGCATTTAATTTTAACTTTGTCAGTAGTCCTTGCAGAACTTCATCATATATTTCCGCTGAAACTATATATTCGATTAGACTGGTTTAATTAATTACCAATTTTTGTTACAATATTTGATCCTCAACTTCGGTCTGCTGTTATTCCCCGTTTTCTAAAATGTGGCAAGTCAGATTCAGATCTGAAAAATTTCAGCATCTTCCAGTTGTTTATTTCACCTTACAAAAGAGTCTTGATTTCATCTCGGGTCCAATCCACACCTTTCACTGGGCAATTTTATTATTTAGAATTACAATTGATGGATGGCTGATTTTTAAGTTTCTGGTTGCAGAAATCGTCAGAAATAAGAAATAAACGATTTTTTTCTGCGAAGAATTGAAGTGTTGACCTTTTTTTCCAATGTTGTGCGAATTCAAACTATCAAAATAATAAAGGAGAAATGCAAATGAAACATCTTTTTCGTTCTTGTTCTATGATTTTGATATTTAATACGGAGAATTCAACTATCTAGTACACCCATGGACATTTTCCATGGAAACGTTTTATTTTTGGGACACATTTTGTCTTTTGTTGTCCATACGTTTCCATATATTTGTATGAGACCCATCTTTCTACATTCTTTATCTGATCTTTCGAAATTCTTTGTTATATAGTTTCTTTGTTACGGCATCTTTGGAAAAGCTTACGCTTAGCGTTAGAGCAGATTTTTTTCTCAGTTCCATCCTTTCGTTATGCTCTACCTGTGATGATCCCCTTTTCTTTCATCGTTCTTTATTTGGAATTGTTTCAATCATATACTTTTCAACTATTACCCCATCTTACTTCCATTCTTTTAATTTCTGCAATCTCTGGTGATCTGCTTCTCTTAAATGATTCTCATCTTTAAAATCTTTTCCTCACATCCGTTCCAACTTACATGTTGATATATTCATTAGATCCCATGAAAATCTAAAGTAAATTTCCGTCCTATTGATCACAGCTTTCCAAATTCATGATAAGCACTTGAACCACTTTATTGCCAGATGATTTTTTTATCTGTTGTCGTATCTCACTCTCCCACTCTTGCTCTAATGCAACGGTGATCCAAGTATCATATATGTCTGGTGCAGTATTTCGACCTTCCACCCTCACTGTTACTTATCTGTAATTCAATGCCTTTCAATATTTGTGTACTTAACATGTACCTGAAGATTCTGAAACTGGCAACAACTTCAACATTTTGTTTACAATTCTTCCTATTTCATTGTTATCTTGTATCTACATTTTTGTTAACAAATTGCAATATAATCGAAATTCCGATTATGTTTATGCACAACCGCTGCTGAGAAGTGAAAAATATGATAGGAATCCTGGTTTGAGATTGAAATATTATAAGTTTTTAGAGGGACTCTTTTCTAATTGAGTTCAATCGAGTCTTTAAGTTGCAATACTTTTTCATATGAGCTTGCAAAACACCGGACATTCCTATGAATTATTGGCATGAACTTGCCAGTGGATATTTTCCATATCCTTAATATATTTGTACGAGAATATAAGTTCCTATTGTATTTATTGTGGCAATGTGCTCACAATTGAAAACATGAAAGGATCTGTGTTTGCAGCTTGCTTTCCCACTTCAGAGAACTCTTTCTATTTCCAGTGTGTAAGCAGTGGTGTTGTTCTTCTGACTTTTTTGGACTGCAGATGTAATATAATTTTTTATTTAATAATTACCGCGAATTTTATAAATATTTTCGTAACCTTTGATGTTTAGATCAAAATAGGTAAGTTTCGCGTTTTCTAATAAAGCAGCAGATCTTCAGATCTAAAGTATCCAGTGTTCTTCAAAGTTTAATATCTGAGGTCAGTTTCTGCTGAGGCTGTCATCCATGATGTCAATTCGGCAGACATGATCTCGCATATCAATGTGAACACTGATTATGCCATGACTTATAATGCTTACGATAGGGTCGAGAATTGTTTTTGCGTGGACTGTGTCCAAAAATATAAGGTGGAGAGGTCCACTGAATTTTGATGGTAATTTGGCTTATCTATGACCAATTTCAACCATGTCCTAGTTGTCTTTGTTTAATTACTTTGTGCATTACTGCAGGCTCATGGCCTGGTATGGTTGGGACGCAATCACCTGTGTTTGGGTCTAGTAAGATGATTATGAATAATCATCTGCGACGATCAGGTGTTTTGCCAATGAAATAATGATGTATGTTATTTGATAATTTCGTTTATCTTTAATGATCTTAGCGATGACAACTGTTTAGGATGGAAGATTTTCTTTTCATCTTTTTATACAATGACCTCAGAGTCAGTGTTGTCGTTTTTGTTTTTTCCATAATGAGGCTGAATGAGCTATGCATTCAGTTTTTCTAACTCTTAGCCCTCAGGGTTCCTATCCTTTGAAACCAACCACTTATATCCCTTTGGCATATCGATGTGCAGGTCCTGCACCGCAATCACATAACACTTGAACTTTTGTGGCATTTTAAACTTATACGCTTACCTAATTTCTTGCATCAGAAAAAATCCTCATCTTCTATTATATGTCGATGCCATTCCCTATGAGATATCTCCCATGAGATCTGTGCAATGAAGGCTGGGGGTCTTTATCAACTTTTGTCTCACATTCTTGTGTTCTAATACTTATGATACAACCTGTATGATGTATCATTTTCCAGTATCTCCAAGAGAAATATTCATCAACTGTAATATGTAGCCGTGACTATGAAACTAATTTGATCCATTCACTTTGTGATAGAAGATCTGCTGATCAAAAATATGCCAGACAGTTGACCAAGAAGAACGAATTGTGCTTGTTGTACTATCATGCTTCTGCATTGTGGTATTTCAGGACCAAAGAGGTTAGTCTGTGTGCTCTAGCGTATGGTTCTTGTGTTTGACTGATTGGCATTCCTCTATTACTCGCACTAATTGGGGGAAGATTTTTCTAAGAATGGAACAGCATGAAAAAGCCTTCTTCCTTGTTGTTGTGAATAATGCTGCGCCATCCCTTACCCCCATATCAGTTTATTAAAGAGAACTATGATGTTATGGAGATCTCAGGACAGATTCCATCAAATGATGCTGAACACAGTATCAGGCAGAAAAAATTGCTACGTCAATGTCTTATAAAATGCCACTGCTGGTCACGAGACGATGTAATAGAGGCAGACTCCACCTTTCTAAGAAGCCTAGGCCAAACAAGGGTTGGTGCGGCCAAAAAAAAAGAACTGAAGCCATGGCTGAGTTGAAATAGGACCCGACCATCCCTCACACTGGCAGTGATCAGCTTGAGAAAAACACTGTTTATGACAGTGCATAAAGGCTAGAGAAGACATCTAGCCTGAATGGTTACTTGGGGAAGAAAAAGAGGGAAGTAGTGACGAGATTCTGAATGGAGGTTGTTTTGGAATGCGAGTGGCGCGGAAGTAAAGGTTGTAACTTAATGTACTTCGTTTAATTCTTTATGCCAAGTTGATGAATAAGTTTGCTTGTTTATGGTTTCTCTTTAGAGAGGTGTCGAGGATTTCCGCTTGTATTTTCAGTGGTTATTTCAACCTATCCTTCTTCTGAGAAAAGGGAGGTTGGACAGCGGTAAAGGATTCTATTTTGTCTTAGAGCTAAGAAATTATTTCAAAGCATTTCTAAGAAAATTGTTCATGTAGGAGTTGACGGACTCAGAAAATTAAAGGTCACTGATTTACATATTTGATTAAGTTGAAGCAGTTATATCCTTTATTCAATTAGATCTTTAAACTGGTTGTAAGATGTTTCTATTGGAAGTTGTAGAGCTCTAATTGTCACCGTCAACCTGACCACTTGATGGTGATTACTGGTCATATACTCGGGTTGAGCTACGTCATGAATGATTAGCGTGGAAAGAGGACAATGTGAGGAAATTATAAGTTGAACTAGTGAACACCTACCCAAGTAGGGCTGGTCAGATCTGTTGAATTAACAAGGTTTCCTAGGTTATGGCATTAGTCAGAAAATGAGGTTGTCTCTTGTGGAGTAGATTCTATTTGGGGTCTCACATTAGGAGCCCACCACAAGCCATGATTAACGTTTCACTGCCGTTACTTTGCTGTACTTGTTCCATGTTATGGTCACTGAGTGTTCTGCCAGGTAGAACTGTTTCTTGTTCCTATTAGGAGATCTAGCTGGCTGTTGCTGTGTTGATGTAGAAGAGATACACATGCACGCTCAACTAATATTATCCCGCTTTGGTGAATTGAATCCGCTTGTGCCTAACCGTAAACTTTCATTTTGGTATCCTGGCTCAATTAGCGAAAATATTAATTTCGAGACTGTTCGTGGTACTGGTGAATTTGATTATTGGCGGTTAGAACTGAGGTTCAGATCAGGGCCGCGGGGTTCCATGAGAAATCATTGGATCCAGTCTTTAAATTGCGTTTGGATCATTGCAATTATTGTCTTATGATGACACTCGTCAGGAACCCCAGGAATCTCAAGAACACTGAAAATGCTGAAAGAAATAGAAGCTGATACTGTGTTTACACGGGTGGGCTCCAAAATCTGTGCAATCAAGAGTAGTGATATTCTCATGTTATGGAATAAAAAGTAAACTTGTGGATTCCGTGGCAAGAAAGGGACTGTTATCATGGAAAAAATCTGATCCCTTAGAGCAGAATAAAAAAACAGATTATTTTTTAAAACTAAATCTGCAAGGGAGATGCATGGCTACGACATCAATTATGGTGCTAGAAAAAGGAGTTCCTCGTCTTATACAGGTGGGACTTTCACTATATGAGCCTATTTCACTGGCCAGGTTGCTAAATCAGCCTTGGAGGATATGGCAGTCATTGCTAATGTTTATGTAAAATATTAATGTTCACAATGTTGAATAATGTTGGAACTTGGGAGAGGCTATGGTGTAGTCATCGTTTTTAACGGTTTTCTAATTTGGTGTGGCTTGTGTGAAAGTCGGGTCTTTTTTCACTGATTGATGCATAGTTAGAGCATTTTACAGGGTAAATTTTTGGAGGAATGTGAGCATGTCAAGTCGGTAAAACTCAAAACCTCGGCAGCACACGTCTGGATTGGCTTTTCACTGCCCAGGCCTAGTTTGATCTCAAGGTCATGGGATCAAACCTCAGAGGTACACCCACCTCAGTTCCTCATGGATTATTTGTGCAGCCCTCCCCCGGCTGCCATGTGGCACAATGGGGAATCGGACTCGACCATGCCCTAAATCATGACTGGTTGGTCCGGTTTGAGTTGACGCAAGATCCCCCCGGTGGCTGCCCTTGAACGCCCTCATGAGTTTTTTTTTTTTTTTTTTTTAATATCGCAAAAAGGAAACTAGAGTTGAGAAATATGGTGTGGGCTGTCCTACATAATGGGAAAGAAATCTGATGTAACATATCGGGTGTGGAGTAGCTGAAGTGTGTGCTGCTACCTAATGTCCTTTATTGACAACAAATCATCTAAAATAGTCATATGGGAGGAGGTTAGGCTTGCCAAATGGCCCCGCACTTGTTGGCATTTCCTGATTAATGAGAAGATGATAGTGGCAAATTACAATTGACTTTTCGAAGCCTCTGTTTTTAGACGCATCTTCTGGTAAGGTGGTGACATGGTCCTCCTCAGGAGTCATTATGTGTATGAACCCTCCTCCATCTGTTGGCCTAACTCCCCAACTTACACAATCGCCGGCATTGCTTGCAACTTGTCTCCCCACCAGTTGCATGATATAATAACGCCTCGTTTTTTCCGTCTGGATTTAATGATGATGTACGTGTTTAAATCTTTTTTATCCTTACATTTGGTCCCCGCATTTGACGAGTGAAAGTCCCAGACAGAACATGATCGATCACCACTGCAAGTTCCATGTAAGGTTTAAGCGCAATTTCATTTCATTGCTCTTCAGCTGGGGTATTGCTCTATCCTTGTACTATTCTTTGGGCGGTGTGACGATATACTTTTTGATTAAGAAATGTGTGCAGCAGTCTGAGGTTCGTACGTGCATTTTTTTTTGTTATTATTAAAAAAAATTATCATATTCCTCCTCGTAGCCTTGATCTTGGGCCTGTTTAGAATTCCGGTACTGAAACCCAATGTGTTTGGTCAGCACAGATCGTCTCCCCCAGCTGACGCGAACTCGGGTCTATCTTCTCATCCGGGGCCCTTGTGTAAGTAATGCTGGTGTTGCTTCATCTTGCTCGCAGTTCATTCCAAAGAAGGGGGGAAGCCCAAGACGAAACGAGATCGTCTTCATTGCACCGACTGGTGAGGAAATCAAGAACAAGAGGCAACTGGACGCCTATCTCAAGTCCCACCCTGGGGGCCCTTCCTCATCCTCCTTCGATTGGAGCACTGGTTAGTCGAATTGCCCCCCTCAGACGGCAATGTTAGTAGTCTTAGTAGTGATGATTAGAAGAAGGAGAAGAGGGGGAATGGGACGTTCACACACGTGTTTTCATGGTTGTCAACGTTTTGACTTTCCATTTGGGGCAGGTGATACGCCGAGGCGTTCTGCGAGAATCAGTGAGAGGTCAAAGGGTGCGGAGACTCCAGAGGAAGAACCACCGAAGAAGAGAGGAAGGAAATCCGGGACAAAGAAAGGCGAGGAGGCCCCCCCGGCAGAAGAAGCCAAGGAAGAGGATGGCGATTCGGAGATGAAATTAGCCGCAGGAAGAGAAGAGGACGGCAAAGCTCCAGCAGACGCAGAGGAGGGCGCTGCAGCAGCCGCAGCAGCTGAGGTAGAAAAGGCCGCGGCCGTGAAAAGGGTGGAGAATGGGTTAGACGAGGCCGGAGAAGGGCGGATTGAGAACCCGGAGAAGGACAAGGAAGCTACTGCTCCTGCTTCTACTGCTGCGGATGAAGAGGAGCACCCCAAAGTGGAAGGCACCACCCAGCCCCCGAAGGAGCCCAAGGAGGGCCAGCCCCATGAGGAAGAAGAAAGCCGTGAGAACGGCGAGCCGGCAGCGGGCGGGGACACCAAGGGCCCGGTGGAACCCCAAGTAACAGGGGAGGCCTCCCATGCGGCGGAGGATAACGCCACCGACAACGGCGGCCGCCGCACTGAATAATAAATGACTTCCTCTCACTCACTGATCGACCCACGAGACTCACTCTCGCCGCTTTAATTGTTACCAGTCAGTCAGTCAGTCAGTCCTGTTTGCGTGGCGCTACTGTTTAGCGTTGTTAGCTCTTCTTTCTTCCTCCCCGGTAGGCGACGGCCGAGACGACGATGTCACTGGCACTGTGAATTACCTTAACCTTACCTTCCTTTCATTAGTTGTCGTTGTTGTTGTATCTAAGGTCGGCCGTGTCTGCATGCCTGGCACTTCTTGCCCTCGTGCGTGGCTCTCTCTCTCTCTCTCTCTCTCTCCCCCTCTCTCTCTCTATCGCTGCTCTTCACGGATGTGGTTAGTTCCTCTCTTTCTGGTCTCCCGAGCACGCATGAGGCACATGGCAAACTGCACACTGATTCATTCATTCATTATTCCACCCCGCCGGAATTTATTTGATCAAGGTTATGGTTGATGCTCGGATGGTCAATGGGCGGACGAAGTAGGGCGGGAAGAGAAAAGAGGGCCACCACTACCTGTCGACAAGACAGGCCAGGGCCAGGCCAGGGTTGCATTCATTCAGCAGGTAAGAGGTGGGCGCGGGATGAAGTTGGGTCGGTGGGCAAGCAGAGGGAAAGGCCTTCGTCTTCTTTTCCGGTCGCTCCACCGTTGCAGGAGGGGGAGCCCCGGGAGCAGCAGAGGGCGCACACGACCAGCCCGTTCTCGTTGCACTTGCTGCACCTCGCCGCCGCCTCCCCGCCCCCGCCGCCGCCCTCCGCGAACACCTTGCGGCTGCCGCTGCACTCCCCGCAGAGCACGAACCGTACGCCGCCGCACCGCCGGCACGGCGCGCCGCCCGACCTGTCGACGGGAAGGCCCCACAGCAGCCCCCGTAGCCCTCCCTGCTCGTGCAGGCCGAGCACCTCCTCGGCGCCTCCGATGTGCCTCCCCTTCACGAACAGCCGCGGAGGGATGACGGCACCGCAGCCGCCGCCGAGGGTCCGCCGCAGCTCTTCCCTGTACTCCCAGTGCATCGACACATCTCGTTCGTCGAATGTCACGCGGAAGCTGCATAGCAAGACCCGAACTTTGTTGCAGTCCTCGAAAGTCTTCCTGATCCCCCGCAGGCTCGTCGTGTACAGCACCACGCCGTCGCCGCCCCCCGGCGGGCACCTCCATTCGAACCCCTCCAGGGGATCCACCTCCTCCTCCTCATCCCCCCCAACGACTCTTCTGGGCACCTTGCACGGGGGTCCGTCTTCTCCTGCGTCATCCTTTTCCTCTTCTGCCCACCGCCGGTCGGCGGTGGAGTCGGCCTTGGGGCGCAACTCCTGGTAGCTGCGGCCGTACTCCATCACCGCCTGCTCGAATGCCGCCAGGAGATCGGGGTCGAAAAGACTGGCCGAGTTCAGATCCGGGCGCCTGTAACGCGAAGATGCATCCCTCTGCCCCGATGCCGGAGGTCTCTTCTGGTGACTAACCGCTCCGAGCAGCGGCTTTCCGTTGTCCTCCGCTGCTGCCACTGCCGCCGATCCGACCCGCGCCGCCGTGATGTTCTCTCTGCTGTCGGCCTCGTCGTCCTCCAAGTCCCTGATCGCCCTGCCGGTGGCGATGGGATCGTCGTGTTCCTCCAGAGGAGGGCCTTTGCGGAGGAGGGGAGGGTCATCTTCCTGTTGCCGCTCCCCGTCTCCCCGCGCTGCGCCGACGGGAAGCAGATCGGAACTTCTCCCCGCATCGGAGGGCGGCGGAGGTCGCCGGCTAGTCCAGGGGCGGGCCGGCGGGGACGGAGATGGGAGCAGCGCATTGGGGGAGAGCGCCTGGAGGACGCGGGAGGGCGGACTGATGTAGCCCACCTGCGGGATCGACTTCAGATTCTTGAGGATTCTCCCCTTCAGCCCTTTCATCTCCAGGCGTCCTATCAGCGAGGAACGGCGACCCGACGGCGGCGGAGATGGTGACGCAGAGGATACCGGGGATTGACTATTCCGAACCTCTTCTTCTCCCTACCCTCCTTTTCCTTTCCCGTCTCTCACGAACTGGATCAACTAGAGATCCGCCTCACGCCCTCAGGTCACCGCCACTTCCTCTCTCCTGGTTTCCTTGCGTCGCCAATGGTCGAGGTCCCAACGGCTACCTGCGCGACGACGACGGCGGGTGTGTTGCTTCAATTTTAGGGATCCACGGAGGCGGGTGGGCCAGGGAGGTGAGTGTCAACATGAAGAATTTAAATATGAGAGAGAGAGAGAGAGAGAGAGAAGAGAGTGAGTTAGGGGCAGGCAGGTATCAAGCCGCCTCAACGGTCGCAAGTTTCCTCATCAAAACTAGAAGCGGGGCTCATTCCTCCTGCAAAAACCAGACGAACCGGACAAGCTGCCAAAATCCTAATCACAGATCGCCCTGAAAGGAGGGTTCGCTCCAGAAAGAGAACCCTCTCTCTCACATTCGTCGGCCGCCTGAAGACACATGGCGAACAAGTAGGCAGACGAAGCACCCATCCCTCGTTCACAGCAAACAAGTTAAGGAAGCAAACGGCAGCCTGATCAATGTCGAGCATGCCAACGTAGTTTATCGGAAATATTTGCACAGGGTATGGTATAGTCGGCCAAAGCGAGAGAACACAACAAACCAACATAGAGGACACAAGACGGCGGACGGGTTGTCCACCCGGGGATCAGTCAGTCCCTTCTCAGCTCAACTCAGCTCAGCTCTTCAGTCGTCGTCAACCGGGGAGCCAACCCTGATCTTGAAGTCGAAGCTCACGCACGACAACTGGCTCTCGTCTTGGCCCAACAGCTTCATGGTGAGCGTATACGATCCCTGGCCAGGAGAAAGCCACAAACAGAGACGTCAGAGCGTCGTATACCTCTCACCTTCTCACCTCTGAAGTCCGGGCCAGAAGGGCATCATCATTATCATCATCATCCACGGAAACCAGGAACGGAGGCAAAGAAAGATGGAGAGAGGCCCGCGTCTTACCGGTGGCGTGTACGCCGGGAGGACCTGATCGTGCGAGATCAGGAAGTTCCCCCCTGAGACAGGGCAGGAAGTTTCCTCACAGAGATCATGCGTCTCTTGGTGGATGTGCACCCCAAAATACTTCACGTCGATGATCAGCGACCCGCCGGGTATGGCATCCTCTGTAACATGAGACAAGAACAGGTCCATCAACCATGAGACGAAGTCAAGGAAAGAATCGAGAGGATCTCCAACTTCTCAAAAACTGGGGAACCCAGATCTCTAGTCCACAGTCGTCACCAACAGCAAAGCATTTTGGTTTTTTCTCACCAAAGATGACTGTGAAAACCTGTAAATGTCCCATCCTTTCGAGCTGAAAATTTCTCAAATCTATATATACATTGAAATCAATTACAAAATGAAGCACAATTTACGACTCTACTCATACAAATCTCATATCTATTGTCAGAAGAGGGGGGAAGCACAAATCACCCCGAGTCGGAAGAGATCATGAGCACAAGAAGCTAGATTACTCTAAGAAACAATCTTTATGGTGAACCTGAAGAGTTGAACCTTCATATTTATTGGCAGGGAATCATAACTTATTGCAGGACCGGAAACATCTGCGAGACAGACTCATGATTTCACCACCAGTTAGAACCACCTTTATGTAAGTAAAGTCCTAACAACTTGATGACTTCTACCACTGAGCTAAAAGGGTGATTTCGTTTCATCAAGAGTTTCTACAGTGGCCTGAATACAAGTTACTTGACAGTAGAGATGCCCAAATTTTTCGGACTGGAAGAAGCCATCAGGCCAGCCAACTGAGGGGGTTGATGCATTATCAATAAAGACAACAAGAAAAATTCGACTCTAAGTCACTCCCAGTTTCGTAAGAAATAGTACTTTTGGAGGATCGGAAGCTCCGTAATGCAAAAGACGTAGAGCCGGGGATAATATACTTGGTAGCATCTGGTCTAGAGATTTTATTCAAGCAACAAGCGAGAAAGCTATTTTTGGAAAGACATCAGCTCTTAGGGGCAGAATCAACTTCCTTTCAGGGTGGGCAAAGTTCACGAAGGAACTTTGGGATGGGAAGATTCGATAATTCGACGACCTTTTGAGTTGACTTTCTTAGTCGTGAATCACATCTTAGAGAAGAGAAAAAGAGGATATTTCCTCAGTCCAATCAACCGATCACATTACATGGGATGTGGAGGCATTAGGAAGTCAAATGCGGCTCAAAGTAAAGATTCCGGCCTTGAAGACTTCCCCTGCACCTACTAATAACATTCGCATTGCGTGCAGTTTATGCCGAGAGTAGGGAGTACCATTAGGAAATTTTCTTTTTGCATCCTCCTTATGTCATTCATAAGATTTGGCAGTTGCAATATATTAGACTGTGCATGCAGTGACTATACCGATCTCCGATCGATGAGATCCATCTAGTCATTGGCATCGGCCCATGGTATGTCATAGGATCTAGAGACATGTTGTGGATGCGGTCACCCTCTGAAATAGATAGCTCAGCCGAGGAGAGACATACATGATATTTGAGAAAGGAATGTAAACAACAATTGACTTTCTTATGCGGATCCAGAACAAGATGAAAGAGAGGGTGAGACGCAGGTGCAATGAGGCCCCTCATCCTCTTCCTATCAATCAGCTGTCCCAGTCAGGGTTTCATTCACATGACAAAATAGCAAGTCTTGATGGCCGTTTCCCTCCTTTCTCTTGGCCTCCACGATCCATCAGGACTTGCCTCTGTCATGTCACACTCACCCACAGCCAGGAAGATCATAAGAGTGGTTCGTTTACAGTTCAACCAAGTCCCCCACATCTCCCTGTTGCTATCATATTCCTTTGGGGCCCGTTCCCTCAAGATGCTGTGACCTGCTAACTCTAGCGAGCAAACATCTCAAGCAACCAAAAACTATGCAACGTCACCACCTATACTGATGGAGGATTTGACGCTCCTGACCCAAGGGGAAACGTATGAAATATGAAGCTCGGAGAATAACATAGTCATGTGCGTATAATCTACTACGTAGATACAGAGATCTAGGAAGATTCTTCTCGCCGAGAGGAAGTGAGAACCAGAGAAAACGCAATCGTTCTGATTGAGCATTGCGAGGTGGGAAAGAAAGCTACAGGCAGGTGATGATGCTGCATTACAATTCACTGAGAGGAAGATGGAGCACCTACACACGACCATCAAGTAAAGCTGCCTACAATGGTTTAAATCAATCCGAGGAGCATGGATATGAGCTACTGATGGGATCGAATGATAGATGAGCCTGGCCCACAAGATCAATGGTTCTAGTGCATTCTTGAAGACTAATTAGCTTGAAAGTATAGCAAACCAGGCTGGCCACCAGCAAACCGAGATTATTGTCCAGACAGATTAAATAGCACACGAGGCTGCACTATAGGCGAGCGATATGGAAATCTGCCATGAGCTCCACTGGCCCACCCACTTACTCCAGGGACTGAAACAGCGCAACATTTTCTGCTGCTGAACTTGAGTTTTCCGTGTTTTTGAGGCTAGTCCATGTAATTTTTAGCTGATTGAATGAAGTAATAAATAAGTCGCCATTCAAGTGATATTCCGAAGGAATTAACAATGTCTTGTCTCGCGTATCGATGTTTGTTGGGTACCATTAGATGAACATTCCAATGTATATGAGACTACCATCCTCAATCACAAAGAGGAGAGCTTTCAATGGCAGACCTATGAAGGGAATTTCTTTCTGAATTATGGAGAAAAATCTACTAATCTGCTGGAACATTTATGAGGAAATAATCAACAGGCGGGCACATAAACGCCAATCCATAAGCGATCGAACCGACTAAATCGATCACTCCTGACCAAAGTTGCATCATTCTACATGCAGACCAAATGGGATTTCTCAATCGCTCATCCAGTCCCTTTAACCAACAAGGATTTATGCACCGATTTCTTTCTATTCCTGAGCAGTAGTGCGCTGCAGCGTTCTGATTGCGTCATCCCCTCAATCCCAAATATATCCCATTCGGGGACCCAGCCATCACCTTTCCCTGTTCCCCTCAACTGAGCTCATTTCCTAAACAATAAGCTTGGTCCCATTCTCGTCCTAGAAAAAAGTTACACGGCATTCATTATTTACATGAGCTTGGTCCTGTTCAGACATGGATCTCATCCATTATTTACACAGAAGCAAAGACTAGCTTCCAACTTCCAAGGAGAGCGCGGAGATCAATATGAGATGACCCCCCCGCCCCCCCCCCCGGTTCAACGACCATCATACGGAGCCGGATAAGTTCGGAAGCTTGATAGATGAAGATAACAAAAGTGATAATAATGGTTTGAATATTGCGCTAATACCCGTGATTGCCGAGAGGCTGAACTTCGCCGGCTTGCCCCGTACGACTGGATTGGGGTTGATCTGCACTCCCTTCACCTTAACGGCATAATCAGCTTGCTTATCTGGAAAAAAAGAAGACACATGCAGAGAGAAAGCAAGAAGTATAAGCATCGCCGATTCGCTCGTAAGATAGCCCGAATGAAAGGAACAGCAACAAAAAAAGATAGGATCCCTTGTGAGAAGGCGTATGGCATAAGAACCAGCTACTTAAATCCTTTACGATAACCTCGCTACATCGGTCATCATCTAAAGCATGCAGCACGGTACCGTCATGGACCCCCCTTCTGCATGAATGGTTATTCTCGGAGAGGAGGAGCGACGAAAGGGCTGTATTGAGAGAGCCTGATTCTCCTCAGGGCAAACGCGAGAAACTCGCGCGGAATACCCTTTTCTTGACACCCGAGGAGGACGGCCACCACCGGCTGCCCAGAGAATCGGATTTAATGGAAATTCAAACGAGAGTTCGGAGAAGGCGAAGAGAAACCTCCTTCCCCGATGTCAATCTTCCGTCGGTGGGGGGATCAGGCCTCCAGTTTCTTCCATTCCCATAGCGATACGGACCCATAAAGGGAGAGATAGATAGATGTATTTACTAATTGATCTAGAGAGAAAGAGAGAGAGAAAGGGAAGGAGACGCGAGATGAAGGGGGAGGACGGTAAGACGGAAGCAGGGAGCGCAGTCCCCTACCGCAGTAGTGCACGGGGGTAGCGCCGACCGTGAGGAGGAGGAGGAGACATGCGGCGACGAGGATGACCCCCCTACACAGGGTCGACGGCGAAAATCCCCCCTCCATCGACAATCAGCAGAAGAGCGAGCCTGTCTGAGGGTCCCCTCTCGCTCAGAGCTGTAGAAACAGAGTCTAGCGGGCCCGGGGTGTGGCGGCCTGGGGAGGGGAGAGAGAGGGAGAGGAGGAGAAGCCCAAAGCGAAGGAACAGGAAAGGGGGAGAAAGGTTAGTGAGAGAGAGAGAGGAAAAAAGAGAGTGCTTGCTTTCAGACTTGTTTCTCTTGGGGACAAGTCGAGAATATCTGAAGAATAATACGACGCGCTTATTAAATTAATGCGCCCGCGACACCTCCATATGTATCCACGTGTCTTACAGTGACACGCTGGCGGCTCCATCTGTACGCATGTGTCTGTACAGCGACGGCGCCACCGCCGCCGCCCCCGGCAAGGGGGTTGCCGCCATCACAAAGAGATTAAACGTGAACAGAACGTCTCTCGTTTTAATTAGTTAAAGTTCGTACATGTGCAAGATCCGGAGTCCAGGGGCGCGGAGCGGCGGTTCCTACACCTCCATCTCCGTCGACCCGCATCGGCAGCGCTCTCCCTGTTGCCAATCGGCATCTCCGCGCGAGCCCACGAGTTTCAGACCTTCCTCCTCCATCCCGGTCCTTTCGCCGTCCCGTGGCAGGGGAGAAAGGATGAGAGATTCCCCCAGAAGTCGGAAGACCATTAGAGGGAGGAGGACGATGTTTCTCTCCACAGTTTTGTCGCTCTTCTGACCATCTTCGCCTCCCGTTTCTGTTCAGTTTTTCGGGGGAACGTGGATCTCTCACTGTTCCGTTCCCACCACCGCCGCCGCCGTTCTTGGAAGCACAGTGGTAGATCGACCGACTACTACAGGTGAGAGGGCCTGGGCCCACCCGTCCCGGCATTATCCTGTCAGATGCCGGCTTCCTCTCCTGCGCGCCTAACTACTCGTGACCAAGCATGAGTTGACTTGAATGCGGATGTGATCCATGCCTGTTGACTTGTATTCACGGAGTCCTGCTCCACGCTCCAGCTGCACCTTCTGCCTGCTGGCTTCATCGACAGCTCCGCTCCATGTCGCAATTCCAACACCGCACTGCTCCCCCTCCTCCTCAGAGTCCCTCAAGAGCCGTCGGCAGAGATCGCGCTGATGTTGTACGACGCATTCTTGATTGAGCTCGCAGGATGTAGAAGAACCCTCCCAAGCCCCCATTCCAGTCGCCCCTTTCCCTCCAGGCATCCACAGTTACGCTCTTCGAAGAAGAATTTCAACGGCGGCCGCCTTCCTCAAGAAGTCGCCGGAGAAGGATGTCACCGTCGCGGGGTCCTCAAGAGTCATTTCTCTTCAGCAGCCACCGCCCCGCCGGTCTCCCGCTGTCGCCTCTCGGCCTTCTCCGCTCTCCCGATTTGTCCGATATTCGACGTGGGCGACGCAAGAGCCAAAAGAAAAACCAGCCAACGAGCCTTTAGCAGCCTCTCGTCCTCGCTATTCTGGAACTAGCACCCTATTTGAAACGGAGCCGCATCTGAGCACTCTAAATCCGACGGGTAATCCTTCCAGGGCACTGCCAGAGCACCGCAGAATCCTCGATTCCCAGAGCTGGTACCCACGAGTTCAAATGCCTTGTCGCTGCAGCTATAAAACAAGCACGAGTTTTCCCACGGTCTGTTTCTCAACATCTGGAGATCAAAATCCGTCTCCTTTCGACGGAGGATGTTTCCGAAGCATCCTCCGGGGTCACCTGGTCCTACTTTGTTGATCTCTGGGGCGTTTCTGTTGACAGGGTTGACTTCGGTTGGGGAACCGATCCCTTTCCCCTTCGATCACGCCTGTTTCCACAGACGGGCCATCTGGTTGGGTTTTTAATTGGCAAGATCTTCGTTTTCACTAGTCGGTCGCCGCGGTGCGACGGCTCGCAGCTCCGCGGTGTTCGGTGGAGCACGACCAGAATTTAACAGGGAGATGGGGCGGGTAGGCCGATGGAGGAAAGCGTGGAGGATTCTAGCTCGGTGTTTCTCTCCTTTTCCCGGGAGATAGGATGAGCGATGTTGCTTTCGATAAGCTGGGCTGCTGATAGAAGCCTCTTCATTCGCGACGACTCTCCACCCAGAATGTTATTGCTCGATGAGAAAACGATAAAAGCTCTCCATTGATCCATCGCATGATTTACATACTGTGGACGGATACGATCCCCCTGGAGCAGAGATTCGCCGAGGAGAGGAGAGGAGAGGACAGGGAAGAGGCAGACAACAATGGTGACCTACCTCCGCCGGTGATCTCCGCAGGCGCCCCCAAGTTCTTTCTTCGGTCTAAGGGGAAATAAAAACTTGTCTCCTCGTCCTCTTCCTCCTCCTGAGGAAGCGCCTCTCTGGTCAGGGCAGTCGCGAGAGGGGAACCACCTCGGCGAGGGGGCTGGGAAGAGGGGATGCGCGGCAGACGGGGCATGTGGGGTGCTGCCGGAGCCATGGGTCTACGCACTTGAGGTGGAAGAGGTGGTTGCAGTCGGGCAGGAGACGCAGCACGTCGCCGTCCTTGTAATCGGCCAGGCATATGGAGCAGCAGGACGCGTTGGTGCCCTTGTACTCCTCCTGGGCCTTGGCCTTTCGGGAGTAGAGCAGCTTCGGATAGGTCGCGAGCGTAGCCTCGTCAATCCCCACCTCCAGGTCGTCGGTAGTCTCCACCGAAGCCGGGCTCCGGTTCCACCTTCCGGGAGGGGGCGGCGGCGGCGGCGGCGGCGGGTTATTGTTTCTCGCGCAGAAGTAGGAGGCGAGCGTGACGGTGGTGATGAGGAGGAGGATCCCCGCGGAGACGCCGAAGCCGTAGGCGAAGCCGCTCATCTTCGGGGGATCCATAGCGATGCTCCCTGTGGCGTTCATGGCGGGGGCGACGGCGGCGGGCAACGGCCGGTCTGGGGAGCAATGGGGAGGACGGTCGTTCGGTCAGCTGGCATTTTCTGATGGATGGCCGTCCGCTTGGTCGGAGTTAAGATGTGACCCCCCGAGAGCCAATGTCAACGGTATCAGGCCGCGCGATCGAGCAAGCTTACAGGAGGCCCGCGACCCTCGGCGAGGGGGTCAGCGCGCGCCCCCCCTCCTTCCTCTCGCGCCACCTCCCTCTCTCGCCTCTCTGTATAATATTGATATACACGTATCTATGCATATATAACGCCATCACTATCTGGACACAGCATGCTCTTCCTCTGTATCCGTGGATGCGAGCGGCGCAGTCTTCTCACGGAAACCCATCCGGTCGCTGTCCCATCCTCCGGGTGCGTCCTCCCTCCGCGGCTTATTATATAATTCTCCTCCCCTTCCCCCCATCAGCCGATGGGGCAACGACCCCTACATGGTCGCAAGGAGCGGCGGAGCGGATGGATGGATAACCGCGCCGGACCGGCGACCCGTACATGGTCGCAAGGGGGCAGGGGAGACGATGGGGCAACGAACGGGGGCTGCCCGAGCTCAGATGCGACCTCCGACGGAGGATTCTCTCACAGCCGGAAATTTAATTCGGAATCCTGTTTAAAATTATGTCGGCTGATCGGTGAGACGACGAACAATCTTATCCTCCGGCTCCTTGCACCAGTTTTGTCTTTCTAAATTACCAGGTAATGAGTTATCTAATCTGTTCGTCTTCCTCCGCGTGGGATCGTGTGATATTATTTCCTACCCATATGCACTGCTCGCAGCCAACGGGCAAAAAGACCAGCCGCGGGCGGCGGGGGCCCTGAAGATGGGCCCTTTCTCCCGGGTGACGCTGCAGAAAGGGCAGCCGCCCCTTGTCTTCGCCTGTCTGTGTACCCCAGCGACAGCATCGCAGACCGACCCCTGCCCAGAGTGGCATGCCTGTATACCGTAACACGAGGGAGCGAGGAGAGCCACCTCCTCTTCCTCTCGCAATCTCGCTCCGCTCCTCTTTCGCCGGGGGCTATGGCTAGGCCACCGGCAACTGCCTCAGCCTATGTTCTCTACTCGCATTCTTAAACGAGATTAGCTTCCCCCGACCGTCTGGCCTCCATCCTGTGGGTGCGCACCGCCGCTTCTGCCCGCCCGCCCCCTCCCTCTTCCTGGGCCAGTCATTGTAAGTAGCCGGTTTAAGGAATCGGTTTCCGCCTCCATGTTTCTGCGGCGGCGGAGGAATCAATTTCCACGCCGCGCCCCCATCCGCCCTCTCGTCGACTCCCACTTTTCGCGCGATCGCTCTTTCCGCCGCTCTGCTCTTGGATTTCACGTCTTCCTTTTCACCTCTGTTTCTTCTCATCCATAGGCTTCAGTCGTTGCCTCGCGAGTGCGAGGGAAAACCGGAGGCCGTGGAGGAAGGATATAGCCACCGGAATATGCCTATGTGCTCTGCCCAAAGTGTCTAAGGTGAGGTCGTAGCTACATCTCAATCTGTCTGCTCCTCAAACTGTCTAAGGTGCGTTAACATCTCTCTCTCTCTCTCTCTCTCTCAATCTGTCTGTGCAATGCTTTTACGAATTCGGATCTAAACCCGCCCATGGGCAGTCGATCCCAGGAGAAAGCCGTCGCCATCTTTTTTTCTTCCATCCTTCCTCGCCTTCCTCGCCTTCCTCGCCTTCCTCTCCTTCGATCTTACGATGATGATGCTCCTCCTCGTACTGAACTGACTGTGTTCATCTGCCATGGTAATCCATCTGTCAATCCCCCATTATCTGCTTCATTACCCTCTTTTTGCTTAAAATTCTCCGTCTTCTTAGCCCATGAGGCTCGCCTTTCAATTCTTCTTTAGCTTACACCAACCGGGCTTGCTTCCTTCCATCTCTGAATGGAGTTTGGGGCTCGCTGATGTACAATGCTCTTCCAGACGAGTTCGCTATACGATTGCTTCATTTGAGCCGCAAATCATTTCGCAACGATAATTATGATGCCTTCTGGTGGCATCTTGTTGCGCTGAAATCTGACAGAGTTTTCAAGAATGCGAAGTATAGAACTTTTTTATGCCATATATGAACTGGGCTATGCTTTGGCATTGTAGTTTATTCCTTCTAGAAGGACTAAACTACAATGCCTACATCAGGATACTCACCGCCACAAATGAATTTTTCCTTTCAAAGGGAAATTTTGTCCATCAATGCTGAGATCAGGACACCAAATGCCCACTAAGTGAATTTGTCATCGTTTGTTGTCATGTTTTGGAATCATGTAGAAATCAAAGTATATTTTTCTTGATTCTTCTAGATCTTGGCTCATGCCTGAGGCTGCCGTCTGAAAACTGGCTAGGGCACTTTCGGTAGAAATCATGGTGATACCTATGGGTGACTTTCTTTCTTCGTGGCAGAGCAAATATACTCCACCATGTTGTGGTGCCGTGCTTCTTGTTTTTCTTGCTCATCTATAAAACTTCTGGCCGTGCAGCGGTGCTAACCAAATAGATACAGCTAATTTTAAACATCTGGGAAGAGAATGCTCGTGGAAGTAGTGAACCCATGATTTCTAGAGGCAGTGGTGCTAACCAAATACATCTGTGTTGTTCAGTGGCCGTAAATGATACAGCTAATTTTAAACGTCGATAGGATGATGGATTCAGCTCCCCATAACTTCCGTTTCACCTCTCGCAGCACATTCATGACATCCATGTCTGTATAAATGTGATAAAACAAGTGCTGCTCACTTTCAAAGTTACTATTCATGTGACGAACAAGACCTGATTATGACTTGCTCCTGGCATCTGTTTATGATTTGATGGTGGTTCCCGCATGCTGGAGTCCTGGGTATCCGCTTCCTCGTCAGGTTCGTTTTGGAAATATGTTTGATGAAAAACGTGTCAGAAACCATCTTTCCAGGATGATTCTTGTTGAGTACATGAATGATAGCATACCATGGCCTCTAGGGGGACGAGCTAATTTTATGGAGGCTTAGCATGAAAAACTTAAATGTGTCGTCCAAACTGCCAGCATTCTTCCCCGCCTCGATATTTTGAAATATTTCTTCAGCGGACGAGGGCAAAAGCTTGATTTAATCTGAGCCAAAGATGCTTATGATTGACATACATCGATGCATAGTGTAATATGGACTCGACCATGCCTGTTTTGCCTACACAATTGCCCTGTTTTATCTCCTCGTGAAGAATTCCTAGTTGTCACGGACGATTACTCCGCATGTACCCCCTTTTCTTCTAAACTATTTATTGTACAGAAGAAACGGGCTATAATGGGATGATCAGTGGTAAGATATTATGGCAGGATTGTTGGCAAATCGGAGCTCAAGTGACGCTAGAATGGGTATCTCAGGAAGATGGCTTAAAGTCTTGTTGGGATCAAAGAAGCAACAAGTGCCGAAAACTTTGAAGAAGGATGAGAATGTGGGTAGCACTTCTTTACATGCATTTTTTCCCGTAAATGATGAGAATATTCTTTCGTAGTATTTATTCTTGAACTGTATGCACTCTTTTTACTGGACTGAAGTTATTCGTGGGTATTCCTATTATGCCATTATCTTAGTCCTGCCCTCTTTTCTCTCTCAAAATTTTGTTGCAAAACTAGCTTGTTAGTTGGCTATTCTTCAAATTTCTGATTGGTCCTTGGCTTCATATCTACTGAACTTAAAAGGTTAGTAGCCTTTTGCTCTTGGAAACTCAAGAGGGCATTTTGGTGGTGTTTTTCTGTTTAACAAAGCGTGGATATCTTTGCCAAGTGCGCATGTTGTGAGCCGCTGACTTGAATGTTCTAGAATATTGTAGATGCTTTTGCATAATTGATGATCAACTTGTCTGTTACAGAATATTGTTGATTTTGGTGGAAAAGTAATATCCCTTGCTCCTTTTGACTGCAGTTCATGTCCGGATCATTTTCTGTTTAATTCTATGTGTTGCCTATTTCTCTGAATCTGTCTTCTTCTGTGTTCCAATGCATATTCCATAGAATTGATGGACGTTATTTTGCTCTCATTTTGCATGTTTCCTATAAGTTGGACTTTCATATCTAAATGGCCTCAGTTCATAAGCTGCATCTCCCACGATATTCAATGTTCTACCATAGATTAATCACCTCCTCAAAGGATCTCCCTTGGCTTATAGCTTAGTTTGCATGCCAGAAGGAGAGATCTGTCGACAGTGGCATCACTATTTTGGGGCGAGGGCCAACTGCAGAAGGCTCTGCTGTGTTTGATGGCATTGCCGGAACTACTACACTTCCTATCGAGGTTTCCAGTCTGTCTGAGCAAGATAAGAAAGAAGAATGGGCTACAACAGTAATCCAAACAGCTTTTCGTGCATTTCTGGTAAGAATGCATGTCATGTGATTTTAGCCTTCCGTAACTTTGTGCATATTTAGCCGACATTATTTTTGTGGACCATTATCTAAATCAAAAGTAACTATATTTATACAATAAATAAGCATATGGACAATGTGTTAATATTACACAAAATTTGAAATACATATAATAATATAATAAATAAGATACAACATGGACAATGTGTTACCTTTTATTCTGAATATTATTTATTTATCGTGAGTAATCATTCACTTGTGATATGACCATTACTAACTGTAGTATTATGTGTGATATGGCCTATTTTAGATCCTGAGTCTTTTAGGCTTTCCCAAAAAGGATTAGCAATGAAGGGACAAGCGTCCATCACCATGTGTTATTGACATAATCCATTTATCAGCCGATTATATGACAAAACTAAGCATGCGATGATACTCAGCTTGTCTTATCTTGTCCTGTCAGGCTAGGCGAGCATTGCGTGCCTTGAAAGGGCTGGTAAGGCTTCAGGCCCTTGTTAGAGGGCATGCTGTGAGAAAGCAATCGGCAATAACACTTCGCTGCATGCAAGCCTTGGTCAGAGTTCAAGCCCGTGTTAGGGCAGGACGAGTAAGGACGACGTTGGTGAATCAGTTAGGACAGCAGAATAATGAGCCACAAACCGTGAACGACGCTGATGTGAAAGAGATTGAGGTACAAAATTCTGCATCAATGACACGCAGTTATAAGTTGTCAGAAACATTAACTTCCTACGACTGCCTTTATTCGTATTTGTCTCTTATTATGCTTCTGACGACAAGGGCGTGAGGTTAAAGAAGGAAACATCTTGGCTGTCTCACTGTTGATGCCTACTGCCACTTATATGTTTCGAACTCACAGATTTTTTTTGATGGTTCAGTGATTTCTGGGAATTCTCCTAGATTTTCCTTGGAAGCTTTTTGTAAACATCGAAATTTCTTCGAATTCCTCTTTCATTCATCACATAACATTCCAGAACCTGGGGTTGACCCTTTTTATATTTGCTGATTTAAGTCAACTTCCGTGGCTGCTTGCCAGCGTCTCGTTCAGCGTGAGTCTGGCTTGCAAGCTGAGAGGGGTGATCATCGGTCAATACATTTGAATCTAAGCCACTGCAGATTATAAGATTCCTACCCCTTGAAGACGTATTTTTATCTGCTATTTTCTTTTAAGCCTGTAGAAAATGCGTCGCTAAACCTTTCTAATAGTAATTGCTCTTACGATTTAATGTAGGAAGGTTGGTGTGACAGTACAGGATCTGTGGAAGACATTCAAGCAAAGTTACTAAAGAGGCAAGAAGCTGCAGTTAAGCGAGAAAGAGCGAAAGCATATGCTTCATCTCGTCAGGTGAGAATTGCTGCTGGCAGTTACCGGTCAATCTGACATGATTATATATTGAGTAATTTCATAAGATATTAATCTGTTAGTGACTAAAATTGGAAAAAATTGTTGTCAATCTCTGATTTATGCTTGTGCGTTCGCCTAAACTATTTGCCTATTGGAAGTCTTGTTGGCGCAGTAAAAGCTGGTAATCTTCCATTATTTGAAATGAATATCTGCTCTGCGTTGTAATCAGTTCCCACGCAACGATTCATTGTCTATTTTGTGTTGGCTTTATTCCATCCTAGTGGCATCTGGTCTGAAGTATACAGACACAATAGTTTCATTATCTTGGGGGGATGGATCGTGCAACTTTGAGGCTTGACTACACTAGCAGTTTGCAGAATGAAGAGCATTATTATACTTTGTCATAATGTCTTTGCATGTATCATATGGCCATTATTTATAATCCCATATGACTATCCACGAAAACCAGCGATTGTAAAGCAAGCTCGTCATACTCCATTGATGACCAAATGTTTCTGAGTTGGATGGTCTAAGAACGATGAAACAGTATCAGAGAAAAATGTTTCCCTTGGATCTTATGCAGTCCACGTATGTTCTCTGTGTGGGAAACCCTAATGATTTTGTAAAAATCCGGTACCATGTGCTGAAGCACCACGAAAAATCCAGATTTATTAATACGAAAGAAAATCTCTGATTATGGACATGAGCCTATGCCGCACATAATCAATTGATTTTGAGCTAGATGGCCTGGTAATTTTAGTACTGTTCAATTGCCGATCTGAATAAAAATTTTGTGGTTTTGCTTCTGAAATCCGAGACAAACTCAAACTCAAACTCAAACTCTTCCCATGGATCAGACAAATAACGTGATTCAAACCCATGATAGGATTGGATAGGGCGTGCTTAACCAAGCCGCCAATCGAATTCTATATTCCTTACATCTGCGGTGGGTTTCAAGCATATCTTCAGCACTTATCTTCTCAATTTTCATCTGTTTCTCATATGGAGGTTTGCTCTTGAGCCACTCCCCCTCCGGTAGGTCAGATACGAGGTGATCCCGTTACTTCTGAACACTTTGCAGTGGCAGGCGGGCTTGAGGCGGCACTCAGCCCCCACCAGTTTCGAACCGCGTACTGATGACTGGGGCTATAATTGGCTGGAGAGATGGATGGCTGTTCGCCCCTGGGAAAACCGTTTCCTTAAGATAAGCTCGAAAGATGGGGAGAAGACCCTCGACGAGGAAGGGCCGACGGAGGGGATGGTGTCGACGAAGACGCAACAACTCAAGCAAGCTGGCAGGCGGCGGATGTCGACCACACACTTGGGTGTTCGAACTCAGAGCTTGGGGCCTTCCCATTCTGACGGATCCTCCTCATCGTACTCCCGCAAATCTGCAGGCTTTAAAGCTACATCTGCAGTGACATCGGAGTTGATGAAATCGAAGATGGCGTCGGATGACGTTGATAGAGCAGCTGGCCTGAAAATCTCCGGGAGAGGAAGCCATATCGACAAGAGGAGCAACCCAAAAGGGAGGAGCATGCAGCGAAATCCCCAGCCTCGGAGGCGGTTGTCATTACCGAGCAGCGGTGAGGAGGCTAGTCCACACTGCAAACCCATGTCGCTGTGATGCCATGTGTCTTGATACTTGCTTTCTGTCTGAAGTAATTCAACGTCTGTGAATTTCTCTCTCCCTCCCCTACTTCGCTTCGATTATGCTTAGCCGCCATCTCCTTCTTCTTCGTCGAGGCCTTCACGTGCTTCTGACGTAGGCCCCCGTTCAAGGTGTCTTACCCGTTGCCTCAGACCGAAAGTGAGGGAAGGCAGACCCCGGACCCCTGCTCGCTTCCGCACTGTTTCCAACATCCGTGTGTCCGTTGCACGTTCATTCTGCGCCGGACGATAATTTATTACCCCTCCTCTCGGCGGGCCTCCACGACAATCAAAGACTGGATATTTTCGGCTGCCGCCGTTGCCCAGGGATCGGATCGGTTCGGATGAGCTCGCTCGTTCGTGGCGTGGGCTCGACGTAATCGGCGCGAGGGAGGGAAGGCCATGGCAGACGACTCGCGTCCTCACCAACCCCCCGAGTTGGTGAAGTTCGAGTGCGACGGGAATGGCGGGGGCGAGAAGGAAGATCGCTGCCCATCCATCTTGAAAAGAAGAATCATAACTTAATAAAAACGATCCCCTCGGAGTCGGCCGAGGGGGCGAACACGAATGGATGGGCGATTCCATCCGGCCGCCTCCTGGGTGCTGCTGCTCTTCTTTCCCCTCCCCCGGCGATGATATAGCAGCTCCTTCGCCGCGCCGTGCGATCAAAGCCCCCACCGTACTCGCCGATCCTCGCAGCCCGATCGCGGCCATGGCGTCGCCACCCTGGTGCGCCTCCTCCAGGTCTCCCCTGGTGCTCTCCTCCCTCCTGATCCTCCTCTCTCTGCCTCTCTTGTTCCTCCTCGCCCCGCGCATCCTGGCCCCCAAGACCCTCCCCCCCATTCCCGCCTCCGACGAGCTCGACGACCTCGCTCTCTTCCGCCGCGCCGCCACCGTCGCCTCCTCCCGCGGCCTGCGTGTCCGCCTCTCTTCCCCGCCCAAGGTGGCCTTCCTCTTTCTCACCAATTCCGACCTTTTCTTCGCCCCTCTCTGGGAGCGCTTCTTCCGCGGGCACGCTGGCCTCTTCAATATCTACGTCCACGCCGATCCCACCGTCTCCGTCGCGCCTCCCCGCAGCATCTTCCGCGATCGTTTCGTCCCCGCCAAGCCCACCCAGCGCGCGTCCCCCACCCTCATTTCCGCCGCCCGCCGCCTCCTCGCTGCTGCGCTCCTCGACGATCCCGCCAACGCCTTCTTCGCCCTTGTCTCCCAGTACTGTGTTCCCCTCCATTCCTTCCGCTTCGTCTACAATGCCCTCTTCGAGGCCGGTCCCCGGTACCGCAGCTTCATCGAGATCCTCGCTGGGGAGCCGGAGCTCTGGAGCCGATACGTCGCCCGAGGGGACGACGTCATGCTCCCCGAAGTCCCCTTCGACCAGTTCCGGGTGGGCTCCCAGTTCTTCGTCCTGACGCGGAGGCACGCCCTGCTGGTGGTGCGCGACCGCCGGCTGTGGAACAAATTCAGGAGGCCGTGCCTCAAGTCCAGGGAGAACTCCTGCTACCCGGAGGAACACTATTTCCCCACCCTTCTCTCGACGCAGGACCCGGCGGGCTGCAGCGGCTACACCCTCACGCGGGTGAACTGGACCGGCAGCGTCGGTGGTCACCCGCACACCTACGGCCCCGCGGAGGTGACGGCGGACCTCGTCGGGGAGCTGCGCCGGTCAAACGGCACCCACTCGTATCTCTTCGCCCGTAAGTTCTCGCCGGCCTGCCTCGGGCCACTGATGGAGATCGCCAACAGCGTCCTCTTCCGGGAATGACAGCGGCGGGCGGCCTTAAGGTGCTCGACGGAATGCCCACTGATCCTCTTCCCCTCTCCCCCGGTCCCCTCCCCCCCCCCCCCCCCCCCCCCCCCCCCCCCCCCCCCCCCCCCCCCCCCCGGCCCACCCCTCCCCATGCGACCAACTCGCCGCCGCGGTGGCGGCGCTTACCTGCCCCGAAGGTGGCGGGTAGCGCGCGTCTAGTATAAAGCCGTATTGTAGATAGCGGTGAAGAGGGGAGAGGCCCTCGATCTTACCCGACCTCTTCTGTCCTGCCTGCCGGTGTGCCGACATTCGAATACGGTAGGGGCCGTAAATTATCGTCAGACAAGGCGACATCTGTTTCTCCGACTCCCCCTTCCCTCACACACGATGTTTGCTACGTTCGCGCTAGGCCGTTCCCCCTAGGACCCTTCCTTGCCAGATTGTGAATCCAGCCGCCGCGAGGAAAGGGCGACGACGTAGGAGGAAAGGCGACGAGGCTTCAAAGAGATATGCAGACATATAAATATGTATAGATATATGCAAATAACTTGCCCGCTTTATCTTCCTTTTCTCTTAGGAAAGTGACGCGCATCTAGTAGGTTGTGGGCTGGTGACTAGAAGATATGGCCGGGTGTGCCCGTTTGTTAAGATTTCGCCGTCGGTCGGTAGTGGGTAAGCGGGATCAGTGGACGGTGGGATGTCCAGACCAGCTGCTGCGCCCCCCTCCTCTCCCCCACCGCCCCCCCACTGTCCGCCCTTTACTGCCCCTTCCCCAGCATTCATTATTCCTCAATGCGAGCAGAGCTTGGTTGGTGGGGATTATTGTTACCCATTAAAGGCATGGTTATGTTTAACGGCCGATAATTAGATCAGTAGTAAGATTGACAGCAGTAATGATGACTTGTAGGCATTAAGGAACTTAGATGAATTGTTGAGCTTATCTTTAATATAATTTTGCTTCAAATTTGGTATTTATTCTCTAATTCTAATAGAAACTATAGGTTTAAAAATCCGAGTCACTTTTCCTTCATAATTTTAATAAGAGATATTTTTATAATTTCTCCTTAATTTTATAGTAAAATAAAGTATTTGTAACAAAAGATTTAGTTTTAAATTATTATAAAATTAATAGATTTCTATTTCATATCAATGATCATTTAATATTAGAGTCCCATTAGCACTCACGGTTAAATTCAAAATCGATTCAAGAATTTTCTAAATACTCCATAATTTTCATGAATTACTTTTAGAAGAATCACATCATCATTTAGAAAAAACTTCATATGATTTATGATTTAGTAAATTTCTCTCAAGCTACATCGAAAACTATTAAGATAAAATTATTTTCTCATACACATAAGGACAAGATTAATTATTGGCTATCCACATTAGATAGAGAATTAATTAGTTTGAAAGATATAGAATAAGTCTTTCTTTAAAAAAAATCTCTCTTAAACAAACTCAAAATATGAGAAAACATATAGAGAATATTTCTCAAAAACTAGAAGAAACTTAATATGAGGTATGAGAAGAATTCAAAGATTTACTTAGTGTTCTCATCATGCTATACTTAAGTGGTAATTAATATAATTTTTTATGATGAAGTATTAGGACAATATAGAAATATGATTGATTTTTTATGTGTAGTTTTTATAGAGAAAACTCCTAATAAGATTTATAACTTTTATAAGAATTGAAGTAAAAAATTTAGAAATCAAACCTCTTTTGAATTGTATGACAATGATAAGAAGAGAGGAATTTATGAATTGTGTAGACATAAAATAATATAATAATTTTGAAAATAGAGTAAGAGCCCTATACATATAAGGGTGATGAGAGAAAAAAAAGTGGGTTAGGCTCATAAAGATATAAATGAAATATATATATATATATATATATATATATATATATATATCTACAAACTCACTCAAACTGAAACATAGAGATCGAAAGCTTTGAGCTTGCAGTGGAATCTAGCAAAGGATCATGGAGAGCCTTTGTAAGCATATATACAAGCTATGCTTTCAAAAACACCATAGTCGGGAGAATTAGTTAAGCCTGAAGCTTCTCTGAAATACCAAGCTCATCTAATCCAATGACTCCTGAAGTGCCACGATACTGAGAACTTAAGTTCTCACACATATCACCGTTAGAGATATAAAGACAATAATTAATTATTGTCTGGTAAAATAGATGTTATCGATTATCTTTAAAATCCTAATGATAGTCACGAATACGACAATTCGTTCTTCCCTCCTTTTGCACGATCAACGTCTCTAGCGATTGGCAAGCTTCTTCCTCCCTCAACTACACTCAAGGCCTCCAATGAGTGGTCAGCTCTTCCCTTTTTCTCCTAGACGACGATGACAATGTGGTCGACCCCTCTTTTGGCGGATCTCTCCAGCAAGTGGCACAACAGTTCCAGATGATACTTTTGTGACTTCCGACGTGGTGTGGCACGACTAGATAAAACCAAGCCGCCACACTAGTATCTTCAATTGTCTAGAAAGCAGTTTATACTTTGACAATAATTTATTTCCTATTTTCAGTATTTACTTACCTACTTTTGTCATTTATTTACATTTTACGATAAATTCTTTCCATTTCATGCAAGTTTTGATTGAACTAATTCAAAACTTGATGAATGATCTTTGCTCTTCCTCTCTTCTAAATCCTCCAAAACTCGTATGAGATCAAGTTAAGATCATTTTCAACTTGTTTTCTATTGATTTTTGCAGTCAAATTTTGATGTATTTACATTCTTAGTGTTCTGCAAATAACGAGTATTTTTCTATTTTCAAATGTGAAATCATTGAGATTAAAGACTAATTAATGAGTGTTCAATGGTTAAAATAAGTTGGAGATATTCACGGCTGACCTCGTGTCATGTGTGTGGATCCTCGAGCACAGATTTGTTTGAGAAAATTGGTTGACCGTATTTCTCACTTTCTTCATTTTCGTCTTATCTTTTTCTCTTCCTTGTGCAAGAGATCTCATCCCTTCTCTCTCTCATGAGAGCTCTCTCTTTCTCTTTTTTTCTCTCCCTTTTGCAAGAGATCTCATCCCTTCTCTTTGGTGAAGCTCTCTCTTCTCTCTCTCTCTTCTATTTTTTCCTCCTTTTTCTCTACTTCTCTTCTTTTATTCTTCTCACCTCACCCTTTTATTTTATTATTCCCATAAAATATTAATGAAATATTAAAATCATTTTATATATAAACTAAATTAACTTTCACGACAGATTAATCAATCTCCTTGTGTTCGACCTAAGACTTACTTCTATACTAATATTTTATTAAGCCTTAGTTATAAATATTATTAGATAGTGTCCATTCAAATACAATGACAAGTGCACACCAAACATCCTAAAGGTATTTTAGAAAATGTGATAGTGACAGTTAAAGAGTGTAAATTTTCAGTTGATTTTGTAGTGCTGGAAATAGATTTTAATAAATAGTTTTATAATACACCAATCATCTTAGGGAGACATTTCTAGATTGAGTGATACCAAAATAAATGTAACACCTTTACAAGATGCATTTCTAGATGAACAATTGATAGCAGCTCAACGTCAACCATCACCATGGTATGCACATATTGTCAATTTTCTAGTTTCCAAAAAACTTCTAGAATGGTGAGATAAGAATAGAAAAAATCATCTTTTTTCTAAGATTAAAAATTATTTTTGTCATGATCATAATTTATATTACTTGGGTAATGATCAAATTGTAAGGAGATATGTTCTTAAAGAATATCATAGCATTCTTAACATGTGTCATTAATATTTTGATGAAAACTAGTTGTAATAAATTTTCAGTGTGATTTTATCATATAATAATTGATTATTGTCTTTATATCTCTAATGATGATATGTGTGAGAACTTAAGTTCCCAATATTGTGGTGCTTCGTGAGCCACTAGATCAAATGTGCTTTGTCATATAGCACGTTGAGCAACATAGGATCAACCTGCCATAAAATGTTGTCGATCGAGAACTTAAGTCCTTGGTACTATCGCACCTCCTTAGTCGTTAGATCATCATTTAAGGCCACATGCATGCTGAGCACTGTTGGATTCGTGAACTGTTGTTGGATTACTTTATGCATTTGGTATCGTGGTAGTTCACCAGCCGCAAAATCTGGCTTATTTGATGATGTGACTCTATGAACACCCTCATGCACACACATGTGTACAATGCTCCTTGCTCCACGACCAGTTGGCCCACCGGGACGTGGTAGGGGACTAACGCACACGTGCGCAGAGTGAGTCCTTTGTCACTCGAGCCTAGCTCATGGCTCCCCCGATTTGGGTCTACCCACTCAAACTGCAGCACCCCTCTGGGTCAGTTGCCGAATGTTGGCTTACAAGCAAGCAAAATATTTTTTCTATTTTTAAAAAATCTAAAATTATGCTAATTATTTTAACTTTAGACCTCCATAATTAATAATATATCTTATCTTTATTCTGAAGTTAACAAAATAAAATAAAATAATAAAATTAATTAAAACACAAAAATCTAACTTTAACACTCTATATATAAACTAAATTTCTTTTTTATGATAGATTAATCAATCTCTTTGTGTTCGACCTAAGATTTACAACTATACTAATATGTTATTAAGTTTTAATTATAAATATTATTAAATAATAGGCATTTAAAACATAACGACAAGTGCACATTATGAACTAACAAAGAAATTTGTAAAGGTCATACAAAAACAAGTTTCCAAACTTACACATTAAGGATAAGATCTCTATCATAGGGTAGGGGGCTAATTATAAGCCCCTTGTGGGCCTAAACTACACAAGAAGGATAAAGATGCCCAAAAATAATATCAAACCCAATTAAGGACAGGAACTTAAGCCATTTTTTTCTAGAGTGGGGAAAGGTATTACGGTTGGGCCAAGGCAGACATGGGAGAGAATCACACTGTTGTGACAAAGGAGAGCGGTTGTCCTCATCATCAAGTGCTTAAGCTTTCTTTGACAGCCCTAAACTTCTCCTGCTATTCTAGTTTTGGGTTCCGTCCATTCCCTTAACCTAGGTTGTTATTTTCCTTCTTTGTGTCTAGAAAAATTGTGAGCAAATAGAAAACTTTCTATTATTTGAGTGGTAGAAGAGATGCCTCCCTAAAATTACTCTTCCTCCACTTCTAAAACACATTGGTTTTCCTGAACAGCATGTCCTCCTTAGTTACTCATCATCACTCTCTAGGTATCAGTGACAACATATCCCCAAAAATGTTCTTTTGCTTTCACAATCGCCTCCTATAAAATGCAAATTATTCTTGTTCACTAGTGCTGTCATTGTTTTTCCCAGAACTTCATTTACATTAAACTTCAGACAGTGGAATCGAGTCCAGTTGAGTTACAATCAGCTGATAAGAACATTTGGTGGCAAGGTGAAACATCTTAATCTTGCTTATGGTTAAAATGCAGAGACATAAAAAGGGGTATGCAGATTTTTTCTTATTTCTTCAACCATTTCATGACCGAGATCTCTTTCATATTAGGGCACATAAGATAAACAAACTTAAGTTTTACACATCCCCATTATGCGGTATGATGTTCATATCCTATTTTTTTCTAGATCATAGGATTTCCTCGATTACATACTGCATACTCATGGAGATATTTAATATTTTATGGAGGGGAATCGCAACAATATTTATTTCCTCGTCGCTATTTTTAATTTAGTTATTCTTATTTTTACTTCTGGCAAGATTTTGAACAAATTTTGAAGGCTTATGATAGTTACATTCAGTTTGGTTGATTGGGTATTCACTCAACCAGTGAATTATATATTCTTGATTATTTATCAATGATTTCCAAACCCAAATCTTCTGAAACTGTGTGATAGAATCTTGAAAGTAAGCTGCCATCCATAAGATTGAAATTTACAAAGCCAACGAGGTAATAATTCTCCATGTAATTGTGCCAACAAGCTCATTGTTATATTATAGGTATCATCACATTAAGGATGTCAATAATTTTCTCTTACATAATCATCACATTAGTGTAGGGGATTTGATTCCTTTACATAATTTTTCATAACTTTATTGTCTTCTGTGGGTTTTCTTGCCTAATCATTCTTAATCATTCAGGCCAGCTCTTACTTGTTTCCTCAGATTGGCAAGGGTCCCTCTGGAACTCCTCTGTCCTACTCAGGGCTGGGGACGGGACCCAGAAAAGCTGCACTCGGAACCTTGGAAGTTTCGGACGCTTTTAGAGCGATTCAGGATAGTTCTATTTCTGACGGTGGATGTCCAGGGGAGAGCCGTAAGCTGGTGAAGGATCTGGGTTGCACCTTCTCAAGTCAGCTCGTTGCTCTGCCCTTGGTCTGGTGCAGGAACTTAGTGGGGCCGTTGGGCTTGTTCGCCAAGACTGACTCGAACACCAAGATCTTACTTTCGTGCACAGCATCCACAGTACATGTACCAGAGGGATGATGCCCTTCACACGCACTGGAAGAACTTATTCAAACGCTACACACGAGATAACCACCTTTGGAGTACGAAAGAAGATGGCATATGGCATGGTGACTGCATCACACGAAAGCGGGCAACCTACGTACCTAGGTACACCGTCCTCTTCAGGGATGCGACCTCTTGGTCGCCACGGTTTAAAGCCCCCCAATTATCGATATATTGTTACAAGGGAGAGAAAACAGATGGATAGATAGAGAGAAAATAAGAGCCCGGGGGGGGGGGGAGGGAGGGGGAGGTGCGAACCCGTCTATCCGGTGGCGGCGCTGGGCGGGGGCTTGTCGAGGATCTCGGCGCCGATGGCCTTGGTGAACAGGTTACTGCCGGGATTAAAGACGATCGGGGAAACGTTCTCCTTGGCGTCCGGTGACGGTGTGCTCACCGCCGCAGAGGCAGCGGCACTGCCGCCGCTCCTCTGATCGCTACCGCCACCCTCTGCCGACCGAATCCAATGCACACAGATCGTCAGAAACAGAAAGTACAGGGGTCATGGGGGCCCCAAGTAACAAAGAAGAAAGGCCCAACCTTTGGGAGATGTTGGGGAATTCTCGGCGGAGAGCTGCTTCAGCTTGTTGAGCCACCCCATCCTTATTCTGATACTACTACTGCTCCAGGAACGTTACCAATTGTGGGTATAACTTGGTAGAAGACGCGTGCACGGAGAAGTCGGAGGGTGACCGCGAGCTAAAGGACATAGCGGATAAGAAAACAAGATTTCCACGACCCGCTGGATGACGGGTGGAAAGTATTTGACCTCACACGTGTCGACTGTTTTGCAAATGGGCCCGCGAAGAGTGCTTGATTATGGCCGTTCTGAGGAATAGATGGATATGATGCGCCAAGAGCGGATGTATGCAGTCTCGAGCCTCGATGTGTTGAAAATCTTTTCCAGTTATGAGATGGTAGATAATGAGTCATCCTACATTGACATGTATATGTAAATCGATTTATGTCGTGAAATCTAATATTATGGAGGTAAGAAATAGTATAAATGTTCATGGCCCTATGAATAATACTTATGGTTCCTGTTTTGTTATAAAAGATATATACAGTACGGAATAAAAAGATGGAATTATTTGATTTAGTACATAGTGTTTCCTGAATAAAAAGATGTACCAGATTTGGTACATAGTGTTTCCTGAATAAGTTTAGTTATTAGCTATATTTTTATTAACTCTGCTATGTATCTAAGAAGTTTAGTTATTAGCTATATTTTTATTAACTCTGCTATGTATCTAAGAAGTTTAGTTATTAACTATATTTTTATTAACTCTGCAATGTATCTAAGAAATTTAGTTATTAGCTATATTTTTATTAACTCTGCTATGTATCTAAGCCCAGCACATACACCGCTGACTTCTCAAGGACTCATTTTATCTAAGATTCCACAGACCCAAGTGGCTGACTGACGATCATGGACAACCAAAATAACTAGAGAACACCTAGAGCAATAAAACACAAATTAGTACCCCTGCCTCTTGGTTTATATTTTTGGTCCCACTTGGACAAAAAATAAAGACCCAATAATAAAATTATCCCTTTTCCATCAAACTAATGTACCATGTCTTTATGTTAATACACAATAACCTACCAATTAGGTTGAGTTAATGCCATGACCTAATGCTTCATAAAGATAAAAATGAAGAATAATTTATGCCTTTTTTTGTCAATCTTCTTATCTTCTAGCACAATAAATGAATAAGATGTTTCTGTCCCTCCATCCCTTTGCCCCCTCCCCTCCCTTTGATACCTAAATAGGAACTTCAAATATGGACTTACATACAGCTAGAAGGTAATTAAGCTTGAAATAATGCCTAAACTTTGAAAGTCCCTACAGAACCAATGTAGTAGAGAGGTGGAAGAATAACCTATCAATTAGTTTTGACTTATTAAAATATTTTGCATTAGACTTTATAATTATGTGGTTGCTAAACTAGTGCTGTATTTCTGGGTTGTGTGTAGGAAAGTAGCAGAGTTCATACAAATATACTAAGACAGTTCACTTTTTTTAGCCTAAGATTAAGGTATCCTATAAAATTATTTATCCTTAGATTTTACCAAATGTATAGAAAATATATTTCTAGATACAATAATTTCAAACTCTTATCATCATTAAAGAAATAATTGTTTTTCAAGAAAATAGGAGCCATAAATATTATTCAATGGGAATGAACGTAGATCTATCCCACTTCTTGCATCCATAATATTATCATAACACGAATCAAATTATATGTACCAATGAATGGAGGATGACTCATTATCTACGTTCAAATAATTATAAATATTATTCAACATATCAAAATAATCAATGCAAAGTACTCAATCATTTAATGAATCTAGGCTGATAATTATAAATCAATGAGGGATAATCCAATGGAGAAAATTAGATTAAAATATTTTATTTATGCTAGTTTATAAACATAAAACACACAAATAAGTTGCATCCACAACAGTTACTATGGTTAGGCCACTAGTTTATATCCACTATGCTAAGAGCTCCTACTTGTTGACTGTCCACTGATAAGTATCCAGTATAATTGTTTTTAGGCTTATAATTAATCACATAAAGCTGAAATAAAAAAGAGCCCCTAAGAATATTTAAATATACTTAGTTAAGAATCATGATCTGTAGAATAAGATCGAAAGGAGTACTTCAGCTGAATCATATGTATCAATGACATAAGAAAATATCAATGACAAAAGGAAATGATTTCTTGACATCAACCCATTTTTCCTCTAGCCTTTGTAACTACCGTATTGGTAGAAATCCCTAAAAAAAATAGAGATAGCATACACCCCACCCCAATGAGATGAAGAAAGGAGTGCTTCACAGATAGCAAACATTCATGCACCTCTAGTAGTCAGAAGAGCCCTAAACAATCATAGATTGACTGCCCAGAAACACAAAGGCCTTTGCTAGAATGTCAATTCCTGATTATTTTTTAAAAAAAAACAAAATTGCAAGCACACCTTTGAAAACATTATGGAGATTCGAATCCATGGACTCAGACCTTCACTGACCACCTGTAAGATCAATTATTTTATTACCAGATTGACTACTTTTAAAACATGGACACATGGCTAAGCGAGTGTTCAACAAACTGAGCTATAGCCCTTGTGATTGACATTTTAAAATGTACATAATTTCATGCAACGATGGTTCACATAAAAAAAGAATTCTATTCAGCAGCTTGTTTGGATGCTGTTCATCACTAACAATGGATGAAACCAATGTGCCATGCTTCGGAAAGATTTCCATAGTGTCTGACAAGTCATCAGGCAGCACTAGTAAAATTAATATGTTCGCTTTTCTACAAATGAACTAAAAAAGCATATCCTTCAAGAAAATTAGCAGTTTAACAATTAATAGCTCTTTAGAAATATTACAAACGCTCATTCAGAAATGTAAGAAAGTCATTTCGATTTCAATATAGAACATCAGTGAAACATTGATCACCAACAAACCTGGAAGAAAAACAATAATCTATAACTGTGTCGTACAAAACAGAACCACATGATCAGTGGTGAGAGAGACTTACACCATGATCAGTCATGAGGCTGAACAAACAAAGTACTGTGGTATTTCATGTACAGCCCCAGCTCGTTTCTTTGTCATTAAAACACATAATCCATTCATGATTCAGTCTGTGCATTCAATGCATTGGGCAGACAAGAATGGTCTTTACCTAAACTCACAAAAAAAGATATCATCATATATAGGAAACAATTCTTAAATGATTCATGATGATGCCAAACCAGCACAATATAATAGTTATATTTCCAAAGTTCACCCTAGTAAATGATTACAACATGTAACATTACTTGGCTGAGGCTTGAAAAAAGTTTCACTGAGAGTTGTTCCTAAAGCATAGATGCAGATTAAGGAGATAATTTCATGTGATTACACTGAAATGTATGAATCTTTTAAGGAACTTTTACCGAAGAACCTTGATTTGGTTCTAAGCCGTTATTAGAATCATCAATCAATTTTAATAATTTATAGAACTAGATTCACTAGAGATAATAATAATTATTTTAAATGGATATAGTGGTGAACTAGGTCATCTCCTCAGGGAATGCTTTTAAAAATATTTTTATTCTCTAATTTAAAGAATTACGAAATTGATTAGAAGATTGAAATTGATATTCAAAGTAATAAATGAAATAAAATAGCAAATAAATGTAAATACGAATTTAAAAATTAAATGAATTAAAATCAGTAAAATAAATATACTTTTGATTGAAAAAATAGAAGAGAAACAAGTAAATAAATGATTAAACCTAAGAAAATAAAATTATTTCACAGATTAAACAAGAAAATAATGAAAACTCTATTAAAAATCAAACTAACAATCCTTCAAATGCATGCCTTGATGTTGAGCTCTGGGTAGCACTTCTCAATCTTGCATCCAGTTCAACGGAATGAATTTAAGGTGAAAAGTGTAGAGGAGAACAATCAAAATCAATGATGCATTCTTCAGATTCCTATTTTCATATGAGAAAGAAGAACAACGTTTTCTCTAAAGAGCAACCCAAGAACAACTCCGGAAAAAGGCCTCTTTCTCTCCCCTCTTCCTCCTTTTTGTCCCCAAATCCACAAATCACATTTTCTGTTTTGACTTCCTATTTTCTACCGTATTTTGCTGATTTTTTTCTTATTTTTTTGGCATTTTCCATTTTCTTGCGTAGCAATAATCGATAGTATCCATTTTACCAGATGACAATCGATATTTGAACATATACCTTTCTGCACGCACGAGAGAATAATCGATATCGTCTATTTTACTAGACGATAATCAATATTTGTAAATATATCCTCAGTGGCGTGGTTCGATGAAAACCGTTGGATCCTCATGCCATCATTTTGCTCTGAAGATGGGTGACGTGGCCCAATAATCGCCGTTAGATCTCCATCGACTCTCGTTCCTTTTGCGCGTGCTTTATCGGGATCTGTGTATCAGATGCCACAATAACCACCGTTGGATTGGCGACTACTTTTTGTGCGTTGATGGCTGTGATGTGGCGTCTCTTGGATCGTGGGATCTTCTAGCGGTCGCCGTTGAATCCTGAGCTACTTTTTCGTATGACGACAGCAGTGACATGGCTTCATGCGGTGCGTCAGATCTAACCACTACTATTGCGCTACCATCAGATCTAAAAAGAATATAAAGTTAATCCCATATTGAAAATATTATGCGAATGTTATCATATATAATAATGACATCATGCCTAAAATTTTCAGAAAACATTGCATAAAATATATTTCAATCAATCATAAAAATTTAGCAGAATAATATTTTCTTTAAAAATAAAATAAATGAGAATTAAGCCTCAAGATATGAAACAAACTCTCATCAAAAAAAATTATTCATAAAATATCAATTTAAATTAAGATTTAGAGAGGTTCATTTAAATAACAAATAAAACAATTAACATGATAACTTGTGAAATATTTCTCAAATATGCATTATTCTCCCTGATTTGATAATAGATTAGCATATAGTTTTCACAAGTTATTAAACCTCTTTCTACTTTGACTTCTCTAATTCAATTCAAACCATGAATCATGAGCACACCTTAACCTTTTCCTCTATACATTTTTTGATAAACTGGAGAATGAATGATGTAAAATAGTTGTGCTAGATCATCTAACCCTCTTCCCTTATAATGTATATGGGCTTTCTAGAAGACATTATAATGTAATGCCCTTATAATGTAAGGGCATTAATGTTGTTTTGTATGATAATAGCCATTGTTATTCAAATAGGTCATGCCAAATGAAAATTGTTCTCATTTCCCGTTTTAGGTGTAGGAGGAGAAATTGGACTCCAATCTAGTTCAAATTATATTTTTCATGAGTATATTTTACATCAACCCTTAAATTCAGTAAAGCCTACCAAATTTAGGGGCAAAATCAAAGAGGAATAAGCTGGATGGAGTGGCCAGAAATTATCTCATTCAACTAGAGGCCTTTTGAGTCGATGATTTAGCTGAGTTGGGATGATCAGAATGGACCAGATCCACTTAGAAAATCCATCCATTAGACTTCATTTTGGATATCAAGTGTTACTTAATTTTTCAAATTTGACCTAATTCATCTTTATCATTGATGTGTAACTATTTTTGTATTTAGATGATCAAGATCGAATAAAATTTATAAATAAGACTTAGAAAATATTTTAGTATAGATGCAAGTTTCAGGTCAAACATAGGGAAATTGATTGATTTGATGTGAAAATCTGATATAGTTTATATGAAGAGTTTTGTTTACTTTTTAAACCTTTGAAATAAAAGGAAAGAATGCAAATATTAATGATGTAAATAAGAATATACAAAAGAATGAGAGAGAAGAGAAAGGAGAGGATGGAAGAAACAAGGAATATAAGAGAGGATTATTTGTAATGAGGTGATGGATTTTTAAGGTAGAAGAGAGAGAGAGAGAGAGATCTCTCACGAAACAGAAAGAAAGAGAGAGGAGGAGAGAAGGAGATCTCACAAGTGAGGGAAAGAGAGGGAGAGATCTCATGAGAGAAAGAAAGAGAAGAAGAGAGATAAAAGAAAGAATTAAGATGATAATAAAGAGAGAGAAAAATGGTGAACCTATTTTTTCAGTGACCATGATTCCCAAAGGAATGTGTGCTCTAGAATTTACACACATAATGTGAGGTCAGACATGAATGCTTCTTCCTTATTTTAATACTTAAATGGTCATTAATCAGCCTTTAATCTCACTAATTTCATATTCAAAATTAAAAAAATAATAGTTATTTGTGAAATACAAAGAACATGAATACTTTAAGATTCGATTAAAAATAATGAAAATAAGTTGGACACGATCTCAACCTCATCTAAGATAAGTGTTGGAGAATTTTGAAAAAGAAAAAAGTTCATTCATTAGATTTTGAATGAGTTCTACTCATTTAATCAAAACATACATGAAATGAAAATAACTTATCATAAATATAAATAAATGACAAAAATAAGAAAATAAATGTTGCCCAATGTTAGTCTGCCTTCTAGGCAACAAGAGACATCAATGTGGCAACTTGGTTTCGTCCAAAAGTATTAGATAATGCCAAAAATTACATAGTATTGTCTAGAAGAACTATGCTACTCACTAGAGAGACCCATTGAGAAGAGGGGTTGACTATGGTGTCACCATCATCTCAGAGAGAAGAGAAGAGTTCACTAGTCATTGGAAGCCTTGAGTATAGTCAAGGGAGAAAGGAGCAAACTCATTGATTGCCAGAGGCTTGATCATGTGAAGGAGATGAAAAAATAGATGATGTATTCATGACTGCTAATGAAATTTTAAACAGAATTGATAATGTCTATTTTGTGAAACAATAATTGAGAATTATCTTAATATCCTCAATGCTAATACATGCGAGAACTTAAGTTCCAAATCTCGTGGCACTTTGCTTGCTACTAAATGAGGTGTGGCTGATCACGTGGCGCATGAGCAATGTAAAATTAATTTGTCACAAATTACTGCTGACTAGGAACTTAAGTCATTGATATCGTGATGCTTCGTTCACTGTTGGATCAGGTGTATCTTGTTGCACGATGTGTTGAGCAACATAGGATCAATACGTTGTGAATAACTATTGTACCTAAGTATCATGGTGCTTCACTTACTATGGGATCAACCTTTCTAATCACGTGGCATGTTGAGTGATGCAAGATCCATGAAGCACTGACTTAACACTTTATGTCTCAATATTGTGACACTTTGGTCGTTACAAGATCAGCCTTTCTAGTCACATTATGTGTTGAGCACTGCAAGATGTGCCTATCGTGAACTAGTGTCTTGAAATGTGAAAAAAACATTAGTCCCACATCAGATATATCACTAGAAATCTTGTATATATATTATTAAACTTCATATAGTTTCTAATATAAGATTTCATGTAAAAATAAATATAATATAAGATTTTATGTAAAAATAAATATAAGATAATATTTAATGTAAAAACAAATATAATATAAGATTTCATGTAAAAGTAAATATAATATAATATCTAATGTAAAAATAAATGCAATATAATATTTAATGTAAAAATAAATACATTATAATATTTAATGTAAAAATAAATACAATATAATATTTAATGTAAAAATAAATACAATATATATATATAATATTTTTTCTTTTCTGTTTTTTAAAGAAGAAAGACTCTTTTAACTTCTAATCTTCAAATTAAAAATATATAATATATTTAATTTGACGAGTTAAAATAATAAACTACTTAATTGAAAAAAATTAAAGACAAAAACCAAGTACTAACAATCACATCGGACCTCAACAATTAATATAATTTCAGATAACATGTGGAAGAAGCTAAATAACAAAGGAAAGGAAAGTGTGGAAATATAATATATGGGAAGGAAGATTTATCATCACTTCCTACCACCTCCCCTTCTTGTTCATTCCACAACCTACAACTCCACTACTTATCACACTTTATCCACATTTGAGAGTTGCCTCCTTCGTCCTTTTTCCTCACACTAGAAAAATGCAACATAGAAAACAGCTAGATAGTATTCATTTGTGCAACATATTGAGTGAGTTATATTCCTCTTGATTACACAAAATAGTAGCCTACCCAATTCTGATTTTCCTAATGCGATAAACCTGCACGGACTACTTATCCTCCTCAACCAGTATTGGAAAAGAAATATCAAAATATTCAGCAAGCTTCTCGAGCAGATTCTTGAAAAACTGAATTGAGCCTTTTGAAACAATCTAACCATTTAACAAAATTGCAAAATCGATCCATTTGCACAATATTTTAGAAATTGTCTACTTTCCCTATTATGTAAACAGATAAAGATAGGGAAATGACGAGCGTGAGATACTAGGCATTTGACATAGTTATGATAGTGAGATTTTACTTTCCCAAAAATCTGCAGTAGTTTGAAAGTAAAATGATCAAGAAGGATCCTTTAATGCAGGTGAGATTGTTTTCTGTGAGGAGGCATTGTATAATGTATGAAGCTGCCGAAAAACTTTGTTCAACATTACAAAGGTAATAGCTGAAATAGAAGAAGCAATGTGATCCACATGTGTTATGTAGGTATGCATTAGAAAGTTAGGAATTGATAATGTTCTCAATCTAGAAGTTACAAACATAGCACAAGAAGAAAAAGTTTCGAGTATCAGATAAACATTTCTTCTTTTTGTATGGGAGCAAAGGAGACCAATGTGACAGTGACATCAATTTTTTTACTCTTGAGAGGTGAAAGAAGGTTTATAATATGAAGGGAAATTGAGAGAAGAGAAAATTTTGCAAGTTGATTCCTTCTAAAGGAGGGTTCAGCTTCTCTTGTAAAAGGTGAAGCCTTGATGCAGGACGTCACACAGATGACCACCCACAGATGCCCATATTAATTCCTTTTTGAACAATCCCTACTTTACATAGCATTGACTCTCTATATATCATCCATCTAATAAGTCACCTATGGAGTGCCCAGTTAAGTGCACAGCTGAATATACCTGGTGTTATTGATAATATGTAAAACGAACATGTTAATGTCATATGATATTAAGGCTAAATGTTAAGAAATGTCAATTTTACAATGGTTAATCAAATAAAATGAAAAGCATCAAATGGGTTTTAGAATAAATTTCATGAATTTTCAGTCAAACATCCATCATATTATAGTTTTAGAAACATGCATTTCATGATTTAACTCATATAGTAATGTATTATGTAAAGAATAGCCTTGAGAAATATTTTCCCCTTTTTTGTATCACCTTTTCTGCAGTCATAAACTTGCAGGACTCGACAGAGTCTATTGGACATTCTGGTAATGGCCCTGCTACATCAGGCCCAATACCGAGCCTATCACAATGGGAGGTTAAGAGGGAAGAGAGAGAGAGAGAGCGAGAAAGGGGGGCTCCTGAGAGCTCACGCATGGGAGTACCAGCCACCCTCTTCGTGTGACAAATGAAGATGGTGGTGGTAGTGCATTGACAAGGCAGCAGCTATGATGGATTTGAGATCCCTTCCTGTGCGACAGGCAGAGGTAGAGCTGAGCACGGCAGCAGCATGGCAGTTGTATTTACAGTAGTAGTGAGCTCCCCTCCTACGGGATATGTGAAGGTGGACCCAAGTATGGCAGCAGCAGTTACAGTGGCAGCACGGTGGTGGCATTCATGGCAGCAACATGTTGGCAGCATGGATCTTTTCTTTCTTCCTTTCTGAACCATCTCTAAAGTGACAGATGGAGAAGGAATGAGATTTCTATAGATCAGTTTTTTCTTTACTGCATCTATTTACTAAATTTTTTTCTTTAACCTTAATACGAGTTCTCCTTCTTTGGATCTTTACTGACACCGAATTAAACAGGATTATATTTTAGTAATTATGATTTTGTGTATAGCTTTCATGTATTTTCTATTTAATCTTATGTTAAGGTACAGCATCAAAGGAATGTTTTTTTTACTGATTTTTATATAATTTCGTATTTTTCTATTTTGATTCATTTCAGTGGGCACACACTTCTTTCATTAGTCCCTAATGACGCAAGGATCAGCGGAGGACTATTTTCTCACCCCTTTTTCAATTTTCATTGTACTTTCTGTTCATTTCTATATCCTTTAATGGCAAATTTTGTGACTCACTCAACATAAAGGAACTATGATTCTTTCTCTTTCTTTTAGTTTTGCTGTCTATCAATTTGCATAGTTTCTTTTTCTTTTGCTTCTTTTTGATTTAATAAGAATTTGGATCATAATTTGATATTAGAATTTCATAGTCATCTTTGAGAATTGGCCTGAACTCACTAAGATTTTAAATAAATTTCCACAGTATAAATATTAACTTTTGATGTGTTTTAGTTCAATGACTAAGATGATCAGAACACAACGTTATGTTTTAGATAATGAAATTTTTCTGAGACTTATAAGCTCTACTCGTGTCTAGTTCTATATTGCAATTACAATGGCTTTTGTTTATTGAATCTAAAAAGTGTTAGTGTGAAAGATTATTTTTTTTTCATTGATAAATTTCTTCCTTAAAGGTTTTTGCATATATAGTCCATGAAAATGTTTTTGCTTATATTCTCATCATAGAGGTTGGGACTTTGATTCTTGCTCTTTAAATCACTTGAGTCAAAATAGTTTCCAGACATTTTATATTATTTCTGACCTTTATTTTTATGAGCTATATCTAATATATGCATACCACTTGAAAGCTCCGTAAAGGTATTTGGATGTAGGAAAGGTATTGACAAAAGAAAGAATTAGCCAAAATCAAATCACTTGCTGATGATGACATTGTTCTCCCTTGTGATAGCAATGTGACTCTCTTCCTTGTCTACCTTGTCCCAACATTAATACCCTTCCCAACAATGAAAAATTGACTTAAGTCCCTTTTCTTATTGGTCTTGTTCTTCTTGTTGGGATTTTTTCCCTTTTCATGGAGATTAGGTCAAAAGAGGCTTATTGTTACCCCCTTTTCCACTACAGACACCCTATCCACTATTTGAAAATTGTTGTTGTATCATATCTACAAATTCTCATGTTAGCTCAAAATAAGAACAACACCAGTCCCTTGTTTAACTGGCACACTACATCTGCCCTCTTGACTCAAAATTTTGATTCAGCACAATTGTGAACTATAAAAGAAAGGTTCGCTGTAGTGCTAAATGCCAAGCGCCTTCTTAAGGTGCAAGAAACAACATATAAGGTGAATTTATATGTCAAGGGGTAACACTAATGAGTTGGTGACTAGGCCAATCCATCCCATGATTTTACATGCAGTGAATTATTATGGATCTCGTTTCTATGTAGTCAGGTTAAAAAATATAATCTATTAGATCTTAGGTCTAAGGATTTTTCTCACTTCATACTACATGACTTGATGTCTAAAGTCCAAATAAGCCTTCATTCTCACTTGGCTATGAGCTAATTAGTAATTTTAGCCGGTTCTAAATTCTACCATGCTATCACAACTGCTGCTATAATGAAGAGACACTTGGTTGAGGGTCAAAAAAAGAAAATTGTTTTGAACATATACTCACAAAAACTCATAGATAAATCTATTTTCTAATTTAAACTTCATCAATAATTTCCTATCAATTATAAAATAATTGTCAATCTCATAAACCTTAAATAATCATGTTAATAAATAGATTAAAAATATGAAATATTTCATAAAAAATACAAAATTAAACATGAATTCATCACATCATTCTCAACCGAGTGCTAATGTTTTACCTTAAATGATTCACATTTTATGTTAATTCATGTGACAAATACTTTGATTTTATCTCAATTATTATTGAAAACTAAAGAATTATCATGCTGCCATCCATAAGGCTAAAATTTACGAAGCCAATGAGGTATATTTCTCCATCTAATGTTGCCCACACGACAACATTACATAGGTGAATATTTCTCCATCATTGAATATTTTTGCATTCACTCTCTTGATGTGAATAGTATTTATAATTATGTGAACGTAGATATTTGTACATATAAATGGATTGTTGTTATCATAATATTATGGATATAAGAAATAGCACATATGTTTCTTCATTTTCCTGTGAATAATATTTATGGCTCATATTTTCGTGAAAGAAAGGTTATAAGATGATAAAAGTCTGAAATTATTACTTTAGAACCATATTTGTAAATATTTTTTGTATCCATTTGGTAAGATCTAAGGATAAGTAATTGTATAAGACACATTAATCTTAGTCTGAAAAAGGTAATTGTTTCAGTATATTTGTATGAACTCTACTACTTCCCGAAACACAATCCATAATAGAGCACATAGTTATCAAACCTAGTAAAAATATTATAATAATTTGAACTAGATATCATTGTGGAGTATAAATCATAACCAAGTCTACAATGGCTGTAGGAACTGTCAAACATTAGGCGTTCTTCCAGTATTAATTAGCTTCTATGTATCTGTACGCCCATATTTAAAATACATCCTCCTGTATCTGTATATCTGTCAAAGGGGGACTGGGGGGGGCGAGAAGGGGGCGGGATGTCTTACCGATAGCACTAAGATCCTGCACCAGAGTAAGGGCAGCACAATGAGCTGACCTGAGAGGGTGAGGCCAAGATCCTCCGGCAGTTTTCAGCTTCCACGAACGTCCACCATCCCAATTCAAACCATCTTCAATCGCTCTTGAAGCGTCCAAAAAGTTCCAAGTTTATGGGAAGAGCAGAAAAATGCCACCTTTTCCTCTTTGGCCACCCCTGTTCCTGCTGCATCTCTGCTGGGTCACTTCCCAGCCCCTAGCAAGACAAAGGACTTCTAGAGGTGCCCTTCCCAATCTGAGGAAACAAGTGAGAGCTGACCGCAATGATTCTATTAATTTCAGGAATGACCTCTCGTAATGGTTATTTCAATGATCTACTACGATGCATATGTTGCAAATAAGACCCTCTTTTTTATCAAATAAGTAACATACGAAATAATTTTTTCTAGTTTGTTATATCAATTAAGAAACATGGGTCCAAAAAGAAAGACAAAAATTTTTAAGAAAATAAAACTAATCAAATTGCAAAAGCAAAAATGCAACTATGTCGATTTGTTTATATGAAAAATCATCAGTTTAAAATAACAGAAAAGAAAAATTCAAGAAAAATGAGATTCTATCAGTTACCTAAGTAGTTTTATTAAATACTCAAGAAAAGTGATTCCCTCGGCTCCCACATTGAGCTTGCAATATTTTTTCGTTTTTTCTTTTCTCATTCCTCAAGAAAACTGTATCTTATCAACCACAATCATCTGTAACCAAAAGATCGATATCACTTCGATCATTGAAAATTAAGTGGTCAATTTTCTCATATTTATAAATCGAATTGCAAATAAAAAATTTAGCAAATAATTTTTCCTGAATTAGTGTTACTGATCACATGCTAATTATAACATGAAAGGCCACAATTATTTTATTCAATATTTTACATCTTACAATCCAGCATGCTATCATATTAGAAAAGTGACATTTATTATTTCTTTAAGTATTTCATGGAGTTTAATATTTAAGAGATTTTTTGAATTTTTCTTTTAGTTTTACAATCATAATAAAATGAAATGAGGGAATTTGAAATAAATTTGATAGCTTTTTATAGTTTCTAGGAAGTCTATGATTCGATGGAGGAGATTTGTAAAACTGAGAGAAAAATTCAAAATGGAGGAGATTAGAAGCCGATTTTAATGTCGATACAATCTACGGCAGATGAAGCGTACTTACTGAGGATGTCCCAACATTCAGAAAGATTCTATGGCTATGACAAGACCTCCAAATCCAATGTTTAAAATCAACTCAAGAGTAAACTGATTCTCATTTAATCTCATCGTGGCCCAAAAGATAGAAATTCTTTCATTTAATCACAGCCCAATATCAGATGATCTTGGATGAACCAACTCATTAGAAAGCAGGATCAGCCATATACGTCTACTCTCATACTATCATTTAAGCCGTCGACCACAAGTCATGAGAAATGCCCCAACATTTAGTCGACTAGCATGAAATTACATTATGGTTCAGCATTCATTTTGGATGCATTTTGGTTGATTCAAGTGTTGATTCTCAGAAGAGATCCTTGAAAAAGCTACTTAAAGAGAAAATTGTCCAGTCATTGGAACATATAAAGACCTGTTCCACGCGTGACCAATCAGCTAAGTATTCGTAGGTTTGAAATAGAGTGATTCTTAGTTTCCATTCTACATTATGAGTCTTCTGTGTGTGTGTTCCACCTCTCTACCATCATCGTCCACATCAAAAAAAAATTCTTTCTCCCTTATGTTTAAATTTTTTAATGGTGAAAATATTTATTACTTATGATCACCTCTCTTTTGAGTTCATTTTATTTATATTTATCAATTAAAGAAAATAGTAACTAATTAATGCCTAAACCTCATTCCTTCTGGATCGTCCATGAACCTACCACAGTACTTACCTATTGTTCTTTTTTTATTTAGTAACTTCCTGATTCTAAATATTTATCATCAATTGATTTTGGGGGTTTTCGATGACCTTTGATTTCGTTTTATCAACCAGCTAAGCTTCAATTGTCAAGATGACAGTCCATGATTCTAAATATTTTTGCTTGTTCTATCACCTTCAGAACTTCAGAGTGATAGCCGTATTCCCTTGAGAACCTCAGCAACAAGTATTTACCTTTCTTGCTTCAATCTTGGAGGACATTGTCTAGCGCTCGAAATCGACTTCAATGAACTTTTTGGTCTTCATCCACTAAACGCCCAAAATGACGTCCACAGTGGCCAGTGAGATGATCAACAGATCTTCACAGATCGTCATCATCTGCAGTACGATGACAAATCCCAAAACCTGCCACCCTTTCTAGAGTTCCCATGACAACCAAGTATGAGGATACCAAATGTATCAAATCTTTGACTAACCTGCAGCAAACAAAATTATGTGTGGCTCTTTTAACAACTAAGATGGTGACTTCCCTCCCCTAAATTTCTTCCTTGAACTTCCATGCTCGGATGGACAGTTCTTCAAGAGAGTGAATAGAGACTTCAAGGTTATATCTTCAAAGTTGATCGATGTGTTGACTCCTTTCTTTGGTGACACTAGTGGTTCTTGGAGGAAAACGGAGTCATCTAGAGAGAGCAAAATTAGGAGCCCCTTACATTTGTGCCCCAATGAGAATTTGTTGTTGTTGTAGAAATAGAGGACTTCTGCCAGACCTGCTTCAATATCTGCTGCCATTTGATTGAGTCTTTTCCGTTAGTTTGGACGTGGTTGTTCTACTCCTCCATCTATGGTCAGGGCCATTCCTCATGATGGTCTGTCAGTCCAGCGACAACCAATCCTTAGTTTTGGAGCCTTGTGAGGTTTCGATTCATGTAGTCCTAGGTGGAAGTTGTTTGATTTATTGTGTCAATGCCGTGAAGTTGTGCCCACGTTTGACAATCTATTGATCTTCAACTTGATTTATTGGGTGGCCCTCATGATAGCCTTTAGCCCTTGGAGATCCAAGGGGTGGTGGCCCTTGGATTTCTTTCTATAACTCTTTGAGGGAATCCCCTTTAAACATGGTTTCTAGCAGATCCAGAAGTAGACCCAAAATAGTATATGGGCCTTAAAGTCCTCCTAACTTTAAAAGGGTCGTAAATCATTTGAACTAGGCCAATGCCCGATGATAATTTATTAATTTATTGTCACTAGAAGTAGACTGAATCCAAGAATAGAGCTTCACGAATGCATGAAAATATATATTACTATCTTTCTGAAAATACAATGTTAGTTCATAAGGAATAGAGGACTTCCATGTTTGTTTATTGCTCTGATACGAATTTAATCTGTGACCCTTCCCGCTCTCAGGTAATGGCAATAAGGAATTAAAAGTTCATAAGGATTGGGCTATGAAAAACTACTGGCATTAACTGTAAGTTCAGAAGCACAGAGCAGTAGGTAGAAAACAAACAAGTAGGAAGAGTGGGAGGGACGGAGAAAGAGTCGATCAAGAGAAAGGGATGGCTAATTCGAGATAGCCGATCTCTAAGTCTCCGCAGAGACTCCAGATAGGCTTTCCTCCACCTTTTTTCTTCATCTCTTAGCTTCTTATTCTGTATTACTGGTGCCCTAAGTTTGACTGGTCAGCACAGTTGTGGGATCACTTCTGAGTTCTCCAGTAACTGAGCTTCTATTATAAACGGCTCGGCAATTTTTATTTAGAATTATTACCGGTCATTCCTGTAGCTCTCTGGGCTTTACCTTTGACAGCTTCTCCTTCCATCATTATGATCTGGATGTACCAGACTGGTCAGCGTGCCAACAAACCACCCAATCAGTATCTCGATGTTGGAGCCTTGGCCGTAGTCCCTCCGACTCCTTTGCCTTTGTGGCTAGGGCCTCAACATATATTCAGTCATGCATTTCCATAGGTGTCCCTCCGAGCTTTCATGCATTACATCAAGGAAGAGGAGGCTCTCACAAAAGCTAGCAGTAACATGACAGAAAAAGATGCACGTTCAGCCAAGTGATGTGCCAGAAGAACAGGCACGGTGCATGAAAGCTACCTCTTCTCAGAATCGTCACTGGTTGTTACATGGGATGGAACGATGCAATCCACTAGAGAAGCCGACCAAAAGACGTGATGTTGCCATAACCCCCCACCTTCCAAAGACTTCATCTATTATTCAGAAGTCTTTTTCCTTCTTATTTGTTTTTTCTCTTCTTCTGTCATGTCTATAAATAGACGTCACCTATGCAAAGCATAGATAATCAAGAGAGCTATTTTTTTGTTTCATCAAGTTTTGATCTTTGTGCCCCAAATGCCGAGCATCTATCTTCTTACCTCCACCTTGTCTCCTGAAACATATCCACCTTACCTCCCAAAACCTTGCACAGATTCTCTATCAATCAGGTATATCAAAGCAGTTCTCCTTGTTCTTCTAATAATTTTTCTTTCTGCGGTTATGTGAGAGACATAAGTTAGCCAAAGAATATTCTTCTTACCTTCTGGGTGGTCTTTCTACCAGGTGAATTTAGACAGCCTTCAATCCCCTTTAAATCTTTGTGACTTTAAATCAATCTAGTTGTCAGCCTCATCTGCATTCGACCTGACTGATAGGAAAAATGAAAGAGAAGAATGAACAACGACATTAAGGATGCATTGAAAAGAAAAATGGGGACAGAAAGGATCAGCATTGTTGAAAGAAAACCCGAAAAGCATATGAAAGAAGAGCAAAAAGGACCTGCCAAGATCATATCTTGGACCCTACATCTAATGTAGGTGGGCAAAGAAGGAAGAATTGGGCTATTTATTCCTTTTAAATGAATATCTAATGGACCCTACATCAGCAGTTCAATCTCTGTATAGCCGTTGAAAGGGTTTTCAATGGGCGATTGTTATCTCTCTCTCTCCCTTTCTCATGTGTTCTATCATTGTTCCCACCGAAACCTTTTCGCCAGATTATCCTTTTTTTTCTCCACCACCACGGACACTAAGGACGCAAAACTAGCAAGGGGACAGAGGAAGAGAGAGAGAGACAGGTAACCATGACAAGAGAGCAAAACAGACTGATGGCATGGGGAGAGAAAGATGAGAGGGAGGGAGACAAAGGCTGCCATGATAGGAGATCGAGAAAGAAGGTTTCAAAACCAGATTCAGTATTAGTGCAAATCATGTTTCCTCCTATATGACTGAGAAATTGGGGTTTCAAACTGAGAAATTCCCTAATCTGATTCACACAATGGACATTGAGCAAGATATTGGGGAAGCCTGTTTGGTGGGAGTTTTAGGCAATGGAATATATTTTGATAAAATCTAATGTCACTTTTGTCTTATGTTGTTAAGAAGATCCTAGCAACTTCAGGTGAACGCAACATATAATTATAGAAGAAATCAACAAATGTTATAGAGATAATAAAAATTCCTACAGGCACAAAGAAAACGGGAATAGACTCAAAAAATTTGAATTCGGAAATAATACCTCCTAAATCTATATTTCAACGTTTTGGCTGTATTAATAATTCGACACTGCACGATTTTCTATGTGACGTAGAAAAGAAATTCTTACTCGTGGATTCCTGTGGACCTTAGGGAGCAATTTTTGAACTTGTGGACTCAAGGATCAACTCCTTGTGGACGTGAGGGGAAAAATCTCTATCCTTTGTGGATTCAGGGAAAGGAGTCTCAACCAAGACACGTTCATTTGGGATTCCGGCTCATGGTATTGCTTTTGGAATATACAGCCGAAGCTGAAACGTGATCAAGTTATCGATGTTTCACTTTCATTTGCAATCAGGTTATCTCATCAATTTTTTTGATGTTTCACAGACTATAAGTACAGCCTCACCTTATCAGTAAACTCTAAAGCTTGATCAGCATACTCAAATCTACAGGTACTGAACTTTTCATTTTTAAAAACCACATTCAGTGTTTGCAAAAAGGTTGTTGCTGGAAATAACATGGGTGCAAATTATGTTTCCTCCTGTATGATTCAGAAATTAGAGTTAAAAACTTACGGATCAACCCCTTGTCGACACGAAGGGTGAAATCACTTCGTTCTTTCGATTCAGAACATCATCTGTAACGTTCATTTCACCTTCATTTTACGTTCATTTGCGAAATTCATGATAAAGTTTTAGTTTTAGCCATAACTAATGATAAATGCACTTACGTTCATTTCACCAGAATCCCGAATGCTCAGGATTCTGGTGCATCACCGTCACAACGTCAGAACTGTGTTTTTGAATTACGACTCTTCTTGAAGTTACAAATCTTCGTTTGATCAATTTTCTGTACCTTTTGTCAATTTTAAATATATTTTATTTTCAATTCGTACTATAAAATCTTTATCTCCTGCATATAATTCTGTCAAATAAGGAAAACTACTAACTTTGCTCTCATTTTATTCGAAAATAATGATTTTCGACTCAGTACCTTAGCCACTTTATTCAATAGTGGTATGACTGTTGCGCATTTTAAGTATCCAATTGAATAAAGTAGTATTTGTAAGTATTTAGTCACAGCAGATATTTCAAGCTCAATTGTAGTCAACCTTTTTGAGATCATTGGAACAGAACTGAAATTTTTTATAATTAAAAGAAAGCTTTTATTTTTTGCATATATGATACATGATATGCGTAAAAGTACTCCGGCCATTAGATAAGCCAAATTGCATAAGCAACCATTTATATAATGAATTTGAATTTGAATGATACCCACTTTTAAGATTAATTTTGGAGAAGATTCTAGAACCGTACAACATGTCAAGCATACCATCAAGTCTTAGAATTGAACATCTATGTTTCACTATAATTTTATATAGTTCTCGACTCTTCTTGTAAAGTCTCATTCTCCTCAAGGTTCATTCTATAATGTGATAAATATAACAAACTTACTTCGGCAATCAACTCTATATGATGGTGTATTTCCTGGACGTAAGAAAATCTTGTCTGATAGAAAACTCAACATATTCCATGCTGCCTCAAATAATTCACCAGAATATTTCAAGTAAACATTTTGTTTTTTAACCAGCATAAATGATCTAGAATTGATTGCCTGAACTGAAAGAACCAGCGTAATGATTTTCTCTACCATAACTTGCTTATTCTTTTCTTTAACTGTACTGAAAGAACCAGCGTAATGATTTTCTCTACCAAGGTTTTTCTAGGGATTGGACTGATTTTCGGTTTTCAGCCCTCATTTCTTTATCCTCAAAGAAGAAATAACATTTTCACAACTACTAAAAGAAATACTAACATCACATACCTTGGCATCAACAGTCTATTTGGTTCTGGAAATCTTATGTCACAAGGGAGGTTCTTCCTTGTTTGGTGCATACATCAGCGTTCAGTTAGACAGTGACGAATGTCTTCTTCTTCACCTTCAATAACATTCTCTTTAATATGGCATTCATGAAATTTTCCAGCATCACACTTTTGACAAGCATTTGATTTGTGACCTTCTCGTATGCATCTGTAAGATTTTGGAACTTGTTCGAGAAGAATTTCGTCCACTGAGGTTCCCGATCTTCCTTTCTCTCACAAAACCTCAGCATGTTCTAATGCCATAACAACATGATTTCACTCTAAAATGATTGTAACGCAACCTCAGTCTGCTTTTATATCTACAAATCATATAAGATTCGGCTTCAATTGAATCGACCCTTGAAGAATGTCAGTGACTAATTTAATACCCTTTTACGACCCTTGAATTTCATCTTCACCAGACAGATGCTCTACCTTTGACTTTTAAAGCAACTAGTTTCAACGTCCACCATCAGATTCTTCTATCTTGCTCAACTTTGAATTGGTGATTAAATTCTTCTGTTTTTATTTGAAAATCTCTGCACTCATCTTAGTCAGATCTACTTTTTAAAATTCCTGTATCATTTGATATGTTTTTTTTACAGGATTACAAAAATAAATTTATTTTTAACCACTTTTTCCACGAGATTGAAATAGGACATACCTTAGGACTCCCTCATACCAATTCACATAGGGAAAGGATAGAATAGAATGTCTTGAAGAAATCTGACATATTGCGGGGGTCGAAGACACATCTAAAATCTATAGGTTTAGAAGGAGATGTCCCTTGAGTTCACAAAAGGCTAATTTTTAATCAGTAGAATCAAGAAAACAGTTGCCTAAGTCCACCAACAGAACGAAAGAACTTCAAGAGAAGGAACTAAGTAAATTGTATTGATAGAAAGTAATATGCCTTTTGTGCTAAACAGTGATGCAGCGGAAACATTGAAGCCTATACACAAATGGTATAATCAAGTCATAGCTCAAGAGCATGATGACCCATCAACAGATATTATCTATTTCTGCTAATTGTAAGAGACATTTGGGAGAAAGCTAATAAGAATTTTTCAAGGCAACATGATAGCCCAAAATTTTCAATTTATGTCAAATGGTATGAGTCGAAAATACGGCACACAATTAGTTAGAGAATATGTAACTGCGTTAGAGTCTCATTGGTTTGAAATTGATTAATATGTGCCACATGATTAATATGCACAAATTTGTACATAAATTCTAGGAGGAAAAACTTTCATATCGCTGTCATATTCTAGTTGTCAATCTAAAAGTGAGATATTCTTGTTGAGCCAGTTAAAGAAAAGAAATAGTGTAAATATATTCTTACAAAAGTAGTGAATGCAGATGCAATCTATATTTGTACTAGTTTGATCTCTAGATATATTTCCCTTGACTGACATGTACCTTTTGCATTTCTCTAGAACTTTATTGTATCTTAAAAAATTACTATCATTTCATGGAGGTTCTAGATTTCATCACACCATGTTCTCCTTCCTAGTTTTATTATTCTATAAGCATGTATTTTTTTCAAATTATTTGATCTAAATTTATCAATGCATATCATGCAAATTTAAAATTTATAAATCTGAAAAATATCATGTTTGTTTTTTCAAAATATTGAGTATAAATGTATCAATTACAATTGGATAAAAGGCTAAAGGATAGGAAAAAAATATAATTCGGTGCGATGGTTAGGTCATCACACTCATGAAGACAATTTGGGTGGAAAATTAATTCCACCCGATGAGTCTGATGAAAAAATTTTCACAGCAATCTTTAAATCTTTTTACGAAGTGAAGAAATGGATGAAGTATGTTGTTGAATTAGTTTTTTAAACTATCAACTAGCAAAATAGAAGTATAATAAATTTTTTTATCTCTAACAGTTGTCATTCCACAGATATTAGTTCAATAGACAATGAATATGCAACAATTATTTTTCATAGTTGATACCTATGAAATGGCAGCATGTTCATCAATCAATGAGACCTAATTTTCTTTAATCAAGTTTTCTTTTTAAAATCCTTAATGAAATGCTAATGGTGATCGACAATTAGTGTTGATGAAATGACATTATGTACTAGGCTTCTAATCTGTGCTGATCGCTTGCTTGTGTGAGAGAAAGTTAAAAGAATGCTGTTATCTTAGTGAGGTCATGGAGATGTTTTCCTTACATTTTTTATATAGAAATGTTTAAACCTTAACAGAAAACACTGACATTAGTTTAGTCTGACATAAGTATCAGACACATATATGTCTCTACCTCCTCTTGTCTTCAATATCCTGTTCTGATATATCAAACTCTATATGACCATTCTTTTACTTGCACATCTTGAAATTGATGAATGTGTCCTTGTATAAAACTCCTTGCTTTGAATCCACAGAACAAAGAAATTTCACCACTTGAGTCCACAAGGGGTTGATCCTGAGTCTACAAGATCGAAAATAGCTCCCTATGTTTACAAGAAGAAAATGTACAAAAATTTTACGAATAAAATATACAAATTGCAGGGTTTAGGCTCACAAAATATGTGACCATTTGAAGCTGAATTTAGGCAAAAGATAATCTTCATGTCTCTTTAGTCTCTGATTCACTTGAGTTGCAGTAAAACTTCATTGTACTTAATTCTATTACATTTCAGGCTTTTCAGTTCCTCGACTTGGGTCAAAAACTTTCAATTCCTTATTTGACAGAAGTTTTTTGGGCTATATGAAACTCTCCTACTTGAAATAAATTCATCCTCGTGTATGCATTGAAAAATGTATACATGTATCCATGTATTAAAAACTTTCAATTCCTTATTTGACAGAAGTTTTTAATATTTGAGCTGTGTATGTAAGCTTGACTATGCATCCATGTAGTACTCTTTATTTCTTGTTCTTATTCGATCTATGCATAAACTATTGTCAAATACTTTACTTTGATAAATTAATAAGTGTACTCTCTATTTTTTGATGCTATCAGTTGCTCTGGAAGGTAAAAGAATTCCTTTGCGTCAGTATACAAAGTATTCAGCATAATCTAACTATCAATAACTGTATAGCCTTAGAAGGTATATTTTGTTTGATTAGCGACACCCACTGTATACACAATTTTATCACTCATTTTTTTTTAAGTATATTTTGTTTCTACTGAGTTTAAACTTCTTCAATCTATTCCACTTTAATTTTTTTTGTTCTTTGTGTCTGAATTTTTTCTCGAATTATATGGTTCATTTTACTTGAAATTGGCAAGGTAGTTCTAAGGACATAGGACAAAAGTCCAAATCAATTACATCACATTGTAATTTACCAAAGGAACTCCCATTCCATTGATTTTCCACCAAACAGGTACAGCACTAATATCAGTATGCTAAGGAAACGTTAAATAAAATTGACATAGTGATGTACTGCACTAATATCAGTATGCTAAGGAAACGTTAGATAAAATTGACATAGTGATGTACTGCACTAATATCAGTATGCTAAGGAAACGTTAGATAAAATTGACATAGTGATGTACTGCACTAATATCAGTATGCTAAGGAAACGTTAGATAAAATTGACATAGTGATGTACTGCACTAATATCAGTATGCTAAGGAAACGTTAGATAAAATTGACATAGTGATGTACTGCACTAATATCAGTATGCTACAGGCTTGCTCTGATATCAATCAATGGAGCAAAATTTTATAGAGTTGTTGACTTAATCACATATCAGCTATGGCTGTATATTTTGAAATCAATGTCATGACCTTGAATCTGAAATGAACATGTCATGGCTATAGACTACTTGTCCTAAATCCGCAGAACAAAATTGTTTTATCCCCTGAGTCCACAAAGGGTTGATCCAATATCTACAAAATTGTGAAATATTTCGTTCTAGTCCACAGGGATACTGGAATCCACCAGTAGAAAGGAAGAACCTCCAAAAAGAAAGAGAACTCGAAAATTGATTCGTAAAAAACGTGCCTTCAAGGGGCTACAACGGGGGACCAATTTATAGCCCGAAAAGAAGGAGGCTTCTATTAGATGGCCTCAAAGAAATAGAAATTCCCGAAACAAAATAATGGAATATTTCACATAAATAAAATTTAAAAATCTCTATGGATCATCTATGGATCATCTGAAGCTCAATTTGGGCAGAATCTTACGTCTCCAGAAGTCTTTCATTCACTTGAGTTGGTATATAACTTTATTGGACATGGGGTACGTCATTTGTAGTACCATCAAAGTTAATTGTTAGTTCTCGTTCTTTTTCTAGTTTTCGTTTTTTCTATTTTATCATTAAAATATGATTTAAAAATGTATAAAATAATATAAAATAACATAAATAAATAAAATCTCATATTAAACAACAAAAAAATTACTAAGTCTTCATAAGTTATTAAATATTAATTATACTATGCAATCCTAATTCTTAATTTGACAGAGACATAAGTTATTAATTATCAAAGTTATATGCTAACACTTAAAATATACTATTTATTAATTATTAAGTCACGATAATAATTAAATTTTACTACTGCCTAACTTATTTCTATGCAGCCCTGATATGAAGAAAAGTTAATGATTCTGCTAAATACACCCATAATTAATCATTCTCTATTAGAGAAAGTATTTGACTTCTGATCATTATATCTCAAACAAATTAGAGAGGAATGATGCTGATTGTGAAGAGGTAAGTTATTAGTTATTCAACGCCCTAACCTTATGAGATTAAAAAACCAATATCTCTATTCAACGCCCTAACCTTATTAGTTTTTCGACTTCAATCTCACAATGTCCGTTCGTATTATCCCCCTTCAATGGAAGCAGAGGTGTCTCTCGCTCCACAAAATGTCATACTTATGACTCAAATCCTTTTAAGACCCTTCTCTCTCTGATACAAATTCCACTCTAGTGTCTACCTTTGTGCAAATTTAGACAAGGTATTAGGCATAAACAATCAAATTTATGCTGCCCATTTAGACAGACGGCCAACCCTCATTCTTATAGTGCAGACCACAATTATGCTTAAAATTTACATTTCTTAAAATTTACAAGTATTTTAATGTGCTCTTTTTTCAGCAGGGGATTGATCACTCCCCATAGACCACTTGCTTGATAGCTTTTCTAGGTATCCAAATCGATCAGACAAATAGTGATCCTCATAACTATAGTTCTTCAACTGTATATGCATAAGTATCTAGAGAGAGAGAGAGAGGGGTGGGTCATAAAATGGAGAGAATAATAAAGCTGCCATCTTGATAGCTTTTTTTCTTACCTTCTGTTGTTATCTTCTCCTCCAACTGATTGTAGGCTACTAGCAGACTGAGTATATGTATGCTTCATTAACTTCATGATAAGTGAATAGAAATACATTGCAACTGATGCAACAAAACTCTAATTGTGTGGGCGTCAAAGTCACATCTTGAATCCTTAAAAAACGTACTCCAGTAGTTGTTTCTTTGCTTTGAATCCACAAGTTGAGGAGGACTGCTGGAGTACACCAGTAGAAGAAGAGAATTTCAAGATAAGAAACTTACGCAATTGTATTCATATAAAGTCATATCCCTCTGGGGCTACTAGGGTCGCCTCTAAATAGGCTAAAGAGCCTTGATTTCGTACCCAGATTTAAACAAAACTATAAATTTGAATGAAATTTTTAATTTTAAACAAAAAAATAAATTTTCAATTAGAATTTGAAAATTGGAACGTGAAATGAGATTCAGAAATAGTAATTAGTTTATGGCTGCAACAGTAATAGGTTTAAAGGTTCATCAATAGTTTGCTTCAGGCAATGACTAGTATAGAAGTGTTTCAAGGTGCATCAATAATTGGGCTGTGTCAGCAACGACCGGTATATAAATGGTTAAGGGAACAACCAATCGGTAATAACAAACAATTAAATCACACCCTAAGATTATAAGGTTAAAAGATTAAAATCCAAGTGGTAAGAAAACCAATCTGAATATAATTCGCATAAGAATTGAAACTTTCTATCCTAAAGTAAAAATCCTGTGAAGATCCTATAAAGATCCAAAGAAACTAAAAAGAAGGAGGGTTATAAGTCTTTATCATCATGAGTCAATAACTGATGGTGCAGAAGATCCTCATGAAATTGAAGGGTAAGAAGCAAAAGATTTTAACCACTCTCCAGTCATTCAAACGCTAATGCATGCACCAAAAAAGGAAGAATCTCCCCAGCATCGTGATGTAGTCAAAAATTTGCTGTCAAATGAAGAATGGAAGGTTTTTGACGTAAGTGGAGGAAGTATTAAGATCTGTATTGAAAAGGCTAAAAGACAATAGAATGGAAAGAGCAATTATGTTTTAGACCAACTCAAGTGAATGAAAAACTCAAAAGTGAATAAAAAGTTCAGCTTCAAATGGTCTATTAAAAGATTTCATCATATATTTTGGTGACCCTAAAACTTTTTCAATGTGCGTATTTTATTCATGTAAAACATCCCGCTATTCTGTTTTGGGCGTTCCTATTCTTTAGGGGCCTTCTAACAGAATATTCCTTTTCTCATAGGACGGTTTAAACTTTTGGTATCTCCCTATTTTTTAGGAGGATGATAGATTTTCCCCTTTATAGGTTAGATATAACTAATTTGTTTCCTACAAATAGGTCCCATTTGTACCCCCAATGAATTCCGTTCGTTGTTGGAGGTTTTCAACTTCTACTGGTTGATTCCAGTATCCGTGTGGACTAAAGGAATCTCTTGAGGGTAAGGAGTTTTCAATTAAGACACATTCATTTCATATTGAACACGTTTCAGCTTTGGCTGAATATTTTTGAAGTATTTTTTAAATTTTTCGGATTTTCGCCGCATTAATTGGTATCAAAGCAAGGCTGCAGGTCTGCAATTTCAGCTTTTAATCTGCAATTTCATAAGCAGATTAAAATCCAGTTGAAATAGTAATTTTGAGATTAACTTTTTATTTATGGGATGTAAGAATCTTCTTGAGAAATTGCAGTTAAAGACTGAGAAATACCGTAATCTGTTTAACTGTGATTTGATAAAGAAGGATTTTTCAGTAGATATTATAGAAATCATTTTCGTGGAGGTTTGATGCAATGGGATATATTTTGAGAAAGAACAATGTGATCAACTTATCAAATTCTTCACATTTCTACTACATTAAATCACAATGTCTTGACAAAAAAAGTACTAGTGATCAAAATGTATGTAATGTGACTACTTATTGTGGCAGTTGTGATTACTTATCTTCTTTGATGGTACAGAAATTAGGTTCAAAGCTGAAAAACATCCACTTCCATATGGTTAGGTTGATGTAGAGTCACAACCTTTTTTTAAAACATCTAGAAAAAAGAATAATAAAACCAGAGTTAGAGACACCTGTTTAGTTACATTGTCAATGTATGAAACTTCCCTTAAGAGTTAAATGGCCCAATTAAAAAATTATGCCTATATATTTCTTTTTATTATTTTTCAAATTTCATCCTAAATCAAATTTGAAATTCAATTTTATCCAAAATTCCAATTTTTGTTTCAAATTCAAATTTCATCTGAGATTGAAATTTTCATTGGAAATTCAAATTTCATTCAAAATTTGATTTTAAATTTAGATTACATTTGATATTAAAATCTTGGCGATTAAATTTCATTCCAAATTTTATTTGAAAATTAGATTACATTTAAAACTCTATGGCCTATTCATATTACTTTCGATTAATAACACCCTTGTGATGCAGCAAAACTTGAGGGAATGCCTTGAACGAGTTGGTGATCAATTTTGATGTTGTGGGGGTTGAAGACACGTCTTGAATCCTCGAATAACGTGGTCTAATAGTTATCATTTTATTCTGAATCCACAGGGTAAAAAGGGCAGGTCCATTGAGTCCACAAAGGGGTGATTATGAATCCACAGAATCAAGAAAAAGTTCCCTGAGTTCACAAGAGTGTTGCAGTCCAGCAGAAAGAGAGATCTTCAAGAGTCTTAATTTCGGTGCCAAGATTTGAATTTCAAATGAAATCGAAATTTAAAACCATTTTTTACTGAAATTTGAATTTCAAATGAAATTTTAAAATAATAAAAATAGATCTATGGACCTAATTTCGTAATTGTGCCAGTAAAGTGGGCTTTAACCTATAATAGTAATAGGCTTCATGGTACATCAATACTGGGCTTCAGGCTTCTTCATTAGTGGGCTTCAGGGTTTGGGCTGCATCAGTCTCCCCTTCATGAAAATGACTTGTCTTCGAGTCTTTAACTTGCTCTGGATAAAGGTCATAGAAATTTATAACATTGACTGTAGATGATATTTATATTGTCTCTGGAAGGTCAATGACAAATGCATTCTCATTAACTGTTTGAAGGATTTTAAGTGAACCATACATCGGTGGATTGAGTTTGTGATAATTTCCTACTGGCAATCATTCTTTTCTCAAGTATATCATAATCAAATCACCAATTTCAAAGATCTTCTTTCTTCTTTTTCTGTCTGCCTTTTCCTTGTAATTTGCATAATTGGTTGTAAGATGATTCTTCTCATTCTCATGTATTATTTGGATGTATTCTACCATGTTATTTGCTGTTACAGTAGTACCAGGTTTTCTTGATACTTCAATCAAGTCAAGAGAGACTTCTGATGGAAAATAGTAGGCAATAGAAAATGGAGAGTAATTTGTAGACCAATTTACCATAGAATTGTATGTGAATTCTGTTTGAGTTAAGGCAAGATCTCGTTGTCTTAGTTTGTCTCCTAAAATAAAATGGATTGAATTACCAAGTGTCTTGTCAACCACTTCTGTTTGACCGTCAGCTTGTGGATGACTCATAGTACTGAATTTCAAGCATAAGTCTAATCTGTTCCAAAGAGTACACCAAAAATGAGAAGTAATAGCCTTAGGCACTCCATGTAAACAAATTATTTCTTTTCAAAAATAAAGTTGCTACTTGAACTTCATCATTAACCTTTTTACAAGAAATAAAATGGACAATCTTTTATAATCTATGCACAATTATAAAAATAGAATCTATTCCTCTTTAGGTACATGATAATCCCAAAATAAAATCCATAAAAATGTCAGTCCATGCATTATCTAGAATGGGTAGTAGAGTGTACAAACCTATCTTCTGACACTGTCCTTTATTAGTTTGACAATATTGACATATCTGTACAAAACTTTCAACTTTTTTTTTAAGCGGTGGCCAATAATATTGTTCCTCCATCACTATCAAAGTCTTGTCATGGCACCCCCCAAGTCCTTCTATATGTAATTCTTGAATTAACTTCTCACACGAAGAAGTTTGAAGGATACGTAACTGATTTTCTTGAAATAAGTAATATTTAAGAATGTGAAGTCCTTCAGATGATTTGCCTTGTTTGCACATATACCATATTTCAGAATGTGAAATCCTTACATAGAGTTCTGTCAGATATTCAAAACCATTAACTTCTCCTCTCATTGTAAGTAGAAATGCTGATTTTTTGACCAAGTGCATCTACCTTTTTGTTTGATTTTCTTGATTTATCCTTTATCACAAAAGAAAACTTTTGAATAAATGAAATCAATCTAGCATATATTCTATTGATAATGATCTTACTATTGACTGATTTCAAAACTTGATGGTAAGTAAATAAAATAGATTCCCATTGAATCAAGTAGTGTTCCCAAGTATGTAATGGTCTAACTATAACATAAAATTTTAATTCATATGTAGTCCACAAGTAGTGTTAATTTCTCGCTATAAAAAAATGCTAGACGACCTTCCTGAGATAATACAGCTCTAATTACAATATTTGAGGCATCATATTCTACATTAAATAATTTATCAAAATTTGACAGTGCTAGTATAGGGGCAGAACTTAACTTTTCTTTAATTTGAATAAAACTTCTATCTGCTGCATCTGTCCATTTAAAGTTTTCTCTTTTCATCCATTCAGTGATGGGAGCCATAATTGAACTAAAATTTTAAATAAATCTTCTATAAAATGATGCTAAGTCATGAAAACTATAAACATCATTTTAGAATTGGCCAATCTTTAATAGCTTCAATCTTTTCTTCATCCACTTTGATGTCATCTACACTTCCAATATATCCCAAGAAAATGAAACTTGAAGTAAGAAATTTACATTTATTTAAGTTAATAAACAACTTATTTTGTTGTGAAACAGTCAATACATATCTCAAGTGATGATAATGTTCTTCCTCTATGGTACTGTATATCAAAATATCATCGAAACAGACAACAACAATATTTCTAATGGAAGGCTTCAGTACCTGATTCATCATTTGCATAAAGGTACTTGGAATATTAGATAAGCCAAATGGTATAACCAACCATTTATATAATTTTACTTTAATCTTGAAAGCGATCTTCTATTCATCACTTGGATGAATTCAAATTTGATGATACCCATTTTTAAGATCAATTTTGGAAAAGATTTTGGAACCATACAGCATATCAATCATATCATCAAGTCTCAAAATTTAAAATCTATATTTCACTGTGATTTTATTCATTGCTCGACTCTCTACGCACATTTGTCAGGCTTCATCTTTTTTTGGAACCAATAATGTAAGTACTGAGCATGGGCTCATACTTTGACGAATTAATCATTTCTCCAATAGTTCTTCAACTTGTTCTTGTAAAATCTTATTCTCCTCAGGGCTCATTCTATAATGAGGTAAATTTGACAAACTTATCCAAGAATCAAGTCTATATGATGTTGTATGTCCCTGAACGGAGGAAGATTTATGGGAGAGTCTTGTGTGATAGAAAACTCATTTAACATATTATGTGATGCCTCAGGTATCACATTGTAATCATGCAATGAAACATTCTCTTTTTTAACTAGCATAAACACTTCAGATTTTTTTTTTTGAAGTATTAAAAAGTTATGTTTTGTGAATCATCATAACTTATTTCTTCATTTCTTTAACTATGCTAAAAAAACTCATTTTCTTTTATTGGGCATAAAAAAAACTTCTCACCATTTTTTAAAAAACATAATGATTATATCTGCCCAGATGAGTTGCATCTAAATCATATTATCATGATCTACTTAAGATTAGATGACAAACATCCATCTCAACAACATCACTGAAAATTTCTGATAGTAGATGAGGTTGCCGATCTTCTATTACTGGTAGCAGATGAAATATGTGCTGGTCTTGACCTATCTGGCTGAAATGTTGACACATTAGTAGAAATTTGAGTTTTAGATTTACCTTTCTCTAATAAAGCTTTAGCACATTCTAATGTCATAACAACATCATTAATTGTAAAGCAACCTTTTCTTCAATATCCAATCGAAGTCTACTTTTAAATCTACAGATCATATAAGATTCAGATTCAGTCAAATTGACTCTTAAAGAAAGTATGTAAAATTTCTCAACATATTCTATGATAGATCTACTTCTCTGCTTACAACTTTGATATTGGTGATATAAAACATGTTCATAGTCACAAGGAAGAATTTTAAATTTTAATAATTTGTTTATCTTATCCCAACTTTGAACTTGATCTTTTGTTGATCTTGTATGGGTGGATTGTAGCTAATCCTATCAGGCAGAGGCTCCACTTTGAGTTTATAGTCAATTAATTTCACTTGTTTCTCACCAGAAATTTTCATACATTCAAAAAATCTCTCAACTTCAGAAATCTAATCAAGAAATTCTTCTACTTCCAAATGTCTATTAAAACCAGGTAAATTAATTTTCATTCGAAAATCTTTACAATCATCATAATCAAATCTACTTTTTGAACTTCCTATATCAATTAATAAGTTTTTATGTGAGAGGTTATAGAAATCATTTTGTTTTTGACCAATTTGACCATGAGATTAACATTCTATTACAGACATTCATGCTAAAATTTGCTTCAAAGTGTCATTCAAATCTTCAAATTTTTGTTCCATATGAATCTTGAAATCAGCAAACTCTTATTTCAAAATAGGGCATACCTCAGAACTTTCATTGTCATTGATGTGAATCCCTTTACCTCATGACATCTTGTAAATCTAAATCTGGAACACTAACCTTGCTTTGATACCACTTGACAGAACAAAACTTGAGGAAGGAATGGCTTGAACAAGTTGTGATCAACTTTGATGTTGTGAGGGTCAAAGACACGTCTTGAATCCTCGAAAAACATGCTCTGATGTTTGTCCTTTTGCTTTGAATCCACAAGGTAAAGAAGACAGGTCCTTTGAGTCCACAAGAGAGGCCTTCTATAATAGCAAAAAATACCACCAGGTGCTGAAAAAAAAATCACAAGCAAGCGAGTTCTTGTGAAGAAATTAAGGCAAAGTAGTGATTTCCCCTTTTTGTTGAACGAGCCAATCACAAAATGAACCATCAAAGGGTTAGAGGTGAAATGAGCTCACCTAGGTGCTCTAATACCATGTTGGAACCACTTTGATCGAAGCTTGGTGAAAAAGACATAATTGGCAAGCAAAGACACATTGGCTCATGATAGAGGAGAGAGAAAGAAAAGGACAAAATAAAAAAAATTAGGATTGAAAGAGGTTTGGGTATATGTACTCATGTCAACTCAATATAAGAGAGGATTAGATCTAGTTTCATCATAAGTGAAACTGATTTGTCGGATCTGATACGCTCGTGAACAAAGGGGTCTAATTGTCATACTAATAAGAATATAGTTACAAATAATATTATAGTTATGGTATAATTGTAATACTTCACTCCTCAAGATTTATTATGATTCAGCCATAATCATTCTAGCATGCTCTAAGTGTAAGTAGTATGTTGATTTTTCCTTTTATCAAGTGTTGTGTTAATTATGAGCACCATGTTGTATAAGTAGGATAAATAGATAAGATAGAAACATAAAAAAATTAATCATAATTTTTTAGATAAAATTTTAGCATTTGTGACATATATTTCAATCATGCCTCACCCCTATTTAAATTGCATTGTCCTTAATGGCATGTGAGAGTACTCATGTTATTTTAATCATGAGCACGATATTGCACAAGTATGATATATAGAAAAGAGAGAAACATAAAAAAATTAATCATAATTTTTTAAACAAAATTTTAGTATTTGTGACATATGTTTCAATCATGCCTCACCCCCAATTTAAATTGAATTTTGTCTTTAATGACATGTGAAAAAATTAAAACTCATGCTATGTTACTCATGAGCACCATTTTGTATATGATACATAGAAACATAAAAAAATTAATCATAATGTTTCAGAAAACTTTTAGCATTTTTGACATATATTTCAATTATACCTCACCCCCCAATTTAAATTGCATTATCCTTAAAGGCATGTGGAAAAAACAAAATTCATGTTATATTAACTATGAGCATCATTTTGTATAAGTATGATTGAAAAGATATAAAATAAAATAAAAATCATATGAAAAAACTAAAAACTATGTTTTAGGGAGTAAGTATATAGAATCTAGATCTTTAGTCGTGACTCATCATGCAGGTATGCCAACCCCCTTGCCGTCCTCACGCAGATCTCATACCACGCCGTCAACTCCAGCTGCAGCCTTCCGCAGCTCTTCTTTGTAAACCGACGGCGACACAGTTCACCCACTGCTCGTCTGTTCCGGAAGAAGGGAAGAAAAGCAAGGAAGAAAAAGAAGGAAGAAGAATGTGGTCGGGGTGGGTTACCGAAGAGGGTTCGATCGAGACTGTTGTTCTCGAGGTAGGCGAGAGCTGCTTCACGGCCACAGTCCTCCCGTCGGTCAGGCCACCGTCTCCTTCTTCACTCTTCTTACTCTTTTTCTTTCTCTTCTTCTTCCCCTCTTTCTTCTTCTTCTGTCTTCGCGGCCTTAATCGGGAATGGTTAATTGGTTCGTGGTGGACCTGCGGGGCAACGGTCGCCGAGGATCGGAAACTCCAGCGTTGGGTCGGGCGAGCTCGGACCAAACGACAGTTCCGCCGGATCAGTGGACCGCTGTATCTAGGAAAAACCGCTCGATGCACGTTCTCGCTGCAGAGCGAAGAGAGGACGCCTGGCGAGATATATTGGCGTACAAAACCTATTGGGCCGTAGTTGACAGGAGCCTCTGTCGAGAGGCCGCGGCCGAGCTTGCAGCAGAGGCAGGAAGGGTTCCCGGGGGAAGAGGGGGAGATCGGGAACTCAGCTGGGATATGTGTGAGGAGGTCTACGGAATCGGAGGAACGGGGGACACGGCGAGTGCCCGAGTGGGATGCAAGGGGGAGGGAGGGCTTTTGCAATAGACAGAAACCCACCCCCTATACGAGGAAAACAGCGTACAACTGAGTCCGTCCGGTCCCCGTCATTCTCTGGTATCCTTTCGAAATGGAATCCCTCACCTAGCAGAGGGATCCATAACTCGACTAGCAGAGAGCCCGCCCTCGACTAGCAGAGAGACCGGAGATCAGAAGAGGGAGGCAGGCGCGGAGACAGAACTCGACTAGCAGGCCTATCCAGAAGGAGAAGACGCCAGGTACCTGTATCCGGACCTCACCTAGGTGGCGCTTCACGCACTGCTCTCCGTAGATCAGCAGAGAGCCCGCCCTCGTTGGAGGCTTGCCCCTCAGGGATCCAAGAGTGCCGGATACTTCAACCCCGCGTGCGGAGATATTAGTTCACCGGCGGTCTATCCGTCGTCGCGTCCAAAATATTCTTATTCTTTCCCCGCCCACCATCACATCTCCCTCCAAAGCGTCCCACGGAGTGGAGGCTTATCGCCCGACGGCTCCGGCGAGAGCAGTCGCGGCATTCAGTCAGACGAGAAGGGCGAACAGTGACGGCGGTGGCGATTTGCTCAGCCGTGGAGAACCCTTCTCGGCTGGCACGTAGTAAAATGGGTATAGGACGACCGTCGAACGTCGGCTTGTCTTCCAAGGGATGTGTTCGTTACTCCCTTGCATTTGCTCCGTAGTTTCAGTTCTCATTCATTTGGTCGTGATGTTCGGCTTATCGTGAAGCGGCAGGGTGATTGATGACAGGTTTCTAAATAGAAACGCAGAAGAGAGAGAGAGAGGGAGAGTTGCGCGAACACGTGGCTGGCATGACGAGCAAGGGGACTCTAAACGGCCTTAACAAACGACGAACCACAAGGCGTGTCTCTTCATCCCTCACGCACCTCTCTCCGTCGCTGAATTCATCTAATACCTAGTCAGCACCGTGTTCGCGTGCTCCCTCTTCCTGCAGCCAGTTCTTAAACCATCTCGCACTCTCTCTCCTTCCCTATTCTCCTCAGCCAGTTCTTGAAACCTCTCTCTCTCTCTCTCTCTCTCTCTCTGTGAAAAGCAGCTATTTTGTTCTTTTCCATGAATGCTTAAGGGTCTCCATGGGGCCGCTGTTCCGTCATTCCCGATCGGCCTGACGCCCGACACCGCACGCTCAATCCCGTCGGACATAGTCGCGTCACTGGCCTTGGCTGGCCGTTCAAATATAATGGAGGCGTCCCTTTTCTCAATGCGGGCCTCACATGATCGAGGAAAATCCGACTTTCAGAGTAGAGCAGCTTCTCAAGTCCCCCTCCACCTAACATGTGAACTCGGCCCCTTGTGTTTAATGCTGTCGTCTTCTCCCTCCGAACGATAGTAAGAAAATTCTCAACACCGTCCACTCGCCTCCGACGGTCGCCCTTCCGCCCTTCCGAGATCCCCCGTTTTCTACTCCATGGCCGCGACTAGGACTGGAATTCTCCGCCCTACCACCGCGTCCCGCTCGCTTATAATAGAGTCACCGCCCTAATCCAAGACAGAGCGCGCCCGACTCCTTCCTCCGCCGGTTCTTTTGTCCATTTTGCGTGCGCGACTCTTGAACCTGCTCTTACTGACCTCCCTCGAGCTATTCGAGGATCGCACGTCCATGGGGAGCGCGGGTACGTCCTTGTTTGGATCGCTGCAGCAGCTTCATCCGCAGCTTCCCCCTGGCTTCCGTTTCCACCCCACCGACGAGGAGCTCGTCGTTCACTACCTCAAGAAGAAGGCTGCCTCCGCCCCGCTCCCCGTTGCGATCATTGCGGAGGTCGACCTGTACAAGTTCGACCCCTGGGAGCTGCCCGGTAAGCCCATCCCAGCCGATCCTTCCGTTCATAACCTGCGGTTCGACCGCCGTGATTCGTCTCTCTCTCTCGCTGTCATACTATCGATCGCGTGTATCGCGAACTCTCCGATTATTCTTGCTCTCCGGCTCGTTCCTGGGGCTGACTTTTCGTCCGTCTGCACAGAGAAGGCGACCTTCGGGGAGCAGGAGTGGTATTTCTTTAGCCCGAGGGACCGAAAGTACCCCAACGGCGCCCGGCCTAACCGCGCGGCTACCTCAGGATACTGGAAGGCCACGGGGACAGACAAGGCCATCCTCACCTCCGGGGGTACCCAGAAGGTAGGGGTGAAGAAAGCGCTCGTCTTCTACGGCGGGAGGCCCCCGAAGGGGATCAAGACCAACTGGATCATGCACGAGTACCGACTCGCCGACAGCGGCTCCCCCAAGGCTCCTCTCCCCGGCGACGCGCCGGGGATCAAGAACAACGGCTCTCTCAGGGTACGTAATCGCTCCACCTATTCAACTGATGGAAAACGATCCCCCATATGGAAGTTCCTCCCCCTTTTGTGCGCACACCCCCCCCGCCCAAATCCACTCTACGACGTACGGTTGAGAAATCGAGAGTTTGGAACTCGGCTAGGTGCATGACGCCAAGAATAAGCCGGCAGCCCCCAAGAGGCCCTCAAGACTTTTAGCGCAGACAGGCAGACAAGGAAAGACCCGAATATTTATTTCGTTGCTAATTGAGTTATTGATGGTGTCTTCCTGCATGCTGCGCTGAACAGCTGGACGATTGGGTACTCTGCCGAATCTACAAGAAGAACTGCAGCGGAAACCCGAAACTGGTGGAAGGAGATCGGGAGGAGGACGGCGCCGGGGAGAACATCTTCAGAGCATTGCGGCTTCCGCTTCTCTCGCACCACGCCACCTCCATTTGCCCAAACCAGATGCTTCTCCAATCCGATAAATACGATGGCACAGTGGTAAACTACGGCAACCTGCTCGATAATGAAGATAACTTCATGGAGGGACTGCTCGCCACCGGCGGCATCCCAACCTACCCCGCGCCACGTCTGACCCTGCAGAGAGACAAACCGGAGCTTTCCCTTCCTCCGGATTCCACCCGCACGTTGCCACTGAAACGCTGGAATGAAGCAAGCCTGGTCACGCCGTCGACAAGGAAGAGATTCCAAAGCGGCAGTAGCAGCAGCGGCGAAAACGATAACAACGATGGCCACGGCTGCGTTAGCGGCAATGAAGGGAACCATTCGATGATGGCGCTGCTGGGCCACATTCCCCATCAATGTGCTCCGCCCTACAACCATCACCATCAGAGCGCAGTGCTGCCAGCACTTGGGGAGGGCGTGGTCCGACAGCCACAGCATTTTCCCGGCTTGAGGTGGGGTCCCTGATTCCAACGCGATGGACGAATCCACAATCTCCGCGACTTGTTTATATACATCTCTACATACCACATCTCCGAAGATTCTGGCCGGAGGCCGAGGCCTGCTGGAAACGTCTCAGACTTGTACGATCGTCTGGAGAAGCTGGCACCAGGGACGAAGCCATACCCTACTTAAGTTTCGAGTGGAGGCAGGATAAAGGAATAGGCATGCGCTATCAGACATCCCCTCGGCGCAGTACGACTGAAAAATATTCACAGGTATCAGAAGCGTTGCAGAGGAAGAAGACTGAAGATTAGTACGGATACAAGCGAAGGAGACGACTGGGAGAGGCAGGTGTAAATATCCAGGTGAGAAAGGACCTGATTACTTCAACGCAGTTTTACTCCCACACATCTGAATATGTACACATGTATTTGTACTCGGCGAAACGAAACCCCCCCCCCCCCCCCCCTTCGCTGTGTAAAGACCAGTAGCGAAGCCGTACTCTGTACTTTTCCTAATCGTGAATATCACAGAAGATATTCAGAGAAAGTGAAGAAATAAGCCGAACATTCCGATAGATTGTCTTCTCTCATGGAAGATACGCTTAATCGGTTATGAGTCGCCGTGAGACGGTCTCCATATCATTAGCGTCATCTCTCATCCAATATAATTCCTACCGTTCGAGGTAAAATACCGTGCCGGGTCTTTTTGCTGATTTCCCTGGGTTAATGTCACTTGATAGTAGGGTAAATCATTGAATCATGGCACAAACTGAAACTTGGTTCTCCCTCTACTCTACTCGCATCTCAATTTTATTGTCAGGGTGACAACCGAAAATAGAACTTTCAAGTGACCGACGCATGGGTTCAGATGGTTTTGAGCTGGGTGATCTGACCCCACACTTTCAATCTGTACCCATCTCACGTCTACAATCTGTATGGAGGAACAAGAAAAGAGAATGCGGAGATGGCAGATCAGAATACAGAAATTCGAATTCGATTGTGGCATCTTAAAAGTCCGCTTGGTGGGTTGAGTCTCGAACATGATAGAAAGAGAGAGAGAGAGAGAGAGGGAGAGAGATCACGTATGCGCAGAACTGTGAGCGTCTTGTTGCTTGCTGGAAGGAGAAGGAAACGTGCTACTGCGGCTAACGTGTTTAACAGAAGACAGCGATGACTAGACCAGAGACGTCTCACGTCAGTCTGTGAAAGCAGAAGGAAATTAGAACGGGACTTTCGAGGGTGTTCGGGTGAAAAGGACCCATAATACCATGACATGACGTCGAAAATGAAATCAGCCCGCGAGAGGGCCACTATCTCCACACTGTTCTGTTATTGCGAGAACAGCCTGTGGATACAGCCCCACACTTAAGCTCTAAATATCAAAGAAATCCGGAGATGTGGGTGGAGCATGTCCCTCTCACATTGCCCTTTTCACTTCTCTGCTTTGGCCATCCTGTCTTCCCTTTTCGATCTCTTTTCTTATCTGGACGGTCTCAACGAAAGCAACGAGAACCTCCCCAACCCCTTCCGATATCCTGCATGGACGATATATTCGTGGCGGTCGTAATCTCCCCCCGGGAGACGAGGATGTGAAGGAGAAGCATTGGCGGGCCCAGCCGAAGATCGAGTACGCTCAGAGGCAGCAGAGCGGGGAAGAGAACAAAAGGGTTCAAATCGCTCTTGTCTTGTTTGACTTGGGGGAGCCCATGTCCACCAACGTCACATCCTAGTGTCCGTTTAGAATCGCACTCGCCGCCCCCCTTCTCCGGCTGAAACTGTTCGGGATGAAATAATGACGGCCGCTGATGGGCTTCCATTGTGAGGGAAGCGGACGAAGGGCCTTTAGCTGGTGACGAGCCATGGCTGACCAATTCTGGTAGGAGAATAGACATCCCGAGGAGCACACGGGATAGAGAGGACGACCAGTGCCTGCCAACGTCTCCTGCCCCCCTCCCTGCTGTTAGAGTCGCACGTACGCCCACGTGTGTGAACGCATTACGAATGGGGGAAGTGAAGGAGACCCTACTTTCTTCCCCGTATTCCATAATTCTTCGGCCAGAGCCCAGATCTAGGATTGATCGGTAGGATCCTCAGATATGCAATTCGTCGCATGGGAGAGGAACCCGCTGACTGATACCAGCATCGACTTCCGCTTCAAACTTTGATGGACAAGAAAATACTTTGGAGAAACGTCTACACCCCAGAACTTTTCTCCTTCGTGTGAATGAATTATTGAGTAAACTAAGACAAAACTTCGACCAGAGCGAAGCGCAATATACGTGAAAATCCTTGTGACGATCTAAACGAAATAAAGAATAAAGAGGAACCTCCCTTATTATATGGTTCATTTAAACTGATAAATAGCGTAAACACCCTAAGAAAACAGAACGATGCCTATCGTGCTACCCTTCTCCCTTTTATTTTTCAAACATATTCATTTGTAAAATATATTCGTTATCAAATGTAGAATTATACTTTTATTTTTCTCTGCCCAGTCTCCTTTGATTTCTTCTCTACCAAGCTGCTTTTCTACACAGCCCGTGCCCATCTTTTCTTGTCTCTTTCAACCGTCGCATAGAAAAAGTTCCCTCCTCTCTTCTGTTTGAAGCCCATCAGAAAATAAATAGTAGTAAATTTTATTTAAATATTTTGCAACAAATTTTTGACATCTTAATCATATTTCTGATGCAGGATTGTGATATCTGAAATATGTGAACTCAATTGGATTTCTTATTATCATATTCAATATGCTGATAGTTGACTCAATAGAAAAGACACTAGTTTATCATGTTTATCTCATAGAGATTTACTTACAAATTAGTTTTTTAAAGAAACATTTATGTTGCTTTATCATTACTACAGTTAAATATTTTTATGGGTCCTACTACTCTCAAGTTTTGTTGATGAAAACTAGAACAAATTCCATGAAGAAAACTCCTTTTTTTTTTTTTTTACCATAACACCTCTATTAGGACATCCTTTTCCCTTATGACATATGTGCAAGTCATTCATCTAGTCATAAAACCATATATCAACTCTACCAATATACCCTATGCTTGTCCCCTCCTTGCCACCTTCATTATTGCATTCTTTCTCTAAGTTTTGTGTTGACATATAACATAATAATTATGGCAGGTGTACCTAGTGTTGACCTAGAGATTTTGACATGGCGAAATAATCATAAAAAGAGAAAGAAAATTTACTCATAAGTATGTTATTCTTGTCAGAAATTCTCGAATGAAGATCTAACTTAGACTAATTCCTTTGTTATTCCATTACATTTTTCGAGTTTTATATAATGAAATGATTTGTCATGAAAGATATTTGCTAAGAAAGGGATTTTCTATACAATATATGACACATCAGACAAGATGTTGAGGGCAGGTGTCTCCTTTCAAAACAGAAGAAATACACACAAGAAATAAGAGGAAGGGTGAGGCAAGAGAAGAGAACACAAAAGATACAAGTGGTTCAGTGAATCTGCCTATGTCCATAGTTATAGCAGGTTCTTCTTCCTTGTGCTTGTCAAAGAGCTCATTAGATCATTCTCCACAACACTAATACATCTCATAAGATCTCTAACAAAAGTATATTATCATAGCTATTGAGTTAAGAGTATAAATGTTTTAATGATATGAAAGGGTATTTCATAAATTCACATAAAGTGTAAACTGATGATACAAACTTGATGATCAAATCAATCACGAAGGAGTCACCTATGAGATAAATAACATGTTCAGGATTAAGGTTGATACGTCTTCATTTAGCATTGTCTGGATTGTCATAAGTTCAATTAAGAAGACAACCTATGTGGCAAGGCTTAAATTGTAATACAAGCTTACATCTTTTCATAAGAAAGTTAACAAGAGGAAACACCCAAAACATCAAACATATCATCAAAATTTTGAGGTTTTGATTTGATGTAATTTTACAAAATCTGTATGTCTATTCTTAAATGTAATTTTTGGCACAATGTATTAGCACTCAAAGACATGGCTCACTAAGGTGTAGCCCATTAGTGCTCAAAGGCACAGCCCACTCAAACAAAACCCATTATTGTTCAAAGGTGTCCCAATCAAGTGCAGTCCTCTAGATATTATAGTCATGTCCTATTCAGTCACAGTCCATCAAACTTCAAAGGTATAATGAAATCAGGCCCAAAGGCATGGTCTATAGCATGCAATCATCAAGTCCAAAAAGCCCAACTTGGTATGTTGGGGATGACAAGCATCCTCATTCCCTTTGTTGCAAAGCAAAAGCCTAATGTAAACACACCACAAGAGAGAGAATGAGAGGGGGGGGAAGGAAAAAATAGCACACCAAATTTACATGGTTTGAAAAACCTCTTGCACAACTTTTCTTCTTTTAAAAAATCATCCCTTATGGCCCTCAATGGCAACACAACTTCACATGTCATATAATAAAGAGCACTCCTTCCTCATAACACAAGATTACGAAAATTGCACAAGAGAGAAGGAAAACATATTTGTGTGAAATCATAATATAGAGGGCTCAAGGATCTTAGGCCAACTGCCTACACCCACTCTCAAGAACACCCATTTGCTTAGTTCCACTAAACCAAATATTTAGTGTTCACCACCACTAGTTATCAGGCTCATCACTCATAGAATTTCATCCAAAACTTTTCTTCTACATTATTGATTCATGGAGACCCACCATTGATTAAAAGGATCACCTCTAAATGAATAAATGATTAATTAATTTAATAATGAGTTATTTTTAGATATTAACGTTGACTTGTAGTGCCTTCATTTACTTCTTCCTCTTCAACTAGATGGTATCTGATTATTGAAGATGCTGGTGCTTTAATATAGTTGATAAATATTTAAGTACTCTTGGTTATGATTGATCATTTGAGTTAGTATACCCATTTTTCTTACCTAAGTCATCAATTCACATCCAAAAGTATTGCTCAAATTTTCATCCATGACATTGTTCGGCTCCAAGGTTTCCTTATTAATCACATGCAAATTTTCCTCCTTATTCAACACAACTCTTTGTCGGACTAGTTCATACCATCCACAAACCAACATACAAATTGACATGTTTAATCGAGGGTTGGAAACCTATGTTGATGCTTCATTGGGGACCTCTTTGTGCCAATAGAGAAATGACTCGCTTTGGTCGAATTCTGATTGAATATAAATTTTACTTATTTTGCATGATCAGTACCATTTAGAATCATCTCCGGACGTGATTTGCCTACTCTCCTATGGTATAGAATCAATCAGCAAAATTAGGAGAGCTGGACTAGTTACTATAGGAACAGAATGCCAGCCTCATTCAACTCAAGCAGCATTTGACAAGAGCTCAAGCTCACATGAAGGACAAACTGCAAGTGGAGGGACTTTGAGTTTGCAGAAGGTGACCTTGCCTACCTCCACTCCTGCCCGTATTAACGAACCTCACTCTTAAAGAGACCATACAATAAGTTTGGCCCAACACACACTTTTACGACTCATCTAAAATCAGTGTGTTGGGTCTGTTTCTTACCGGCTGAATCTTCCATCCACTTCTAATATCCACCTAGTCTTCCACATCTCCTAGCTGAAAAAACAATCACCTCAAGACCCCCAGCCAAACTGACCCACTGCAACTGGACGAAGATCTCACTAGGACCGCACAACCGTCTGAAGTCTTAGATGTTCACCATAGGCCCCTAGGGCTTCTTGGGGTCCTCATCTAATTGGACCCACAACAAAACCCACAAAGTTTTAGATGCTGTAGTCTCCCCCTTAGCTCGTGTGTTTCTGTGTTACCGGAGTTTCACGTATATTATAGTCCCTCTTTCGTCCCATCTCTCTCTCTCTCTCTCTCTCGGTCTCTTCGCTCCGGGGCTCCATCAAGATCCCCCGCCTGCCTTCTGATCAGCTGAGTGGGGAAAATGGGGGAAACGATCGGCGGCGGTGGCGGAGAGAGCATGGAGAAGAGGGCGGCACAGTTTGGCGAGGACGGCAACGGCGGCAGCACCGCTCCGGCAGCACACTTCTGGGGAGAATCCCCCGATGAGGAGGGCTTTTACGCGTCCCATGGTGTCCGGGGCAGCAAGTCCTTCTACACGTCCCCCCGGGGGATCGCCCTCTTCACCCGCTCCTGGCTGCCCACCGCCTCGCCGCCCCGCGCCGTCGTCTGCCTTGTCCACGGGTACGGCAACGACATCAGCTGGACCTTCCAATCCACTGCCATCTTCCTCGCCCGCTCCGGCTTCGCGTGCTTCGCCCTCGATCTCCCCGGCCACGGCCTCTCCGACGGCCTCCGCGGCTTCGTTCCCGACGTCAACGTGGTCGCGGAGGACTGCCTCGCCTTCTTCGACTCCGTGCGCGATGCCCAGCCCCCGTCCCTCCCCTGCTTCCTCTACGGCGAGTCGATGGGCGGCGCCCTTTGTCTGCTCCTCCACCTCCGCGACCACCAGCGCCACCGCCGCTCCCCGGGAGGAGGCGCGTGGGCCGGAGCCGTCCTGGTGGCGCCAATGTGCAGGATTTCCGAGAGCATCCGCCCGCGGTGGCCGGTGCCCCAGATCCTGACCTTCGTCGCCAGATTCGCCCCTAAATTGCCGATCGTTCCCACCGTCGACCTCATCAGCGTTTCCGTCAAGGTACCGGAGAAGCGCGCCGTCGCCGGACGCAACCCGCTGAGGTACCGGGGAAGGCCGAGGCTAGGCACGGTTGTGGAGTTGCTGCGGGTGACAGACTACATCTACTCGAGGCTCCCCGAGGTGACGCTGCCGTTCATCGTCCTCCACGGCAGCGCCGACGTCGTCACCGACCTTAGCGTGAGCCAGGCGCTCTACGAGCTGGCCGCCAGCGAGGACAAGACCATCAGGATCTACGACGGGATGCTGCACTCGCTGCTGTTCGGGGAGCCCGAAGAGAACATCACCGTCGTCCGGGGCCACATCCTCTCCTGGCTGAATGATCGGTGCGTCGGCGGCGGCGCCTCTTCCTCAGCGCCGCTGCCGCAGCCCGAGCTCGGTGATGCTTCCGCCATCCCCTCCGCTTCCGTTGATTGATAGTCTGATTGTCAAATCTCTGCATCGTTGCCGCCGGTAGAATGTCGTCTCTGCATCTGTATTCGCTCACTAAATTACATTGTTGGTGGAGCTGCCGTGCGCCACTTCTCTGATCCTGGACGACGGTACAGGATGAGAACAAGACGGCAGGCTGTTCTTCTACGATCTCTGGTGCTACAGTGTTCTCCGCTGATACCCCGGGTAGGAACTAATATGAGGAACGAATCCTCTGTTCTTACAGCAGTGGTCAATCTCCATCCATCCCCTCATTCAGCATCTACTTCCCGTACCCCATTGAAAAATGGATCAAGCAGATGGTCGATTCCTGAATCCCCACCTTATTTGGACCTGCTTCCCCTAATCTGACGAACTTCCTGTCCTTAAAGCAGAAGCAAAGCAAATACCGATTTCGTCACGCAGATCGAGATTTCTTAGCCTTTTTACGGCTCTTCATGACCATTTGCCATGAATGATTCTGTCGAGCCGAGGAAAAACGAACGTATGGCTCGACGTGAAAAGATGCCAAGAAGCTGAACTCCCCCGTCGCTGGTCGTCTGAACGCCAACGACGCAGAGCGCTCTCTCTTCATCCTCGTTTCATTGATTCTGTAGAGGGAAGAGCATACGATTGATTGGCCCTTGTTTATACACGTGGGGCAGACGATACAGGTGCTGGCTCTTTCCAGGGTTGAGCCTCTCCTCTATCCATAACGAGTAAGGCGCCGTAAACCAGTCCGGTGGGCCCCACTCCGGGATACTTCTTCCTCTCGCTCCCCTCTCTCAGTGGCGGGCGCTCTTGTGTCTCGGGCGAACCAGGCCGGTGGATGCCCGATCGGATCGGATCGGATCGCCTCGCCGTCTCGGGGAGTCGCGTCTCCCGCCTCCGGCGGCAGTCCTATCGGGGTCGTCCATGCGAGTGCGAGTGCGAGCGCTCGCCCGGCCTCGCGTCCTCCGCCACCCATGGCGAGCTACCTCGCCCAGTTCCGGACCATCAAGAGCATCTGCAACCGCCTCGTCGTCGCAGGTACGCGGCTCGTCTCCTCGTCCCGTCCATCTTTTTTCTTCTGTTGCTTTCGGCGTCTGTTCCCGTTTCCTCGAAGGATGCCATGTGCTTGACCGGCCGATCTTCCGCTGGATCTGAGGAATAGACAATACGCAGTATCTTCAGTCCTGGTTGATCGGCGGGCGACTCTTTGAATTACGCTCTCAATAACTCTCCCTTCTAGTCAAGCATCATCCCGGATGCTCGGCGGCAGCTCTGTTAATTAAATGCTAGTGTCCGATGGATCTGTGTAATGTGGCGGGGCTATCGTCTGCACTTCCGATTGTGTAATGCGGCGGAACCCTTTCCCGTTTGCCATTTGATTGTCTCTCGTAGAAGCCATTCATCGTATTTTTCATTGGCATTACTACACAGCACTCCATTGTTTCTCTTTCAATTCAGCTTATTATGGAAATTTTGCCTGAGAACTGCAGTAGCCTGCAAACTTCTTACTCTCTTCTTCCACTCTTTCAACGTCAGCTTCTGGAAATAGCACCTGGGCACCCCCCTTTTCGCCTCCAAAGCTTTTGCCACATATTCACCTAAACTAGGAACCCTGTCGTAAGGAGTCCTAGCTAGTTCATATCTGAGAAGCCTCGCATCATCTCTTAGGCCTTGTCCCATTTCTACAATCCTTTCCACGGCCCCATTCTTTACTGAATTCCACATAAATAAAGTCAGGAATTTGAACGCTATTATACACTACAGAACTCGTGAAAGGAAGCCTATTTTTCACTTGAACTTGGTCGCCCATGGACAGTGGTGACTTCACAACAAGGGTCGCCTTTAATAAATTTTGGACTAGATAGTTGTCGCATATTCCTGAAATAATAACTCTGACCTCCAAGCATCCAACTATTTCACATGGCAGATGTTTCTTCAAAACTTTTGCTTCTTCCCAGCCCAACCTTCGAAATATCTCTGTAGTTTATTTGACTCTTTTTTTTCTGCAAGCACAACTCGTCTGTTTCTTTTTCCTCAAATCTCTTGGGTCTTGAAATACCTCGCCATTATTTTGGTGGTCACTTTAAGGACTTATCGTATTCCACATCATATTCATTGTGATTTCATCTGCATCATCTCCGTTCTTTCACCTCTTATCAGCTTTCCTGCCAAACCTCAGAATTTTTGATCCATTGACACTTTATCTGATCACCATCCCTCTAATTTATATTGTCTTACTCCGATATGTCATGTGCAAATCTCCTGGCTATCTGCTCCAGGTACGACCGAGGAATCTCTACTTTGACAGATTTGGGTGCACAACAGTATATTCTAATGGTTATTCGTTTCTGTTTTTTTGCCAGAACCTACCTCCTTTATTGGAGGTCTGGTTTTTTCTTCACGTTTTTTACTTTCTATATCTTTTTTATTTCCATTTCATTAACTTCTTGCTTCTCTATACTCCTGAGCACCATGATCAGTTTTGGTACCCCTAACTTCGAGCTTTTCTTTGGAGGGTTGACGTCTTTTATTAACTATGGCTAATTGAAGATGCCTTGTTTATTCCTGAATCTCCACTTTCCTTAGTTCGGTTTCTTCTGGCCATCCTGTTCACGATTTTTTTGCTTTGCTGTGTCTACTCATTAAGTCCCTTCCAATGCACCTTTTCCTCTTCAGTTCGACCTCCCTCTTAGCATTCAGGTCTTCAGGCGGCATAAATGTCTGTTTATGTGCTCGTCTACCAGAAGGTTTTGCCTATTCGCAGTTTATTCAATTCTGATTTCATCCAGAATTCATCCACTCTTTTTGAAGGGACACATACCATATAAAACATATGGGGGGAAAAGTCAATGGATCATTTTCTTAGGGTATACATTAACGAAATAATAAAAAACAGAACACATGGGAAATTGCAAATGTGGTTAGAGGCTGCCTACCAGATTTGAGGGAATGCTGCAGTGTTGGTTCGATATCTGTTACAAGTTTTAACCAGGGTGGGAGAATGTGGTGCATCAATTTTTATTTGAATATGGTTTTTCTCTAAAAGGTACCGTCAAGCTCATATGTCTATTGAAGTCTCATTGATCTCCAAGGAAAGTATTGCCTTCTAACGTCCCCCTCTTGAATACCTATACATTAGACCAATTTAACAAATGTTTGTGTGGACTTGTCCTGGAAATATTGGGTCCTTGAGAAGGTCTTATCTTGTTGCACCATCACCATATGCCATCTGTAATATTAGCCACTATTTTTAAAGATTCTGTAAAATAGCAATTTTTTGTTGTTTTTTTTAAGGTGTAAAATTCGTAAGGTGGCTTTAGTTTTCTGGTTTGCTCGACCATCATTCTGTGGAAATCTGTATGGAGAGAATTTTATGCTGTCTAACAGGCCAGCAGTTCCCTTGTCAATGCATTTCTCATTTCACTGTTCTTGTTCGCCATACTTCTCTTTCGCTCACTTGTTATAGGATCGTTGTTTATAAGGAGTCTTGCTAATCCCGTCATCAAGGGATACAATTTTTAAGAAAAAAATTCCACATGTTTATGACAAGTTTTCTGACTGTCTAGATAGCATGACGCTTTCTAATTCCTTTATACTGCCACCTGTTGACACTTTGAAACAATTAACACTTTATACTCCTATTATTCCAGTGGAGGATGTAAGTGACTTGTGGCCTCTTGTCAAAGATGCTTTCGAGGAACGAACTCCATTCAAGAAGGCTTACTTGAATAACAAGACTCACAGTCCCATAAATGTCGAGAACCTGCCTGTTGAGTTTATACTGACAACTGATGCAAGGCTTCGAAGTCGTTTCCCACAGGAACAGTCAGTGTTCTGGTTTCGAGAACCATATGCAACAGTGGTTTTAGTTACCTGTGAGGTACTTTCCATTCTGTACTCCTCCCTCAGTTTTACAATTTTACTGATAATAGGACAAAGTGTTGGGTACTTAATCTTTCAGGATCCTTTAAACTGCTGGTTTCTATGTAGGACTTTGACGAGTTCAAGACAATTTTAAAGCCAAGGCTGAAATTAATTGTTCAAAATGATGAGAAAGAGTGGATTATTGTATTTATTTCAAAGGCTCATCCCAGCAATGATCAAGCATCAAAGCTAGCAAAAAAAATATATGCAAAACTTGAAGTTGATTTCAATGCAAAAAAGAGAGAAAGGTGAAGGGAATCGACTTTTTTCTTTGTTTTCGTTTTTATGGGCTGTAAATTTGTGAAGTTCCTTCGCACGTTTTTCTTCCATGCATATCTTGAATATGTCAGAAAAGGCATTATCTCTTCTCAGATTTCCTTCCAAGCTTGTATGACTGTCAAGGATATATACATGCTTAAAAGTTGTGGTCCTTAATTTCGATGCTAAGGTAGCATTTCTCCAACCTACACTATCATTTTAAGTACATAAAATATTAAGTCTTTAACCAATTGGAGAATCAGATTTCTTAAAAAAATAGGCTCTATCTCTAGGTTCAAAACTTATGATCTTACCTTTGGATCAACCTTGACTGGTTTCTATCCCCATGAATTTTTGCTGTGTCATTTTTTTTTTAGTCCGTAGGAAAGAGTCCCTCATGATGTTTCTGACCATCTGGCATCGCATCCCTTATTCCTCCTCTCTTGACAAGCGCCTCGTTCAAGTACAGATGCTATATATTTCAACTGTCCTTATCAAACCATTGCCTGTTGCATACATGCACATCCATCATATTTGCATTACTTGTGAGTATCAGCATTATGAACATCTTCCAGTACATGCACATCCCTGCGGTGATTATATGTTCAATTCCCCTTCAAAACATGTTTGAACTTTTGTTGCATGTATGCCTCTATATGCAGAAATTTTTGACAAACTATGAAACCAATGTTTAAGCTTTGATTATTGTAAAACATTGGTGGATATTATCTTCGTTATAAATTGTTGATTTTTTACTTTTTGATGTATTGTCTAGGTGCTGTAAATTAGATTTGCATGGAACCGAAGCAAACTTTTGGGAAGATTTAGAAGCCAAAATTGTGGAATCAATTCGTAATACGTTGGATAGACGTATTCAATTCTATGAGGAAGAAATTCGAAAGCTTAGTGAACAGCGTTTCATGCCAGTTTGGAACTTCTGCAACTTTTTCATTCTGAAGGTCTATCTCACCGCTTGTTCCCTTATTTACCACACAACCTGGCGGTGGACAATAAACAGGCTTTTATGCATTTATTTGTTCCATATATTGATATTTCCTGGGATCATCTACCATCACAAAATAATGTTATATTCATTCACATCTAGGTCTGACGTCATCTTCTTTTTCTTCTTTTTACAGGAGAGCTTGGCTTTCATGTTTGAGATGGCTCATCTGCATGAAGATTCCTTACGGGAATATGATGAGCTGGAACTCTGCTATCTGGAAACAGGTTTTTCATAGTTGCTTAGCTTTGCCGAATTTTATAAAATATGTTCCATAAATGATTTTTGAACGCCACCATGTTCCGTGTAAATGTAAGCATGTAAGATATTTACCTTAACGAATTTTTAATAGTAAGTGAAATTGGAGCGGGTTTATGGATCATCTTCTAAAAGTAAAAATACTAGAATTTTTATTCCAGAACGTTCCTATTTAGAATGCACTTGAACATGGACAGCATTTAGTATAGAAAAGTTTTAACGAAATCATTTGAACTTTCACCGAGAGAAAATCTTTAGAGTCTCAAAAAAACGCGAAAGTAGACCATGCATTAAAATGGTAATAAGAGTCACCGTGAACATGAAGAGTCATTCTTTTCGGAATGGCTTTATCATAACCATTATAATATAACCTACGGACCCACAAAGTATCTAAAAACCTTGGAGGATGAACCTTGGTAGATCATGCATCAAATACTCCTGTGATTCTAGAGCTTGCTTATTGGCTGTCAGAAGAGTGCGAAATCTCCCTCTCTGTACGAGGCTTGTACAGAACACAGGATTAAAAACTGTTGACCAGCCAGAAAAGGGTAAATGCACTGTTTTCTAAACGTACAAAGAATGTGGGTCACTTGCTAGCAGAGCATGGGTATTCTGGTTCAAAACTACAGAGGTGCTAACTTCTGAAGAACGGTCAACATTATCATACAGGAATTACTAACTTTTCATGTCCACTGGGATTCAGAAGAGGACAGCCGTCCCCACATTAGGTCGGGCTTTGCTTGTGGCAGATCTGGATCACTGAGGAATCCAGCATCTTGCGCACAAGGTTGCGTTGGTGTCTTGTTATTATTGGTCATTGCTTTGGACTTTTAATTTATGGAAGTTGATCAGTTATTTGGTCGGATGAAGAATGGTGTATACCATTGATTTGAATGTTTATAAGGATCATCCTTTAATTGTAGGATTATATGTTGCCATCAAACCCAGGAGTTCATGGAATTCTATGAAAATCTGGTTGCGACTTTTCTCTGATCTCTCTCTCCCTCATAGAGTTGCCATTTCACATCCTGACGGCCTATTATGCAGTTTTTGGGTGTTTGATATGTTTCTTTTTATAATACTCTGTTGAGAGATACCTGGTATTTCTCATTTCTCTATCTTTTCTTGTCTCACTCTAACAGGAAATGTATATACTCAACTTGTTCGTTTTGAATTAACTTTCTCTATTCTGGGAAAGTTTGTTTCTGGTTTCTGGGAGAGTCTATTCTATATCTGCCATTATTGATATCATTGTTGCTGAATTTGATGTGCCTATTTTTAACAATTTAGGATCTTATTTCAATTGTATTATAAGCTATCAGTTTTGCCATCTGCATTCTCTGAGGATAGATATTAATGCTTCTTGTCAGTATAGAATATGATAATGGGTATTGAGAAATTCGGGTGGCAAGGAAATTTCTTGTAGTTTATTTTTTTATCAAATTGCAGTAAATACTCCCACAATGAAAAAGAGGGAGTTTGGAGGATCAGAAAAGGGTGATGATCAAGCAGCTCTTCTCAATCCTGACTACAAGCCCCTGACTCAGATTGTTCAGGACGATTCATTCAGGGAGTTTGAATTCAGACAATACTTGTTCGCATGCCAGTGTAAGGTACATGGGTTATTAAACTTTTGGCTGTTTGCCAGTTATTCATCTGCATCTTTTTTTTTCCCTCAAGTTCTTGCATTTTTACTTTGTAGTTGAAGTCCTTTGCATTTCATGTACATTTTTTAATTTAAAGGTATAATGGTTTCGTGGTTTTCTATGGTTTAATAGATATAGATATATTGTCAACTTGTACTCGGGTCACTCCTTGATTCGTGTGTATGTGATCCTATATATCCTACGTCAAAGTATCTAAAGTACTTTGTTTTGTTGAGGTTGCGTCATTCAGTTGCATGAGCGATTAGATTATTTGGATTTTCCAAACAATATAAGAAGAAACATAATTTTATTTTTCGTTGATTTACGTAAGTAGTGACCTGTATGTGGACAATGGGTCTGTCTTTTGTGAACATCCTCTTTTGGGAGTTGTTGAAATTATCATATCCAATTTGCAGCTGTTATTCAAGCTTGGTCGCCCTGTAGAGGTTGCTACTCGAGGCCATTCATTTATCATCAGTTTCTCGAAGACACTAACATTGCATGAGGTATCTGCCCTTGAAGGCCCTTAATTCTGAGTGGATCCCCACTTTATTCTGCTGTACATATTTGTCGAACTCTTCTGAAATTTCATCCGACATGTGAGGTTTTTGTTGGGGTGATTTTGTAGCATGTGCTGCCATTCTGCTTGAAGGAAGTGTGGATAGTAAGTGCTTGTCTAGCTTTAATCGATTCAACAACTTCAAAGTATGACGGTGGAACCGTGGCTGCTGATGCTGATAAAGAGTTCTATCGACTTATTGGTGATCTCTATTCTCTTTCTAGAGTTAAGGTAAAACGTTTCCTTTGTTTTGTAGCATTTGATCTGACTTAATATTCCTGTGATGAAAACTTGTTGTCTTTTTTTTTTCTGTGCATTTGTTATTAATCGTGAGATTTTTTCCATTCATGTTGTCCAAGTCTATTTATAGAACAGCATATTTCTAGGATTAAACAATCTCTCAGCATAGATAGTAACTCTGTCTTGACAGTTTATGAGGGTTGCGTATTTGGTTGGAAATGGAACGGACATAGAGAGAAGCCCATTTAACAGGTGGGATTCTTGCTAGCTAATCTTACCTTTACTATCTGATTTTAATTCCAACATCTACTAAAATTTCTATTTCATTTTAAAATTTCAAGATGTCGTCTGATAAATTTCTGTCAGGTTCTCTATTTTATTTATCATATAACATATTTTAAGTGATGTCCTCTTTTTGTGAGCAGTGCCGCACTGAGTATGCTTCCTTGGCCAAAGCCCGCATCTTGGCCCTCAGTCCCTCAAGGTACTTCGTCTGAACTACCAACAAAAGAGAAGGTGAGTCATTTAAGCATTATTTCGTTTGTTGCGTTAGGGCTCACTGAAATTTAGACAATCTATTCCTCTATTTACGGTAACTGATCATCATTGAGACCGACTTAAAAAATGAAACTCGGAAACTGACACAGACATCTGGAATCTACTTGAATTGGCTGATTCTTTACGAATCTGGTGTCAGCTTTCACAGAAGCGTGCTGTAGATGCCTTGGACTATAATGTATAGCGATAACTTTGATGTTGAGCACTTTACTGTTGTTGGGTGGATTTATTTTAGTTTTATGTAGCATTCATCTGCGGAGAAAAGGGGAAAGAAGAGGAAAAAGGCGAAAAGAATATCACTAAGAGAAGGTTTTCAGTCTGCGCTATCAAGTTTAGTGGTAATTAGTGGCAGAAACATGCTTGCCAATTAAGAACACATATAGTATGATGGGTAATCATAAGAAGGTAATTTATGAACACCTAGAGTCAAGAGTTTAGTGTTCTTTCCAGGATTGAGTGTTATCATTTTAGTTTGTGCCGGAATTGTTTTTGAATTTGATGCTACTTGGCTTTCAGAGGCCTCTGATTAGAATCCAGCACCTTGACCCATCTCAAGTGGAAGTCTTGACATTAAGAAAAGGATCGAATCGACCTTGTACTTGCTACTTGGCCACTACTATTTTGAATGTGATTGATATTTCCTCTATAGCCAGAGGAAGTGCTGAGGGAGAAAAATAAAAATGAAATGATACTGAAATAATTAGAAGTGGAGGCTGAAGATGTAACTGGCAAAGGGAGACAATAAAAATAGGAACGTGAATCTCCTCCTTTCCTGTCACACCTGCTGCTACGACTACCTTGCCTCTCTGCTCTTGATTATCCTGCTACTGACTCGTGATGTAGAAGGAGAAACCCACCTTTTCAGCTCCTTGAAACCATCCCACGTTAATTTTTCTAAACACAGCTTTTCTCCTGATATCAGATGCTTTAACGGAACATATTTGTTATAAATTATTTCGTCTTATTTACCTTCCTCCATTTTTGTTTAATTAGTATTTGTCTGGCTAATTCTGCAATAGATGTGCGAAATTATTCTGACTTTCGTCTATGTCACACACAGAGGATTCTTCAAGCAATTCCAGATGTCAAGTTCTTAGGTATCCAGAGAAAACCACTACCTCTTGAACCTTCATCGCTTTTAAGAGAGGCCAACCGAAGAAGGGCCTCTCGTTCAGCTGGAAATGTATCCGAGTTGCTTGAAGGTTGTTTAATACAAAGTGATGGGTAATGAACGAAAATTTGATCCTGGCAATCGTATTCTGATTTTTCTAGTGTTTATTTACTGAATGTTTATGCATTGGTGGGACAGTTCAGGTTTTGATGGACTCTCCAGATCATCCCCTTCAGGCAAAATAAACATGGGTGCCATGCCACGTGCGTACTCAAGCCCTGTTAACTATGAAAGTTCCTTGCCTCTTGATCACCCAATGATGTTATTAGATATTCATGTTGCAACAAAAGATGCGCTGCACCAAACAATTTCTGATCTGGATCTGTGGAAGTCACTCTCATCCGTTGAGGAGTTTGAGGTAAAAATCTGACACATTTATATGGAGGTGAACCTTATTTTGAATGTTCTGCTAGGTTAGGTTGTTTTTCATGTACACGAATCCCTATGCAACGCAGATGGATAATTACATACATGCTAATAATCTGTTGAATTGATGACCAAGTGTTAGTGTACAACCTATTTCATCGAATTATCTTCGTTATATCTATTGTTTTAAGTCTCGTCCTTGCTTCTAACAGGCAAAATACTTTGAACTGACGAAAGGTGCGGCTGATAATTATCACCGTTCATGGTGGAAACGACATGGAGTTGTCCTTGACGGAGAAATTGCAGCTATCAGCTTTAGGCGTGGAAATATTGATCTTGCTGCCAAATCATATGAAAAGGTCTGTGCTCTGTATTCAGGAGAAGGTTGGCATGATCTACTGGCAGAAGTCCTTCCGAATTTGGCCGAGTGCCAAAAGATCCTCAATCATCAGGCTGGCTACCTATCATCCTGTATCAGATTATTATCTCTGGATGGTAGTCTATTTCTGAACAAAGAACGCCAAGCTTTTCAAACGGAGGTTCTTCGTCTTGCTCATAGCTCAATGAAGGAACCGTTACCACTGGATGTTTCATCATTAATAACGTTTTCTGGAAACCCTGGTCCACCTCTTCAGTTGTGTGATGGGGACCCTGGGATATTGTCTGTAGCACTATGGAGTGGTTTTCCAGATGACATAACTCTCGAGTCACTTAGCCTGACTCTAATACCCACGTTCAATGCAGATGAAGCCATTAAGGTACACATCTGGATAGATGGCTTCGTCAATCATACAGTACACATGCTAATAAGCATGAACTGCCTCATTTCCAAATTACCGTGTAGTGTGGGTATTAGCAGACAAGCTTTCTCAAGTTATGGGATAACTTGAACTCTACTGTCTTGTTCCATAGGTCATGATGTTCGTTGCTCATCATTTCAAGCATACCTGATGTTTTGATGTTATTTCTTTTTCCCTTTTCAGGCTATAAAATGCTCGAGCTGTACTGCTCTTAAGCCTGGTAAGAATATAATTACCCTTGAACTGCCCCCACAGAAGCCAGGTTCCTATGTGTTGGGAGTTCTCACTGGACAGATAGGAAATCTATTGTTCAGATCGCACAGTTTTTCTAAAGTTGGCCCTCCTGACAGTGATGATTTTATGAACTACGAGAAGCCAACTCGACCCGTTCTTAAGGTACTGTCCCAAGTATACAGCCTGTGCCATGCCCTTACCGTTAAGATTTGTCTGCATTTTTTTTCACTGCCCTCCGTGTTTGTGAGAATGATGCAGATGTGATTTGGGTGGTACGACAAAATCGAATCCACGTGTCAATAATTGATCATTATCGTCTGCTTTTCTGTAGGTATTCAAGCCTAGACAATTGGTCGACATTAGTGCAGCCATCTCTTCAGCTTTGCTCATGAACGAACCTCAATGGGTCGGATTAGTGATAAGGCCTTTAGACTATCCCCTTAGAGGCGCTATATTGCACATTGACACTGGTCCTGAGCTGGTGGTTGAAGACTCACAAATGATTGAAATTGAGAGTTATGAAAAGGCAAGAGAGGGTGCACTTCACGTTGAAACGGAGGATCCCAATGGCAATGGCACAGGTTTTTCTTCTTCATCATTACGCCAGTTTGAACAGTTAATGCTTCAAGACGGTAGAATCGCAATACCGGACTGGGCCAGCAATCTGACCAGTATCATCTGGTTACCTGTTCATGCTGTTAGCAACGAACTCGCAAGAGGAACATCAGCAGGTTTCTTCTGTAGAAAATTAACATTGTGCTTTTCAAGAATATTCTTTGATAGAAACTGACTTTTAGTGCTCAACATTCAGTTTATCCTCAGAGACATAGCGTTGTTGACGGGATGCGGACTATTGCCCTAAAACTTGACTTCGGGGTGGCTCTCAATCAAACTTTTGAAAGGTCTCACACTTTTATCTTTTCCAAGGACCAGTAACAAGATTTTCATCCATAGCTTTGTTTTTATACTTATGTCTAAATTGTAAATACGTGTTGTATGTTCATTCCCTTAATTCGTCCAACATGCGTATGCATTTATGAAAATTTTGTGCGTTTGTCCATTCATGTATTCATCTAGAAGTATGTATTCCATTATCTATGCGTGAGAATTTTCGTGTACTTTTTTTTTAGCTATTCCTCCACACAAATAGTGTAAACATTTTTCGTATGCATAATATTTGGATATCGCATTCTCTCAGTATATTCTTCTAACCTCTTTTTTTTTTCACAGGACAATTGCTGTGCATTTTACTGATCCATTCCGTATATGCACACGTGTTGCTGATAAATGCAATGATGACGGTCTATTACTGCAGGTATTTTCCTCGCTATTGTAACCTTTGTTGTATTCAAACGTTTTTCTTTTCTCTCATAGAACTCTGTTGTTGAATGTCATGTGACGACGGTCATTCTCCTGCTGAATGTTACAGCTGCCATGAACACCTATGTTTCTGTTTTACCACAGAAATGTTTTTTTACCCTTAAGGAGACAATCTGTTTTGGTTAATCACTACATATTTTCCTGGATAATTTAATCTTGACCAGTTTTTTCATAATAAATGTTTGACTGGCACTTCTGTTCACTGTTTTCCAGGTTGTAATCCATTCCCAAGTCAAGGCCTGCCTGAAAATCGATGATGCTTGGTTAGAACTTGAAGCAGGAATCCTCCTTGTCGGGAAAGGTGATGGAAGGCCAATCTCGACCTCCTTTCCTCTTGTCCTTGCTCCATCATCTAGAGCCGGGATGTTATTCAGCATTCATCCTGGGAGTATGACCAGAGGTAAAGATCTGCCGCTGTTTTGTCCGTCGTAGCTTAACATACCAAGAAAAAAGGTGGAATAATATCCGCTGTTTTGCTTATGTTCAGATGCATGCTAAAACAATCTGGTATTGTCGCTTATGGAGCATTTCCGAGAAAAAAATTCCCTTGTTTCTTTGCATCTGATGGAATGCAGATCCAGTCTGCTGTTTAATCGGTAGCTTCCAAAATTTATTGAGCGTGGTGTGGGAATCACTGACATCCGAGATTGTACAGGTGAGTCGGAGGCATTGCAAGTGGATGGTATACTGAACATCAGGTACAGAATCTCCGGCAACAGAAGCTTAGGAGCTCATGCGCCTGTACCAGGGCCGTCGTCAGAAGGAAGTGAAAGGGAACTGCTATTCAGGAGCGCTCTCGCCTTACAGAGACCGGTGCTCGACCCATCTCTGGCGATCGGCTTCTTCTCGTTCCCATCCGACTGTGTCCGAGTTGGGCAACTGATCTGCATGAAGTGGAGAGTCGCAAGGCTGAAGGATCTTGAGGACCCATCTGTCTCGGGCCCGGTAAGTTACAGGATAGAACGCATCTACTGCCATCTATTTTGTCTTCAAATGAGCTCCAGCGGTGAGACATTTTGAGAGTTGCGTTGCCAACAAATTAGAAGAGTGAATCAATTCTCCGGACCCATTAATCATGTCCATGGAGCCTTTGACCCCATCAATGATGAGTCGAGGGTGAAGAAAGAGGGAAGGAGGGGTGGTAATCTTGTACGTGGGTTTTTGCAGGACGGAGTCTTGTACGAGGTCGATGCGAATCCGGAGAACTGGATGATCGCCGGGAGGAAGCGCGGTCATGTAGCGCTCTCCACAACGCAAGGTTCGGTTCAGTCAGTTTCCCTAACCTTCTTCATCTTCTGGTCTCCTCTGCCCTCTACGTTTTCCGCCGGTATATTCTCTCGGGTATTTTATCATCCTGTTTGTTGAACGGACCGGGGGAGGGCGCTCTTGCACGCAGGGTCGACGACGGTGATCACGGTGAATTGCATGCCGCTGGCCTCCGGGCACGTCCACCCGCCGCAGCTCGCGCTCCCCGGCGTGCAGGCGGCGAACATAAGCTACGATCCCCCGGGGCCCCATCTGGTCCGCGTCCTGCCCCCCGCGCTCAGCTCCTCGTACTGCGTCCCGGCTTCGTAGATGTACGCTAGTTATAGCGGCGTTTGTTTTGATTTCATTTTATTTCCCAATCTCTTCGGGGCAGCAGCTCGACTGCGGCCGATTCGATTGTAGAGCAAGCATATGGTGCATGCCGTCGTCTTTTTGCGCCCCTGCGTGTCCTTTTCTTTATTTTTCTTTGCTGCGACTCGAAGTAATGGCGTTCGTTGCTCTAAGCGACTCGAAGCAAGACGAACGCCCCGCCGGCGGCGACTCCTTGCAGGGATGGTCTCAGCCTCTCTTGAAAAAGCTGTCCTCTGGGCTGGTCCCTCGATACAACCAGTACTCGCCTGAGTAGAACCAGGAGTGAGTTTCTGATAGATGCCCCAGATGGGATGGCCGACACGCGACCCAAGGATGGCCACCAAGGAAGGAGGGAGAAGATAAGATGTTAGAATTCCACTAATGCCGGACACTGAATACAGAGAGAGAGAGAGAGTGTGAGGAGGTTAGAAAAGGAAAAGATACACTAAAGGGTAAGATATAGAGAGCTCTCGCAAAAGTTTTCCTTCTACTCTCCTGCCTCTTCTCCTCCCTTCTGCCGCTTCTTATAAGCGAGGGCTGCCGGGTTACCGAGGTCATTCGGTACGAATCTTTGTGGTCGCCTACGGCCCGACCAGTCCTGCTGACCGTAAAGCGGATCTGAACGGTCGTCGTCCACCCAATTACCTTCTGCGATCGGATCCGGGATCTTGGGCCACGTGGATTCCTCGTTGAGGCTGTCTCAACAGTTTCTCGGATGCCACTGCCACAAATATTAGACCGAGAGCTTCCGATACCTCTCTCTCTCTCTCTCTCTCTCTCTCTGCCCTGAGGAAAATGGAAAAATGCGCAGCGCCTGAACGATGAGAAGAGCTCGTACGACCGTCGCTGGGGCGGCTCTCTCTTTCTTCCTCGCAGGGAGCTGTGCTTCCTCGCTGCGCGCTCGGTTTCTGCTGTGTTCGTCGCCGCGCTGCCGGTGGCTCTCCTCGTCCTCTGCACCCTCCCCTTTCCCACCGCCCGAATGGGTGGATCCCTTCTTCGACCTCTCCGACGTCGCCGCCACCCCCAGCCGCGACCACCGTCATCCCTCCCCCTGGCTCGCCCGCGTCGCCGCGCTTCTCCGCGATTCCTCCAGCGTCGAATCCGCCCTCGACGATTACTGCCGCCACTTCCTCATCCGCCTTTCTCCTGCTTTCGTCTCCCAGGCCCTCCGCAACCCGGACCTCCGAGATCGCCCCGAAATCGCCCTCCGCTTCTTCCGCTGGGCGGCGCGACAGCGCCATTATCGGCAGCACTGCCTCGAGTCGTACGTCGCCCTCGTTGAAATATTCTCCTCCTCGCCGCACCCGCCACCCGAACGAGACGCAGTGGTGCGGCAGCTGATCTCCGAGGTACGTGCGCTGGGCCTTCTTCTGACATCGCCGGCCTGCGGCTCCCTCATCAAGTGCCTCGGGGCGATGGCCATGGTGGAGGATCTTCTGTGGGTTTGGCGCCGGATGAAGGAGAGCGGGGGGGAGGCCTCAGTGTGGACTTACAACTGCCTCCTCGGAGGGCTGGTGAACGCCTCCTTCCTCGACTCGGCCGAGAAGGTGTTCGACGTTATGCGTTCAGGGGAGAAGCCGGGCATCCGCCCGGACGTCGTCTCCTACAATCTCATGATCAAGGCCTACTGCAGGGCCGGCGATACCCGGGCAGCCATGGAGCTGCTCGCCGAGATCGATGATGCGGGGAAGGGTGGCGGCGGTGCCCACGACGGCGTCGTCTCCCCTGACAAGATCACCTACATGATGCTGATCCAGGCGCATTACGCCGACGGCGACTCCGGCGCGTGCCTGCGGCTTTACCACGAGATGGAGGAGAAGGGTCTGGAGGTGCCGAGCCATGCCTACAGCCTCGTGATGGGCGGCCTGTGCAGCGCCGGAAAGCCGTTTGAAGCGACGGCCCTGCTGGAGAGGATGGCGGAGAGGGGGTGCAGGGCGAACGTGGCCATCTACACGATGCTGATGGACTCCTTCGCCAAGGTCGGCAACGAGCGGCGGGCGATGGAACTCTTCGAGCGGATGAAAAAGGAGGGCCTAGAGCCCGACGAGGTGACCCACGGCGTGGTTGTCAACTGCCTCAGCAAGGGCGGGAGGGCGGAGGAGGCGGCGGAGTGGCTCAGGCACTGTAAAGATCGCGGCGTGCCCGTCAACGCCGTCCTTTACGCCAGCGTGATCGACGGGCTCGGCAAGGTCGGCATGGTTGAGACCGCCATGAAGCTGTTCGACGAAATGGTGGAGGAGGACGGGCTGCTCCCTGACTCGTTCTGCTACAACGCGCTCATGGACGCCCTATGCCGAGCTGGGAGGGTGGACGAGGCCCTCGGGCTCTTGGGCAGGATGGAGCGCGAGGGCTGCGACCAGACGGTCTACACGTACACCATCCTCCTCGAAGGGCTGTTCAAGGACCACAGGAACGAGGAGGCTCTCAAGCTGTGGGACGCCATGCTCGACCGGGGCGTCACCCCCTCGCCGGTCTCCTTCCGGGTCCTCTGCAGGGGCCTCTGCCTCTCCGGGAAGGTAGCGAGCGCCTGCAGGCTGCTGGACGAGCTGGCCCCCATGGGCGTCGTCCCGGAGACGGCCCACGAGGACATGATCGGCGTGCTGTGCCGCGCGGGGCGGGTGGAGCAGGCCTGCAAGCTGGCGGATGGCGTCGTGGATAGGGGGCGGGAGGTGCCCGGGAGGGTACGCACCATCTTCATTAATGCTCTGCGGAAGGGGGGGAAGGCGGAGTTAGCCATCAAACTGATGCACAGTAAGATCGGAATCGGCTACGACAGGGTGGGCAGCATCAAGAGGCGGGTGAAGTTCCAGTCCCTCCTGAAATGATCTGGAAGCTCTTAGAACAAGACTTCTGCAGAGCACGGCGCTTGGTGTGGCTGGTAGACTGACAGTGCCTTGTGATCGATGATAAATGGACGGATAGATAGATAGATAGCAATCATGTATAAAATGGGCTCGTCTGAGAAAGAATAACATCTGGGACCGAGTTCGTCTGACAAAACTGTATGATAATCGACGCCACAGAGAAGAAGAAGAAGGGCCGCTGTAGTCGACCTGCGTACAAATATTTTGGTATATCTTTTGCTATACATGTTGTATTGAGCAGATCACCGTCCAAAAATATAAAGAAAACTGTGCAGATCCTACGAAGAGCATTTACAAGTGTCGTTGGTGGTTGGTTAGTTGATTCTGCCGAGGGAAACGCCAGCTGATCCTCCTGCGGCCAACGTATAAAAAACGCCCAGCCCTGCGTGGTAAGTAATATATCATTGAAACGTGTGGGGGAGGTGACGGTGGACGTACGCACGCGGCAGCAGCTGTGGAGATCCCTGCAACCACACCGGGTGGGGGGGCGCTCCATCATATGATGATATGGCAAGATGTTCGGATTCTTCGGGTCCACCCGATTGATTGTCGAGGCTTTCCAGTAGGAATCGATGAATCAGACCCTAAATAAGTATCTTAGGTCCTCCAGGGTAAGGCGCGACTGATGGCTACCCGACCCATCCTCTCCAAAGGCAGAAGCCACCATTTCTCTCTTTTTCTCCTGCATGGAAGAAGAAGATCAGACATGGTTCACATGAGACAAAACGCCTTCGTTGCAGATACAGTCTATAGGGTATTCCAGGTGACAAAAACAAAACCCTGATATAAAACAGTGGTATATATAGTATTCCAATGGGGGACTGTTGGGCCCTGATGTTTACCAGATGGTGCAAATGGTAAATCTCTGGCTCGTGGTAATGATTTTCCGGGGATAATGCAACAAGGAAAGAAACCACACCGCACCAGATTTTACTCAGCACCATGGAAGCATTCCGATCACCTCGGATGACACCAGGATCTCCATGCCACTTCCCTCGGTCACATAATGAGTTAACTTGCCTCCTCGTTACTAGCCATCCCCCCCCTCCCGCCCAGTCTACTGAACCCATTCCTACCAAGACGTTTCCTGCAGTTCGACAGGCAGAGTATAGCCCACTGAGGTATCCACGGTCCACAACATCTGAAGCATTTAATACCGACAAAAAACGGAAAAGATACAAGCGAGAGAGAGAGAGAGGGAGAGAGAGAGACTCATCGAGGGAAAAAGAAGCAACAGTATTCAAGGTAGTCTCCAACTCGCTGCACCAGAGTTATGATCCTACTGGTTCAGTCATAAATGATTTTATAACCAAAGATCAAATTTCTACCCACACAAAATGGGACAGTAAATCATCTCTCCTTAAAAAGGAACAATCTATGCCATCCAGGGAAAAGTTCCCATCCAAAAACAAAGTCATTGCCCTACAATTAAATTAAATTTGGAAACAAGAAACACTGAATAAAGTCGGAACCCTACAATCCAACAATGAAAAGCAAAGTACGTGGTGAAGAGGTGAAATAAGAACCAGCAAGGAATACCATAAATCAGGAAACTTGTTGACAAGGACATACTTATTGCCAATTCCTAGAGCTCGGAGCAACAAGTAAAGCATCCTCGTTCTGAAATGAGATCTCTTACATCCTTCGGAACAAAATAAATGTAAATCCAAACAACCAGGTTTGATAATCGATTTCCACACACCATGTGAAACCAAAAGACCAAAAGACAACCTCAAGAAGGAAATATGGATCTTAAAATGTTTAACTTCTTAAAATGTTTAACTTCTTAAAATGCCAAAAGACAACTTCAGATGCAATAAAAGATGTACCTGAAGGGCTAATATGCGATCCTCAACAGTGTTTTCTACTGTCAGTCTTGAAACGGTAACCGGACGAGTCTGACCGATTCGATGTGCTCTGTCTATTGCTTGATCCTCGGTTGTAGGATTCCACCAAAGGTCCAGGAGGAGAACATGGCAGGCAGCTACCATGTTCAATCCAAGACTAGCAGCTTTCAAAGACATTATCATGACTGTAACCTATGTCAGCAAAAATGAAAAGACAGTTAGGAACAAAGAAAAAGGCTTTTTCTATACATACAGAGAAAAAAATATATTTGAGAGAAATATCATCAAAAAAACCTCAGGAAGAGTATTAAAATCTTTCACTGCTTTATCCCTGGCTGCAACCGACATTGTTCCATCTAGCCTCCTGTACTGTATCGATGAACTTTTCAATCTGGCTTCTAGCAAGTCCAACATTCTGGTCCACTGGGAAAAGACGATAGCTTTTTCTGACACCAAAGCCTTCGAAAAGTTAGACATTTCAGGACTTATTTTATCATTTTCATCATTTGAGAGCCTTGAGGAACCTGTTCCACATGCATATTCAGTGGAATCAGTAAATTTTTCATCAGGCGGGCAGCAAACGTTCCCAGAGGTAGAGACATAGTATGTGGGCAGTGATTGAAGAATTTCAACAGCGGCTTTGATCTTGGAGGAATCAGAGGGTATGTGGGCCCCAGGTGGCTCAGTCATCTCAGCTGATTGGGGGCAATCATCTCCCGAGAGGCCAGACAGACAACTCTTCAGTGTAGCTTTCGAAAACACAGAAGCCCCAGTAAGTTTAACTTTGCATTTAGCTGAAGGACAATGGTCCTCATCGCCAGTAAGGTGTTCTGATATGCACTGGTTACAGAAAACATGACCACAGATGGTAACAACAGCGTCCTCAGGTGGATCCTACAAGGATAATGTCATATGGGTAAAGAACGGTACCATAAGATCAATTTGCATATTATGTAATGTTATAATGTTGCTGGCATCATGTTATTTAAGGCATATCTTTTCAAAATTTTAACAGCATTGAATCAGAATGTTACACCTCACTCTTTATAAACGTGACATCACATTTAAAGTAACATGCTGACTAGATGTAATAAAGTGGAAAAATTGTATAAATAACTGTTTGATACTCTTAACTCAAAGGAGATGGATTGAAGACGGTGAATGACCATACCCCTTGATTCAACCTGAGTTTAATTTCTCTATAATTATGACCATTATCATTTACACAAGTTTGGAAAAACGGATTAATTTACGACAGACATAAAATGCATCGAGACGTGAAAGCCAAAATGCCTGCACATCATGGCCTGAAGAGAAAACAAGCATTTTAAGCTCCATATAGTGTGTGGTTGCTTAGATAGTTGTTAAGGTAACCTACATCAGCATGGCAGAGGACTAATACCTTACTACTTCCGCAGCAAGAAATGTCGCTTAAGCGAATCCTATTTTCACTCAAGATCTAATACAACAATGACATATAATTTAATTGACTTTCTTTCATGTCGCCCAAGATTTCTGCTCTCAAATTGTCCCAAGACATATTTTAGAAACAGAATCATCAAATTTGGGAAAAAAAAACAAAGCAAGAAATTCTAGTGATCCTAATGTTCCAGCCCCATACCAAATAACATCGTAAACATGTAGCTGAGACTAAGTCTTCTCATTCTATTAAAAATTGTACGATAAGTCTACAACCTCACGAATAGAGAAGAAATATCCTATGAGAAGACTAAATCCAATTTATAATAAAACTTCAAATAGTTCTGCATGAAAGGAACTGTAAATTCAACAAAATACAGTACGAACAGAGGAAAAAAATACTGTTTACCGGACTGAGGGGCATAAGAACATACATTACAGAGAGCGCAGAGAGCCAGACAGCTCTCCAAACAATTCAGAAGCTCCATTTGTTTATCTCTGGGAATTTTCTTCGCCGTCTCAATAGAGGACCTCCAAATGGAAGAAGAATCATATCCTTTAACTAAACGTGGGTGATCACAAGCCTGCCGAAGTCGTAAGAGCATCAGCAAAATATTCACATAATTTTGTTTGACAGTCCCAGCATCAGCATAACCCTGAGATAGAGCCAAAAAAACTTGTGAATAGACAAAAATAATTTATGTACAAGTAAAATTGCCATGAATCGTTAAATATATAACGACATTAGAAACCATAATTAAGGAGGAGAAAATTGGATTCTTGGAAGACTCAACTCTTTATGAAATAGAAAATATAAATAGATGCAGCCGAGTGGTAATCATGATTGCCTTCTCTACATTTTCATTTTCCCAGTAGAAGCGTAGGAACTGACAAGATGATCATTAGGCAGCCTTGGATATGGAGTCCGCACTTTTGATCCCAGTCCATCCCGAACGTGGCTTCATGTAGCTATAATGTAATTGTAGGTGGCGATAATCTAAAGGTAGTTATGCCAAGTGGGAAACTTGGTGGCAGGGAAACAGAAGGGCCAGTTAGAATGAAAAGGAATCTGGAATGCAATGTCACGTTAAACTCATGCCCAGCCGCCCTAAGTTCAAGAGTCGGTGAAGTACTTAAGGTGTTGGTTGATGTTGGTTGATTATCCGAAGTGTGAACGTCAGGTAGATGTTGCAAATGTTGCAATATATATACATCTTTCAACAAGTAAGATGTTCGTAAATTTTACACCAGGGTGAACTTTACCAATTGACAATTAAGATCTAATGAAGAATTCAAACATTTGGCCACATTTTCCAAACAGCCTACACTTATATATGCCAATGCTCCACAAGTACCAAACAAGATTGGCCCACTTGATCTTGCATCAAAACTCAAAAAGATAGAAAACCCAGTTTTACCATTGTTTGTCAACCGGACCAGCTTCAATTCATATGTTCGTATGTAACCATTTTTAAAACACTAGATTCCTATTGAAAACCTTTCAACTAGCAGCAGGAGCTATCTAAAAGAAATAGACTATTAAACAATTGAAAGCTGATTTGAATGGAAGTAATATAATAACAATCTATTAAGATTGTTGTCCCTCGTAGATTACGAACCCATTTTTATCACCTAGTGCCAGTAACCCTCCCCCTGGCTACGGTAGGTGGCAGTGACAGCCAGCCACCTTATGCGTCTAGCAATGGAAAGCAATAGAAGAGAATGACATCAGAGATTGGAAGGTAGTGAGATACGATTTTCTTCCACCACGTTGTCTTTTATTGTTTTTTCCTGTCCATCCCCTTCATTTCTCTGCGAACTGCAAGAGGAAATGTCATGGGAGGCCTATCCTATTCTTTTACTCACTCATGAGGGAGATAAGATCAATCTCCAAGAAGCCAGATAGAGTAAACTCAATTCCAGTCCGAGATGTATCAACTAATTTGATAAGTCATAGTACCAAGTACACAGTCAAAGTGGGTAACTTGGAGGTAAGGGGGGTCTCAAATTTTTCAATGGGCTCATTAGCACGGTCAGCCAGGGTACACTTCAACAAACCTTTCTAGAAAAACCCATCCAAAGATAAAAGAGAAATAGTGGATAACACTATCTTCATGAAGCAGAAGAAAATCGAGGAAAGAACCACAGAAGAAGCAAGCATCACAACGAGTGGCATTGAGCAGAAAAAAGGCAAAATGTGTACAGTAAGGCAAACACCTCTATCGCTCAAAATCATTAAGCATTTCACAAGATTTTATATGAAGTGATCATAATTTAAATCAATCTAGATGCTACAACTCCATACCTGAAATTTCTCACGTGATTCGGCTTCCAATCTGGAATAGAAATCTCGTTCTTCTTTCGAGAAATCAACCTTCTTCAGGTTTATTGTTCTCGGAGGCAAGTTAATTATTGGTTTGCCATCAATGAGTGTTCCTGTAACAACCATGACACCAGCACATTAAACCCCCGAAAAAACTTCTTGGCGCAAGCTCGGAAAAGAAAAAAATTCACCCTCGTGGATCATCAGAAAGCTCGGAAAAAAAGACGTCTTGTTAAACTTCCTGAATTTAAAACATAAAATGGCTTCTGTACCATAGTTGATTACATGAATTACAGCTCGTAATCCAATAATACTCTGTGTTGCAATATAATGCCAAAAACAATGAGGCAATAATTGTTTGGTGTAGTCATCAGTTCCAAAGTAAATTATAAACTGAGATTGAGATAATGGAAGATAATTCTTCACCTGGTTGCAGAAGAAAGGATTATTGGAAAAGATACTTCAATTACAAAGTCACTTATGTTATTCAAGAACCACCTAAGTACATTTATGTTGCAAATAGAATTCCCTACTTATCCACAAGACCATTGTTTTTTCAAAAGGGGAGCATGCAGAGGGTCTTTTTCACCTCATTTTTTTTATAGTTCTCTTTCCTTGAAGTGAATAAGCAGACTTCCAGAAAAAAGAATTGAGCGAAAAGTGGCATAAAGGGTAACAGTGTGTAGCCAGCTTAAGCATGAAAAACCTCATAAACATTTTATAAGTCGAAAATTTAGTCATTTTTGAAAAGTTTGGAGTTGGAGTTTGATCGATAGGAATCATATATCAAGCTTTGCTTTTCACCTTTTGTACGACGAAGCATTATTGTTTTCAGAACTGCCTGAAGCTTTCTGTATCCAACATTAGGATCCCTGTTGATTGGTACCTTTATTTTGGAGCAAAATGAGTTGTAAACAGCAAATGGTTCATATCTGAGGAATCTGAAGTAGCTGTAAAGATCATCTATAGCATTCTGAATTGGTGTGCCAGACAAGCACCACCTTCTTTTGGCTCGAAGACCCCAACATGCCCGAGCAACTTGAGTCCTGTGATTCTTAATAGTCTGGGCTTCGTCCAATATTACCCTAAACCATCCCACTTTAGCCAGAGGGCGAGCAGCAGAGTGGAGTCTGCCATCATCTGTCTTTAAATCCTTTAGATTACTTGAAGAACATTTCTTTTTTCTACCAGGAGTCGGTTCCATGGAAAAGCCCCTTGCATCTGCCCCTCCTTTGTCCCCATCGCCTTTATTAGCAATTGACCGCATTGGAACCTCCATGCTCACAATAGAATATGTAGTAAGCACAACATCATATTTAATGAGTTCATCGGGATCCCTTGTTCTATTGCTTCCATGATATACGAGAACGGAAAGGTTCGCTTTGCTAGTAACTTTCTGTTTCAGTTCATCAGCCCATTGACGAAGAACACTGGTCGGGCAGACAACTAGTGTTCCAGCAGCTGGTCGGCCTTTCTGGAGCAAAGAAGAACTCTCACTTTTGATCTGCATTCCACGTGTTGGAGTACCTTGATTCTCCTGTTTCAGAGCAATAGGGTTCGCAAACTCATCGTCTTCATCTAAATTCAAAGCTTCAACTTCACCGTTGGCTGGAGTAGTACAAGATTTGGATGGTGGAGATCTTTCCATTAGAATAAGTGCAATAGTCGAAACAGTTTTACCCAATCCCTACAACAACGACAGCAAATATTCAGGTGAGGGTCCTGAAACTGATGCATTAGCCAAGCTAGTATTGTTTTGACATTGTAAAATCAACCTGATCATCTGCAAGGATCCCTCCAGAGCACTGAAGGTTAACTGTCTCCTTTTGGACCATCCAGGATAAAGCTATGCGCTGCCAAGAAATTTCGGTAAGACTGATTTCCGATGATTACATTGGCATAGCAAATGCAAGAACATGAAAATTGAAAGAAAGTACCTGGTGTCTCAATAAAGGAACAGTCAAAACTCCTTCAGGTGGGCTAGCTTCCAATTTTGGCTGAGCCAGATCCTGGCATTAAATAAAACCGAATTTCCAAAATATAGCTTCAAGATTATGCAGGTTTAGATCAAATTTTACATAGTAAGAGAAATTTATTGATTCAAACCAACTCTTAGATATAGCTTAGTAACTCGGAGTTGGAATGGAATTTAACAAAAGCTGATGTAACACTGGTTCTCAAAGAGATACTTGTCTTCTACATCCTGCTGGACGCTAGGGTTAGTTTGAAGAGGAGACTGAACGGAAAAGCTGGGAACCTCAGCAGCACCTGCTTCTCTATGTGAACCTCCAAAACGTAGATGGATCTAACAAGATCTGGTTATGAACCATTTAATATGAAGCCGCGAAACATTCCATTATTTTAAAAAAATAAAAATAAAAATCTGAGAATGCTTATATACATACCTGAAAAACACAGCCAATGACTTGAGTAAAACTAGGGCTATTTCTGCCCACAACCTTTTAACAATGTATGTTATCAAGTAGACATTCTTATCTGATCCAACAATTGATGAAACTCTTTCAACAAGGCTCTGAGGATGTTTCTCACAATGACGTGAAAATTTATGCCAATTAATGGAACAGTAGGATTGTCAATCTATTGCCCGTCTCTAAACAAACAAAATTATATATATTATCACGTGATCTGTCCTTACCACAGGGTCCTAACCAAAACGGGTCAATAAAGGAATCCTATTCCACTGTTCCATCTTATCATATATTACCAATTCATATTTTGTGTCCTGTATTTTCGTCGTTATCTTTCTTTAGGACCTTTGCAACAATGATGATTATACATCTTAAGTGGTACTCTGATTACTGTTCCTGCCACTTGTCCTGGACATTCAAACAAGTCACTGGCAGAAATTATAACACAAAATTGCTACCCTTGCCAATATCCTTTCAACTCATCATATGAGATATTTTCTGATATTCCCACTCATCAAACTCCGCAGTCTCCTTAATTTACTCTTTCCCAGCCAACGGCACATTTTCAAGAGCCTACTGGTTTGGTTTATATGGAGAGAAAAGAAAAATATTGAAGGGATAGCAAAAAGGTGAATACAGTTCCCAGAGCATAACTAAACTAAATGTCCAACAAAAACAGTATTTTAATCCATTATAAGATGTCAAAGGGACAACCAAACTAGGAATGTCAAACGGGAGGGGGTAAAACAGTTATTCCCAAGTCCATTCTTTGCTCCCTTTAGAGAAAACTCTAAAAGGTGGCCTTTCCTCATCCAAAACTTCCTTTACCACTAGTTCTGCAGTGCATTCACCATCAACCAAGTAATGAGTTCTCAGCTTCCAAAAGATCTGGTGCAATCAGAGCTAGGGACAGTTAACAAATCCACGGTCCAATTAGAAAAACTATCCCTGAAAAAATTTAATATTTTGGAGAATGGAAAGGAAGAATGAATTTTTTTATGAAATAAAGGCTTTCAGTAAAGTAAGCACTCAAATGTCTACACTAAGGAAGCAAAAAAGCCCTTTTTTCAGTAGTCTTATGGTTCACTGATAAAAATATTCGAATACTACCAAAGGTCTTCGCCCTTCAAATTGATTGTATGGAATAGACGCAGGCATTGAAATTCATGGGGGGAAAAAGTCAGAAAGCTCCCACTTAGAAAATTATGAACGATATTTGCAGAATAAAAAGGACTAGAGGCAGCACCATCTAGTTTTACCCAGTCTGTTGTAAGAATCACGTTGTCAATTTTAAACTACAAGAAAAGCTCAAACGTTTTATCAGATGTCTAGTGTAAACTGCTACGCATCCTCTTCATATATCCAGATGGATTCCAAGGTTGAACTAGAGATGCGCCTCAGTAGATGCAGAGTTGCATACCGATCTACAAGTCTCCAGAAAGGTAACTTTTCACAGTCCTAGATGAAACAATTTTTAAAGGGCTAAGGATTGGATCAGAAAGGTGCAGACAAATCACTCCTACTTCTGTCAACAAGCTCATATTTTCAATTCTCTTTGTACTAGGTTTAGAAGTAATTGACTTAACTAGTCAATACCCATCTCCCTTACCCCTCACTCAAAACAATGTTGCACTCTCTTAAAACACAGCTCATAATTTGCCTTTTTAAAATGAATACTGCTCTAGAAGACGTTGGGTTTAATTGTACATAGAAATTCAGAAAAGCCACTTAAGTTACCATGCAGCATATTATGCAGTTAAATTAAGGAAAGCAAAAAATTACGCCCAAGAGATCCACACACAAGACATTTTTCAAATGTCTACCAAACACACCCAAAGAAAATTTAGACTTCAAACGAAAGTAAACAGAACAAATATGCCAAAATTCAATGCCTAATTATTCCATAATTTTAAAAAAAAGAGTGTAAATCTTCCAGACTTAAATAAAAGTGATGATTTATATACATCAACAGAGAAATGTGTCAAATATTAAAAAGTAAAGCTAGCATGGAGAATGGGAAAGGACCTGCAGTGCAATCTGAAAAGCCAACTTTTCGTCATCTGACTGAAGCTTTGAGGAATTTGCTCGAGATTGACAAGCATAACTAGAGCCATATCGTGGTGGTCCCAGTTGAAACTTTTTTGGCACTAACAGGCTTGTTGGAAGGCCAACATTAGTAATATCATCAATGATGCATACATCAGGATCCTCGTCCAGATTTGTAATGCTTCCAGATTGATTTACAGGGAGTACTGGTCTAACACCCTCCACAGAATGACATGGCCATTGGGGGAGCATGAGTTCTTCCTTTTTTGTATTCTCCATATAATCCTTTGTTTTCTTATTTTGAATGAATGGGTAAGAGTCAGGTAGTGATCTTTTGGATGAACTAGGAAGAGGTCTGCAATGACCATTGGAGTAATTTTCACCAAGAGATAATGACCAAGAATCTTCCATGGGCAAATACTGAAGAACCTCAATATTCTTTGTCTCACCGCATGACATTTCTGACTGAGATGAATCAGAATCCACAAAATAGGAATCAAGCATAGCGCCGTATAATGTTTCCCCTGGTAGGCATAGCTCAACTCCATTATCAAGATAGTCCAGGGGTTTGTGCTCCTGGCTTTCTGCTTTATCCTTCCAATTAGTCATATGTTTTCTGTCACCTGAAGTAAATGACTGGGACAACTGATCGGGCAAAAAAGGTATGGAGGTGCTCTCAGCTGAAAGACCACCATAGCACTCGTTATTATTCAAGGAATTCCATGTCAATTCTATATCCCCATCGTTATTCTTAAGAATGTTTTCTGAAATGAAACCCCGATCATTGGATGAATATGATGCAGTCCGGCATAACTCAGCTTGTGTATTTGTGTTCAATGAATCATTTGTGCAAACACCATTGTGAGCACTGTCAAAACCATAAGGCCTGATTGACATGAAATGAGAAGAACCTGCAGTTAAAGAGTGCAAGATCTCAGTACATGTCATCACACGATACAAAAAAAAAGTCAATGCAAAGCAAAAGCCACCTCTTGCTTCGATTTGTTGCAAACAATCCGAGGACGAGATGAATGATTTATCTTTCCAGGGCTCTGCTTCAAGTTTGAGTCGAGACCTGGCTCTTCCTTGTCCCGATTTTTGCCCTTCTCTGAGTCCAAACTGAATATCATTCACACGTTCTGTAATTTGTGTACCATGAATAGACTTGTGTACAGGTATCCCAGGTGTTCCTGAAACCTGAGACCACATTTTCTGATATTGAGAGCTCCCGGATAGAGAGGGAGCAGCAGAGCATCCATCATAATTTATCAAAACATTTTCATTTCCCGAGGTTGATAAACATAAGGAATCGGGTGTATAACTTGCATTCCGAGATGTATCAATCTGATGTGGATCATAAGGATTCACAAGTTCGGACGATGTGTCATACAGATTAAAGTTGTTCTGGTTTCCCACACCCTCACATAATGACACCAACCCAGATCCTTCCTTAAAACTAGATGCATCTGAATCGTCTAATAGAGTGTCTCTTGAGCGTTCAAGTTCTTCTACTGGCTGGAGAGTCATCAACAGATCTCCTGAGACACAAAGAAAAAACATCAGAAAAGAAAATTCAGCAAGTCAGTGCATATCAATGTTTGACAACTAACTTATCCTTCAGGCCGAAATTAGGAAGAGTTTAGGAAGCTTAGATTAATTACCATCTTCAGGTGGTGACGCCGTCCGAAAATGACGATTTTCCTCAATCGGGTCGGCTAGCAAATCATCTTCATGGATTCTCTGTAAGTTCAAGTTCTGCTGTAAGAGTTTGAAAACCAAACGTTGCATCTAAGGAAATAAATCATTAAGAATAATTGCTGTAAGGAAAAAAAATCATCCAGAATAGCTTATGAGAAATACTGGTAAATAGCAACACAAAATGCCTCAATGTGCCCATCCCATGTATACCAGTGAAATAATTTCTGATAGCAGGTAGCAGTCTTCGGAAGTGGAAGAGCTCACTGAGTCTCCTATAACTTGAATCTCAATATATTCTCAAATATTTTGGTGAGTACATGGAAATAATGAAGAGGACAGCAGAAAAATAGTGAGATAAAAAATAGTCTCTATCAGATACTCCTTGTGGGACGATGTTGAATATGTTTTACTTAAGGACATTTATCGTGCTACATTTTTATTACGGTCAAATAAAAGGGCGAATGTCATCTGATGCCTTGTTTATCTTGGATCTGATTAAGAATCAATTGGTGAAGGAAAACATAATAGCTTCAATCAACTCAGGAAGAAATCAGTTCTTCTCTCTTCCATAGGGGGAACACAATGATCCATAATTTTCTGAAACTTCATTGACTTCTCAAATTACCTCCTATCCTTACCACAAAAGAAAGATGAATAATGGCTATCAATACCAGTGTCACCTGCAATGCTGAGAAAAATGAAGCGTGGAAAGGCAGTTCATCCTAGTGAAAGATGTATCTTCTTGAGGGCTGAATCTTTTTGTGAATATTTGCGACAATTCGTATAGCACCATATTCGACCTTGTCAGCCAAGATTTTAATTAATGCGGTTCGAACATCTTTGTAAATCTTTTAACAAATGAAAACGAGGGATCCTAAATGATTCATTAATCTCAATCAGAACATGTGTACAGCACTGCAGGGAGGACTCAGAATGAAGAAAATAGTTTCTACACCAATCTGGATTTTACCTCTGTTTCCTCAAATGGGTAGACAAAAAGGAGCAACACTAAATCAACAAGAAGCATAAGGGATGAAAAAATAAGGTGACACTTCACATCACCCAAAGTATTAAAATATGCACAAATTTCAGAGGTATGATTAATATTATGGAGCAATATATACTGGTCCTACAATCTGGAATTTTTAAATCCAGTATTCTTCAAGGATATCAAATGACTAAATAATTGAGCATCTGTCTCAAGTTAGTTATACATATATTATATTCCCAACACCAATTCACTGATCAGAAAGCAGATAATCAAGCTTCGTGAATAACATTTTCCTCAGATGCCCTCCAGATCACCACAAAGCCAAATCTCCAATAGTGCAACCTCAACAATGAAATCAGTTACAATTTGGAAGTTCAAAATCACCGTTCTAACAATGCTCTGAGAAGTTTATGTGCAGTCATTATCTTGGGACCAATCGTAAGTAGATAAACATGTGGATCCCTCAAATACCATGTAAAGTTGAAGTCAGGAATTTTACCCCCAACTCTAGCCTAGTGCTCCAATATGATGATGATGATATATCGCAAGGTTATCGACGTTAGGAAAGAAGCAAAACCTTATTCTAGATGGGGCAGACCAACTCAAGTCGACACGGATCCCACCACAATCAAAAATCGTCAACTGCGCAACCTTATCTGGATTTCGTTTTTTTTTGTGAAGGAAGAGAGAAGGAGAGGCGTGGGGCTTACAGTGGAATCCGGATGCCCGTCGAGCATAGCGAACAGGGAGTTCAATTCTATGGAGAGGTTGTCGTCGCCGCCGTCACCGTCCCCCATGTAGCAACTCGCAGGCGAGGGCCAGGCTTCTTCGGCTAGAGGAGACGAGGCATGGGCGCCATCACCGTTGCTGACGCCGACGCCGACGCTACTGCGGACGACTTCGGGTGTACCCTCACGCAGCATTCGCCGTATCTTAATGAATCAACAGCCTCCAGAACTAGGGCATCTCATCCCGTACCACCTCTTCCTATGGCCGGGGATCAGGCGCCTATATTCGGTGCCTGGACTCTCCCTTCGAAGTGACGACCGCGCCCCGCGCGGGAATTTTGGAGGCCCCGTCCGCGTACACGGCGGGGAATCAGGGATGCGGCGGCGGCGGCAGCAGCTGCGAGCCGCCGGCGGCTAGCAGGGGCAGGGAGAAGAAAGGGGGCCGGCGGCGAGGGAGACGATGGCAGCGCTGAGCGAGAGGATCTCCGGCCTGTGAGAGTCCGCCGACACCCGCGATCAACGAACAACCAGGCGCGCGCAGAGAGAGAGAGAGAGAGAAAGAGAGGGACGCGTTCCGTTGGTTCGTAGGGAAGGCTGATGGTAGCGTTCCACGCACGTTCCAAAGCGTGTGCAACTGACTAGACGGAATCAAGACACAGGGAGAGAGAGAGAGAGAGAGAGAGAGAGAGAGGACACGTGTTGGAGAGTGATTGAGTCAGGAGAGTTCTGGAGATCCATTAACCGTGGGGAGGCGGTGGCCAAGGTCCACGTCAGATCTCAACCCCCGGCCGCCGCTAGTCAGATTTTTCTTTTTCTTTATTTCTTTTTCTTATTTTTTCGGTTACTTCCCCCCCATACCAAGCAGTAAGTGTAAGTAGGCTGGAGAAAAAATAACAGCGCTCTCTTCTACAACAACCAGAACTCTCTCCCCCTCCCTCCTCTTCCTCCTCTTCCCTCTCGAGCACGAAAGAGGGAGGGGGGGCGGGGGGCGCTCGAAGACCGGTCGTCGCGCCCGGATAATCTTCATCCGCTCCTCCCACTTGCCGGATTTTGCCTCTCCCTCTGTTTGGTCAACGCGTAGAAATCTCCGCTCCTCGTATGTCTGGCATACGGGCCTGAAATCCATCCTAGGCCAAAGTCCCCGGCATGAATCCATGAAGCATCCCTGTGTTTTCTTACAGCAAACCCTGAATTGGGTGAGTAGAGAGAGAAAGAGAGAGAGACGGAGAGGGGGGGACCTTGCTCGAAGCAAGTAATATGAACTGGGGAGCGTTTTCTTTCTCCGGTCAGCAGCTTTTTTCCTTCCCCCGTGGTCAGCGCCGGGCCCCGTAAACCATCCTCGGGAGGAGCGGCGGAGCAGCTGCCGCGGAGAATGTGGGACCTTCAAGGGGCTTATAGGGCGCGTCTCTGGCTGGATGTGAGCGAAGCTGCCGCGGCGGGCATGGTCCAGATGATGAGTCTTCCTTTTCCTCTTTTCCGTTCTGGAGAAGGAGAGATGGGAAAGAGCGAGGTCGGCGCGGAGGAATGAGCGAAGGTCACCCCGGAGAAAGGGGAAAGGCCAGAGTTTTCCCGGCCGCATAACGTCCGCCATTTTCGCCGTCCACTGAACGCCATGTCCTTTGGCTTCTTGCCCACAGCGATCCTCATCTCCATGCTTCTCATCTTGGCCATCTTCGAGTGCTTCTATGGCCGGCCGTGGGAACTGGTGTGGAGGTCAACCCGGGCGGCGGATCCCCAATTCGGTGCTCTGCCACTTGGTGACTGGAGGGATCGCTTTCCCCCCATCACGGGTAACCACGAGCCCCTTACTTTCCCCGCTCTAAGTGCGTGTGCCGTGGATTCTTCGCGTACCCATTTCGATGCCCTCTTGAATCTCTGCCGCCGCCGCTTGTCTTCCTCTTCCTCTTCCTCTCCTCTTGGTAATTCTTCGGCTTCCCTCCGGTCGGTATAACTCCAAACGCGCTACTCCTCTCCTCTCTCTCTCTCTACTCCGACCACCCAGACTTGACTGGATGGGCTCCGCGGGCATGCGACGCCAAGAAACGAGACGATGCGCCTCTTGAGACGTGGATTAGCCTTCGTTGGATGCGCGGCCGAATGCTGGTGGATTGTCTCCATCACCCACCAACCAGTTATTCGACCAGTGTCTGCATAATCCTACCCTTCTGCTTGTTTGCAGCAGGCTGAGCTCCTTCTGTGCCGTCATGAACTGGAAGAGAGAGAGAGAGAGAGAGAGAGAGAGAGAGAGGGACATTGTCGAGAGCATGAACAAGGTTACAGAGAAGAAAACAGGACAATGGACTAGTTGATCGATCGGCATGGGCAGCTGCCGGCGATCATCAGCTGCTCTGCAAGAGCGTCGTGCTGTCTGTGATGCGTTGCCGCTCGAGGTGGTCACGGGCGGCGCCACCCGTCAAAGTTGACGGTGACCGGATGGGAGAGAGTGGCCAGCGGAGGTTGGGGGAGCTCCGCGTGCGGCGACAAAAAATACCGGGAAACGAGGCGGATGGTCGAGACGAGAGGAACAGGAAGACGAGCATCCTACTTTTACTTTTTCCTTTTGTTTCTTTTCTAGAGAAAAATGAAGCATTCCAGGGACACCAGGGGATTCTCCAGCGACTCCCCGCCCGCCGCCGCCGTCCTCCGCTCCTCCACCTCTCCTTCTCCTCCTCTCTCCGCACCCGCCGCCCCTGCTCCTGCTCCTCTCATCTTGTTGTTGGCTTCCGGCGACGGTCCGAAAGCTCGGTGCGGTGACGCCGCCCGCTCCACCCTCCGCGCCGACGAGCTCCTGCTCATCCCGCCTTCGCCGCCGGCGGCGCGAAGATCCGCCAACCGTTTCCCCGCCGGGGAAGCGGATCTCCTCTCACGCCAATCATCCTGATTCCTCCCCATTCCGGCCGCCGGAGCTCTGCCATTCCCGGCCAGCTGAAGGCGAGCCCTAGACGCGTCTCTGGCGAGCGAGGACATATCCTCTGATCTCCTGGTTCGTAGCCGCGAGGACCTGGCTCTGCCTCCGCCGGCGCCGGCGGCGAACTCTCCTGAAGGGAAGCGCCTCCGCGGGTGACAGCTTTTGCCGGGCGGAGACCATTCAGGGGGTGGCCTCTTTCCCCTCCGGGAAGTGGCCGTGTCCTCTCTCGCGTCCTCCGTCTTCTCCGTCAGTGTGGTCGAGACGGAGAAGCTCTCACTGACGCTGCACATCTCCGAGGTCTCCTCCCCGGACATGGCGTCGGCGCCGCCCTTGACGGCGGCGGGAGCCACCACGTCCTTCTCCGGCGACTTAAGCTTAAGCGCGGCTCCATCCGCTGCCGCTCTTCTGCAGGCGGCGGCCACTACGGCCACGGCGGCGGAGGGGTTGGGGGTCTCCGTCAGGACCTCCTTCACCACTGCCTCCTCCTCCGGCGGCAGCGGCGGAGCCGGCAGAGGGGCGACGGCGGTCCCGTTGCGCTCGCTCTGAACAGCGGGATCCTCCTCCTCCGACCTCGACCTCGGCTTCCTCCGGCCTGGAAGAAAAACCCTCTTACTGCTCAGACAGCCGCCCATTCTCCTCCTTCCTACGGCCAAGAGACATAGCACCTCCTCACTGAGACTCAGACCTTGGCCTGCACAGCGGAGAAGCTTGAAGAGGGCACGAACTGGTAAGATCCGGGAGTGAAATGGGGAAAGGAGGAGCTTTTAAAGCAGAGAGAGAGAGAGAGAGAGCAGTGATGACCCTCCTTCACTGGCGTTTAATGAGACGAGAACAAAAAGTGAAGGCGGTGCCGTGAGCTCCGCCGTGCCGTCGCGTGCTCTTATTGACTCTTCTCCACGGTGGAGACCGGCAGGTCGGAAAGGGAGTAGGGGAGCAGCAGCAGCAGCAGCGGCAGGGGCGGCAGGTCGGTGCCGTGTCCTCTTCCCACGCCCTGCTAGCTCCTCACGTGGAGTCAACGCCCTGCCACTTCCCCCCCTTCAGCTGAGAAGCGAGCATGGTGGCCATGCTCGGCCATTCTGCCAACCGGAGCTGCTACAGCAAGCAAACTCTGCGAGATCGAGTATCAGAAAGAGGTCCCCGTTCCTTGGGTCTGAGTCTGAGCAAAACCTTGCAAAGTTCAAAATTTGGAAGTTTATCACAAAAAGTGTTAAAATTGAATATTTAGTCAACAACTAGTGAATGCCGCGAGAAGATTATTCGGGGTCTGAGTTTAGTCGGACTAATCTAGGGGGTATAAAAAAAAGTGTTACTAACTGCTGAAGGGCGCCGGTTTCCGGTTGGTTAAGGTCCAGAAGTGTGGGGCCCAACGCAGTAGCTTTTATTTTATTCCGCCTCCTTTTACTATTGTTGGTGTTATTATTTAATTTGTTATGCTCAGAGCGGGAAGGGGCGGGTGGGGCCCAGGGATCCCTTGCCTGGAAATTTGACTGCTGCCCTCCACAATTTTTCTTCTTCGCTGGGCCGTACGTGGCGTTGAAAGCAGTGTCATTTGTGTGATTATGCGGATTTTCTGGGGTCCCGCGGGGAAGAGGACCATTTCCTTTCCTCTTGGTCCACACTCCACAGCCTTCGTTCCTGGCTTGGCTTCCTTCCCTCTCTACCCGTGTGTGTGCTCCGGCAGTAGACCAGACCCACGGCGCTGCCTCGTCTTCCCCGCATTCTTCCGGACGGGGGAGGGGGTTGGGCCCGAGGAAGCTTCGGCCTGAGGGCCGTTTGCCGGGTCCTTGGCCCGCCGGGAGGGGTCTGGGAAGGAGCAGGTGGGGGAGTTTCATGAGTGGATCCGCCTGTGTCCTCGGCGCGGGGGTATTGCATTCATGGAGACGGCGAGGCGCGGCTACAAGCTACGTATCCTTTTTTTCTCTCCCCCTTCTTCTTCTTCCGCTGCTGTAGTTTCTGCTCTGAATTTTCTTCTTCACCATAAAACGAGGAACTGGTGGAGACTGTGTCGGTGATGAATTCGACCGAAAGGGTGAATTATCATTGCGTACGAGCCTGTTTGTTTTGGGTTGGAGAACGGAAGCGTTTTTCATGCTTCCATGGCTGCGGGCTTTGCGATTTTCGTGTTTCTCCGATATCGCATCTTAGGGAGTTCGGCATTCTGTACTGGTTTTTGGGTAATTCAAGGTGTGTTGGACAGCGGCCATATGTGGTCTGGATCATACTTGGGTGCGAAACTCGTCCCCCTTCCTGCTTGCACAAGTTTCCATCCGGTCATCAAGGGCGAGAGTTTTGGTGCTGCACGTCGTCCCCATAGGATTCATGGAACGAAATTAGGTCCCCCTTCGTTCTCATTTGTTGCAGGCGAGAAGTTACCCGCATGTGGCCAGCACATTCCCGTCTATTCTCCCATAACCTTTACTTTTCACTTGGGCGAGTCCTGCAACTTGAGTCCAATTGGTTGAGGATAAGGCACTCTGGCACACCTCTTGTCGAATATGAAGACAAAATTATCTTGATTCTTCGGCTAGTCCCGGCAAGGCGAGAGCATTTTCTTTTATTTTAGTCCAATTCTATGGATATCGAGAGAACATGCATACTTGTGTGCACTAACATTCATTTTCAAAGCATAAATTATCCGTTCAACCAGTCTCAACCTGGAAAAGGGGACAGGTTTCAATATGACAGTTAGTTCTTTCCGAGGGTTCCTGGTGCCTTTATCTTCGTGTATAACGTTATTTGATGCATATCATCCAATATGTATAATCAATGAAATATTTTTCTCATAAGATGGCTTTGTTTTCGTTGGATTTTGCAAGTGAAATCTGGATTGAATTAAACCGTTTGAATGTAGGTGAGACAGCTATTTCTAATGAAGGATCATTCAGCTACTCTGATGTCTTCTCTCATCAATCTTGGTTTATATAAAGAGGATCCATCCTACGTAAATATCAACGAATGTTCTTGGAGGAAGGTTTACATTAACAAATTGAATTATAGAAACATTCTCTGATGGATACTAATATGCAGAGTAGAGGCAGAGGCGCTGATCATAACACATCCTCATCTCTAGATAAATGTTCAAGTTTTGAGTCAATTTCCCACAAAAGTCAATCATCCCTCAATGTTATTTCAGATCTATGATTTATTTTTTTTCAAAATTGACGTGGAATTGAACCACAAGCAGAGTAGACTAAATTCTAGTAAATGTAGCATCCTTGTAACTGAGGGATAGAATTATTACACCTAAACACTTGTAGAGCTCAAATATTCAGATGAAACAATCCTGATTATTTTTTTGACTTGCTTGAAAATAGGAACTGGGATAGAAATTCTGTTGTCACATCTGCTTCCTCCAAAGTAATTGACGCTACATTTTTGGCTATATAGTCATCCCTGTTGACTAGTATTAAAATATTTTGATGGACTGACATGGATTTCTGTTGTTGTATGCGTGGGGTGAGAATTATCGATTACTTGTTTTTTCATAAAGTATCCTAGAAAGAGTCTCATTTGAAGGTTCTTTGCGAATCTTTAAAGTCTGCATCTTCTTGATCAGTGTACAATTTTTTAATGCATATTGAATCCCTTGACTGATAATTCAAAGAGGAATTTGTAGCACATGAATCAGACGTCAACTGTTTGAACATTGGAAAGAAATCATGTAGATTATTCATTACTGGTGGAGTGGATCGCAAGGTGAATCTGTGGGCGATCGGCCAACCAACCTCTTTACTGGTTAGTTCAGATATCGTTTTCCCTTGTTTCATGCTCACCCTTGTGTACATGCTTTATTATTTACCCAGGCATGCGTGAATATTTTGTCCGTTTGTATTACATTATGGCTGTGAAACCTTTTAGGGGGAATGCTTTCAGACTTTCTAGGAGAAGTTTATTTGTAGCCTTAAGTTATATGTACAGAAACTGGCCCTTTACTTTGAATACTCGATTTTTCAGTCAGAGGAAGGTTTTCTGCATGTCTGTGCTCATATATGTCACAATATGGGGATTTCACTATCCAACACATTCCAGAATAAATTTCGATGCATGTGCCTACAAGTCAAGGAGAAAAAAAAAAAACTTTTCAGGTTAAAGAAGGGGCTGTGCCATCGTTCCGTGTTATTTTGTCAATGTTATATCTGAGAAGTGGCAAAAGACTGCAGGATCATCCTCATGCGCTCTTTCCAGGACACGAAAGAAAAGGCCTTGACTGTAATAAGGAAACTGGTGTAAAGTCCACACCACAATCTAGAATATGGACAATTCATGTTGACATTCTATGGGAACAACCGAAATTATTACTTTTTCATTTGGTATCCATCCTGTTTTGTCTGGTCGTACCCTTAAACTTAGTTCTTATAACTCTTTTGGACCATTGTTCAGTTTCCTAACACTTGTATGGAATCTTTTGCGCTGTACTTGTTATTTATGATATTTGATTTTAATTCATTTTGCATTCTATGGTTTTTTTTCTTCAGAGCCTCTCAGGTCATACAAGTTCAATAGAGTCTGTAACATTTGACTCGGCAGAGGTATTGGTCCTTGCAGGAGCTTACAGTGGCACCATAAAGCTGTGGGACCTAGAAGAGGGTAAAAGTGAGTGTCTCTGTGCCAAGTTTACCGAAATTTCCCAACTGAGGGTAAAAACCGAATCATATTCTTTTGAGTTAGCTATCCTTGGACCTTGCAGAACTGGAAATTCATGATTAGAGTTGAAACCATACTCCTCCCAAAATTGGATACTCCCAATCAGTGGCTGACTTTCCGATGGTGCTAAAATTTAAAGTTGTCTCCTCAGATAGCTGGTTGTTAGGTGTTGGGATCTGATTGCAAGTTTGAATTTGAATATCATGCATTGACATCTATTGACTATCTTTATGAGATTTGAAAGGGATATGCCGTAAGTGATGCATGGTATCCTTCCTGAAAGACAGAGAAAACTTCTTTCTTTTGTTGTGAACTCTACTGGTGGACATCAATTACCAACAATGTTCATTTAAATAAATTGGAGATCAGATCCTGTGAATTAGCTTCTTCTACTTTTTAGACTGCTATCATTTATGCTCTAATGCAAGGCCAGTTCTTGATTAGTTATAGACGAGTTCTGATTTATTTATTTTTTTCCCTCCTGAATATAGTTGTTCGTACTCTTACTGGGCACAGAGCAAGTTGTGCCTCTGTCGAGTTCCATCCATTTGGTGAATTTTTTGCATCTGGTTCTGTGGATGCTGATCTTAAGATATGGGATATCAGACGAAAGGGATGCATACACACATACAAGGGTCACTCGAGAGCAATTAAAAACATTAAGTTCACTCCAGATGGCCGCTGGGTTGTTTCCGGGGGAGAAGATAATGTTGTAAAGGTGATAATGAAGCTTAGGTTACGCAAACTTTTTTTCCAACTTATTCATTTAATTGATGAAAAATTGAAGTAATTTACCGTTGAACTTTTTCTCAGTTGTGGGATCTGACTGCTGGAAAGCTCTTACACGAATTTAAAGCCCATACTGGGGCTATTCAGAGTATTAATTTTCATCCCCATGAATTTCTTCTTGCCACAGGTATTGTTCTTGTTATTTGACAACGCATTTTTTTATGATTTTTTTTCATTACCTGTTGTGTCAATCAAATAATAATCCGACAGTTAAGGTCCAGAAAAAAAATGAAAACTTGTTCATTCTTATTTTTATTCCTATAAAGGAAACAGGTTAAACCTCTTTGTTGGGTAAGTCAGATCAGGCTGATTTGCCTCCTATTGACTTGGGGCAATAACGATAATGGTCAGTGAATGATGTAATAATCATTGTCTTTGCCCATGGTTATTTATTTTTTTGGGGGGGTGGGTTGGGAGGGGCATCATTTTTTATTGAAGAGAATCCGGATCATAATTATCAGCCAGTTTTAAGCTAGTTGTGAGAAAATAAATGCCGTTTAAAATTTTTGCCTTTAGAAGTTTTTCTCCACCATTGCAAGTCTCCTTGGATGGCAGTTACGGTGGCATGGCAATAATGGTCATCATTCCTAGATCCATCTTTGGTTAAACTGTTGTTTGGTGTATTCTCATTCTTCATTCTGTGACAGGTGAACAGTCATCAGTAGAGTTTGATTTGCTTAATGTGTTTATTTCTGTCAAGCGATTTTCTTCTTTTAATTGAACTTGTAAAATGAAATAAGATTTTTCATAAGTCTCTCCTCTTTTCTCATTTAAGTGTATGTTTCTTGCTTTCATTATCGTGGTTGATCATTTGGCTCTGCACTTGCTATTCAAGTTGTCACTTTTCATTTTTCTAACAGTCAATTATGATTATTTTCAGGCTCAGCTGATCGAACTGTAAAATTCTGGGACTTGGAAACATTCGAACTTATTGGATCTGCTGGACCTGAGGTATGTTTACTCGCTCAGATTCTTTTGTTCAACAATGTGAAATATTTCCCTGTGAGATGCATGTGTTGTTCTCCATTTTCCCACTCAGATGCGTTTGATAACTCAGTAATGAAATACAGTTGAATATCACTTTAGCCGTTCTAAAAATGTCTGAGTTCAAGTTTTAAAGATGTAATGGTTTCATTTAGTTCCTCACGATGGATGTTTTCATGTTGCTGCATTGCTGTCCAATACATTCATCATCAAACTGGAATAAATTCTTCTCTTAGACGAGGGTTATAACAGTGCATGCCTCGTTGAAAACGTTTTTCATAAGACCACTGTACTGATGTGAGATGTTCTTTTGTTAACAGTTAGAATTACTTCGTAGTAGTGTAGTTTGATTAGGTTGGTCTGGTTCACGAGTCAACTGTGCCCGTCTATCTGGAATATGTTTATCTCGGTACAAGCTCAACCTGCTCAGATCTATCTAAAGCCACACCTGAATCAACTTTGTTGGGCAGGAATCTGCTCACTTCAGCTTATTTTAGATTGGGTTTTGTGTTATTTGGTCAAAGCCTATCTATCTCCAAGAAATCCTTAATTTAATATAACTAAAACAATCTACTAAACCTTAATTTAATATCACCAATGTAAAAATAGCTTGACTCAATTTTGCCACGTTGGTACCATTGCTTTTGGAATTTTGTCAGAGTATTTTTTTTAGAAATTCACCCAAACTATCTTATGTAGAAGGTTTTGTTGGATTTTCCTTGCTATCTCTATTGTGGTCTGATACTTCAGTGGACCTACCCTCCATTGTGGCTATGTTGAAATTCAGTTTGAAGTAACAGCTCGTTCTGTATTTGTTCTATCTTTTGCTAACAAAAGCATACCCCACCTTGATTTATCCATGACTGATCATGGAAGAACTGTGTTATGAAGTTGTTTGGTCCATTGAGGAAAGGAAAATCAAGTGCTTTCACCTGACGTTCTATATAAAATTGTTCAAAATATTCACCTTTTTCTGATGGCTAGTATTAGCTATTTTGAGTTCTTAATGATATTATTTATGCTTGATTACCAAGATGACTGGGGTGCGTTCTACGATCTTTCACCCTGATGGAAAGGCCTTATTTTGCGGTTTGGATGAGACTTTGAAGGTAGAACGTTTCACCCGTTTTTGTTTTCACCTGGCATCTGTTGGCGGTTTACAAATTTCCTTTTTTGGTCACCGTAGGTTTTCTCATGGGAACCCTTAAGATGTCATGATGCTGTCGACATGAGGTGGTCCATTTTGGGTGACCTCAGTATTTATGAGGGAAAACTTTTGGGTTGCTCCTATCATCAGAGTTCTGTTGGTGTGTGGGTTGCGGATATTTCGGTGTGTATCTTTTTGCACAATATTTTGATCTTTATATTTCTCCCTTGTACTCGTGAAATGACACATGATTACTGATCAGCTTATTTCGCCATATACCATTGGCGTGGTGCCAAGGGCAAGCGGTGTGACTGAGCCTCTGTACAACTGTGATGAAAGTCATGTATTTCGTCACGATGGCCATTTCAAACCTAAAACAACGTTGGAAGAGAAAGTAGAGGATTTTCAAGAGGAAATCAAAGAGACAATAAAAAGTGTTTATGTGGCATGTAAGTGATATATTTTTACATTTACATTCTGATCATTTACATGAACTCACACAAAGTAGTATTTGTATTATATATCCATGGCATGCTTACATTACATCTCAAGCTTGATATCATCTTGATTGTTTGAAGATTTGTACTTGTTTAGGTAACCAATTTCTACAAATTGATTTTTTTTCATCTTTGATGTTTTATGTCAAAAGCAAGTGACAATGATGAAAGTGCTTCACTAAGCACAGGATCCGTTGAAACTTCGAGTATAAACCTGAGGAATTCAACAGCATCATCGGGTAAAAAATATGTTAGAAGTGCTGGTTGCGACAGTTCGTCACTAAAATTTGATGCCAAAGCTGTTTCAAAAGTGTCTCCCCCAAAGTCAAGTTTAATAAGTGAGATCAAAGCTGGAGAAAGCTTTTCAGGAACTCCAAAGAGGACAAGTTCAGGTTCTAAGTTAAGGGGAGGTACTCAACGCTCAATTGGACCTGGTGTAACGAATTCGTCAAATACAAAGGTCTCTCTGGATTCACATCGGGGAACTAAGGCCCCAATGATGAATACTCGTGTAACTATGCCCGTTGTGATCCCCAGGGAAAGTCCAAACCTACCTAATACAGCTATTGCTAGAAAAGACGTTAGTAACGAGGTTGATGTTTTAGGCAATATGTCATCCAAGAGTAATCTCATGCGGAGATCCTCATATGACAATATTGGCACTTTGATCCAGAAAAAAGGAAATGGATCTGGATTAATGACTGCTGCCACTAATGGTTCAGTTGCGATAGCAGATTCAAATTTCCATTCTGTACGTGCGGAAAATGAGGGAGTTGCAGATGTTGACGAGAAGGAATGCTTTGGCACCCGAATTGCTGCAGAGAAATTCGGAAGGATCTTGTCCCCGGAGGAAAGTTTCCATTCACTCGATGATGAAGGTTAGTCCCTTGTTTTCTTCATGTTTTTCGAATTTTTAATATTTAAGGTGGGGACTTTTTGTATTTTCGTCACAGGACATAGTATGCTGATGGTGCTTTTAATTATTCTGATTATAGTTGAGAAGTTTGTTAAATGATTAACTGGGAAATTTTCATGTGCCCAGGAAAAGTTGTGTTGGAAAGACCCACCATTCAAAAACTATGCATTAAGGGCCTTACCTTTTAGTTTCAACATGCATTTGACGTTCTTTCTGCAAGCCAGCAGCCCAACGACTCTACACCTTTTTAGCACATAGGAAATCTAGGGTAGAGTTGTTCACACGCACATGATTCGTTAGGGTTTTCTTGCAAAAGCTGTGATGGTTTTTTTTTTTTCCATTTATGAGAGTCTATTTTTGTATTGAATGTGGAATGCTGCAGGATGAAGCCCAAATAGGATTTCCTCATTGTACTTCTACTGTTATATATTTTAGCAAAGTCGTCTCGTAATTAAAATTAATTTGTAACATTGAAGCGTCTGAGTTGTACATAGATACACGTGGGTACTTGCCCGTATATGGTCTTCACTGATTAATAAAGTAGCTACGTTGGTGGGCTGTTGGCTGTATTGCCTGTTCAGTCGCACCGGTGTAGCATCTATCTACATGGAAAACTACATGTCATCATTTGTGTGAGGAAGCCCCCATTATACTTGTTCTGTTAACGTGCATGATTGAGAGTCGTGGATAGGGGTGGTGTGTGGGGTGTTTACTCGTATGAGCAGTTTGGCTAGTATCTCTGCTGATGTACGAAAATCAGTTAGGCATATTTGTGTTCCTAATATGGAGCCATTGTCTGTTTTGGCTAAGCCTTGTGGGGTACTACAATCAACTAATTGGGAGACCTCATATATACATATATATATGTATGTATGTATGTATAGGACGATAACATACCTCAATTTAGAACGAAGGTTTGTCTAAATCTTGGCGAGTTTAGGGACTACACATGAGATTGAACGATATTTAAAGGATTTCTTTTCGTGGAGTTGTTACTTTGTACATGTTTCATTCTGTAAGGTCTTCTGCCTCATATGTGCTATGGACTTGCAATTCCCCTCTGGCAATGTACACAGTTTTTCATGTCCCACCGATTCAAGGGGGCTTTTGATTTGAAAAGATTTTTATTGCATTGCACTGTCTTATAAACTCAGATGCAAATCTGAAATTAGGGTTCTCTTTATACTTATTGTGCATTAAATCATCTTTTGCCTGCGGGAATATAATGCTTTCTGTCGGCCTTCTCTCAATTTTTGTGGAATTTTGGTAAATGTACAAATAACTTCATGTTAATTATTTTTTATAGGTAGTGAGTCTGTCTGTTCCTCTACTGAAAAAGCCCCAGCCAAAAATATCGGAGGAGGTGGGTATCCATATATTTCCCTTTTCCACTACTGGAATAGGCTGTCTATCTTTTCGTTTCTCAAGTTTCGTGGAGCTTTTGGTATAAACGCCAATAATTTCATGTGAATTGTTTTTTATAGGCAGTGAGTCTCTCTGTTCCTCTACTGAAAAAGCCCCAGTCAAAAATGCCGGGGGAGGTGGGTCTCCAGATACTTCCCCTTTCACTTTTTTATACGTTCTTGGGAAAGTGGTTGATAATAATAAATTTTGGAGAAAAAATTGGCTGATGTTGTATTTCATTCTCCAGTTGCAGTTCGACATGGAAGGACACGGTCTCTAGTGGAGAGTTGGGAGAAATTTAGAGAAAGCTCTACCTCTGTTAATAAGTTTTCCTCAACCCTGCCATCTGAAAGTAATGGCATGGCATCTAGCATGGTATGCAGCTTCTGTCACCGCATTTATTTTCTATGAATTGATTGAAAAGGATGCAAACGGAGTATGTTAACCGCGTTTTGACTTCTCCAAGCCAGCTGATTAAATTGGTTGGGCCTTTATTCTCTTGTCACTCTACTGTTTTCACAGAGCAGTCATAGGTGTCCTTTGGTGTTTGGCTCTTTCTGCAACACTGTATCAGTGAGTGGCGAAAGATTGCGTTAATACTCATCATCCACATCTTGTGGGTTTGCCATATGTCGGGACATGCAGTTGTGTTAATGGGGTACTTAAAAAAAATTATAATTTTTTTTATTTTCTCTTGTGGCCCATTTTATTGAGAAGCCCATTAATCAGAACATCTGTCAAAGTCTTTGTGGAGAGATCATATGATTTCTGCCAGCTGTTTTGGCAGGGGAATATAGTTTCTGTTGTGTGAAGTTTTAAGTAATGATTACGTTCGTGCCCTCGATCTTAATTTGGGGATGGTTTCATTTAGAATGTTAGAACTGCATCCTGTTTTCTGGGGTCCGAAGTAGGACATGAATGACCAAGTGAGAAAGGCTAGCTATTAAATTTCAGCCTGCTGTCTGCCCAATACTGACGTCCCAAATCTTGTATCGAAGGCAACGAATTGACTCGACTGTCTGCCCTATTCAAACTGGTTGTCTAATTCGAAAACTGGCAGAAGGATTACGTGTTTTGTTAACCGTGTTTACCGGTCAATCAAATGCATTGCCTTATTAGCCTGGGGCCTGGAAATATGTGCTTTTGGACAGTTTCCAAAGGATTTAACCGCAACGAGATGCCATCAATGTAGCATCATCATCATCATCATATTTTCCAATCCTCCTACCTGACTGAATTTCGGAGGAAGTAGTAGAGCTGGGTCCTAGTTGATAGCATACCAATGCTTGCCCAAGAGAAGGCAGAGGTTGTCTGGTTAGGATGCCTTGAACTCCGGACATTGGAGACTCTTGCTCTTCAGATCTCTTTGGTCTCCTGTCATACAGCTAGCTGGGTTGGCATTACTGCCTGCCTAATAAGAGGCCTTGGGATCTTTTCCAAACGATGCTGACTGCATTCATAGGAGACAGAATCGACCCAATGTTTGGATTCTCATTGAAATCCGGGGATACAAACTGGTTTGCTCTCCCACAAGAACAAGAAGAGGAAAGAAAAAAGTGACTGATATCAGTGTAGAGAGGAGGGCCCTCTTTGGATGATGGTGGCATTGTGTCATGATATGATCCAAGGCAGTCGCAAATCTCTGATTATTACTTCTATTTCCTATTCATCTGAAAGTTGGCTGCATCTTAAAAAATGCTTCGTAAAGGTTGGCTGCATATTTCAATTTTTTTTGGATACTATTCCTATTGCTCCCGTTCTACTTATCTCGATTCTGGCACGCATTTGCCACAATTTTGGTGTATTGGTATTTTGGCATAAAATAGGTTGGCTTTAAGTTTAATGTAAATGATACTAACCATATTCTGAACATCTATCTCTTGGGGTTCCATAATTTTTCACGATCCAGAGCAACACCGCTCAGATGACAGAAAGGGACTTGAGATCCGATGATGACGGCTGCTCTAATACTCTTCTTCAGACCCACGATGCCTTGATAAACATTTTGAAGTCTCGGCTAACAAAGTTACAGGTGAGTCGATCTACTCCTGGTTTGTTCTAGGCATATTTATGCATTTTTTTTGTGTTGGCAGTGTCCCCATCTCCGGGCCTTCTCTCTCTGACTTCGCCTAGAACATGCGCTTGCAAGCAGAAAGCAAACACCAAAAAAAAAAAAAGTAAAATTAGGAATTGCAGGTCACCTCATACTTTCAGTTCTTATTCTTTATGACATTGCTCCCTGTCGTAAATCTGATGAGATTGCTTTAGATTAGAAGTGGAGTACTTGTTGCCGGAGTGATTTTCTATCTTTGATACCACAGTGACCGTAGTCCAGATTTCTTGGGTAAACTGCATCTGGCACGAGAAAAAGCCCTCCAGGAAACATTTAATGCCGAAACTTTCTCTCATGGAGATTGGGACTTGTCCTCGTCGTAAGAGCAGATGGCTGTGATTGATGTATGAATCAAAAAAGAAAAAAGAAGAAAAATCACACCATTCCCTTACAGGCTTCTCTCTCTCTCTCTCTCTCTCGATTTATTCATGATTTATTTATCGAGGTCTAGGCACCCCTATTTATCATACTTGGATGGCCTTTCTGAGCCTGTTTCGTAATATTATGCAAAGATTATGGAACAGTTCCTGATCCGATCATTGCAGATGGTGCGGCACTTGTGGACAGAGAGCGGCGTGAAGGGTGCAATTGCAGCCATTGTGAAGCTACCCGACCATTCTGTGCGTGTTCATCTCGGAGTGCCCGCAGTCGATTTGCTTTTCAGCTTTGCAGCCACCATCCATTGGCTGTCCTTTCTCGCTTAGAATAGGAAGAGAGAGAAAGGGGGAGAGAGAGAGAGAGAGGAAAGGCTTTTCAGTAATTTTTGAAGTCTGTTGCTCATGGTGTTGTGCAGGTTCAAGTAGATGTGATCAGCACTCTTACGGAGAAGATCGAGCTCTTCACCCTGGATCTTTTCTCTCTACTGTTGCCGCTTCTCGCTGGTTTACTCAGCAGCAAGACTGAAAGGTAATGGCTCTCCGAACCCAGATTAAGCCGTGCGTTGAGTCTCTCTCTCTCTCTCTCTCTCTCTCTCTCTCTCACTCACTCACTCACTCACTCTCTCATCTGACTCCCATAGCTTAGACGGCATCATTTGTCAGAGAGTCTCCCGCATCTCATTCCACTAAAGGAAACTGTTCTTTTCTCCCTTGGATCGAACATCTTCAAGTGGCATGGATGGATATTTACGTCACTTGCGGTTGACTTTCATGGATTCTGTCTGGTTCGCAGGCACATCGAGATCGCTCTGGAAATGCTGTTGAAACTCGTGAGAGTCTTCGGGACGGTAGTGCGGTCGACGGGGTCCTCATCCCTACCCGTGGGGGTTGACCTGCAGGCAGAGCAGAGGTACCTCCGAAATTTCTCAGACCTTCACCGTAGATCGAAGTTACCCAAACGCTGACCCCGCTAAAATTTTCGATTTCTGGGCGCTGGCCGCAGGCGGGATCGTTGCCGGCTGTGCTTGACCCAGTTGGAAACCGTCAAGCAAGATCTCCCTTCTCTGATCAAGTGAGTTCCCTCCCACCCCCCGTTGACTTGTTTGAAAACGTGTCCGAGATGGCTTCCACTTGGTCCTCCCTGTGATTGATTGATTATGGTGTTTCGGCGCAGGAAGGGTGGGTCAATCGCGAGGCGTTCGGTGGAGCTGAATCTCGCCCTCCAGGACTGATCCTCCTTCCCACAAGGAAGAGAAACCTTAGAACGCGCGCAGGCGTTCGATTCATGGGATGGATGCTCTGTAAGTAACGCCGGGGCGATGTACATATTGCGCGCGCCTGTGGAGTGGAATGGAATGGAATGGAAAGGAAAGGAATGGTGTTCTTCGCGAGGGGGCAGGCGGAGAATCTCAGAAAGTTGACTGTTCCGAGGCCCTAATTTTGTGATCGATGAGGGCCTGAGCTGTATAATCTCTTCGCACGTCAGTCGGGATACTCCTCTCTCTCTATCTCTCTCTCTCGTTCTCTGTGGATCTCTATCTATCGAAATAAATTGTGAACGACGTGCCGTGTGAGCCAGGAATGCTGCCACAGAAAGAACATATCGCGTCTAAGTTTACATATTGCTCGAGCTTTGATCCTCAGAGCCTTGTCCCAATTTGACTCTCTCTCGCTCTCTCTCTCTCTCTCTCTCTCCCCCTTATAGAAGAGTGTGGTTTCTCCTTGCGAGGGTGTATACAGATTTCTGCTGCAAGCGATACCCCGTCACAGTGATCTAACGTGAGGGGGTACAGGGGGGAGAGAGAAAGAGAGTTAGAGGTAGGGGGAACATGGAATTCAGAAGTCAAACAGGGGATAGGATAGATAAATCTCGTGATCAACCAGTGAAAGTTCGTCAACTCGACGCCACACCTTTTCTGAGGAATATTGACTTTTCCCGGTCTCAGGCGGGCGGGGGGATGTCTTGCTTGTTATCTCCGAACACCCGGTTAAGCACCATCGCCAGCCTCACGCTGCCCTGCCCAATCCGCCTCGCCACCACCGGCATCCTCGTCCTGAAGTAATCCTCTGCATACCGATCAACAAGCCCCTCCTCAGTCAGTCCCGTTGACCCAGCCAAACATCTCCTCCCCCCCCACCTCCCCTCCCCCAGCGGCGACGATGATTGACTTACCTCCCAGAGCTTCTCCTCCGACGGCCCCTCCGTATCCCCACTTGCATGCCAAGCTTATGCTCTCCGACGCGTACCTGTACATCACAGACCGTCTAAAGCTGGAGAGAGCGAGCGAGAGAGAGAGATGTGGGGGGTGGCTAACTTTTTGGGGCAGGAGAAGAGGTCGTCGCAGTCGCCCCAGGAGGAGAGGTCCTCCGACCAGATGCCCTGCAAGGGGAGCCCCGGAAAAATGCAAAATCAGACCTTGTTGAGCTCCATAGCCTCCTCACCAAGGGTGGGGGTGGGTGCTTACAGTGGTGAAGTTCTTCTGGATATCCGCTTGGAAAGCGTCCATGTCTTTCCCGTACAGGTCCGCCAGGGCAGTGAGGATTATGTCCCGGTCCCAGACCTGCCCACCATCAACCCACAGCAAGAAGATCGTAGAAGATTCAGGATTAAAAGAAGATCTATACTACACTCATCAATGGAAGATGATGCTCAGCTGCAGAGACCCACATGGTGCAGGTTGGACTTGCGGTTGAACCAGCGCAGCTGAATGGTGTTCCCTCCCTCGTCACCCGTGAACCCGACATGCATGGGCTGCGGAGAAGAAGACAGCCGGTCAGAACCACGCGCAGAGAGCGAGCGAGAGAGAGAGACAAAGAGAGAGATTGCGTGCAGTCTCACTGTGTACCTGGTGGATGTCGCCCATGAAGTGAGATAAGAAGAGCAGGGCTTCTGTGAGATTATCTGCAGGGAGAAGCCCGAGGGGGTCAGAAATTCAGGCGGAGCCCAGAGGAGATGGCGGAGATGAGGATAAATTACAGCGTCGGTCGGCGGTCCCGTGGTTGTAGTGCAGCAGCTGAGAGGTGAAGTTGTAGATGGCGCCGGCGACACACCTGTCCGGCTCTCCCTTCTCGTCCCGGCAGTCCCCTGTGGAGACGATTGAATTCAGAGAGAGAGAGAGAGAGAGAGAGAGAGAGAGAGAGGTGGCCCTGGGGGGGACTCACTGGAGTAGTCGAAGTTGCAGGCCTCGTCGGGGGTGTCGATGAAGTGGAGAGAGCTCGTCCACCTGTACCTGTACCAGTGGCGGACCTGGTCCGGCCAGACGCAGAGGGCCGACAGGTCCCCGCTGGCGTAATCCGGCAGCAGATTTCTGACGGCATCGGCTGCCTCCGGCTCAAGCAACGCCTGCCTAGACATGAATTCTCTGGTGTGAGCTCCTGCTCTCTCTTGCTCTGCTCCGAATTTGAGTCGACTTCCCTTACCTGAGCGATGCGGCACGTAAGCACGTGCCCCTCCTTGCTCCAAGCGCGACCTCCAGGCGCCGACGCAGCGAGTATCAGGAAGAAGACGAGGAGCGCCGGCGGCGGAGAGACCATCTTCTACTTCTTCTTCTTCTGCTGCTACTGCTGCTGTTTCTTCTCTCCTCTCTCGGGGATTCTGGGGGGAAGGATGATATAGGGTAGGAGCTCAGTATACGCAAATACTCGAGCTTTCCCTTGAGTGCAAGCATCCGGTTTCCCACCGCCGGCGAACTTCGAGCTTTCCGGCGGACGACCCGGTGAAGCAGCTCCCCTTCGTTCGCCAGCAGAAGGACCGCCGTCGGTGAGGTCGTCGTTGCGGCGGAGGTGGATGGCGTGACGACAACACGTACACGCCTTCTGTTATCCATCTTCTCCTCAGGGGGCGGAGCCATTGAAAGCTTGAAGTCCTCCGCACGTCTGCCTGCCAGCGAGCTCCGCCGACCTCCCCGGATGACGGTGGCTGACATTCCCAATGAAAACGCCAAAGTTTAGGTTCCAGCGCCAATGGATTGTACCTTGAGAGTTGACCAGGTGGGTTCTCCCCTGCCTCCTCTGTTCACATCCTTCTGAAATTCTGTCGCGAGCAAATCGTCGAACCGTAGACGTAGAAATCTTCAGGTTAACGAGTCAACTCGCTGACTCGCTCCTCTTGTCCGTAACGAACGTGGCAGCTTGTGGGAGGACCACGTAGAGATCCACGATTCGGCTGTTATCTCCTTCCACGCCGCGGCGATTCAGTTCCTGCTGCTTCCTCCTCCCTCTCCGACTACTCTCCGATCTCATCAACTGGGAGTGGCAGGGGAAGCCGAAGGTCAGAGATACCCTGCTTCCTGCGATGAAGGCTGTGGTAATCACGAGCCCCGGAGGACCGGAGGTGCTGCAACTCCGGGAGGTTGAGGACGCCGCCGTCGGGGACGGTGAGATCCTGATTAGGGTTACGGCGACGGCCCTCAACCGTGCCGATACGCTGCAGAGGAAGGGATCCTACCCGGTGCCCGCCGGAGCTAGTCCGTACCCGGGTCTCGAGTGCTCCGGCGTTGTTGAGGCCGTTGGGAAGGGCGTTAAGCGATGGACGATCGGTGATCAGGTAAGCGGGTCAGGAATCTCAGAGGATGTTCTCGTGCTCGGCGCGGTCTCGATTAATGGAGGAGAACGTGAGAGATGGGTGGCATGTTTATTGGTTCCTGGTTCCGCAGGTGTGTGCCTTGCTCGCCGGAGGAGGATACGCGGAGAAGGTGGCGGTGCCGGCGGGGCAGGTCCTCCCCTTGCCCTCTGGAGTCTCCCTGACGGAGGCAGCCGGACTTCCAGAAGTGGCGTGCACAGTCTGGTCGACGGTGTTCATGACCAGTCGCCTTTCGCCGGGGGAGTCCTTCCTGGTCCTGGACGATTTGCCTCGATCATCTGCTTCTTACCCCGAATTAAATTGGGGAAAACATCTCCGCTACATCCTCGTTCTCATTCCTGTCGGGAATCTCTGAAGGTTCACGGCGGTTCCAGCGGGATCGGGACATTTGCGATACAGATTGCGAAGCACATCGGCGCGAAGGTGTTCGTCACCGCAGGTGCTCCGCCGCTGGGAAGAAATTCTTCGTTTGGAGTAGAAATTTTCTGCTGCTGATATGTCAAACATTTTCTTTCTATCGCGTCCCGTGTGAGATCTTTGTCTGCCTTCTTACTTTCTTGCTCGCTCACCAGGGAGCGCGGAGAAGCTGGCCTTCTGCAAGGATCTCGGCGCCGACGTCTGCATCAACTACAAGACGGAGGACTTCGTGGCGCGGGTGAAGGAGGAGACCGGCGGCAAAGGTCCTTCCTCCATCTATCGGCCGTCGCACTCTGGTTGCCACCGTCGGCGGCGATCTGGATTCCTGAACTGTTTGTTCTTCCCCGTTCCTCTCCGTAGGCGTCGATGTGATCCTGGACAACGTCGGCGGCCCCTACTTCCAGAGGAACCTCGAGAGCCTGGGCGTGGACGGGAGGCTATTCATCATCGGCTTCCAAGGAGGAAACACCACACAGGCCAACCTCGGGCCCCTGCTCGCCAGGCGTCTCACCGTCCAAGGTGAGTACCCCGCTTGCAGATCGAGAACTGCTACGATCTGGATCTCTGCGGCGGCGGCGGCGGCCCCAACGGATTCCCTCTCTGTGCAGCGGCGGGGCTGCGCGGGAGAGCGATCGAGGACAAGGCGAGGATCGTGGCGGAGGTGGAGAAGCAGGTCTGGCCGGCGGTGGAGGCGGGGAGGGTGAGGCCGGTGATCCACTGCTCTTTCCCCCTCGCGCAGGCGGCGGAGGCCCACCGACTGATGGAGAGCAGCGCCCACACTGGCAAGATACTTCTTCTTCCCTCCTGATCGGTCATGGCGGCAGATCGTCGTTGGAGGAAGAAGCTCCTTCCCTGCTCCTCCTGGAACAGAGGAGCTGGTCGAGTGAGTTAGTGCATAATTAAGATGGAATTGCTGGAACAAGAGCTGGAAGAACTTGGATAAAATTAACAGCAATATACAGCAACTCTGCTGCCCAGTCATCAAGATAATCCTCAGGAAATTTCAGCTATCAACCAATAGTTAGGAGTCACTATTCAATCCTTGGAAGAGTTGCACTAATAGTCCACTTCACCATGGCAATGTCATATCACAGATGCTCAGCCTCCAGAAGAATCTCACCATCATCCACATCTACATAACCAGGGTGAAAGGGGTGATCAGATGAACCCCAACAACGTTCATGATCAGGTTGTAGCTGCCAATTTATCATGAACATCAAGTGTCAAAGCTCTTTACTGTCTCAAGACTTGATGCCCTCCACTATTACTGAAGTGAGACCCATTGAGCTCTAGGGTTAGACAAGAGATAAAGAAAAGGAAAAATATTTTAAATTCATTTCTGAAATAGAAATGTTTGGGTTGGATTCATCTTGGCGGATCCACTTGCACTAAATTTGACTTGTAGCCTCTAACATTTCCCCTCAAAATGATGATAGGATATCATCCAATCTTAACTTGGATATAAGTCGAAGGAAAGTTGCCCCATTCGACCCTTTAGTCAATACGATGTGCATATATAACTTGATCGTGAGTTAAAACATATGATGTGCATATAATTCTACTTTCCAATTTCTCCTTAATTAAGTGTCAATCTATTTTCACATGTTTTATTTAAACATATTGTACTGAATTATGAACTATGTTGATAGCTGACTTATTGTCACAATATAGCTTGATAGGTTCATATCATTTGATCCTCAAATCCTCTAAGATTCTTTTCACATATAATACTTCATAGATTCCTTGTGTCATTGCATGAAATTCTAACTTTATATTAGATCTTGCCACACCATGTTGTGTCTTATTTTACCAAATAATGAGATTAACACTTTAGAAGAAATAATAGCCTAAAGTTGATGGCCAATGGTCAGTCAATATAAACCTGATTTATAAATTGAACGCAATTATTCATGCCAACATAAATTCATAATCTTTATAAACCAGCAAAGTCTAAATTTTGAGCTTGGTAGGTTATTTCATATTTTTTTAGTATATTATTTTATTTTATTTCATATTTATCATAACTTTTTTTTTCTAGGAGACTAGCTTAACTCTTAGCCATCAAAATAAGTTGATTTAGGTACTTTTACTTCTAAAAAAGAAGAACTGATTTTTTTTCTAAATAAGATGTTTCAAATAGATTAAAGATAAAACTCAAAGATTATGTTAGATTATTTGCACGTAATAAAGCCATGATTGCCAACCGATTTCATATTCCAATTGGGGAGTAATTATTTGATGAATTATATGGTGCAATCATTTTTTTCTAAAATAGACTTATGGTAAAGTTTTCTTCATTCAAGAAATTATGTGCAGAAATCGTGTTTTTTTATGACATCTTAATCTATTAAATAACACTTATTGCAAGTCTTGAAGATCTGTAGTTTTAATCAACTACACATCAACCCAAATAAAACATCTTCAAGTAGGTGAAGATTTCTTATTTGGGTCACTAGGTTATCAATGATGAAGTAATAATAGACTTAGATAAGGTGAAAATTGTGAACGAACTTCACATATTTCTTGGGTTAACTAGATATTATTGCCATTTCATTGGAATGTTGTGTTTAATTGGAATGTTCTTGATTTTAACTAGTCATTTGAGCTCGAAGTGAATGTCTTAGCCAAAGGGAAAATAGAAGACCAATCTCATTCCAAAAAGAAGCATTATGCCTTAGTTAGGCTTTGAGTTCTAAGAGAAATTATGACATAAAGTTGATGGTAATTATTCAAATCCGTAATCTTTATAGACTAGCAAAGACTAAATATATTTTGAACTAGAGTTTCTTCTAAATTATTAGAAAATGATTGTCTAAAATTTTGAGCTTTGAATTTAAAAATTAAATTTAACAACATTCTAACAACCTTTTTGAGCTCGACATTATTTGACTCAAAGGTTGTGTGCTTAATAAACCATTGAATTCCAGCTGATTTCATATTCCAATTGTGGAGGAATTATTTTGATAAAGTATATGGTACAGTCATTTTTCTAAATTAGACTTAGGATCCAACTAGCTCAAAATTAGTTAAAGAAATGATGATGTGCACAAGATTGTGTTTTGATTTGTGTTAGTATTTTTTGATGGCATATTCATCTGTAATGTAAATCAAATTACCCATGAATAACACTTTAGTCTTCAAGATGTTGAGTAGGTGAAGATTGATTATTTGGGTCACCATGTTTTCAATGATAAACACAAATAAGGTGAAAGTCATGTTATAATAGGCTTTTATGATAACCCTTAAGGAACTTCACAAATTTCTTAAGTTAATGAGATATTATTGTCACTTTTATCAAGAGACATGGTTCTATAGCTTGACATTAATTTAACTCTAACAATGTGTTGTGTTTAACTAGAATCCAACAGCTTTTTAGCTCTTCTTTATTTTAATTATTCATTTGAGCTCAAAATGGATGCCTTATGCAAGGGGGTGGAAGACCAATCTCATTCTTTGAAGAAGTTGATGTCAATTATTCTCACCAATATTAATTAGAAGCATTATCTTCTCAATTATCATGATTTTTTGTCTAAATTTTTAAGCTTTGTTTAAAATTTTAAGAATAGAGGTGAGGATGCATTATCTTGAATACTCTCCCCATTAGAGCTTCAGCACATGAGATTTGTATGGTAAATTGTGCACATGAGAATCACTAGATATAGAGCAAATTGTGCGAGAGAATTAGGCTAATCTTCACATGTCAAACATTTTGACCAAATTAGATAATCACCTTGTAAAGAAACCTTTGTATAGCCTACAACAAGGGCCTATTACTCCATTTCATAATTATTTTTCTTATTTTATAGGAATTTCATGACAAAGTTGTGGGAATACATTAAGGTTTCTTTCGCACCTAGGAACAAATGGAGCAAAATATAATGTGGGTCTGAATGAAAACTCATATGGAAGGATACATTGTGGCCTGCCCAATTTGTCAGAAAAATAAGTTTAAATACATTATTCTATCATTTGGGAAGATACAATAATAACTTTTGCTGAGGGCTTGCTTAAATCAGAGGAATTCAGCTCAATTTTAATTGTCATAGCTCGTGTCAACAAATATGCTCATTTTTTCAGTATAAAGCATTCATTTATTACGCAAGAAGTGCCCATTTTTTCATTTGAGACATGGTCAGATTACGTGACATTCAGGTGTTGATAATTACGAATAGAGATCAAATTTTTATGAGCTCTTTTTGTACATAATTATTTTGGGTCTTAGGTCACCTTCGTTAACTGCAGCATTTGGGGCTTATTTAAGATGTTTTTTTTACAATTGCCCAGAATAGTGATTCATCTCGCTCAAACAACCACCCTATGTGAAACTATGACTTCAAGTGAATTTGGGTAAAATGGCTTACAGATTATTGGCCATTCTTTCCACGTTCCCAACTCAATCAGGCGATTAGACCTGTCTCTCCCATTCAGGCTTCGTGGTTCTCATTTCAATGGTTCAGTTATCCGGAGTCAACAACAACTTAGTAATCTGCTAAATAACTTGTCAGAATTTCTCTAAGTTTCCCCTTGAGGGCAAGGTGAAAGCTGTAGAGGAAAGTCTTGATGGGCTCCTCGCATTACTGGGTCCACCGAGAAAGAAAAGGAGCTAAATAAGAGCTATTCATTGAGGTTCGCATCGAGGAGACGATAAGCGCAGAGTACGACGCGCTGATGTGCCGCGCCTTCGATTTCCTCCTTGAACAGGGTTACATCAGCTTCGGCGTATTGCCGGCGGCGCGGTCGCGAAGCTCGGTGGAGGAGCACCTGAACTGATCGATGGTCGTCGCTGGAGCGGGGCTGGTGAGGCTGGCGACGGCAGGATAGCTGCTGAGCGTCGCATTCAAGGTGCTCGTCTAGGAGGGGAGGGGAAGGCCAGGGGAGCGAGTCTACACGCAGATTATGGCCGGCCCTGGAGCGCCGCCGTCACCGGGATCCACGCCAACCCGCTCGGAGTCCTGGCAAGGCAGCTGGGCGTGCCGCTGCACAACATCAGGTCGGAGAACTGCCCGCTGTGCGCCCCCGAAGGCGCCGCCGTCGACCAGAAGCTGGACGCGGCGGACTCCGTCTCCAACAAGCTCCTGGAGGCCTCGTCGGGGGTGTCGATTCGTACGTCTGCTTGCCAGCGAGCTCCGCCGACTTCCCCAGACGACGGTGGTTGACTTTCACAGTGAGAAAAATCACGTCAGAAATTTAGCTTCCGGCGCCAATGGATTGTACCTTGAGCGTTGACCAGGTGGGTTCTCCCCTGCCTCCTCTGTTCACATCCTTGTGAAATTCTCTCGCCAGCAAATCGTCGAACAGTAGACGTTGAAATCCTCAGCTTAATGAGTCAACACTCTGACTCGGTTCTCTTCTCCTTAATCCGAACGTGGCAGCTTGTGGGAGGCCGCGATTCGGGTGTTGTCTCCTTCCACGCTGCGGCGATAAGCTCCTCCTACTTCCTCCTCCCGCTCCGCCTACTCTCAGATCTCTTCAACCGGGGGTCGCGGGGGAAGCCGAAGGTTGGAGATAGACTGAGATATCCTGCTTCCTGCGATGAAGGCTGTGGTAATCACAACCTCCGGCGGGCCGGAGGTGTTGCAGCTCCGGGAGGTTGAGGACGTCGCCGCCTGGGACGGTGAGATCCTGATTAGGGTTACGGCGACGGCCCTCAACCGTACCGATACGCTGCAGAGGAAGGGGGCCTACCAGCTGCCCCCCGGCGCTAGTCCGTACCTGGGCCTCGAGTGCTCCGGCGTTGTTGAGGCCGTTGGGAAGGGCGTTAAGCGATGGACGATCGGTGATCAGGTAAGCGGGTCAGGAATCTCAGAGGATGTTCTCGTGCTCGGCGCGGTCTCGATTAATGGAGGAGAACGTGAGAGATGGGTGGCATGTTTATTGGTTCCTGGTTCCGCAGGTGTGTGCCTTGCTCGCCGGAGGAGGATACGCGGAGAAGGTGGCGGTGCCGGCGGGGCAGGTCCTCCCCTTGCCCTCTGGAGTCTCCCTGACGGAGGCAGCCGGACTTCCAGAAGTGGCGTGCACAGTCTGGTCGACGGTGTTCATGACCAGTCGCCTTTCGCCGGGGGAGTCCTTCCTGGTCCTGGACGATTTGCCTCGATCATCTGCTTCTTACCCCGAATTAAATTGGGGAAAACATCTCCGCTACATCCTCGTTCTCATTCCTGTCGGGAATCTCTGAAGGTTCACGGCGGTTCCAGCGGGATCGGGACATTTGCGATACAGATTGCGAAGCACATCGGCGCGAAGGTGTTCGTCACCGCAGGTGCTCCGCCGCTGGGAAGAAATTCTTCGTTTGGAGTAGAAATTTTCTGCTGCTGATATGTCAAACATTTTCTTTCTATCGCGTCCCGTGTGAGATCTTTGTCTGCCTTCTTACTTTCTTGCTTGCTCACCAGGGAGCGCGGAGAAGCTGGCCTTCTGCAAGGATCTCGGCGCCGACGTCTGCATCAACTACAAGACGGAGGACTTCGTGGCGCGGGTGAAGGAGGAGACCGGCGGCAAAGGTCCTTCCTCCATCTATCGGCCGTCGCACTCTGGTTGCCACCGTCGGCGGCGATCTGGATTCCTGAACTGTTTGTTCTTCCCCGTTCCTCTCCGTAGGCGTCGATGTGATCCTGGACAACGTCGGCGGCCCCTACTTCCAGAGGAACCTCGAGAGCCTGGGCGTGGACGGGAGGCTATTCATCATCGGCTTCCAAGGAGGAAACACCACACAGGCCAACCTCGGGCCCCTGCTCGCCAGGCGTCTCACCGTCCAAGGTGAGTACCCCGCTTGCAGATCGAGAACTGCTACGATCTGGATCTCTGCGGCGGCGGCGGCGGCCCCAACGGATTCCCTCTCTGTGCAGCGGCGGGGCTGCGCGGGAGAGCGATCGAGGACAAGGCGAGGATCGTGGCGGAGGTGGAGAAGCAGGTCTGGCCGGCGGTGGAGGCGGGGAGGGTGAGGCCGGTGATCCACTGCTCTTTCCCCCTCGCGCAGGCGGCGGAGGCCCACCGACTGATGGAGAGCAGCGCCCACACTGGCAAGATACTTCTTCTTCCCTCCTGATCGGTCATGGCGGCAGCTCGTTGGAGGAGGAAGAAGCCCCTCCTGCTCCTGCTCCTCCTGGTCCTTCTGGAACAGAAGAGCTGGTTGAGTTAGTACATAATTAGGGAGGGTTTTATGGAAAACGTCCAATTATTGACTCTATATTTATCGATAATTACCGTCTTAATCACGCGATCCAGCGGGATTAGTTAACACGGTCACCTCCCCGGCCCCTTTTCATGTTCGAAGAAGGTCTGGTCGCTCGTGTGCCTATTTAAGATTCTTCGCGGTTAAGCTTACTCTCTCTCTCTCTCTCTCTATCTCGCTCTCTCGGTCTCTGTCTCTATCTGGGACCTGCGCGCATTTCTCGGCGAAAACCCTAGAAAAGCTTCTTCGTCCTCCTCCCATGTCGCCGGAGAAGATCGGCGAGGCGCCGCGGCGGTCGGTCCGCGCCGCCGCCGCCGCCAGGAAGGTCCGGAGCTATGACGAGGCGGCGCTGGACGACCTGCTCCAGGAGCACATCGGGCCGGCGAATCTCCGGCGGCGGCGCAACCGGACGCTGGAGGAGAGGGAGAGGGAGACGGAGACGGAGGCGATGATCGCGCTCTCCCTGGGGTTCCCCATCGACGCCCTCACCGAGGAGGAGCTGCGCGTCGGTGTGCTCCCCTCCGGCGCCAACCAGAACGACTACATCGTCCTCCGCAACCACATCCTCGCCCGGTGGCGGGAGGACGTTCGCTCGTCCCTCACCAAGCCGCGCATCAGGGAGACGGTGAGCGCAGAGTACGACGCACTGATGTGCCGCGCCTTCGATTTCCTCCTCGAACAGGGATATATCAACTTCGGCGTTTTGCCGGCGGCGCGGTCGCGAAGCTCGGCGGAGGAGCACCCGAACCGATCGGTGGTCGTCGTCGGAGCGGGGCTGGCAGGGCTGGCGGCGGCTGGGCAGCTGCTGAGCTTTGGATTCAAGGTGCTCGTCCTGGAAGGGAGGGGCAGGCCGGGGGGGAGAGTCTACACGCAGAAGATGGCCGGTCCCGGCGGCGCCGCCGTCGCCGTCGACCTCGGGGGGAGCGTCATCACTGGCATCCACGCTAACCCGCTCGGAGTCCTGGCGAGGCAGCTGGGCGTGCCGCTGCACAACATCAGGTGGGAGAATTGCCCGCTGTACGGCCCCGACGGCGCCGCCGTCGACCAGAAGCTGGACGCGGCGGTAGACTCCGTCTTCAACAAGCTCCTGGAGAAGGCCTCCCAGCTGAGGGAGAGGATCGGGGAGTCCGCCGGCGACATCTCCCTGGGATCCGCCATGGAGACTCTGCGGAGGCTGTACGGCGTCGCGAAGAGCCACGAGGAGAGGGAGCTCCTCGACTGGCACCTCGCCAACCTCGAGTACGCCAACGCGGGGTGCCTATCGGACCTCTCGCTGGCGTACTGGGACCAGGACGACCCCTACGAGATGGGCGGCGACCACTGCTTCCTTGCTGGAGGGAACTGGAGGCTGATCCACGCAATGGCCGCCGACGTCCCCATCTTGTACGGGAAGACGGTGACGAGCATCAGGCACGGGGACTCCGGCGTGGAGGTCGTCGCCGGAGACCAGCGCTTTCTGGCGGACATGGCGCTCTGCACGGTCCCGCTGGGCGTACTGAAGAGCGGCGCCCTGAGCTTCGACCCTCCACTGCCGCCTCGGAAGCTGGAGGCCATCGCCAGGCTGGGCTTCGGTCTGCTGAACAAGATCGCCATGGTGTTTCCCTACGCCTTCTGGGGAGAGGACACGGACACCTTCGGCTGCTTGAACCAGGAGAGTCGCCGGCGCGGGGAGTTCTTCCTCTTCTACTGTTATCACACCGTCGCCGGAGGCCCCGTCATCATCGCCCTGGTCGCCGGAGAGGCCGCCGTCGGCTTTGAGAAAGCTGATCCTGTTACCTCCCTCCACCGCGTTCTCGGCGTCCTTCGAGGTAGTAAAACCCGTCTGCTAGCTCCAGCCCTTGGTCCTCTTCCTCTGCTCCGCTGACCCTTGTGCCATGTCTTTCCTCTGCAGGCATCTGCAGCCGGAAGGGCATCCATGTGCCGGACCCGATTCAGACGGCCTGCACGAGATGGCGGAGCGATCCCCTCTGCCGTGGCTCCTACTCCCACATCAGGGTCGGCTCCTCCGGCAGGGACTACGACGTTCTCGCAGAGAACGTCGGAGGGCGGCTGTTCTTCGCCGGCGAGGCCACCAGCCGGCAGTACCCGGCCACCATGCACGGCGCTTTTCTGAGCGGGCTGCGGGAGGCCGCCTCCATCCTCCGCGTCTCGGGGAGCAGAGCCGCGGCGCAGATGGAGGTGAAGAAGTGCCTGCATAGGAGCTCGAAGCTCTGCCATGGCGTCCTCGCGGATCTGTTCCGGAAACCCGACCTCTCCTCGGGGAACTTCTCCTTCGTCTTTGATCCCTCGCAGGCGGACGACCCCAGGGCCGTGGGGCTGCTGAGGATCACCATCCCGCTGGCCATCGCCGGAGCCCTAACCCCCTCATCAGCCCTGCATCTGTACACATTCGTCTCCAGAGAGCAGGCGGAGGAGCTGCAACTGGTGAGCGGAGAAGATGCCGCGAGACTCTCCCTGCTGTGCAAGGATTTCAGACTGAAGCTGATGGGCCGGAGCAGCCTGTGCGACCTGGGAAGCTCCCTGATCACCGCCATCGACCACGCTCGCCGAGGACGGCGGCGCAGGCTCCGACCTGCCGACGCCGCAGCTCAGACTTCCGCCTCAGAAACAGACTCCTGATCCAGCCCCCGGAGCAGGCATCACCTCTGCAACTCGGCTGATCACCCGCGGCGGTCAGGGTTCTTGATTCTTTTGTAAATTTTCCTCATTCCGATTACGGACAGATAGATGACCACCAAGAACCAGGCCACCCCGTCCCTCCCTCCCTCGAGATCGATCGACATGCGCAGATCGATTGACTTCTGCTGCACTTGAGATTATCGTACAGATGTAATCAAACACATGCATCTATCATCAATGGAAGCCACCCATATGATCCACAAGAATCCAAGTCTTTAATGGAATTCAATGGCCGAACAAGAACATGAAACTCCGGTCGACGACGGTCTGAGGTCGAAGAATCAAGATGGGAAGACCGCCAACAAGCACGAAAAGAATGGATTAACCTTGGATCGGTTTGTGGGGGTGGGCTCAGGCGTTGCTCATGAAGTCAACGCAGGTCTGGCAGGCGCAGTCGGGGAACCGGCAGAGGTCGCACCCAAAGCAGACGCAGGCGGTGCAGCCCTTGCACCGCGGCGACCGGGCGCACCCCCGGTAGTTCTTCCGGCTGGCCCGCTCCTCATCTTCCTCGCAGGTGAGCCTGCAAAATCGTCGACACAATTTCACAGAGAGAGAGAGAATAAATAAATAAATCAATCAATCAATCAATCAATAATCGCTAGCACTGCCCTTAAATGATGCCCACGATGTTGACTAAAATCAAGTATATCTCCCACATGCCATAAATGGAAGGTCAGATGACCCATAATGGGAGGATCACTGCCACCCCCCCCCCTCTCCAACCATTGGGCTGCTCCCTCATCTTCCTATGGTTTACAGAGGCACATTTCATATGGTTTACAGAGATATTATGCTGCTGCATGGGGGTCCAAGAGCTGGAGACCCCCCCCCCCCCCACCCGTCAGAGTGGGAGGCTGATCCTCATCTCCTCCATTGAACCCATCTGAAGGGCATGCTTACTATAATCAGGAAGAACAACAGCACTTGAAGGAATGCTAAGATCACTTACTGTAAGAGGAAATTAGGCAAAAACAGCAAGTATGGAAGCTAATTTGCTTGGTGTTTGAGAGGAAATGAGGCATCTTTACCCGTGGAAAGGCATATCAGAGCAGGTCCAACTCAGGTTGGCGGAGGCGTCATGGTAGATGCGGCACTCCTCTCTGGTCCTGAGCCGAAATCGGCGTTCTTTGCTGCATCTGGCACAGCGGATGAACTCGTCGCGGTGGGCCGCCCGCCCGCCGTGCCCTTTGTGGGAGCCGTTGGCTGGCTTCAACAGCTGATCGTGGTACTTGAGAAGGGCGGTCTTGGAAAGAGAGATCTTCTCCCCCTTGACGATGACCCAGACGTTGCTCTTCCACTTTCTGGCGGTCTCCCTGCCCGAATGCTTCTCGAATGCGGCCGGGCTCATCTTATCTGCTCACAATTTCGGAAACCCATCACCCAGCAGGCGTTAAAAATTGCTGGGTTGACTTCAGAAAGTCGGAATTAGTCACTCAGCTGGTAGAGTTCTTCCAAATGAAAAAGAGACTAGCATGGGGTTAGACCAGTTTAACCTAGTCCGGGAGGTCGATAAGACAGTAGGCAACTTGGTCCATGTTGGGTCAACCGAGAGAGAATTGTTGTGGGCAAGAAGGGGAGAGTTGACTCTGAAGACAATGCTGGAAAGAGATGTCCCGGAAAGCTCAGAAAGAGCATCAACCCCAAACCAGAGATTGATTTCGTCTACAGGAGCCTTCCTTCCGTAGACAAGAGAGGAAGGAGAGACGGTTCGGGCCTTCATAAACCAGAGAAGAGACGGAATTCTGGCATCTTGGGTTGACTCCCAAGCTCAAGATATCGGCGTCCGGCACAAGGCAAGTATCCTGAGTTGACTCGCAGGACTGCGGGGTTGCAGACCATGGAAACGGAAGAAATCTACCCATCATCTAGCGCGCAGGCTGATCTGATCGCGGGTCGATGGGGTGCCCAAGCTGCTCGCGTTGCATGGATGCGTGGAACCCTCGAGTGCAGGAGTGTGCATGCCGAGAAGAAGAAAGGCGCAACAGAGAGGAGGGGCGGATCTGAAGCTGAAACTTACCTTCATCGCAGCCGGGTGTGCACTCGCAGGTGATCTCCAGCTCCCCCGACGGGAAGACCTTGAGCCGGCCCACGGCGTCGCCGTAACGGCGGCTCGTGCAGCCGCACGTCACCTCGATGTAGTCTCTGCACTGCTTCAGGCCGCTTATCTCGCTCAACTCCTCCTCGGAGAACATCGCCGCGCCGCTGTCCCTGTCTGCCGCTCCCTTGGCCGCCGCCATCTCTAGCTATGCGAGGCCCAGATTCCCTCAGAGCGGCCCCAGAGACCCATCAAACGGATCGCCCCTCTTTTGCGGCGGGAGAAGTGGGAAGAAGAGGACCCAGGAGCGGCTACCAGAAGCCAGGCGGCGGAGAATGCTCCATCCCAGGAGATGCCCGCGGAATAGGGAAACCCTTCGAGAGAGATGATCGCGAAGAATATTGAGAAAAATATTTGGGGGGTTTCGGAGGCTGCTCACGCAGCGACCTCGGTTGGAGGGGGGAAAGGAAGAAGCCCTCGCGGGTCAGAGCACCCGAGGGGAGAGAGGGCCGCGTGTCAACGCCGGGAAGGGCTTCCCCGTAAAGCGCCGCCTCCCCGCGGAGCTCTCCCGCCCGTCGAGGAGCCCGGAGGCGGCGGCGCTCTGTAGCCGATAAATCCGGAGGGGAAACCTGGGGGGGAAGGAGAAAAGGGGTGGAGCAGGGAGAGAGAGGAGAGAAAGGTCTCGTTCTAGCCTCTGGTCAGAGACAAGATTGAGTGGACATTGGCGATGGGCTCGTGCATGACATTACACGTAGACGCCCGGCAGCGAATGGAGCTAGAGAGAGAGAGATTGCAGGTCGGATTCAGGGCAGCGATTGCCGATGTTACAGTCTAGAGAGAGGAACGCAGAAGTGGAGCCTTTTCTCGGATAACGCTGCTCTTTGGAGATTAACCCATCTTCCGAGCTGACGGGCGGACAGTCGAGGGAAGAAGGCGACGCCTTGGCTCCTTTGAATTGATCTTCTTCTTCTTTCCGAGGAATACCATTGGACGGTGCAAAAGTTACAGTCTAGAGAGGGAAACGCAAAAGTGGAGCCTTTTCTCGGATAACGCCGCTGTTTGGAGATGACCCATCTTCTGACCGGATGGGCGGCGGACAGTCGAGGGAAGAAGGCGACACCTTGACCCATCTTCTTTCCGATGAATACCATTGGACGGTGCTCACTCTCTAATGAAGAAAGCAGCAAATTAATTGCAGTCGGCAATTGCCCCCCCCCCCCGCCCCTCTCTCTCTCTCTCTCTAAACTCTGGCCTTCTGCGGAGTTCTTACTAGTGCCATTTTGGAGAATTTACTCCTCAAGGCTGCTCAATAGCCGTCTAGTATTCCCGCCAAAAAGAAGCCCTAAACCCCATTATCGACTTCCATTCCTCGCGTTGGTTTATCCCCAAACGCCATGCAGGCCCTGTCGTGCGCCGCCGGGGCTCATCCCGCGCTGCCGCGCCGTCTCTGGGCCTGCGGGGCGCCGCCCCCTGGGGCCACCCCCAGCTTCTCCCTCCCGAGGCGCCTTGTCTCCGCACGCTTCACCAAGTTGCAGGCTCTCTCCTGCGCTCCGCCTGCTCAACTCGCTCGCCCATTCGTGCCGGAGGTGAGCGCCGCTACCAGAGAGCTCCCTTCTCTTTCATCAAGGAGAAATCCCCCGAGCTTCTGCCCCTGTTTTTGGCTGCCCTGCTCGAATCCGCTCCCAATTGGGTTCTCCGTCAGGTGGAGGCGGCGGCGGATTCTCTGCATTCGGAGTTCAGGGCAGTCGACAACCTGGTGGCGCACAACACCACTCGCGTCCTCAGGGCCTTCCAGAACGCCCGAGTAGGGTCTCACGTAAGCCAGCAACCCTGCCGAAGTCCTCTGATCTTCTTTACTTCGCCGAATTCTCCTCCAGAGATCCATATTTCGGTGGGATTGAAGCCTTTTGACTAGATGCTGCAACTGATCTGCTGCGTTCTTCCGGGTCAGCATTTTGGCGGCTCCACTGGGTACGGCCACGATGAGGGGGCGGGCCGCGAAGCTTTGGACAAAGTCTTCGCCGAGATTGTCGGCGCCGAGTCGGCCATTGTTCGATCGCAGGTCCTCCGATCGATCTCCATTTCGTATCATTTCCACGCCGATCGAAAGCAGCGGTGACTGATCGATCTCCCGGGCGTTTGAATCGCAGTTTTTCTCCGGCACCCACGCCATCACCTGCGCGCTATTCGCCTTCCTCCGACCTGGAGATGAAGTGAGTCAGTTTTTTCTCCACAAATTTATGCAGCCAGCAGAGAAAATCATATGCATCTCCTCACGAGTGATTCGTTCATCATCATTTCGTGATTTCTGGGTTCTGCTGAATCTCGCACCAGCTCTTGGCAGTCGCTGGAGCTCCCTACGACACGCTGGAAGAGGTGATTGGAATCAGAAATCCCTTCGGCAATGGATCCTTGAGAGACTTTGGAGTGGAATACCGACAAGTCCATGTGAGCCATCCGCTCTCAAAGAACTTTGCTTTTCTTTTAGGCTGTAGACTTTTATCATCATCAGTAATCAGCTGCTTCTCAGCTCGCGGAAGATGGTAGCCTGGATTGGGATGCTCTCTCGGGTTCACTGAGACCCCAGACGAAGTGTGCCCTCATACAGAGATCGTGCGGATATTCATGGCGCCGGAGCTTGAGTGTGGCAGAAATAGAGAGGGCTATCAGAATGATAAAGGCAATGTCCATGGCATCTACTCTTATACGGTTTATCTTATGTTAAGTATGTGGATGGGATGCTATGAGTTGGGTAATCTCCACTATTCATGGCAAAACTTCATCTTTGTTCTTGAAGAAAAGATGAATGAGAATAGAAATGGAGCCCATTTAATTAATGAAAAAGGCCTTCTTATGGGTTTTTTGTTGAACTTGCGTCAGCAGATGCAGAATCCAGACTGCTTGGTCATGGTTGATAATTGCTACGGGGAATTTGTGGAAACAGTGGAGCCTCCTTCGGTGGTATGCAAGATGAACCGAATGCAATTTCCTCCTCTGAGAGGCGCAAAATGACGGTGGGCGATTGGTTTTTCTCATCACAGGGAGCAGATTTAATTGCAGGGAGCTTGATAAAGAATCCAGGAGGAACAATCGCTCCTTGTGGTGGGTATGTCGCCGGGAGGAAGAGATGGGTTGAGGCCGCTGCTGCCCGCCTCTCAGCCCCTGGGCTGGGTATCGACTGTGGATCAACGCCCGGCGGGGTGATGAGGGCATTCTTCCAGGGGCTGTTCCTTGCGCCTCAAATGGTTGGAGAAGCGGTCAAGGTGGTCTTCTCGCCCATCTCAGAAGCTCTATAATTGCAGGTGCCTCCTCCATTCTTGGCTGACTGTTGTTCTCAATTTCTCCTCTCAGGGAAGCCTTCTAATTGCGGAAGTGATGTCATCCAGAGGATTCAAGGTCCAACCAGCTCCACGCGTTCCCCGCCATGACACGGTGCAGGTGAAACCCAACTTGCACGCATATCTTTGTTGATTTCATCTGCCTACCAAAGGAAATGTGGAAAATATTAAAGGAGGAGGTACCCAGTAATGTAGAAATCAGTTGAATTGTTGTATGTTGGAGCTGCATTTCATTTCAGGCAGTGCAACTTGGGGATCGGGAGCGTCTCCTAGCCTTCTGTGAAGCTGTGCAGAGGAGCGGCCCAGTTGGTTCCTTCATCAAACCCGTTGCTGGATCGACTGCTGGATATGCATCAGAGGTTTGGGGCAGAAGCCATGTTTGAATCATTCACATGCTATATATATGGTTATGTAACTGCTGTAGAAATAAAAGTAGTTGAAAATCATATTTGCATGGGTGTGGGTTTGGTTTAGATCTCGCTTTCTGAAACGAAAGTTCCTTAAAATGTACCTTGACAAAATAAAATAATTTTTCTTCTTATCTGATGAGCTACATTGAGATGTGGTCTGCTTCATCCCTTCGGCTAGCCAGCAGAAGTTGAGTTTCTAGAATCACCATTTATGATTCTGTGGGTAGATATTGGTTTTCTAAAATTCATAATTTGTTTCCAGCATTCTCTAAGCGCCTGATCGTGTAAATTTTCAGCATAGAATGATTGAATTCCATAGTTTTTCTAACCTTTTGTTCTTGATATCATTTTTAAGCCCTTTTTCATACGGATAACGTAAGTCATTTTTAATACATAATGATTTTATTCGAAACAATGAAGATCGAGCTGAAAAACAGTATAGAGCCACGGTGTTCTTACAACATCATGCTTCTTTCTTTAGTCTTCTGTAATAGTGTCCCACGGTGTTTAAGATACTCAAAATAAGGCATCAACAAAACCATGGAGAACATGCCACCAATCCCTAGGCCCAAGATATCAGGTTCATTATTGAATCGTCAATGAAATCTTCCCTGAAACCAGTAAAGTCGGCATGAGAATCATATTTCACTGGAAGGTGGACTTGTAAATTGATGTGAAGCAGATTTTGATGGCTTTTAGATGGATCACACGGTTGTTTTATCACTGAAACAGGTCATATTTGCCCATGGAACCTTCATTGATGGGAGCACAAGTGAACTGTCATGCGATGGACCGCTGAGGGATCCATTCGCAGTCTTTTGTCAGGTATCTCCCAGTTTCATATCTGTTCATTGAAACAACTTACATGAAATATTCTCGATATTCTAATGTTAGCATGGAAATGGACTGTCGTATAATGCTGAAGAGCTGGCAAGAGTATTTTGTGAGCGAGAAATAACTTGCTGTCTTTTTCGGTTCTTTTACTCTTTTCCATGCAGGGTGGCACCCATTGGACTCAGTGGGCGCTTGTTCTAGGAGAGGTTTTAAACTCTATTTAAAGTTAGGGTTCATCAAGATTGAGCACAACAGATCAAGAACGTGGATCATTTGCCATTCGGAGATGCCAGATTTGTCATCCTTTCTTAATGATCTATCAGGAATCCAGCCTCGGCTCTTCTTTGTCAATTAAGTTGACTTAGATGAGGAAGGTGTGTTGAAGGGTCCTGATAATGCCATACAATCCCTTGATTCCACGTTTAGATTGTTTTGTTTACACATGCTCTCTACAGTGAATAATTGAAAGGGTTCATTGCAAAGATGAATGGTATTTTCCTTCATCTGAGCTGACTTCAGAAGTCAACCGCCATCTTATATAACTTGCATGCAATTGATACTTAGCGTTCTCCTCAATCAATGCATGTATGTTCTCGTGGCAGGTCAGAGCTTCAGGCTTGTTCCAGTACAGAAAATGGATGAAGGCCATTCTTTTTTCTGCCAGGAGAGCAAATGAAGCTGAAAAAATCAGACATATTTCCTCTCAAGCCAAAAAAGGCTCACTAAGATTCAGACATGTTCATATCCCTTCATAAGCTTCTGATTATCTTGCTTGTCAATTCTACTCACTCTATGATAATTAATTTCATCTCCCCATTATTCAGGTTTCAGAAGAGGTAACCTGAGTTCTTTTTTTTTTTTTGTGTCTCCTAGAAGTTTGTCTGAAATGTGCATTTTTCCTTGATAATCAGCCTTCTTTGATAGTCTGGATGCCTGAGATGATTCTCCTAAAAATGTGCATTTTCTGCATTATTAACGAATGTGGGGACGAAAGTACATCTGTGATTGCTTTTAACTGATAAAACTCATGACAAAAAAAACAATACAATTTTTTTTAGATGAGCTGTGAAGAAAATATTAAATTACGCAGCAAGATGTTGACAAATAACAACGGTTACTACTTTAAGTGTTATGAATGAGCGATTCATACCAAATGCATCAAAAGATATTTACATTAAACTCTCAGATTAGAAAAGAGATTAATTTTTAACAAGCCTGTGTGGCTGAATTTTTATTTTCTCAAAATCCATATTCCGAAATTAAATATTGTAATATTTAATCCATGTTCGAGCATGTATCGAATTGCTTCACAACTTCTGTCCGAGGAAACAAATGGGATCATTCCATCTGATTATGCACTGATACCGAAAATCACAATATCACATCACTTAGCAGATATATTTGAAAGACAAAGATTAGCCTTCAGCTTAGTTGGCAATGGTGCATCTCACCTTGCTTAAAGATCTCGGGCAGGATAGGCATATGCCAGACATGAATACCCCCTGAAGCCACCGGCAGAGCACCTGGCAAAGAGACCCAATCTTGAGTGAGGAAAATACCACAACTTTGGCCTACAGACTGATTTGCCATTTATGAACTCTAATCAGAGCTCTCCCAGCAGCCAGTTGCAACGCTAACAACCGAATCTGACTTCAATGGAGATCATCTGAGATATTTTTGCAGAGGGTGATGACGTCCCAAGGGATAGTGAGGAAGAACCAGGATTACCCAAGAACAAAGTTGATGCCAGACTATGGGCCGCCATAAGACTCACGAACTGCAATGGCTGGCACGTTATTGAGCAGCACTATACCAAGTTACTCAATTAGATGTCAGATCCATATGGGATGGGGGGAAGAGGTTCTCATTTAAGCGCCCAACTGTCACTGTTTTGTAATAATAGGGCAAATTTTCTCTTGGAACTAAGTGCATGAAGAAGACGAGAAATGGGGCAAATACATTCATGGAATAGATAAAGATTCTGAGAACGAGACTCGTTTGATAATGAAATGCGTCATATAGATGAAATTTTCCCAGAAGGCAGCCTTCTCTCAATTTTGCCCACTCTTTGTGGGGGCCAAATTACGTGAGTTACTCTGCCCTTAACTAATCCCAAGGGAACCTGCAAGAAAACGCAAGGAAAGGATCTGGTTTAACGAAAAAAGTTTCAATTGTTTCCAAGCAATAACAGAAAAAAGGTGAAAAAATTAAACTTTTTTTAAACATCAGGCGCTCATTGACAAAATTTAACACGTTATTCTCATCCCCACTCATCAACAACACAAGATAGCTTTAACAATGGATCCTTCAGAGAATCATCTACAGCTATGGACCCTTCGTGAGGTGCGTGTGAGCTATCTCATACAACACTATAATCATATGCTTTGTTTTCTTTATCCTCATCCAATGATTCGTTGTCTCCACACTTTTCACGAGGAATGAAAAATGATTTCCCTATGGAAAGCTTTGGATGGATAATTGGCAAAAATGATGAAAAATATAGTAAAAACGAATTAGAAAGAAAACTGTTTCAAAGCAAAGGCGCCTGAAATTTTGAATGAGGAAAGCAAGACTATTAGCTAGTAGAAGATGACGTCACATTCAGAAGGGAAAGAAATAAAATAAATCGGCAGATGTAGGCTTTCGCTGCTGAAGATCCATAAATTATTCCCATTCAGAAGGGCGGAAAAGAAAAACCGATATTTCCATGATTTAATAGCGGAGGGCAAAATCTAAGAATTTCGGTGTAAAAAAACTTTATCACTGTAAAACTGGAATCTTGCTGTCCCACGAAGCAATAGGAACAACTCTTTAAGAGATAAAAACCCACAACATATCCGTGGGGAATAGTATACTTTTGACCACTTCTTCCATGAAGTTTAGCGCATCAATCGAGGATACACGACAGATGTTCTATCTCCAAGCTTATAGATTGAGCCATAAGAACATCACTCGCCTTTAGAATGCTCACCAAGCCTGAAAAATCAAATTCTGGCCCCCAATTTTATGTCTCAAACATTGTGTTCTTATGCCTACATTGTCTAATACTTTGATCTTATGACCAAAGTCCACGGCCTTGTAACTTGGAGAATGCACTACATTTACTGCCATGTCTCAACAAAATTTTACAACGCTTCCCCGAGTTCAACCCATTCGAAGCAAGGAAAACATTCCAAAAAATAGCATGATGACCTGATGCTACATCGATGAAGAAAATCTAAGCGCGTGGCTAATGTACATTGCCCTTCACACATTAATTACCAACGAAGCTTACGCAATATTCTTTAATTTATAGTAAAGGACACACTCAGTGTCTAATCTCGCAGCTTATCTACAGAGAACCGCATAATAATCTTATTCGCATTATATCTATGAGATGCTTAGAGGAAAATTCATCAAAAAAAAGCAGAACACATGCAGTTAGTTACTACAGCTATTCGTAATTTTCAATAATCTTATTCCCAAACAAAAGCACATGCAACATGCCTTCAACATAAAAAAAAGATCCGTTATACGAGCAAAATTATTTGGAAATGTTTATCGTGCTATAGAGTCCCAAAAAGCTGACATGCTGAAAATGACTTACTGAACCAAATGCTCTTGAATCAAAACTAGCAGCTGAATTGTCACCCTCGACCCAGCAATGTCCCTCTGGAATTTTAATTATATCACGTGACGCTGGGTCTCTGATCCAGTCACCGGGCAAGGCAATCAACCTCTTCACCAGCATCTGCTTGTGGTCAGTGGGGGACCTGCAGTTTCATGGAAAGCAAAGCCATGTGCCGTCATAAAACCAGACACATTATAGCATTAATGAGGACAGAAAACTGAACAGAACCAGTTACAATAAGATTAGAAAGCAGGGAGGCGAAGATCAACAGAAAAAAGTGTGAGCGCATATGTGCATGTGTGTGCCACAACAATGACATTCTCGTCTGAATTTCTACATGAAAAGTGGAGTTGAGAAATCGGACTGAAGGAAGAACGCGGGGGGGGGGCAGTAGCATTCATACTTTAAAATAATCACATCCCCGTTTGAGAACTTGTACATATCGAGGCATAACTTCTCCACCAGCAATACATCACCTGTCGGAGAACGTGGTCAGTTCCCTAATAGCCAATAAAGCATCAGTCCATGAATGAGGTAAGACGTACACATTCCCTCGGGGACAAACAATCAGCGAGATGCACAAAGCAAGCCGAATCAAAGAGAGGGGGCGTGGGCGTTGGCGTGCGCCGAGAAACGGGGAGACAGGAAGGCAGGGAAAGAAGTTTACCTCCTAGAGATCTCAAGGACGACTCGGTGAATGGGACAAGAGTGGGAAGCATTGAAAAGCCCTTCACGGGGGAGAAACTGAACCACCGGTCGGAGATGGTGAGGCCGATCAGGCCGCCGGTCGCGATCCTCTTGGAAAACAACCACAGGGAGCTCAAAGTCCCCATCTACTCCACCGTGCAAGCCAGCAGCTAAAAAACGATCCCACAGAACGAGAATAACACGATGGATCGATCCCACACACCGCAATCCTCCTCTCTCCGGCCCCGGCCGGCAGCTTCCTGGGAACCACAGCCGCCGCCTCCTCTGGCGGCGAGATGAAGCCGTCGGAGGGAGAAGTAGAGCCCCGCCCCGCTCTCCAGCTGGTCAAGGTTGCGTTCGTTGTCGGATCCATTTCGGATACGAATACTAATCCGACACTTTGGATATCGGGTCGTAAAAGTTTCCTCGATATATCTATTTTTATAAATTAAAAAATACTGAAACTACTTTTATATATATAATAAAATTGCGTGTGAAGAGCCCGTTTTGGAGGAGCTTGGAGGTCCCCGGGAGTCGCCGACGGGCGCCACTGACGACTTTGAGGAACTTGGTGAGTACTACGCCACCGAGGAAGCGGGCCCGCCGCCGCCGGCCACCGCCTCCTCCTCCTCCTCCTCCCTCTCATTCGGGGCCATCTTGTCGCCGCCTTCTCCGGCGGAGGCGTCGGCGTCTCCCGGTGATCCCCGCTTCGCTCTAGTGTACCTCGTCTGGTGCGGCGGTGGAGATTTGGCGATCGGTGGAGTGAGCATCTCAACCCGAGTGGCCTCGAAAACTGTCCAGCTCCGGCGGGGAGATTTCGTAGTGTCTTTTTTTCGGCGGTTGCCAGATTCGTATTGCTGCTGCCTGCGTTTTCCTGTTCGATTTTGAAGAGCCCTTTCTGATTTTTCTCGATTTTTTTATTCTTTTTTTGTGTGTGTAACCTGGGTGAGATCTTGGGGCATTGGATAGAGGATGGATCAAAAGGAGTAGCCGTGCTTTTCTGCGCGGTGGGGGTGCTGCTGCGGCTTGCGAGTGTGCAGTACTTGCGAGGAAAACATAGGAATTATTGGTGTACGGCCTCTACATCCAGCAACTTCCTCTTTGCGATCCACTTTGAAGAAAATCTATAGATCTTCGATGTGCCAGCCAATCGTTGGAAAGGCTGATGAAACTGAGCAAGATACACGAGATCTTACATTACTGAGTTTTAAAGTGAAATGTGCCTGCAGCATCGTCGCTGCAGGGACTATGCATCCCCCATTTAGGAGATCTTAGCTTGGGAATTATCTTAGACAGAGGCAGACCCGTTGAGATATTATTCACTCATTGCAAATGTGAAAAGACTCCGTTCCATATTTTCAAAGAGGTACTTAAAAACCTGACGAGTGTGATGTCAAGACTGTGTTTTAACCACAATTTGACAAAATTTATGTGTGATTCATTCTGAGGAAACTCATGAGATTTTCGGTTGATTGCCTTTATATTTACATTTTTTACAGTCTGTCAATTCTAGTTTTTTTCTCTTTTTATATACTACAACACGCGCCATTTTTTTATGTTTGGGAGCTTTCCTTAAGATTCGGCGCCAGCTGTTACTTACCTTCCTTTTTTTTTCAAATCGTTTGTTCAAATCTTTGCCGCCTGTTTATTGTATTAACCATTGATCACGTTCATCACTTGGTGCAATCTGTTGAAATGGACGAAGTGGTTCTTACATTGTGCGACATTGTCTTTCTTGATGTCCTCTATGTAGGAGAACTTACATGGTATCTAGAGGGTGACAGATCCCCGTGTCCAATGTTGAAGGCTTTGTGGGGAAATGAAAGTCATCTCTGATCTGTTGCCAAAGCTTTCTGCTTCTGATCGTCGTCATCCTGCTCCTTTGGCTGCTTCCAGTACTGAATACGCCTTTACATAGGATTGAAACATTAGCATTGCTACTTCCTCGACTAGCATTGAATCATTAGCATGAGGAGGAATGTCAGCCATCACGCTCCAAGGGTTTCCGGTGACAGATGGTGGATTTTTCCCTTCTATGCAAGCCTGCTTGTCTCGCTCATGCTCTTTGTTGCCTGGCTTTTGATGCCATCCCCGTTTCTTTTGGGCGATCATGTGGTACCAACTGATTTGGTGGCGCTCAGCGGATTAGATCATCCTTTTCAGCCTGAAGTACCGGAAGAGCAAGAAAAACCAGAGCTCCCACCAGTGGAGTTCGAACCAGAGCCTCCTCGCATTGCTTATCTCATCACAGGGACGAAGGGGGACAATCTGAGGATGCGGAGGACTTTACAGGCCGTGTACCATCCAAGGAACCAGTATGTTCTGCATTTGGATCTTGAGGCCCCCCCACGAGAGAGAATAGACTTGTCGTCCTATGTCAAGAGTGACCCAGTGTTCAGTGAAGTTGAGAACGTCCATGTTATCGCGAAGGGTAACTTGGTGACATACAAGGGTCCTACAATGATAGCGTGCACTCTACATGCCGTAGCAGTTCTACTCAAGGCGGGTGCCAAATGGGATTGGTTTATAAATCTCAGTGCTTCGGATTATCCTCTGGTGACACAAGACGGTCAGTGTTTCTCCTTCTCTGGCATTGCTTTCATTCCCACTGCAAAAACACTTGTGATAAATCTTCTGAGTTAGTCTACTGGTTCCACGACGATTTCTCCAAGTTGAGTGGTTTCTTTTTACTGGATGAAGTGGACAGCGTCGGATTGTTATTGAGAGCGTAATTTTCTGTAGGCAGTTTTGACAACTTTTGAGTCTCACTGCCACCAAACTCGGTAGAATTTTCTGTGCAGAGATCTGTTTTCTAGTCTTCTAAGATCCTGCACCAAAGTACTTTGGTAGGTTCTCTCAGATTATGAGAGCCGGCATGGGTCCTAGAGGGGGGATGTATGAATCATGTGATGTTTCTCAGAAAAATAAACCCTCCATGCGACCTGGTCTTTACCAACAGTCGTATGTACCCATTGAAGATGAAATCCATCGTCATTGGAAAATCTCAAAGCCCACTCTCCCACCTTAAAACATATAGACAGTAAACCCTCTCTGTAATTTGTTTCCCTCCCTGGTCACGTAGAACATAACCAGTAAACCTGATCATTTTACCAGATTGTTCCACTTTTGGGGCGCTGGAAGCATGATGCTATATTTTCTCAACTTCTTCACACTTGGATGATGCCATTAAATTTTCTTTTATGTTGCCTCTACTTGGAAATAAATGCACCACCCAATGGATGATGTCCGTGCATTTGGGTGCATAATGAATGAGGATATGATTGGTGGGAGAAAGACCATTAAAATTACGGAAGGACCGAATATCATCTGCATTCTGTTGGTTTTCTCTTCTTTTTTTTCTTTTTTTCTTTTTTTTTTTTTGTGTTGCTGCAATGAGGTTGCGACTTTCATCGCTGTGCTCGGGGGTTCCATTTCACTTGGATGGAGAGCCCTCCAGGTGTTCTCTAAGATCCGTCTCCTTGCCCAGTTGGAAACTTTATGCGAAAAAACCCGCCCATTAAATTTTATGCTATGTTTCGCAGAAGATTGTTAACTGATCGGAGTGAGACATTTTTGCAGATCTTCTCCACGCGTTCTCCTCCCTGCCGAGGCATCTCAACTTCATCGAGGTAGCACGTCTCACTGGTTGGAAACTGTAAGTCATCCTCATCCAGCTGCTCTCCGTTTCTGCCCAAGTCAGCGCTCTCCCCATCCCCCGATCACCCCGCCCTGCTGGCTGAGCTCCCAAGAACCCAACCCACGCAGGAACCAGAGAGCGAGGCCGATCGTGATCGACCCGGGTCTCTACCTGTCCAAGAAGTTCGACCTCTTCGTGACTACCCAGCACCGGCCGCTCCCCACAGCCTTCAAATTGTTCACGGGTACGCTCCAAAGTTGGAATCTTTACACCCCCCGGTGTCGATTGAATGAATGAATAATCGAAAATTCTATGTGGGCACATAACTGTTCTTGTTGTTCTTGTTCTTGTTCTTGTTGTTGTTAGGGTCGGCGTGGGTGATGCTGTCAAGGCCTTTTCTGGAGTACTGCATCTGGGGGTGGGAGAACCTGCCACGGGCGGTGCTCATGTACTACGCCAACTTCGTCTCCTCGCCGGAGGGCTACTTCCAGACGGTCATCTGCAACGCCGAGGCCTTCCGTGGCTCCGCCATCAGCCACGACCTGCACTACATCGCCTGGGACAGCCCCCCGAAGCAGCACCCTCGCACCCTCTCCATGGCCGACTACTCCAAGATGCTCGCCAGCGGCGCCCCCTTCGCCCGCAAGTTCCGCCGTGACGACCCCGTTCTTGACAAGATTGACCGGGAGATCCTCCGGCGACCGCAGGGCTGCCTTGTGCCGGGGGCCTGGTGCGTTGGGCCTTTAGACAGTGGCGGCGGCGGCGGCGGCGCTGCAGCCGACCCCTGCCTGGTCCGTGGCGGCAATGGCTCGGTGCTCCGGCCGGGCCCGGGGGCGGAGAGATTGGAAGGGCTGACGCGCCGCCTGCTGGTACTGGCCTCCGGCGACTCTGGGAACCGATCCTGCTCCTGAATGTAAAGAAACTAAAGAACAGGGAAACAAAAAAAATTGATTCTTTTCTTCTTCCAAGCTAGAATTCTTGCAGAGTGTCGTCGTCGCCACTGTGGTGGGCGGCGGCGGCGAGCCTTCGCCGGAGGAGTCCCTGGAGAAGAGAGATGGCCAGGCCCAGGAGGGCGATCTGGACGTCCTGGGAGGTAGTGGTCTTCAAGGAGAGGCGGCCGAGGCTGCGGCTGTTCAAGCTGGCGTTCACCGCCATCCTCGTAGTCCGGCTGGCCCGGAAATCTGACCGGAGGGCGCCGCCAAGGACGACCTCCCGGTCAAAGGCCAGGAGGGTCAACCCCAAAGTCGCCCTGTCGTCCCTCGCGGGGTAGTCTCTTCCCAGGAAGGTCGCCTCGAGGCCGCCCCCGCAGGCGGCGGCGCCGCCTTGGCCACGGACGAAGCCTGAGCTCGCTGAGACCCTGAACCTCCTCGCCACCTGGACGGAGTCCTCCACCTTGGCCCCGACGGCACTGACCTCCCCAGAAAGGGAAGTCAACGAGACGCCACAGCTGGCGGCGTTGCGGCGGCCCCTGGCCGTGGCCCCCGCCCGGAGGTTGAAGAAGACCGGCTCCTCCCCCGCCGTCTGAAAGTCAGCCTCCGCCGAGAGGTCGCACCAGCTCAAAGGCGAGTACTTGGTGGCGCATTCGGCAAGGAAGCTGCAGTCCTTCTTGTCCTTGTTGACCTGCCCGACGAGGGACGATCGGGTGGCGCCGCCCAGGTCGCCGGAGACCTCGACGTTGACCCCGTCGAAGCCGATGTCGTGGTCCCAGCCCTGCGAGTCCAAGACAGGGCGGGCGGCAGGCCACTGGTCGTCGTGAGCCAGAGAGCGGTACCTGTAGACTGGGCAGTTTGGGTCAAAGCTCAGGGGGACGGGCATGTCCGGCAGCGGCACTGCCGTCTCCGCCACCGCCACTTCTTCTGGAGCCTCGCCGTCGCCAGGTTCGGCCCCCCGGCGGCGCCGCCGGAGCTCCTCCTTGAGCTGCTTCTTCAGGTACAGAGTCTCGCGGTAGTCCAGCTCGTCGAGGTAGTCGTTCTTCTGGGACTTGGGTAGCTTCTGGAACTGGGCTCTCGAGAGAGCTCTGAAGGGCGGCAGCTCGTCATAGTCGTCACCTTCGTCTTCCACCCCGGCGAGCTCCTCCGCCGCCAATAAGCCGTCGGAGCCACCAGTGCCAGGCGTGGGCCGCGGCTGGAGCAGCGACGAGAGGAGGTGCGGCAGGGAAGGAGCCCTGCTGTTGCGCCGTCGCCCCACCTGGATGGTGTTCTGGAACCTGAGCATGGCATTGGCATCGACCAGTACCTTCATGGAGGCGCACAGAAGCAGGAACTCCAGCCGCCATGGTTGCCCATTGGGGAGGACCTTCTCCCCAGCCGTGTTAGTTCTGCAAGAAGGGTCGTTCTCCACTGACAAGACGGGGATCTCCAGCCGAGTGTCGGATATGGCCTGATTGATGCAATGCTGGATCAAATTGGCGCACTGGTTCAGGAGAGATTCATGGCTGACGGGAGAACCAGAGGGACCCTCGAAGACGGCCGACGAATGGGTAAAGACCAGGATGGCGTTGAACCAGATCGAGGAGCCCAGGACGTCGGTGACGAGCTTCAGCAGAAGAAGATCGCCGCCACCGGCGGTGCCGGCGCCGTTGAGTCGATCAAAGTACAGAACAACGTCCGGAGGAGACCGCTTGATGAACCTTCTGATCGAAAGCATAACCCTCCTGTTGTGCCGTTGACTACTGTGGGAAGAAGAGGGCGAGAGGCCCGGCGTGTCAATTGTCGTGACCCTGATCCCCTTCACAGTTCCTGCAATCTCTCTGATACGGCGTGTGGCAGGCTCGAAGGCACTGATTTCAGCCATCTCCTGATCGAAGATTGAGTTGATGGTGGCGCTCTTGCCCACGCCGGTCTTCCCCAGAAGCAGGATCTTGAAGGAGAAGTCCAAGTCGGCTTGGCCCGCCGCCTCCATCGCCGCCGCCATGTCCCTGGCTTCACTGATCTTCAGGCTGGGCCTCTCTGAGTCTGCCTCGCCGGAGCGAATCGCACCAGCAAGCTGCAGCCTGTACAAGACCTGTGCGACCATCCGATTCCCCGGGGAAATTCCCATCCGATGGGCCAGCCGAAGAAACTTGACCTGCAGCTGCTCGACGTTGGCCAAGGGATCCCCGGAGCCACGCCGCGGAGCAGGAAGATGGTGATGGCGACGAGGAAGAACCTCAGATGCTGCAACCTCGGCAGGAGGAAGAACCTCTGCGGCATCACCGAGGGTGTTCGCAGCGGGCAAATTGTCCAATCCACCAGGTAATGGTGCTGCTGCTCCTGCTCCTGCACCTGAAGTGGCGAGTAAAACGGCGAGAGGTTCATACCTGGTGGAAATCGGAGGAGACGGCGCCATTGCAGAGAAACAGGGAAAGGAGAGCTAGGAAGCAGAGACAGAAAGAAGTAGGACAGCGGTGAGGGTGCACCTTGGTCTCTGATGGCTTCATCTGGGGACTCTCGCTCGATGAAGCTGAGAGGTCTCACGGAAGACAGGACAGAACTGGACTCCAACTGGCGAGAAATCCATTCCTTGAGGGCCTTCATTGCTCAGGATTGCTGCAGGAGGAAGAATACCACAGAAAGATAACCATAGATGAGCTCAAATCCATGATTGTACGAATCAAGGCCGACGAGAGTCGATCCATTCAGACGGGAAAATCTTCGAACAATCGTATGGAAACACAAGAAGTTCCTGAGGGTTTCATCTCCTCCGATCAGCGTGCTCGCGAGAAATCGCATGACAGGGGTTGACCTAGGTCGCCAACTAGTTCTAAACCTAAATCGTCAATCCAAGAGGTCGTCTCTCTTCCATTATATATCCTTCCTTCCTTGTTCTTCATGGCGCAGGGCATGTAGTTCGTCCCCCACGAGGAAGAAACCAACCAGAGAGAAGAAGAAGAAGAAGGAAGAGGAGGAGGAGCTCCAGATGAGGTCTGGAACAGAGAAAAAAAGAGCAGCAGACGGATGCGGCACCTGCGCAGGCCTTGTGTGGCCCTCATAGACGTCTGGTTTGCAGCGGACGGGGGACGTGAGCGACACCAGCGAACGATAATCGCGGCGACGAAACGTTCGAGCGGTGCGGCGGCGGGCGGCGCTCTGGAAGACGTCCGGCGGATCTCCCCTGCTGTGCGTGAGGCGTCCTTGGACAGGAAGCAACGGAGGAGATTGCGTTCCTAGGGAGAGAGAAAGAGAGAGAGAGGGAGATAGGGCCAGCTCCAATGGGGGTCAGCAGCTCCGGAAGCTGGCTTGGATTCTCCCTCCTTTCTCCGTCCTCCTTCCTCCTTCCTCCTCGGGCGATGATGAGGATCCCGCCGTCGGTTTTCCTCTGCTGGGTCAGATGGGGAAAAGCGCCGGGACTTGAGGTGCGGGACCCGGATTTATTCTGGTTGTGGGATTTCATGAAAATAGAAAATTAATGAGGTGGGCCTTCTGGATCAATTCACTGATTGCAAAAAAGAAAACGAAAAGCTTTTCCCTCTCTCTCTCCATCGCTCCATCTTGTCTTCTCTCCATTTGGAGATACTATGATTTACTAGTGTCGTACTCTCTGCCCAAAGTAGAAACATATTTGTTTATTATTTACTATGTTTATAATATTAATCTAGAAAAAAGGGTTAAAGAATATCAAAAAGGGTAATGTTGGTGGGCCAAAAATTAACATAAAAGGGATATTATGAATTTCAACTCTGAAAGAGCACCGGTGCTAGTCTTTTTTTTTATTTTTTAAAAAAACTTTTTTTTGTCATCTTTTGCTCTCAAAAGCCCTCCAAGAAGACGAAAGGTATTGCCATGCCCATTAAAAAGGAGAAATTTATTATTATTAATTAGTTAATTAATTAATTAAATGGTGAATTACTTCTTGAATAATTAATCTTATCTTGTACTTAATATTTTATCGAAAAAAACATAAAAGTAAAATGATATCTAGGTATGTGTGCCTAGAGAGAAAATAGTTTAAGATAAGTGTGACACTCTTAGAAACTCCCAACTGGCATGAACTAAGTGACTGCATAAAAATATTAGAGAAACTTGGATAAATTAAGTTTCCCAAATATAGACCAATTTCTTCAGATCTAAAAGAGATTCAATGTAGATAGAAGAAAGAGTATGCACATAAAGGTGACAAAAAGGTCTAAATGAAGGAAGCTCTCCAAGCCTCTCTCCCTCTCTCCCTCTCTCCCTCTCTCTCTCTAAAATGGGGAGGAGAACTCTGCCATCTAAGAGAATAGAAGAAGAGGAGGAGAGGCGAAGCTTTGGAGCGAGAAGAGGAGCGCCACAACAACAACAAGAGAAGAGTCGACAATAGGTTGAGAGAAAGTTGAAAGCCAAGAATAACACAAGAGCGGTCGTTGAACTCTTATCCCTCTTTCTTATGCACGTCTTTCTGGAGGTAATACAAGTGACTTGGTATCCTTTCCTCATAGTAAAATCCTAATGAATTCCAAATGTGATGTCGAGGGCTGCTCAACATTGACAAAGCAATGGTCGAGGCTGGTCTCGACCCAAAGAAAAACAGGCAAGAAACTTGAACAGTCCCCTGTGCTGTGACAAAGAGGGATTCAATATTTTATGAAATATAAAATATTAGACTCAATATTTTATGAAAAATGGAGGAATGATGATATCTATGTATGTGTATCTAGAGAGCAACCAAGCCTAAGATAGGCCAAAGAAGTAGTCTCTGAACAAATATCCAAGATAGCTGAGCCATAGAATCAAATGCGCAAACCCAATAGCCTCCATATGTACACAGAGAGAGAGAGAGAGAGAGAGAGAGAGAGAGAGAGAGGGGGGGAAGATATAGCGGGAGCTTGGGAACTGACCAGATGACAAAGATCACCAAAGCTACGATCGTTCCATTGCTCTTCAAGCACTAAACCGCAAAGCTGGGGAAAAAAAGAGCACCATTGACACTTATTTGATGCTTCTGCACAGAGGTCAAAGATCTCGGGCCATCTCCTTCCACCTCAGAGAGAGAGCCCCGCAAACAGAAGCTCCAGCTCCTCGTCTTGGGTGGTGGTCCTCTGGCAGGAAGATGAAATCACAGCACAATTAGAAGAGAAGAGAAGAGAAGCAGCATATTTATTATTAATAAAATGGATAAAATGGATACCATGTTCGTGGATGGTAGGGAATGTTTATTAGAATTGAAGAACATGATCTGGGTTATGGCCGAGTCCACAAGGCAAAAAAACTTATCAAAAGCTAAAAAATTCCTTTTGTAGACACCGTGGATTTACTTATTATAATAATACTACTAATAACAATGAATACTCATCCTAGGGAGGAGATTAATTACGTGGATATTAACTCAATACTATCGTCAGAGAGAGAGAGAGAAGGAGAGAGAGGGTGATACGATGGTCCAATTAGTCTCTAAACAGGGGTATCTTCAGAGTTAACGCCAGAGGGGAAAAAAAATTATTAACTAGATATTTCGGAAGATGGAAATGGGACATAACTCAGGAGCTTTAACCACAGGATTACCACACAAGGAGAGTATGCATGGGACCGCATCTCCTGCAAGGACAAATATGCAGATCAACTTCAAAAAAGGAGCCTTTGAAGGGGATATATCTTCAGTCCCAATCTTGAAACACAAGCAGGCAAGAAATTTTTCAACCTCAGGTTTTGCAATGCCCCGCCCAGTTTGAGAGAAAAATAAAAACTGTTCGTGGGCGAATTGGTTTGGAACTTTAAAAAACAAAACCTAACGTAACCAATTTATAATTCAGATAAATCATAAAATGGGTCATCAGTCCACGATGATCACGAGCCAAAGATATGTAAAAACCACCGAAAGCGTGTGAAATAGAAATTAGGAGCTCGATAATTAATAAAAAATTAAGTAAAAACAATCAATACGATAAATTACACAAACTATAATAAGTAGAGAGGAACAATGAACCTCTCTCTACCTGAAGAAACGAAAAAATAAACCCAGAAACCAGCATCTTGGAATCCCACCATCTGGTCAAGTTGAAACGGGCATCCAGAGCTTTTATATCCTCTTACAGAACACCAAGATTTCTCATAGCATCCATTTTCTAAGAAAAATCAAACATATATCTAGACTGTCATCCTTACTTTTCATATCTCCGACAATTTTTTTACCTAACTAGCTGGAAAGAAAATCAAAAGTACTAAGGAATAGATCCATAGTGGTCATTGAAGAAGTATTCAACCATGTGATTACAAAGGTTATCCTCTTTTCTGAGTTGGGTGACCCAATAACTCTAGACAGTTGCTCTCGTGTTGAACATATCCGATTGATCCAGTCAATGTGGCAGAACCCCAAAAGTCGCTTTAAGAAGAGTCCTATATCTGTTGTTGTGGAAATAAACCAGTGGATAAAACCATGGGTCCTACCACACAGAAAGCTCAATTCTAACAGTTATAACGATTACCAGCTCATGTAGATATAAAACATTTATTCCTCAGATATTTAGCACTTAATACAATGAAACCTACCAACTAATTCTCAATCAAACCCTGACGCCACAATCAGTATGAAGGCCTCTTCATCGCTAGAAGACACTGACTACTGGTAGTCGATTGGGTTCTTCAATTACCTTGATGGGCATGAGGTGTGATGCATATATACATATACATATATAGATAGATAGATAGATAGATAGATGTCCAACATAAATGGTACTTGATTTATCCCAACATATAATGGCTGGTTCATGAAATTAAAAAAAAAACCCTTTGGGTAGCCAACTGAGTCCTTGAATTACCTTGATGGACATGAGATGCAGAAGCTTGTTAAGCACCTTCATGCGATGGACTGCATAGCTACTGTTGGCAGGGAGCTGGTTCACCCTCTCCAGCTCAGCATGGACAGCAGCCCTCCTCTGGACCTCGCTCTGTGCCTCCTTAGCCTTCTCAAGCCCCAGAGGCAAACCCCCACTATTGCTGTTCATGTCAACGACCTCAGAGCCGTTGGGAGGCTTTGGCAGATCCAGTTCTAAGGTCTGTCCTTCATGGCAAATTTTTGGAAACTTTGAAGAAAAAACCATTTGTGGAGGCTTCAAAAGAGCAAATCATACGGTATAATGCAGATTTTTTTTTTAATAAACTAATTTGAAAAGAAAGGAACCAAGAAGGGAAAACGAGACGTTTAATATGATTAAAAAATAAAAATATATTTTTAATCGGTGGATTTATTTAATATGAGAAAGAATGAAAGAAAATATTCAAATACTGACAGAATCGTGGCTCTGTGAATTATAGCCACATAAAGAAGTAAGAAGTAGAAATCTACATTGCGAAGAAAAAGCCTTCCAGCGTCCAATAGGAAAATAGAAGAATATTTAATTAAATATTAAAAGAGCTTTGAAGCTATATTACATGAAAGAAGCTCAATGCATCTCTTTCAGGAAATGAGTGGCTATATAAACATATAACCAACATAAATGGTACGCAATTGTATAGATATCCACATCTTCTTCAATGCCAAGAAGAAAAGAAATTTCTACACAAAATAAACAAGTATACGATGAGGTCACAGATAATTTATCGCTACAGCTAACTTTCCCTGATATCAATAAATAAATTTTACTAAAGAACTATGGGAAAAAAATACTTCAGATATAAGGAGAAATCGAAGTATGAGTAGAAAATAAGAACTTCCAAAAATTAAAAAAAAGGACAGAAAGCTAAGGCCCGTGGATTCAGCTTGACAGAAAAAGAGGTCATGTCTGACAAAAATTGTAATCGGGTTCGTAAGACATACTTTTCATGGAGAAGAGAGAGAGAGAGAGAGAGCCTTACCGTGAGGTTTTTGGAATGTCAAAGACCTGGCCTTAACGCAGGAAGAAGAGATAGACGAGAAGCATAACCAGCAGGGCAAGGTGACCTCCAATGATCATTACAGAGACACAAAGACAAATTTCGAGGGGCGGGAGGACGCGCAATGACAAAGTCTCACCCCACTCAGACGACGGCGGCGCTAGCCGGCGATGCCAAGTCCCTACAGCTCAGTTTGCCCGAAAGATCGGAGAAGGGCGAGCATGTCGAAGAATACATTGTACCGCGAACGGTCCGAGCCCGTCACATAAAGTTAATCGGACGGTCAGCCACGACGAAGGCGGGGAGCCCCGGGCGGCGGAGGCACAGCTTCAGAACCTTCCAGAGCGAGGAGGATAAAAATCTTAATTTTTTTAGGAAAGGGTTGACTTTTAAGATTAAACATTTCATCACCTGAAAACCCATATTTTATTGCGTAAATAGTTGTCAGGGTATAAACCAAAAATTTATCGAGACGCCTAATCTTATTATGGTGCTGAAAACATCTGCTTAATCATCTACCAAAACTGTTAAAATATCGAAAAAAAACTGAGCTTTAGTCTTAGCCCAAACGTGACTACTGTGATGAATCAAACACCCAGGCAGCATCAAGAAAATTAAGAGAGACGACTCAGGGCTCTCTCAGTCCCACCAAAAAACAAAAAAAAAAAGGCTTCTTTTCTCTCATCAAAAGAGCCCACAAAGTTTCACATTAGAGGACCAAGATAGGTAGAGAGAGAAAGATAGAGGACTTTCAGATTGCCGCAGAGAGGGATTACATTGTCAACCTAATTAGTCGTAGGGAATCTGGATATAGGCGGCATCACACACAAAGGGGATGTCGGCGTACATGCCGGCGAGCGCGCAGCGCATGCACTCGAGCACAGTGAAGAGGTAGGCGAAGGCAACGGCAGTCCAGAAGTGCATGCCGAACTTCCCCCAGTAGACGGCCAGCGGCATCCACCGGCTGATTGTCCCGATCACCTGCAGCGCGATCTCTAGCAGCATCCCCATCACCACGTGGAACCTGAAGAAGTGCGGCCACATCTTCTTCCTCACCACCCCGAGGTAAGCCGCGAAGAAGTACGCCATCAGAAACCAGCTCGGTAGCCGCCCGATGAAACCCAGGAATGGGTATGTGAGGAACTCAAGGTCCTCCAGGAAGGGGTGGAGGTGGTAGGCTGTCTCTGCGTACATCCATGTCTCGTGAAGCGGCATCAGGTAGGGGATGCAGGCCAGCGTCCTCCACCACCACTTGGGCTTCTTGGTCATCGGGGGGAACCGGAAGCTGTAGGGGACGTCCTTGGAAGCCCGCGGGCCCCCCCGGCTCCTATCTCCTGCTCTGGGCGGCGCCGACGGTATCATCGATCTTAGGCTGCCGTAGTCTCCGCACAGCAGGGAGGCAGATGCGGCTGAGAGGTGAAGATCCAATCCTCCAGTCCTTCCTGCCATTCCAAAGAACCATGTTGGAAAATTATCTGATCATTTTGACTGACGATGGGCACATCAAATTCTCCAAAGAAACCCAATGGGCATATCAAAATGTCACGTTTCATCATCATCATCATTCCAAGAACAACCGATAATATCCCGGACATTTTTATCATGTCCGAATGATTCAGTGGCCCGCCCGGCACATCAAAACGAACGATTTTTATCACATCAAAAAAAAGCTACAAACTTGGCAGACGAATGATTCAGTGGAGCTGTCTGTTCATGTGGTATGGGGATCCCACGGGTGATCCTCACCAAGCTTCTTGATCAGATGAAGCATTCTAGTGGGAGACAGATGGAAGATGACCATTTTTGCCCCAATTGTACCAAGAGAGAAATTAACACAAAAACTCCACTGAATCATTCCAAGAAAAATCTTGAAAATCACTGCCCTCCTCCATCAGCAAGACTCTAGATAGTCTGCCAAAGTCCCAGCTACTTCTGTGATCTAGCAGCCATTAGTCTGAAAAATCCAAAACTAGTGATTCATATCCTATCATCTTTAGGATGGTGAAGTGAGGCTAAATTGCTGACATGAACTGAAAACTAGGAATTATTAGAGCACACCCATGCAAAAGACTGGAAGAAATTACTTGTCTTGCCTGAAATTTTCATATTTGGTGATTATTGGAAGACAGAAGAAAATTGAAGGCACGAGATGAAAAAAAATGGAGAAAAATAACTGGGTATTGGTGAAGGGTAAGAAAATGTGCACCTCCTGGAGACGATGCTCGCCTTTCTAGAGAAGCTCCACCGAAGCTCCGAATAATCGGCAACCCCAACCCACCAGACAGAGGAGAAACCCGAGCAAGTTGAGGGTTACCAGCTGAAGGCCTGTAAGCGCCAGGCTTTAAAGCCCCCGCCATGCCCGAAGCCATTGTAAACGAGCTTGAAATCATCTCAGACCACTAGATGAAATGAAAGTAAGAAGAACGTCATTCCAAGCATATAAATTCATAAACAGTAATTTCTTCATAGGTCATGCAAAAGACATCATCATCAGCCCCAATCGACAGGGCCTGATCAATATAAACCAGTAATTTCTCAGAGAAAAATTCACGAAATCCACGATGACTGGCACCCGGAACACAGATGCAGACGAATGAGCAGAAGGAGATCAGTCAAAAATCATCTGAGCCATGCGCTGTTCGCAAGATTGAGCAGAACAGACCACACGCTCGTCGTAAATGTGCCACAGACTAAGAACCAGGCAACCAAGGAATCACAGAACCATAGCAAACATAGATGACAGCTTCTCTCTGAGGAAAACACACTGCGATAATGGAGAATTGATGAGAATGAGGGCCACCGAGGGGAGAGAAGAAGGCGGGCCAACCTTCCTCACCCGGGAAATGGCGCAGTTCGGGGGAGACCCCCCCTGCCCCAGAGGCGAAGGGAAAAACCCTATCCGACCGGCATCCCCTGCCCTTCCCCCGGCTCTGGAGAATCAGAATAGGAGGTCTTCTCCTCGCTCCTCCCCAGTGGAAGGAGGGTTTGGATAAGCGCTCTTTTTCACGAAAATACCCCTCCCTCCCCGAGTCGGCCCGAGTCGGACTTCTGACTCGGTGCGGATCAACTCAATCCCTTCCGATTTTTCCAACGACGGCGCGAAGATGGGCCAGATCTGACCAGGCCCGAGGCCTTAGATAATGGGTCTCCCACCAGCCCACTACGTGGTTAAGACCCGCAGAACGGGCCAGGCCGAGTTCTCATCGGCCCAGACGAGTCACTCCCAACTCGGCGCGAGTTAACTAAGTTCCTTCCGATTTTCTCAGAAGACGACTCGAGGATGGGCCAGATCTATTCCGGCCCATAATAGACACGAATTCCGATGCCCCTCCCCCCCTCACTGTGGTTAGGACCAATCGAGGAAAACCAAACGGGCCGTGCCGAGATCCCCATAGGCCCACTGGAGGCCCACTGAGCCCCGCCACGTTGCGGGCAGCGATCGGCGGCGCTGCCGGCGACGGCGACGTTGTGGAGGGTCTCCGCCACCCATCGAGGCTCACTAAAAGACGACCGACTGGGGGGCTTTGCCAGCTGTCGCGCAGCAGGGAGGCGGCGCCGTTGCGCCGACCGAGCGGGAAATCTCGTGGAGCTCCTAGAAACGACGGCACCGCCGTGTGAAGATGTGGAGCTCCGGTGAGTCAAAATCATGGGGACGCTCGGTCGTCGGAGGATGGAGACAACGGTCCATAATATGACCGTTGGGGGTGTTGCCCACGTGTTAAGGCAGAAGCTCGCTGGGCCTCGCCGCCTTGACTCAGCCTGGTGAATATTTTATTATTTTATTTAAACTGGCGGGAGGCTTCTGATTGCCACGTGGTTTGCAGAGATGGTCCACCGATTGGACGGTGTAGATTCCTCGTTCTGATCCTCAGGCGCTTCCTGGGTATATAATTAGCTCATCCTCCTCCTTCCTCCCTCTCTCCCGTCCTGAGCAGACTTCAAGAAGAGAGAGAGAGAGAGAGAGAGGATGTTGGTGTCTGCAAGGGTTCTGATGCTGGGGACGGCGATGGTGTCGGCGGCGGTGATGGTTAGGTTGTCGGTGCCGGCGATCTCGGCCTTCCTGTTCTTCGAGGTGCCGCGGATCTACAAGGCGCTGGTGATATGGCTGACGCCGCCGTACCTCTACTTCGTCATCAACGGGATCATCATCTCCATTGCCGCGTCCTCGCGGTTCCAGAAGGTTGCCCTGGAGGAGGAGGGCCTGGAGGCGGTCGCCATCCCCGAAGTGCGGCCCGATCCGCCGCCACCGCCGGCGGCGGCGGTAGTGGAGTTTCAGATCGGGGACGGGGCGGAGGAGTTGGATGGGAGCGGGCGGAGGATGAAGGATGATGATGCTGGTGGGGGAGTGGTGGTGAGAGATGGAGATGACGAGGATTTCGTGATATCGCGGTCTAGCTGGACGCCGAAGAGCAGGTACTCGCGGGAGGTCGCCCCTGCGGCGGAGCTGGAGAGTCCGGCGGCGGAGAAACCCCTGGTTTCAGAGAGATTCGGCAGCCGGAGGAGCGTCAAGGCGAGTCCCGAAGGTAAGCAAATATCTCCGTTGATCTTCTCTCTGGCTCTCTACGTAGAGGTGGTGGGAATTAGGGCTGAAAGGGGACGATGGTCTAATGAAATTCAGGGAGGCCGCTGGGAGTGGCGAGGCCGAAGAAGAGCGAGACGCTGGAGAACACCTGGAAGACGATCACCGACGGCCGGCCGATGCCACTGACGAGGCACCTGAGGAAGTCGGACACGTGGGGCACCGACGGGAAGGGGCGGGAGGCGACGGCGTCGCCGCCGGTGAGGAAGTCGGAGACCTTCAGCGAGCAGCGGGTGACCACCCCGTCGCCGTCGGCCTCACCCGGGAGGAGCGGCGGCGGGTCGGGGCGGCTGATCCGCAGGGAGCCGTCGCCGGGGCAGGACGAGCTGAACCGGCGGGTGGAGGCCTTCATCAAGAAGTTCAACGAGGAAATGCGCCTGCAGCGCCAGGATTCTTTCAAACACTACATGGACATGATCAGCCGCACCAAGCAACAGTAAACCCCCAGAAGAAGAAGATGATGAAGAAGACACTAGGACGAGGCAAGTCTGTTTGACTTTTCTAGAAGGAGACAAGTCTGTTTGACTTTTTTAGGAGGAGGCAAGTCCGTTTGACTTCTCAAGGACTCGGGCTCCCTCCTCTCTCTTCTCTCTCTCTCTTTCCGTCTGGAGCACCGACGACAAACTGAAACTTGTGAGAATTTCATTTATTTATTCGTCTTCCATGAAGGGCTCTGAGAAGAAATGAAAGAAGGGGGGGGGGGGTTGTTTCCTGTTCTTCACTTGATCTTCACCTGGTCGAGAATGCATGGAGATGATGGATCATCTCTTTCCTCTGAATCTCCCATCGTTTCGGTCTTCGGGAACTTATCTCAGCTCAAACAAACTTTCAAAGCTTTTCAAGGCGACGACCCACCTCCACCAGCTTCTCAAGTCAACTGGTATGATCGTCTGCATTAATTATTCAACGCGGTAATAATGGTCAACTGCTTTGGCAGGAAACACTAGAGAAATGGGTGATTAAAATCTAAGAAAGCGTTGACTGCAGCTCGATCTTGATACTTCCTCAAGCTGCATGTGGTTTTTATGGGAAGAGAGTCAACGGGATGAAACCTTGGGGGGGGATTTTATGGCAAGGACAAGCGTCGATAAGAGATATAAAATATAAAATACGAGGAAGCATTCGTTAAAGGCCAGGGAGGGAATCTTATGAAGGGCCCCTGTGGCTCTGCCTGCGTGCGGTAGCTATTTTACACGACGACAAATTCTCCTCTTACTCTGAAGATTTCAATGGCGCCGCCATCTCGGGGAGGCCTCCCCCGGCCTTCCTCTTCCTCCTCCACCGTCTGGTCTGAGAGTGAAAGTTAGTCAGTGAGTTCTAGTGAGAGAGAGAGTAAGAATGAGAGAGAGAGAGGGTATACCGACAGTAGTGGGGGGGGGGGGGGGGGGGGGGGGGGGGGGGGGGGGGGGGGGGGGGGCTAGGCGGCGGCGTCTTGGAGGAGGCGCATAAGGTTGCCGGCGTCGGAGACGGGGGAGGGCTCCTCTTCGCGATCGGGCTGGATGTTGAGGTCGATCTGGGTCTTGATCGGGGACGGCACAGCAGCTTTCCTCCGGCCGGCTTGATCCTCCTCCTCCTCCTCCTTCTGTGGGTGAGCCTGCACGCTCTCCGGCGGTGGCGGTGGCGGCGGCGGAGGCGGGGGCGCCGCCTGGGGCTCCGGGGCCTTCTGGGCGGCGGCGGCGGTGGGGGGGTCGGGCTTGTTGTCGGCGCCGTCCTTCTCGGACTGCTGGCGCTTCTCCTTGCGGAGCATGAGGGTGCGGAAGCGGCGCTTGACGGTGAGGCAGACGTTGCACTGGCAGGAGGGCTTGTGCTTGGGGCCCTTGCCGCTGGGGGGCTGGATGCAGACGATGCAGGTGCAGCCGGGGCGGTGGCGCGGGTGGCGCGTGGTGGGCTGCTGCGAGGAGGACGACGATGGCAGCGACTCCCCTCCCTCCCCGAGGATGGCCAGGTTCGCCAGCGTGTCCAGCCCCTCCGACGACCCCTCCGCCGCGGCCCCGCCGCCGCCGTCGCTCTCGCCCTTCCCCTTGCTGTTCTTCCTCGACGAAGAAGCAGCTGCCCATCAAGAACAACCAGCAGGATCAATCAGAACGAACACACATGCAGCCACACAAATGCACACACATTTCTCTCTCTCTCTCTCTCTCTCTAAAAGATTCACTCAGACGCCTATCATTCGAATGCTTTTCAGATCGTAATTAAGTATGCCATGCGCCATCGAGTCCAGCAAACATAAATAAACCATCTGAGGCATAAATTGCAGAGCTTTTATAGAAAAAATCATGCTTGGGATTCATGCAATCGTTTTTTTCTTTCCCTTTTACTTTTTAATGAGCTCCAGAGATTGTGATCTTCGATGCGCTACTACAATGCCTGCCTACCAGAGCTCAAGAAGGAAACTGCAGAAGAAGCAAAAAGCATGCTGGCTCGTACCGTTGTTAGAAGGGAGCAAGTCTGGTGGCTGCGGCGACGTTATTTCCTGAGCAGAGGGAGAAGAATACCTGGAGACCATAACAGCATTAATCTTTGATAAGATCCCCACGAGAAATCCATTGCATGAAACATTTAACTACATAAATCATTTCATCCAGAGAAGGGAAATCTACTGCATAAATTCCACCGTAATCTGGTAAGCAACATAATTTGTTGAAGGCCATTCCTCTCTATCGCATGCAAAAAAAAAAAAAGAGAAGAGAATAGGATAATATTATCTCAATTATCATACGACTGCTGCTTAGGGCTTCTGCCTCGATAATCCTTTCACAGCCTGCGCTGCTCACTGTATGGTGGCGGCCAAGTAAGAGGATATCGTGGGGCCCACAAAACAGTTGACTTGAGCCAAACCCCATATCATGGTCTGCGGACTCAGTCAGGCAAGATCCAACTCTTGCCAATCGGGTGGGTGCTTTTGAATACTCTAATCCCTCAGTACTCACTAGGATCGGCTGAGCATTGTGGGCCAAGGCTTTTGTCTATGCGTTTGTACAGGTTGGAGCCGAGAAGTTGGTCCGTCCAATCAGGCTTACAGCGTGCTAAAGACATTAAAAAAAATAAATCGGCACAGATGAAAACCAATGGCTTCCCCTACTAGTCTTGTGAGACAGAAAAAGTAAGGACCTAGAGAAAGGAGTGCAACGTAGCAGAAAAATATTACACATTTTAGGAAGTTTTTAGTCAAAGTATTCCAAAAATAAGTAAGTTGATAGAGATAATAAATTACCCGGCTTCATTGGTGGCGAATGCAGCGGGCTTCCCGAGAACTGGAGCTTCCTGTCAAAGAGGAGTAGTGGATAATGATGTAGAAGGAGCATTTAGCATTAATTCCGGTAGCAAGAATTTGAAAATTTCCAAGCAGATTCTTCACGTACAATTTTCAATGAATGTTAATATTTAGGCTTGTCATCCGAGGATCTGGGAAATCTTTACGAGTGTGACATATCGTAATAGATGTCAGAAGTTGGCCATTCATTGTTTTTTAATCAGCAATCTGATACAAACATTAATTTAAGAAAAAAGTCCGATCAAGAAATTTGCAACCTTCTATTATTGATCTTGATGTCTCGCAAAATGATCAGGGATTTAGGAACTGTTTATTTCTGTCCTTATTCCAGAATTTATAAGCATAGTACAGCTGCACTGAAAGAAATATATTATCACATCTTACTGATTTTCATACCTCATACTCTTCAAATTCATGGCCTTCAATTACAACAATCGATGGCTTATGGTTAGGGGGAGGGTGTAGCAGCTCTTGGGCTTCCTCCCAAGTCAGCTTGAGCTCAATAGAATCCTCATTTTCTATTCGTAGACGTTTGTTCTTTGAACCAGGTGCAGTGCCTTTCCTCTTTGGAGGGAGCACATAAGACTTTGAAGGGGTCCTTTCGTTTTGAATAAATGCTGATTTATCGACTTTTGAACATGCATTTTTTGATCCCGAGTTGCCCTTGAGTGTGCGCGAGTGCAGGGCTGAAATCCCTTCACCAGATCTACCATTCCTGTGGGTCACTTCTTTGGTCGTAGGATAACCATTCCCCCCTTTGATTGCTTGAATGTCCTGCCGATCCAGGAAAAAAAGTATTAGGCAAATTTCTCACACAACAATGCTTCAAAGTTACAACATTTTTAAAGATATTGGAAAATAATAACATCTTTCCATTTTTTCTAGCCCTAGAAAAACTAGAAGTCAAAGTTCAAGAAACAAATAGTGACTGAAATTCAGAAAAAAAAGAATCTTTTTCAGTTACTATTTCCATTTTTTTCAGATAATGGAAATAAACCGTAGAAAAGTGCATCATTCTCCACTCACCATTGGCGAAGTTCAACTACCATTGTCCAGAAGATGGACTAAGAATTCTCATAGACCCCCATTGATTTCTGACACTTCATTTTTCCCAGTAAAAATGAAGATAGAAAAATAAAGTTTAAAAGTCTTGAGTACATCAAGAAAGCGGAATATCGCATGAACTCAAATAGAATGTTATCTGAACAACAATAAAAAAGTTCACAAAGGGTGTAAAAGATAAACCATACTCATTAGTTAACACAATGAAATCAGTTTTTCAAACATCAACTTCAGTAGGTGCAGGCACGGTAAATACACAATTCATGGATATGCCACATGGATAAAGAGTCAAGTACAAAGCCCGGCGGCATGTATTCTTTGTAAAAGCTTGGTATCTTGGCCACCAACCTGCTCATTTGAAACGTTTGAAGCTTTTCTGAATCCCATAACTAACTTTCCTTCTGGGTCCATTCGACTAAATGTTACTGCAAAAGGGAAGAACATTATTCCTTTTAATTCGGGTGACTTAATCGCGATACTCATAACCAAAAAAAGTAATTTCTATACGACAATGAAATTAGGCAACCAGAGATGGGGAAGGGCATAGGAAGCAGCGTTGGACATTGTAAAATTAATGTGCTAAAAACACAAAAACACTATTTCGATTGTTTTCCTGATATGAACTATTATGGACCGCCCTTTCAGGTCAGTTATAAACCTCCACGTGAACTGATTAATCTACCAATAAAAAATATATATAACGCTATTATGGTATATAGGTTTACATAATGCGCCTTTGTGGTTCTTTAAATCAATTGATCTGAGCATGGTTTTTTCTAACCCTGGTACTGGATCTTAAAGAGCATTTTATCATATGTGCTCCGTACAAAACATTCAGAAAGTTGCCTGATATGAAAATTTATCACAAAACTCGGGATCCAACAAAGAAGCACACACAATGTAGAGCACCAGCCAATCACCAAAGATCTACCGATCAGGATTACCAAAGAAATGTATGCATCTTCATCAAGGAACAAAAAGATCAATCAAGTTAAATTCTTACACGTCCAAAATTCTTCCCTTGGACCTTTGTCCTCTTAACAAAGCTCTCTCTTCAAATTTTCTCATATTTTAGAAGAGTTTGATAAAAAAAATAAGCCCAAGAACCGTCTTTCTTCAACAGGCAATCTGGTTTGAAAGTGTTGCCCGACATTTTCTGAATTGATTACACCGTCACGAAGGCCAACTAATGTAGCTCAGCATTTTAAACCATCTTCATTAGTTGTATCATCAAACAGGTTAGAATTCTTTCTCTCCCTCTTTTCAGTTTTGAAAAACAACCAAAATTCATTGTAAATATATCAGTTTGGATCCCCTGAGGAACTTCAACCAGTTCAATACTAATTAGGATTATATTCGCCAAGAAAGAAGAGCCAGTGTAGGAGAATAGGATACAGGACACGGAATTGCATGGGTTTGATCCTATCCAAATCCAGAACAGATCAGCCAAACCAGTGGATCCAAAATAAAACAGTCAGTTTCGGATAAGAAATTTTTTATTTTATTTTTAGAGTATGGAAAAATATTTCTAATCAGAGCAATGGAAGGAAATTGAGGAGCGAACCCACAATGGAATAAGGCAAAGGACTGGCGAGAAGCAACAGGGGCAGTCTGTGGTGGCTTGCAGTCTACTAACGTTACTGCAACTGCTTAATCTTCTTCTCTTGTTCTTTCTCCAACAACGAGGATGGCTTTGGCTTCGAGGGGCAAAACTGAGGGTTCTTTTGGAAGGTCCACTTCATCCGAAAATGGGATGGCCCAATTGCAATCTATTAACTTCAACTCCTTAAGTTTTCCCTTGTCCCTAATAAGCAGAGATACAAACCCCCCCCCCCCCCACCCCCTCTGCAAAGAATGCGATAGAAGTAACAATTTTTTACAAGGATGCCATAATTTCAGTGATAATTGTGGACGGCTTTAGTGTGGCAAGATCTGGACTCTGATGCTTAGTGCGTCAACATAACAAATATTTTTTTATTCAGCTAGTGCATCAAAATAAGAAATTGAACAAGTAGGCTAGGCTTTTTATTAGAGTCAACCCTTGGTACTCAAGGCTCTGATCAGCCAGGTTCATTCTGAGATCAGTGAAGGATCATTTTCACGCCAGCCTGCCCCAGATACCGAGATTTGATACTTCTTGTAAATGCCCACAGAAACAAACCGGAAGAGTGTGGCCTAGATTCCTCGACTATATAAGCAAAAACGTTGAGGGCTACAGATAAAGAGGCACACAGTAATGAGTGGCAACAGCAATCAATGTTCCTAGTCAGTCAGATTCATTGCTATGATGTCTCAGTTGTCAAGTAAGAACAACTGTAAATGATCAGAAATCGAGGTATATCTAAATAAACATTTCGGGAACAAGCATAAAAGATATTGCCAAAAACATTGAGAAAAAATGGTTCCATGTGAAATCAAATGTCCTCACAGAAATTCCATTACAAGGAATGTCCTAATATAGACAATAAAACGCATAAGCTACCACTCAACTTTCCAGATATATTACCTGTGTCACCTGCTTGTAACTTCATTGACTGTATGCATGGTGTAACTCCTTCCAATACATACATTCTGCTGTTGTTATTCGGCCAAAAACGAAACTGAAAAACCCACTCCTGGCCGTTGGCATCTTGAACTTTTAAAGGAAGCCCTTCAGGCTGAGAAATTGCAGGGAAGTATGCCTGCTCGCAAGAACCATGTCCATAATTAGTAGAAACCCTTGAGACAAACCAAATGCTAAAAATCAAAAAGATTCCCTAACTAGAGAATACGGACTAAAATAAAGTAGAATTTACAGGTCCAAAGACGATTAACTGAAGTTCATAATTCTTCTCATCATGACTGGACGAAAAATTAAACTTTAGATGTAAATACGACAAACGACTGAAGTATCATTAATTGTCTTCCACACCAAGAACCAGAATCACGTTCTCACAAATAAATATCAGAGGCACTCAACTATCATATGATGAATTTATGCAAAAAGAGCTGGTTATCAATAAAAAGGATCAGAACACAGAAAATAATTTACTATTGGAGATGGCATGTACTTCATTTCTAGGTATGATGTCCTCATTAAAAAAAAGTGGCTAACTGGGATCAGTACAAGCTAATAGAGATCAGAATCCAAAACAGCTAAGCCAAGTTTAATAGGGCAACACCAATTTCTCCTTTAAATTAGAAAAAATATATAAAAATAGAAATGGCTAGAAATTATCCAATCTTAGCAAGATTGGGACTTTCGAGCATTCCCAGAGGAGCATGAGGTAAGAATCACTCCCAACATCCAATTTTTGCCTGTAATTGAAATCAAGAAAAAAAAAGGTTGGACCCATTATCACTCTAGCAGGGGAAGAGGTGAACCCATTCACCTCTAACATCGAACAGTGTGCAACACAACTGACGAATGTCGCCTGTCACAGTTGCAATGGGGTGGGATCGAGCATAAAGACCAAGATGGTAAGAGATTATGGTTGCATATGTTATCAAAAAACTGTTTTGAAGATTTTATCATTAATATAGCTTTCTTGTTAAATTTATTATGCATATTACCTTAAATACCCTTTATTTTCCTATGTTGATCTGTCCCTCCCTGCGTCCCACCCCACAAGGGCAGCCAGTGTGATTGATCTGATCCTCATCTAGATCGGAACAAACCAGCAAATCCAGAGACCTGATCAAATACACAATTCTACGAGAATATAACAAGAGTTTCAGATTCAAAGGGGGAGAGAGAGAGAGAGAGAGAGAGGAGGAAAAAAAGATAAAGAAGCCAATAATGCAATCCGTATCCATAAGAGGACATAAAGAAAAGCATAAACCGAAATTTGGTTGGGAGAGTAGAAAAGGGCAAATAATAATAACCACAAAAGAAAAGAGAAGCAACTAGCTTTTGAAGGCAGTCTCAGACAATTTACACCTCATGTAGTCAAACAGTGGATGACATCCACTTTTTCTACATTCCCAAGACGAATCTTCTGTTAGTGTTACATCCAATATTGTCCCAAATAGAGGCTGCCATACTTTTGCCATCTTCAAAGGAATAGGATTGGACACTACCAGAAAGGAAAAATTTATAAACGTAACAAGCAAGACAAGTTGTTTCTGAATACTGACACAGATACTTTAAGAAAAAATCCCACCAATTTCTTCTGATAGGCCCTGCAAACGATTAAAGTAAAGCTAATCCAAGAACTCACCTCTGCGCATTTCTTTGGAAGCACCAAACGCCCAATTCGACCAGCATCACTTGCACTAAGCATTTTCTCAAACAAAGGAGTAACAACAGAATTTGAACTTAGACAGGTTAAGGTAGTTCAATTGGATGTCAAAAAGCAGAAAATGAAGAAAGATGAAATTTTCAGAACTATCAAAAACCTTTCTTCCTATGCGAACTCGAAAAAAGAGTTATAGTCAACTTCACACTATACTCTCATCAGTGGAACACTGCATTATGCAAAGGATACTCTCCAGAAATCTGTTGCAGCTCTTGATCAGTTATCCTAGGCCAGTACCGAGGAAGTAATTGATTACGGCACCGACCTTCTACCCTAGATCTTACGTTTCTCACTTGAGTTTGTGCCTCCCCACTTGAGTCCACTCCACTGTGGGCATTATGAAAGCTTTGTTTTACTAGGTGTGAGGCATGTGTCTGCCGGAGAGAGTGAGCTGAAGAAATTCTCCCCGCATTATTAGAATCACTCGGTGGAGAAGAGACCAAACCAACTAGATGGACTGATGTTTCATCTTTCACAATGGTTGGAATTGACGTATTTACATTTGAGTTTGAGAGAGGCCCAAAACTAATTCCAGCAGGTGCACTGAAAGTATTTGATATACCAACTTCCCTTCTGGCCACAGTATCAGTTTCTTCTACAAGGTGGCTTGGATCATGCAAACCAACCACACATCTTTCTTCTCTATGCAAATCACTGAATACAGGTGGGGATCCAAAAGAATTGTTCACATTGATATGACCATTCAGTTGAACACGGTTTATGTGGGATGATAACTTATCTGGCAGGTCTTCAACTTTTTTCTTACTGTGAGAAGGGATTGGAAGACGTGGACCTGATATCAGCCTGTCAGCACCATTAGGCCGATCAAATTCATATGATAACCGCTGCTGTAGGTCTGACTGTGTAAATGTTTTCCACATATTGGATGCTTGACGCCATTGTCCTGGAACTGGACCCGATGCATTGAGTTGGCTCCAGTTTTTAGAAGATGAGTCCTTCAGCCTCTCATGACCCAAAGTGAAAATTAAGGATGATTGTGATGCAAGATTTGGTGCCTAAGGAGCAGTTCACCCAACACATGAGATCACCATGAAAACAACAAGGAAACCAGCAACATAGTAAGCTCTGACATTAAAAAAGAGAGAATTTTCAAACCAAACAAATCAATGACGATTTTTGATAAAAAGAGTGGGAACAGAAACATAACAGCAACTCCCAAGGGAAACGGAACCCAACAAACATGAAACTGAACTATTAGCGCATGTTTCTCTTCATCTTGGAAAATAGATAGCAGGAAAGTCAAGGTTCATTCTATACTTTCGGGACCATGTCAGGAAAGTCAATGTGTTCCTATTATTAGAAACTGCTTTCACTGTAGTCCCAAACATAACATGCATGCCATTATTTCTTTAGTCTCTCACATTAGCTTAATTTTAGTAGCGGAACTAGGGGATTCAGAGGCATGTGCAAGGATGATATCAAAATCGAGACCTGTTTCTCAGAAGCAGGCACAAGTAGAGCTTGCTAGTTGGTTCCATGAATCTAAGAGCATTGACAGTAGAACAGAACAGGCGCCGAGTTATTCCACAAACCCTCATGGAACCTAGACAGATCATGGGAAACAATGTGCATGGGGTCAACATGGGATCTATACTAAGTGAAATCTTGGAATAATTGGCATTTTAATCAAAATAGTAAATTCGGGATCAACATACTCGTCTAAATCTGGTTCTAGCTAGACAGATCAACTGACTCTCAAAATAAAACATTCAACAGAAGATTTGAACATAATGTTTCCTTAAACAGTGTGAATGGGAATTTCAATGTAGGCTTGCAATTTTCAGAGGATATGATCTAGATGATAAGCATGTAGCATCCTATGTGAATACCAAACATATATCTATTACTGGAAATTTTCTTCAAGAAAAAAAACTTAAACTAGTTGGTAGTATCTAATAAAAAGAGATATGTTCAAATGAAAGATGCCACCTTATTCTTACCGTGATGAAGTTTTTTCGAGCACATGCAATGCATTCAACTCCTCCCGCATCAAGTAGCATAAATGTATCAACAGACACAATACACCCACAGTGGACCCTCTGGACATTATAACTAAGATCAAAATGATGACCATTGAGAAACAAAAAAATAGTGTGCATACATGAACTTAACCTGGGAAACTAGTCTCACCTTTCCACATGACTCACACTTTCTCCAACCATCACCATCTGAATGAAATGTGTCGCAGAAGCCCCCTTGCTCGTATGTAGAACTAGAACAATAAAGTAAGGAAATGGGTACTCAATAAAACCATAAATTGACTTATTCTAGAAGCAGATATGATTCTAACGAATGACCAATGGAACGCAATATAACCCGTCATCATTTCTGACTTTTTCGCGTCTAACTTCAGAAGTTCAACACAATGAGAAATGCAAGTCCATCCATACTTAACCACTCTTTCTCACTCATTGTCCGAAACTCACGTTGAGCGACACATACGGCACATGAACGACAGAATCTGGACGTTCAAATTTTCAAATTACATCGTCAAAGTACGGAATTTGGAGTTTTTGGGGTAACAGAATAAGATCGAGATCAAAACAAGAAGCAAAAGAGCAGTACGCGTCAATTATCTGTTCCTGAGGACAAATAGCAGTAAACCACAAATTGAACTCGACTAGCGCATGTCTGAGTCAATTACGGTGGGCAAACGCCCGAGCTCGGATAAGAATACGTAAATACTAACCACCCAAAAGAAGCGGAAAAAAAACCACGTGTCGACGATGAAAGAGAGTGATAGGGGGGGAACGAAGGTGGGACAAACTCACGCGCATCGAGCGCAGAGTTCGGCGAGCTCCCCCGAGCGGAGACGCCATCCCCTCCGACGCGGCGAACTCCCCTCCGCTATCTGCTCCTTGCAGTGAGCGTTGAAGCAGATCTTGCCGTGGGACGGCGAGGCCGGGGCCGGCGCCGCCCCCGCCGCCCCCCCCGCCGTCGTGGCGGCGGACTGCGAAGGCGGCGACGACATCGCAGGAGACCGGGGCAAGGACGAGGGCAAAAGCCCTAGCGGATCTCCTCGGTTCCTCCGAGGACGATGAAGAAGGGAGGTCGCGGGGGCGCAGCCAGGGAGAACGGGGACGACTGCGGGAAGATGCCGTTACTTGTAATCATTACTGTCTAGAGAGAAGATAGCAAGAGAGAGAGAGAGCAGATAGCAAGAGAGGAGAGAGAAAGAGAGAGAAAGAGGGCCGTCGAGAAACCGGACGAATAAGTTTAGGCTGCACGCGACGCGACGTTGTGCCCGCTGGGGGGGTGTGGGCACCGATGGTGAGCGAACCTACTCCGTTGGATCAACCTCCCCCAGTTCTTGTCTGAATGCAGTTAGTCTCATGGCGTCGCATTTACCCCGCGGATAATCGAATATCACGGATATAGTGAGATAGTTTTTGGCCATTAATCCTATCACATGTGGATAATTACGTCTTTTCTCTCCCCCCGCGATCTCGTAGGTCAACGACAGGTGGTGAGTGTATCCCGTAGGAAAGTGGGTCCCACTCGCAAACAGAGGAGACTTATCCAGTCAGAGCTTACGTTGAACCCGCTTTCGCGGTGAGCGCAATGTTTTCACGCGGAAGTCAAGTTACCGCCACCGCGTTATGATGAATCGGAAGACTCGCCAAAGGGGACCCGATCCGCCAGCGGCTGTCATCTCCGGCGCCTAATCTGCATGCGCCATGCGCGTAAACATCAGCGCACGTGTTACAAACGTGTCGAGTCTATGTGGAGGGCCACTTCTCTTGGAAGAGGAAAAAGGTGATTTTTTTATATAATAAAAGAAGGGCATTTTGTAATTAATAAAATCAGCCTCCACCCTCGTATTTTCTCTTATACTTCCCACGAACCCGCCCTTTTTTTTAATTAAAATTAATCATGGTCAGAAAATACCTCTTCGAAGAAGGAAAAAAGTGATTTCTTTTTACACGAAAAAGGTATCCATCACCTGCCACATTTCTTCGAACCCGGCATATTTTAATTAAAACTTAATTTAAGCGCATATTTTCTCACGACGAGCTGAAGGGATACGATTTAAAAAATATATATCTTGCCCGAATTAGTCTCAATTAGATATATATATATATATATATATATATATATCTCTCTCTCTGTGAAGCTGGACGACAAGGCTCGAGTTTTTCAGTCGCCGCCGCCCTTCTTCCTCCGTTAAGAAGTTGTCGTCGTCCTCGTCGTCAGGGCCAGGAGGAAGCTCCTCAGACCTTCATGGCGGACGTTGACCTGTATTGCCGCGGGGAGCTTGAGGCCGTACTTCCCCTCGAAGGCGCCCTCGACCGCCGCCATGTCCACCTCCGCCCTGCTCGCCATCACCCGCGGGAGAGCGCTCATGTCGGGGATCGTCCCCTTCATGCACGCGTGCAGCACCTGGAAGCGCAGAGAGTGAGTGGCGGCGCCGCCATGAAACCAGAGGGAAGAAGATTGGCCGAGGCTGTGCTGACCGTGGCGAAGTATAGGTGAGGATCGCAGAGACATTTGAGGACGGTTCTCAGCGATTCCTGGAACTCCCCTGGTGGGCTCTTCTTCAGGGACTGCGGCGGCGGCGCAGGTCAGAGGGCTGAGACGGCGGCGGGGTTGAAGGTGGGATTCCTCACCTGGTTGTAGCCGAGACCGTAGATCTGCTTGTAGACGGAGAAAGTCAGGCGGAGCTGAGGGAGGCTCCTCTTGCTGAGCAGCTCGAGCTGGAGGACCTCGTCAACGGGCTCCGCTCCGCCCTTCCCCGCTTCAAACAGCCTCTTAGCGTCGCTCCTGGCGATCTCCTGGCTCGGCTCCGCGCGGTGCGACCGGTGGGACGCCGCTAGCGCCGCCAGAATCTGTGGCGGCGGCGCCGCCCTCTCGTCAGCAACCGCACTAGTCGCAGAGGACGTATCCTCACAATACTATCTATCTATGTGTGGAGAGAAGTAGAGCTTGCCTTCTGGTAGGGTTGGGGAAGGCGGGAGAGGATGTCCTGGTCGAGGCTTCTCTTGAACCTTGCTTGGTAGGCGCGGTTGATGTAGAAGAGCTGGCTGGACTTGCGGGAGGTGTAGATCTCCACGAGGGCTCTGAACTGCGCGTCCTCACCGTTGATGGCCTTCCTCGCTACTACGGCGTCCCGCTCGATCGGGTCCATCATCCACAGGCACAGCGCCGTGAGCAGCAGCTGCAGGAGGATTGGCCGGCGTGAGAGGCGGCGACGGCGGAGGAGGAAGGTCTCCGATGACTTACCTCGTTCTCTGGGTCGGAGGAGTGGTCTCTGTGGAGACGCTCGACGAGGTCCTCCTTGTACGTGGCGGCGTACAGCTCCCTGATCTGTCTCCTTTCGCCGGCGGAGAGGAAGGCCACGGCGGCGGAGAGGCGGCGGAGGTCGCCCAGCGAGTGGCGGATCTCCCTGCAAGCGCTCTCCATTGTAGAGGAGAGGAAGAGGAGGAGAAGACGGCTTTATATCGCGGTCTCTGGTTCCTCGCTTCCACTTCCGGCCATGGTGGGGACGTGGGGAATGGAGGAGGGGAGGGAGGGCACATGGAAAGGAGACGACTTCATGGGGTCTGCGTAGATGCTGAGTCTGCAATATCTCTGCTCCGTCGGAGGCCGGCTGCCTTTCTCTCTGTTTTCTTCGAATGGTGGCCAGGTAAGGGAAGGAAGGACGATGGATGGGCCCACCCAATCTGTCGCCGACCAGCCGCCGGCGTTCTGTGTCCCCTTTGCCGCCGCAACCTTGGAGCCCAGCAGGAGATAGAGATTCTCTCTCTCTCTTCCTTGGGTGGTGGTGGCGGCAGCACAGAGAGAGAGAGAGAGAGAGAGAGAGAGAGAGAGAGAGAGAGAGAGAGAGAGAGAGAGAGAGAGAGAGAGAGAGAGGAAGTCTCTGGCGAGAAATCTCTCCAGACGATGGTGACCGTTCGATTCGTGGGACCCATCTCCGAAGCGCCGCCATCGTCGGGAGAGGCTCTTCTCCCTCCCTTCATCCCTCCTCCGGCAAGTACGAAACTTTCCGGGGCATCCGCCGTCTCCTAAAGTCTCGCCTTTCGCTACTCTCGCTGGTCGGCCGCCACCCTCTCATGGAGGAAGCCTCTGTAGAGGCGGCCTCGGAGATTGAAGTGGAGGTGGAAGAGGAGGAGTTGCGGCGCGGCACGCCCGCTTCGGATTTAGGGGAGGACGGGGAGATCACCGGCGATGGCAGAGACATGGCCGCCGCCGCCGAGGGAGACCATTACTACCAGTCGCCGTGGCCGCACTTCAGGTTCGACCTTCCTCCGAGGAGGGTTTATCATTTCTCCAAACAGTACCGTAACCGAACCAGGAGCGGCGCCGCCGCTGTCGCCGGTGGAAACAACTTCCTCAAAGGGGTGAAGTGGTCTCCCGATGGGTCCTCATTCCTCACAAGTTCCGACGACGACTCCCTCCGACTCTTCTACCTGTGAGCGTCTCCCCCTCATGCGGGTTCGATTCATCACCCTTCGATTCCCTCACACAACTCTGGTTCCTCCCCTTGCTCAGGCCGGACGACATCAGCGGCGGCGGCGGGGCGCTCCAGGAAGCAGAGGTCATCGGTGAAGGTACGAGTCGCCGTAGATGAGGATTGCAGAACCCTCTTCCTGTATCGATTCCCATGAACTTTTAGGGATTCTGGTGCTTCTCTTGCGCCATTCCCCTCCCCCCGCAGATGCCTTCGATTCGAATATGATCGTGTGCGAGGCGGAGTCAGTCTACGACTACTGCTGGTATCCATTCATGTCTGTTCAAGGTGGGTAGTTCATCTTCCACCTCTCAGCTTCTCCATGCTGTGATGAACTCGATGTCTTCAAGGAGCCGTCCTGATGAATGCTGGATTTGGGTTGCAGACCCGACGACCTGCGTGTTCGCGAGTACCACCAGGGACCATCCTATCCATCTGTGGGATGCCTTCTCAGGGCAGGTGAGGCCTTGCCCTTGTCTGCAGGGCTTTCAGTGAGATTGATCTCTGATCTAGCAAACGTATGATTCTGCATTTCTGTTTGTTATTGTCTGCAGCTAAGAGGCACCTACAGAGCATATGATGCCATGGACGAGATCACAGCTGCCTTATCGGTCTCCTTCAACACCTCTGGGACTAAGTATGTGAGATCTGAGATCGATTCGATTTCATTTTTGGTCGATGTTTTTTTTGCATTATAAGCACGCATGAACTGGAAATGTTCATACCTCATCATGCAAAACCCCTAAATTTTTTGGGTTCTGATGGTGGGGATTGAATCCATATTTTTCATCTCACTAAACCCATTTAAGTTCTGGTTGTGGCATTTTAACCCACTTTTTTCATTACGCAAACCCTAAATGATTCTTGGTTCTGAAGGCGGAGCCCGAATTTTTCATCGTGCAAAGCCCAAAAAAATTCTAGGGTTCTAAGTTGGAAGCCTATATTTTTCATCACACGAAACCTTATAATTCTGGCTGTTGAAGTTGCATGCGCTATTCTAACATTATATAAACTTAGTATTCCCCCCTCCTATCTAGAGACATCACGGTGCTTATTTTTTTCTTTTCTCACATATTGAGTGATTAAAACTGGAACCACAAGAAGAAAAAAAAACCCAAAATCGCTTACCCATGTTGAGATAACACACTACTTATCCAAAAAAAGAGGATGATACAGATGGGCATCGTCTGGGGACATGCAAGCTTCACATCCTGTATCATTGAGCATCGATTTCCGACTATCAAAAAGTGGGTTAATTGGGGCATCTAATGATGAGCTTAGCATCGTAAGCCTACACATCAAGTAGGAGAATCATAGTGCCAGAATGGCTCATATCTGTTTAGGGCATGTGCGGGATCAGGAGTTTGATCTTTATGCTTCAATGGTTGGGAATCAATCTGCAGTAACTCCAATTGTGCCTTCAGATAACTAGGGAAAATCTTGACTCACAGATACTCTAGTGTATTGTGGTCAACTCGCCCAGTCGCACCTAGCAGCAGCAAGACCACTACTCCCTGCAGGTCACTCACTAGATGGCGTCCTGATGTCCTGATGGGGTTTTCACCTTCTTCTTTTTTTGTTGCAGGTTATTTGCTGGTTACAATAAGTGTATCAGAGTATTTGACATTCACTGTCCTGGTCGAGATTTTGAGCAGCATTCAACCTTGAAAGGCAATGAGGGGCTTTCTGGTACTTGATTCTTTTCTTTGACTTGCCCAATTGATGAAACTCTGATCAGAAAAAAAGAAAAAAAAAAGGGTTAATGGAATTAAAGGATTGGAAGCTATTGCATATGCCCTGCATCGCTCCATTTACATCTAAGATTGTTGATCCCTGACATATTATTATGAACCCAAACCCTAGATAAGATTGTTGTTGAAAGCCTTAAAAAAATGAGAATTCCTTAGAACCTTCTAGCATATGAACTCATACTCTTTGTATGCTCCTTTCTTTGATACTTTTGCTTGAAATGATAACCAAGCTTTTCAGTACATAATAATGGAGGAATCTTTGTCCAAACTTCATGATTTATTGTATGCCGTTCTATTTAAAAACTACCATTCAGCAATCCTAATGAATTTATTTACTTGGCATAATGAAGTCGTCTTTTTATTATTTCAGGCATTGTATCCTCAATCGCCTTCTCTCCTGCACACAATGGCCTGCTAGCATTGGGTTCTTATAGTCAGACAACTGCAGTGTATGCTGAAGATAATATGGAACTTTTGTTTGTTCTGCATGGTCAAGAAGGGGGGGTTACTCAGGTTTGTTTGGCAATAGAAACCCCCTGCTGTTATTTTAGCATAGTTGACATCATCTGACTTGGAATTATTTGTTTGATCAATTTAATTTAATTGCAGGTTCTGTTCTCCAAAGACGGGAATTATTTATACACTGGTGGCCGAAAGGTAAATGAAAGATTGAACACTCATCTTGATCTTTCAAATGAGATGGAACAGAAACCTCTGAAAGGAAGTGAGAGGTGAAAGCTGGTTGTTTTCATATCATCTCCTCGCTTCACAGAAGGAGATTTTGCATTTCGTGTTTGACTTTGACATGATATGTGATCCAGGGCAAAAACTAAAGAACATTGGTTTTACAAGGCATAAATTGTGCCTTGTTATTTTATTATAGCATCGTCTAAATATGATTTTTTATTAATTATGTGAATATATGTTAGTTGTCCCATTTGTATGGTCCATTTTTTGCTCATATTGCACCCTTCAGAATGGTAAACAGGTCCTTCTTAACATTTTTTTTTTCCCCCAAATCAAATGAGTTGGCTTACCCGACCCCTGACCGAGTTGGAAGCCCTGAAACCCAATCTTTAGCCGCAAGTGAAAGATGCCCTCTTGGTGTTGTGAAATACGGAAAGAACAAAAGAGCATAGTAGGAGAGGAGGTAATTGCAGTGAATCTAAGTAGAAAGGGTGAGTGGCATTTTTAGTAGAGGGAAAAAAGGGCAGAGATGGAAAGAGGAGAGGATTAGAAACAGCAAAAAGTAAATGGTAACAGGAGGTAATCGTTGATGCAAAAATAAATAAATGAGAACAATGTGAAGAAAAACATGGAAGTGGGGAAGATAAACCGGAATTGAGAGTGTGAACCCCCAATTGGATATGATCCCCTAATGGACTGGGGGCAGCCTGAGTTGGATCGGGTTCAGATTGACCAATACGGCCTGAATTTTGTTTAAATTTTGTTAAGGGGTATTGTGTTTCTAACACAGTATGTACATTCGAATTTGTAGAAAATCAGGGTGTACAACAAAGTATGCTTTGAACATCAACTCATGCTACTTAGAAACTGCATCGCTGAATCTGATCAGATATTGTGAGTCGGAGCATAAAAAGTGAGGGGCCTTGCTGATCCAATGAGAGTTCTCTTTCAATGAATACTGTTTTCTTCAGGCACACCGTTTGAAAAAATAGACAGAATAAAGAAATCATAAACTAAAGGGGACTTCCAGAGCAACTAAACTAGTTTTATGAAATCAACGGGCTTGTTACTACTATTTTATGGTCTAGCGTTTTCATCTACACCGACATGAATTCTATCAAACCGCTGTTCTTTTATTTGATTCCTTTGTTTCCTAAGAAATGATTTTGATTTTCTGAAAAACTCCCAGGATGCACGGTCATTTCAATTATTACCATGGTAGCCCTTTCATGTTTGCACATTTTCATCAAATACCTATTCTAAGAACGTTATATTTCATGTAGGATCCTTATATTTTATGCTGGGATATTCGAAATACTGCTGGTGTTGTGTATAAGTGAGTTACATCAGGTTTTACTCTCCCAATTACGCTATTTTTCTTATCTAATATTCTTATTGATCGTTTTCATCTTCTATCTTGAATATTTGATCGATTCATGCAAGTTTTGTCACTTTACCCAATTAAGTTCTCATATGGCGTGGCATGTTGGATGAAACGCTTGAAATGGAAAAAATTGAATGAAAATTTTTCCAGCATCATGAGAAAAAGGTAGGATCAACATCAGCTGGATGTATTTCACTGGAGAAAGCTTCCTACTTGTCATTCTGAAATCAATCAAAGAAACCAGGAGCATTCCTTGTCCATTTCCCAAGTTGTAAGATTAAATGTCAAATCTACAGCATGTATTGGGGTATTGCGATAAACGCTTGAGCATAAACCTGGAGTAAAGTTAATGAATTTATTTGCCAAGTGGATTGTGGAATGACACTTATTCTTGTATACATTCAGTGTACAAGCATTTAATGGCACGATTTATTTGAAAAAAGATGTGCTCATTAGTTGTTGAGTTTTACCCTACACCCAATGAAAGTCCTTTCAAGTCTGTTCCCATATAATTCTCCCATCTTTTCTTCCCCATCTGAGACCACCTCCTCGTTCCATATCTTTCTCCTATTCTTATTGACTAACCAATGCATCACTGTTTCATAAGCCAACTTACTTGAATTTCCCTCGAACTTGTGTGCATCGCCTAATTTTTTTTTCTGGTTGGACCCAACCCTGCACTCAGGTTGTATAGATCAGCTGAATCAACAAATCAGCGAATATCTTTCGACATAGAACCTTGCGGCAGACACCTTGGTACAGGCGGCCAGGTTAGAGGCTCTTTTTTTTCTTTCTTTCTTTCTTTCTTTCACCGGATTTCCTTTCTCTTGCATTATTTGATGCCATGTCTTGAGCACGGTGCCCTTCATTATGCCAATAGGACGGTTTGGTTCACATCTACGACCTTCAAACGGGTCAATGGTTGTCAGGCTTTCAAGCTGCCCGTGGTAAGTTGCTTCAACTCTCCGTCCCCTTCAAATCATATTCCATGCTGTTCTTGATGAGTCTCTTCCTTCCAGACACTGTCAATGGCTTCTCTTTCCATCCGTCCCTTCCCCTGGCGGCTTCCTCATCAGGGCACCGAAGATTCAGCTCCCCAGAGTGCTCCGAGGAAATTCTCGAGTTGAAAGGTAGTAGCAACGCAGACGATATTGCTTAGAATCACCCTTCTGATTGAAAATATTGAACCATTTTTCTTTTCCACTGATCTAGCAACGGCTCTTGGGTTGGGTCTCAATGCTTCGGTGTGAGACAGAGATGGGTCTGCTGCTCCTGGGGGCAGGAGGAGCAAATCTCTGGTTTTTTTTTGTTGTAAAGTTTCTGCGAAGCATTTATGAAGGAAGAATTGCTTCCGTAAATATCTGGGCCATGAACAGTCTCTGGTCTCTGGTTTCTGGTTCCTTTCATGATGCAGGTGATGAAAACTGCGCATCCATTTGGGAGTTCTCCGGTCCTGCTGGCCTCAACAGCGAGGAGTCTCTCACATGAAACGAAAGATGAAGACGCTGTACTGTACCTTCCTCAACCCCCGCCACCCCCCAATTGGTCAACCCTCTTTTTTTTTTTTTTCTGATGCAGATTGCCCGGCATTCTGTTCTTTAGGATGTTTCCTCAATCCCCAATTGGTCAACCTTTTTTTTTTTTTTTGGTGCAGATTGCCCGGTATTCTGTTCTTTAGGATGTTACCTCAACCCCCAATTGGTCAACCCTTTTTTTTTTTTGGATGCAGATTGCCCGTCATTCTGTTCTTTAGGATGTTTCATCCTGTGTACTCATGTGATCACATGAATATTTACAGATTTATATTTATATTTAATGATGTCTCATCAAGGTGGAGAGAGAAAGTCTCATGGTCGGACCAGCTGAAATGCAGCCGAATCCTGCAGACGGGCTTCGTTTTTGGCCCCAAAGTTCTGATTTTGATCTGATAAATTTATTTATTCGGGCAAATTGCTCAGACCCAGAAAAACTTTATAACAAAAATAATTTTATTAATTATGGGTTCTGGTTCTTAGAAGTTCCACATGCGCCGGAAATTTATCATCTTCCTTTTTTTTACTAATGATGGTTTGGTTCTTGTTGGATGAAATTATTTAGATCGGAGAAGGGCACAATTTTCTGAATATTCCCCATAATTAGTGCGAAAAAATGAGATTTTTTGTGCGATTTAAGTACTTTTCTGGGCAGGTGAAAGGAGGATGAAATTCCTTTTTTATATATTTATTTAATAATAAATCTCAATCATAAGGCGGTGGGCCGGGCGAGGGGGGGTTTCGAAATCTCCAGAGGAGCCGCTTGGGATCTCCCTAGTCGTCGTTCTAGGGAGCGACGACCAGCGGCGGCGGCGGCAGTGACAGCAGAAGCGCCGCCTGTGTGCTGGTCCTCTTCTTGTAGTTCCGTATCTATGGCGACAGCGGCGGCGAGACAGCGCCGCTCGCCGCCCGGAGAAGCAGAGGGGGAGCCCGAGGCGAAGAAGATGAGGTCGCTCCAGCCGCCGGATTTCGCCGGTGGCCGCCGCGGCGTCGTGCTCAACCCCGCCGACTGTGATCTCGGTATGCTCCCCGCCCGTCTCTCTCTCTCTCTCTCTTTCTCTCTCTCTCTCTCTCTCTCTCTGTTCTTCCCTACCGGAACTCCGATCGCGAGCACTAGAAGGGTTTTGCTGAATTCCTGCTCCGAGTTTCCTCTTTCACCGGATGATTCCCGAGAAAGTAGGGAGACTCGTCGCCTGGAAATTCTCAGCGTGAGATATGAATATCCCATGCGCCTTGGGAAGCTCTCGGAGTGACGAGTGACCGAGGAAATCCGGGCCAGAAATGATCTTCGTTGTGCCCTCGAGAACTGTACAGATTTTGGTGGATGGCGATTCGGGTCTCTGAAGATGATGACGACGATGATGAAAACTGTGTTCAATTCGAGGGCATCCGATGGAAGCACAGACAAGCCCCTGTTCATCCAGCATCGCTGCGGGGAAGAAGAAGCCAGCTACCGAGAGAATCTTCATGACCATCGTCTTCCTTGTCTCCTGTGACAGATTTTACCGTCGACGGTGATGGCCTCCGAGGCCATGCCCTGCACGAGGATGGGTTCGCCTACTGTTGGTCCGGCGCCCGCGCCGCCATCGGGATCACCGCTGGGAAGTACTGCTTCGGGTGCCGGATCCTCTCCGACCAGGAGGTCCAGATGGATGACACTCCGGCGGACCAGCGGCATCTCTGCCGCATCGGCGTCTCCCGGCGGGACGACCCCGTCGGAAGCTTGGGGGAGACCGTGGGCGGCGGCGGATTCGGCGGCACCGGGAAGTTCTCCACCGCCGGGAGATTCTCAGACTACGGGGAGAAGTTCGGCGCCGGCGACACCGTGGTCTGCGCCGTCGACCTCGAGAGCTCCTCTTCCGCTGCCGTCGGGTTCTCGCTGAACGGGCGGTGGCTGGGCACTGCTTGGAGATTCGACGCCGGCGAGCTTCGGGGTTCTGGTCTTTTTCCCCATGTCCTCCTGAAGAATGTTGCAGTGGATATGCAGTTCTCCGTAGAAGACGGCCTGGTTCTCGAAGAAGGGTTCAAGCCCTGGAGCTCCGCCGTGGAAGACGGCAACGCCATCGCTGGGCCTTCCTTCCTCCCCGCCGGGAACTGCGAGGTGGTGATGATGGTGGGCCTCCCCGCCGCCGGGAAGACCACCTGGGCGGAGAAGTGGGCGGAGGATCATCCCGAGAAGAGATACCTCCTCCTCGGCACCAACCTCGCTCTGGACCAGATGAAGGTCCCCCCCCCCCCTCCACTCCATTTTTTAAGCCCGTTCTTCGCTCCTCCCTCTGATCACACTCTCTGCGCAGGTGCCGGGGCTGCTGAGGAAGAAGAACTACGGCGAGCGCTTCGAGCGGCTGATGGAGATGGCGACGGGGATCTTCAACACCTTACTGGCCAGGGCCGCCAGGACCCCCAGGAACTACATCATCGACCAGACCAACGTCTACAGGAGCGCCCGCAAGCGGAAGCTCCGCCCCTTCGTTGACTTCCGCAAGGTGAACGATTGCATCCTCCTCTTCCCCGCAAACGAATGTCTTTCGGTCAGCGATCACCAGTACCCACTTGGATTCTCCTGCCATCGTGCCCGCCCAGATCGCAGTGGTCGTCTTCCCGGCCATGGACGAGCTCAGATGGAGATCGGAGAAACGGGTCAGGGAGATGGGGAAGGAGGTTCCTGCGGAGGCGGTGAACGAAATGATCGGTGTGAAGCTCCCATCAATCCAAAGCGTCAACTTGATCGAGAGCGATAGATCTTTTTACTTGGGTTGCTGTTTCTGATCTCCACTGCATCGATTCCTCTCGCAGCAAACTTCGTCTTGCCGGTCAGGAGGGACACGCCTCATGCCGACGAGCCCTTTGACCAGGTTTTTCATCGAGGACGTCTCTGAACTCGCTTCGGGGATGGCGATGGCAGCTTACGATCCTACTCTCTCTCTCTCTCTCTCTTTCTTTCTCTCTTTCTCTCTCTTGCCAGGTCATGTTTCCGGAGCTCGATCGAAGAGAAGCAGAGAGGGTCCTGGAGGAGATGAAACGCACCGTGAGGTCAGCTGCAAATCCTAGTGAGAGAAGCAGCTTCCCACTTGTTCGAGCCGCCGCCGCCGCCGCTCCAGGTTCTTCTGCAGCTTCTGGGGGACATCCGAGTTATCATCCGCAAGCTTCCATTCAGGTCGGCGAGATTGCTCCTGGCTCCGTTTTCTGCATCTCTGATGACGAATGAGCCTTTTGGTTTTTTCCAGTGGAAGAGCCCTGATCTTGTCTACGCCGGCGGCGGCGTCGGCGGAGGCGGAGCTTACAGTCACTGGGGAGCACCCGCTCCTGGTCCTCCGTTTCCCGGCGGAGCTCCGGCTGGTGGGAGGCCGAGCTATTATTATTCCATGGGGAGGTCGGCGGGGGGAGAGCTTGGAAATCTCCGGACGCCACCGTTGGCCGGAGATCCCCTCTTCTTCCGGCGAGGAGGTCTTCTGCCAGCAGCATACGGTCCGTCACCTGTTAGAGAGAGAAAGAGGGAGAGAGAAAGCTGCTATGGTCTTCTAATGGATGGATGGTGTTGGTGGGTGCAGGTGTGGCTCCTGTTGCAGGGCCTCCTCCACCAGGGCGGAGCTTCCCGCCGCCTGAAGGGTGGCGTGGCGGCGGATACCCTTCCCCGGGACCTTGGAACCGTTGACTTTCTCGCCACCATCATGTATTATCAGGTCAATCCCCACCCAACCCATTCTCTTTCTCTCTCTCTCTGTCTCTGCGGTTCACAGCTCACCGCCTGTAATCTCTCCTTGATACTAGTGTGTACGAAGCTTCATGCAGTCCTAGAGAAGTTCCTCCTGTGGGTGCCCAAATGCTTCTCCCTCTCTCTCTTTCTCTCTCTCTCTCTCTCTCTACCTCTTCTTTTTCTCGCTAAATTCTGCTCGTATTCAGCAACAGGGAAAGGATTAGAGGGAGAGAGATGGTCCCTCTAATTGGGCCTAGTGGTCCACGGGAGACGAGGACTGTGGACCACAGTTCGACGCACGAGTCCCAACCTTCTCTGTACACGTGGCACATCCGCCGGTGGGGCCCACTAGATCCTCTTTTCAAATGGCAACGGTTAGAAACCCGCCATCGCAAGGGCGGAAGTGCTTGCGTCGAAGAGAGAGAGAGAGAGAGGCGGATGGCTGCGTCGAAGACGAGGAGGAGAGATCCCGATGCGGCGGCGCGTGGACGCAGGATCGCGGCGGAGGGCACCGACCACTGGGCGTTCCTGGTGCGTGAATGCATCGCGACTCCGTGGAATTCGTCCTCCGCCTGTCTCTGATCGAGGATTTCGTCCTTCTCTGCTCCTCTTTCCGATTCCTTTCATCTCCGTTTCCGTCCTGTTTCTTCAGGAAGAAATCGAAGCGCCAATGTGGGTGGACCTGAAGGTAGAGGGGCAGCGCGTGAACGAAGAACACAGGTGAGTTCTTCAAGAGGGGATCCGTTTCTTGGTATATTACCAGTTTCGCTGTGTTTCTTGATCCATGGCCATTGAGCACAACCCTACTTTCATCCTCTTCCTTCTTCTTCTTCTTCTGAAACTGCAGTGACGATGCTTGGTTTCATACCACTCACCTGTAAGCTCCCTGCCGCTCATCCTCATCCGAGCTTCACCCCATGTCCACGCGTTGATGACCTCTTCCATTTCTCCCAGGGTTCATCAGCTGTCGACTCGTCGCCTGAGGTCTTCTACCCCTCGTTGCACCACCCACGAAAAACCAGACAAACAGGAGATTCTGTGCCGCTCTCCCAGCCTCCCTGATTCGGTGTCGCGGTCAAGGGGAAAACATTACAGTGCCAAGAAGTGGTCAGGCGGAAAGCTCCATATTTCATCTTCTGAACACTATCCCATTAGGTAATCTCTCTCTCTCTCTCTCTCTCTCTCTCTCTCTCTGTGCATACACACACACACACACATATATATATATATATATATATATGTATGCATCAGTGGAACATATATCTCTTGTTCTATCTTCATCTGGATCACTATATTTCCCTGTTCATAGGAACTTAGCTGGCAAATCAGGGAGCACGATTGCAAGCAGTACACCTCTGACGAAATCAAGAAGCAAATCTGTGAATGTCAAAGGGGGGTCGTGTCTGAAGAGAAGCCCACCAGCAGCTGCGGCGGGGGAAACGATCAGCAGAGATCCCAGCTCCAATCCCAAACCCAGAATTAGTATCCCATCGACGAGCTCAACTTTGTCGTCCACTACGAGGCTTAGTGTTGCTGCATGTCGCGTTGCCAGGGTATTGCTGGGAGTGGAAGCAAAGGGGAAGCGTCAGTCTGCAAGCAGAACCAGTGTGGTTTCTTCTGCGAGCCATGAATGCCGAGTGAGCACGAAGCAAGAGAAGATTACCAGGAATGGAATAGATAAGAGCAGATTTGTTGGCAGGAATTTGAATTCAGTTTCTGATCGATGTGGAGATGATAAGTGCAGTAGAAATACTTGCCAAGAACAGAATTTAAAGGCGAGTGTTATGAACATTGATACAATTAAACTCTTTTATTCGCTAATTTTCCATTTTTAGCAGGCTTTGCATCCAGATAGGCTCAGAAAGCCTCTGAGTCTACTGAATGTGGTTGGCCCTGTGAGGAGGGTTGTTTCGAGTTGTGAGAAGAATGCTGACAGGGGAACAATCCAGACTCTGAAGAGCTCAAACAGCTGCAGAGAAGAAAAGCCTGGTAGAAATGGAGTTACCAATGTGAAGGTTTGGTCCTTCTATTCTTTAGCTTTACACAAATTTTATTTGAAAAAACGAAAAAGAAAAATAATAACTGTACCCAACCGATACTTTTGTTTTTGCCAATTTTAGTACTTTTCTTTAGCACAAGACAACAAAAAAGAAATAAATTAGTTTCTTCATCTTCCACAAATCAATCCCATGAGAATGATGATCTCGGTAATCACTGATAAACGACACTATTTGAATCTTCCTGAAGAACATGATCTGGGGAGTTGACTTCCGAGATACTCTGGGTATCTCAGAATCTTCTCCGCATAACGTCTCCATCTATTAATTTTGTGGGGTCTTTGGGTAGTTCTTCCTTCCTGTTAATCAAGAGGGTTGACTTCTCGCACAGGGGAAGACCCATGGAGCGAAAAGGGCTACTGTGGCAGCAGCACCCAGAAGAATAGCCTCAGCAAAGCATCTGCGCTAGGCTTTCACCGAAAAAAGGGCAAACCTGAAGATTTCTCATGGAAATACTTCCCGGTGGGCATGTATGTATATATTGTGTTTCCCTAGATTCTGCCGGAGAACCCACCTCGGATGTATTTTTCTTTTTTTTCTTTTTTTTAAATTCATCTTGCAACGAAGAATCATCAAAAAAAATTGTGGTTGACCACAACAGAAGTAAATTTTTGTGACCAATCATGACAAATAGCACTCAGTTCATAAAGCCATTCCAGCGCATAATTTGCTGCATTGCTTCTCACATGTTGACTGACTGACGTACACGGATTTAGAGCACTCAGCTGACTGAAAGCGATGAACATTCAAAGAAGGGTCAACCCCACCCTATTATAAATCAATCACAAAGGTTATTCAAACCCCATTGTGGCGAGGGTTCAGGAGATGATCATCAGGTGCACCAGGAAGAAGGAGAGCATCGCAGGGATGGCGACAACCAAGGCGGCAGCGGCGGCGGCGGCGGCGGCGGCGGAGGTGTTCCCCTGGACGTCATCCGTTGACGCGGGAACACCCACGCACTCGAGGCCCCGCTTGGAATCCTTGCATTCACTGGCGAAGAGGCCCGGTGGGTACGACCCGTACAGGTTTATGTAGCTGAACATGGTGGTGGCGCAGTCGTTGGTAGGGTCGTTCAGCTGCTCGGCGTAGGGGCAGGCAAACTCCATGAAGGCGGTGCAGCAGAGCTTGGGCGGGTACCGCGGCCCTTTGCACTGGCTGGTGATGATCATGTAGTTCTTGAACTCGAAGGATATCGGGCAGCCTGCAAGTCGGTCAAAAGGTGATTGATTGATTGAAATAATCCTATGCAGATAGATAACATAAGGAGTTGACTGAATAGTCAACGGGAAATCCCCGTTTGCGATGGTCAACGGGAAAATCTTTTCTCTGAACAGTTTTCTATGAAAATCTTGTGCAAAAGTCAACCCTTACAGAAAGGAGGAAACGGGACCCCTTTTTGGTTTTAGCAGGAACACTAGAAGGTGATACTGATGAATATGGCGGGAAATTGAACCCCCACCGATCAAATAAAAGGCAGCTGGAGCCGCAGAATTTGACTCCGTGTTTTCTTTCATGCAACCCAGAGTGATCAACAGATCATGGACGAATCCAAACACCAAGATCAAGATACCGGATAACAAAATGAAAAACAAATAAAATTGTTCCAAGAAAGTGTGCAGGACCAGAGGCGGCAGCAACAACACCAATGAACTGTACCGAAGAGTCAACGGCAGCGAAGAGTGCAGGACCAGAGGTGGCAGCAACAACAACAATGAACCGTAGAGGATTCATTGGCGCAACAAAAGAGAAGTCAGCGGCAGCGATGCTCCCCCTCCCTCGATCAGATGAACTTTTTAAAAAAAATGCTTCATCTGGCACTGCATTCCGGGGAGCAACAACAATGAACCGTAGAGGGTTCATTGGCGCAGTAAAAGAAAAGTCAACGGCAGCGATGCAGGTGGACTTTTTAAAGAAAAAAGCTTCAACTGGCACACCATACTGGGGAGCAACCCCGGGAGACCGGGGACTATCCATCAGGGATATCTCCGTCTTCACCTTCAATCTCGACGGCGTCGGAGTAATGAGGATATCTCTCTGTTCTTGGGTCCGTGTTGCTCTGATCCGTTCCTCAACCTGCATCTGCATTCATTTTCTCAATGGATCGCCTCTCCTCATCTATTCCCTCGCCATTAAAGCCCCCAGCAAGAACACCAGTCATTCCGCCATTGAAATCCTCCTCCGCGGAGTCCCATTTCTGCAACTCTTTCCTCCCAATCTGGAGCAGAATGCGGCGAGAATCCGACGGGGAAAGCAGGGAGAACGAACGAGATCGGACAGCGGGAACGATGAGAAACTGGAATGGGCGATTGGAGAGGGAGATCGTCTTACTCTTCTTCGCCTGGAGCAGGGCCCTTCCGCCGGCGGCCCCCGAGATGCCGGACCCCAGCGCGCCGTCTGCGGGCCAACGAGAGAGAGAGAGAACTGAGAAATCTGGGGAACGAGGGAGTTCGGAATGTGGTAAAGAGGTGGGGCGGGGGGCGGACCGGAGATGAAGGCGGCAGACGAGGCGGCGGCGGCCACCCTGAGGAAGATGAAGAGGATCGCCGGTAAGCGGCAGCCGGCACCGCCGAGGAAGGGATCCCGACGCATTCTCCCTTGCGCTTCCCGACCCCGTCTCCTTTGCCCTTCGTCGCGGCCTCAGAATGAGAGAGAGAGAGAGAGAGAGAGAGAGAGAGGAGGTGGTCTGGCCGCGGGAAAACAACCGCGTGGGCACAGCTGTATCCAATTAACCCCGTCGGCTCTCTGCTCGTACCGCTCCATATGTGACGATACGCACCAGGCACCTGCGCTGATGAGACAGAAAGGAACAAGTCGTGTGGGGGGAGGTTTTGTTGTGGCTCATGTCTGATTCTCTGAGACGCGCACGGCCAGCCGCCAATGTGCACCGAATTTCTGCACCCCCCAAACCCCTCCGACAACTCCTCCCCCTCTCTCTCTCTCTCCGGCGGAGGCGGTGGCGCCGCCGTCCACGGGACAGCAATCCCCGGCGGCGCGCCCAGCCAGCCAAAGATGGAAAAATAAACGAGAGATTAAAGCACGTCCGCAAACCTAATTCAGAAATTTATTTTCAACAGAGGAAAGAAAAAAATTGAATCTTTATTTCCGACGGGATCTCGCTCGATCGACGCGGTGCGATTTGATTTTGCTCGTCAGATCGAGAGTAGCAGCCGGCCGAGGATCACCCAGGCCGCCGATGCTCCGAGCACGGGAACCGCGGTTGCACCGGCAGCGCCGCTTGTGTCGCTGCCGCTGCTGCTAGGGGGGGCGGCGGGCACCGCCGGACATGAGATGCCTAATTTTAAGTCGGTGCACCGAGTAAAGACACCAGAGGTATAGTTCCCTTTTCGGTTGATGTAGCTGTTCATGGTTTCCGCGCAGACGTTGGTGCCGTTGTTCAGCTCGGCGCGAAGGGGGCAGGCGAAGGTTCTGAAGGCCTCGCAGCAGGGATCCAGAGGGTAGTCCGGCCCCTTGCAAAGGGAGGTGAAGATGGTGTAGTTCATCCTCTCGAAGTCCAGCGGGCACCCTGCAAGGACCAGGAAGCAAGCGTAATCGATCGTCCTTCCCCTCTGATTCCATGGCCGCAGGTGGAGCCGACAGAGCGATGACCCCTCTCTCTCTTTCTCCCTCATGGTGATTATCGGACGATAATTGGAGCTGGTGGACTCTCTTCATGGCGAGTATGGATCATCGCCCGGACGGAAGAGACTCGGAGGTAGCCGACGATAATTCAGGAGGAGGAGGAGGAGGGCTTACTGGATTGTGCCTGGAGAAGGCTCCTGCCGGTGCCCGGAGAGAAGGTGGAGCCGAGGGGGCCGTCTGCAGCAACAAGAAGGGAAGAGAAATCAAGCAGATTGATTTGAGAGGGAGGAGGAGGGCGAGGAGAAGGGGTTGGAGGCGAACCGGAGATGAAGACGGCGGCGGAGGCCGTGGTGCAGAAGAAGAGGATCGCCGGCAAGCAGAAGCCGATCCGGCGGCGATTCGGACCCATCAGTCTCCTCTCTCAGGCCTCTTCCGCCCTTAGCAGCAGCCCCCACGAGACGACGACAACCTACGGAGAGACAGTACGGCTTTCCTCTCTCTCTCTCTCTCTCTCGCTCGCTATAATTTAAATTTATTTTCGCGCGAGGATGTTTCGCCATTGCTTTTTGGTCCGGAGATGAGCCGGGCGGCGACCGAATAGTTTGCCGTGTTGACTTGTCCGATTGGGAGAGAAATCAAACAGTGAGCTCAGCCCACCATAATGGGCTGGGCGGGTTCAGCAATCGGCTACTTGCTCGTCGGTCAACGCTCCGGCGGCGCTCGTCGTTCTCTAGAGGTGCGTGATCCTATCTTGATTCGGCTTCCCGATCCTATCATGCTCTTCAAAATTCGTACCTTTTTCTCAACCAATCGTGCAAAAAGGGAATCTTGACTTCGGCAACAAGAGAAGCCCCTTGACTTGTCCACGGGTTCTACGGTGACCCTGGTTTGGGGACCTAGTCAATGGCCGTGTGTTCTGTTGTCTGTCTGTCTGTCTGTCTCTCATATTGGTCAACGGAGAGGGTGGGTTGGGTCAGAAGGCCATTTTCGGGCTTTTGTTGGATGGATAATCCGAATCGTTTAATGTTAGCATAACGACAGGTGAGTCCGTTTCGCTGCGACCCGAGTCCGTTCCCGGCCGAGTCGACCCAGCGGGTCGACTCGGCCGGGAACCCAAGTAGCAGCCGATGGACCGTACGATTTACATCGTGCGGTTGTAGGGATTCTGCGTCTGCTATATACTGCCTCTCCCCTGCTACTATTCGCTAAGATCTAGGGTTTTAGTGCTCCTTCTCAATCTCGGTTTCCCACGCGATGTCTGATCAATCTGCCAACCAGAGGTTCGGGAGCCTCCGATCACGCGTCGTCCTCGGTGCCCTGTTTCGAATGAACGGACAGCTCTGTGCCGAATCACTTTCCTGACTCCATTGCTCGGGGTTTAGCGGTGTAGGATTTAGGGTTTCTGCCATTCTACACCTATAAGCTTCCCGGCTTATCCAGTTGTGGCCACTGGAGCCTAGTCATGAGCTAGTGGCGTGGTTCATGTGGGAGTTCTTCTGCTTGATTTCGCCAGATTCCATATCTCCCGTCTTTCTTGGTTTCAAGTTTCCTGCGAGCATCTTTGATGAATTTGAAAATGTCGGCGATGATTACACTGGATCGACTACCTGATCATCTTAAATGGTGAATGCGGATAGTATACTTGTTAATTTTTTTAATATGAGTCGACCTTCAGAGTGGTATGATGTCCCATCGATCTCATTTCGTTGTCGGATTTTAATTGATTTCGTCGTCATTATGTTTGTGATTTTTGGATCATTTAATGACCATATACTGACTCTCACGCTGCTAATATCGTCTCCGAGATTTATTTGCGAATTCTCGTCGGTAGCTATGATGATCTCGCACAGCTTCATTTTGTCAGTTCTGCTTCAGAAATCTCTTGATCGACGAAGCTGCCATGTGAAACTGAGCCTCTTGAATCCTTTTCATTTTTTCAATCCCGTAGATCCAATTGCCTTACAGTGAATCAGATTTCTTCGCTCAAAAATACCGATATATTTAATTGAAAATCTGTTATACTGGAAAACCTACTGCTCCCCGGAATCAGGTGCGCATACTCTCGGCGATCCGAGGCTCTTCAAGGCTGTTGTGTACAAACTCTGGATCAGGGTTCTAACGCATGGAAATCTGATAATGCTTGTTAGGATAATCTGTGATGATCAGTCGGCATCAGGGAGAACCTTCTTGGGGAACCTGGTGATCAGATTTTTTTTTCCTTACTCTCATGTAAGTTTGGTAAATTCACGCTTCAATAGTTTGCATGATCCCTGGGCATTTAATGGGTGGCGTTAGCTTGTTCGCCCTCATTTAAAGATGCAACATTCAATCTACTGCTGACGAACAGCATGACTGCCCACCACTACTACTATTAGAAAATTTTACTCTCTGGTTCAAAAATACAGGTGACCGATCTTGTTGTCTGATTGTTCTCCGCAGTGTATGGCATGTAGATTTGCTTCGGGGGTTCTATAGATGGCCGAGGTTCTGGTGCGTTAATGGAAAAGGAAGCTTCGGGGAAGCAGCCACTGAAGGGATGATTCGAGGATTGGAGGCACGTTGACTTGGTGGAGACATTAAAAGAACTGTATGATGTTTGATAGAAAATGGTGGTGTTTATTTGCTCTCTCTATCATCGATAAAGAGAGAGAGAGAGATAAGGGCGGGTCTTAGGGCTTCGTCATCATCCCCTTTCTCCCGCTCGCTGGTTTGGAACAGTCGCACATTACTTGAATCTGCTTTTCTATGTATGAAAAGTAGAACAGGCTAGTGTCCAAATCCTTTCCGCTCCTGGCCCAAACCCCAGAATTTCCTCGGGATTCCCGTGTCCTATGACGGAGCCTGGAGAGATTCCCTGGCTGCTTCCACTAGAGAGCGAGAGAGAGAGAGAGAGAGAGAGAGAGAGAGAGAGAGGGATTTCATGTTGCAGGGGGGGGGGGCAAATCCATCTGGTCGGAGGACAGAACCATGTGCCACTCGCAGCGTCCTCCTTCCCTACCAGCGCTGTGAGATTATTCCGTGGGAGGTAAAAGTCTTGCTTCAGGTATTTTTTTTGTTTTTGGTTAAATAAATGTGTTGTTTTTATTAGTGTTAATATGAGAACCCAGACATGAAGAGTCATAATACGACTCGGACGAACGAATCTCCGTTTCAAATGAAATACATATATTTCTTTAATTAAATGTCTATTCATCTCATTCATTAAATGCATAGCATTTGTACACAAGGGGTAGAGAGAGAGAGAGAGAGAGAGAGAGAGAGAGAGAGAGAGAGAGAGAGAGAGAGAGATACTGTATGGCCATGTGGGAGAGGAAAATGAAGCTTCGGGCTTTTGGGCCCGAATTTTTCTGTCCCATCCCGGGTCGGATGGGCCGTCTACACCTGGACGTACAGAGACACACTAGAGGAGAGAGAAAGGGAACGAAAATGAAGGGGGAAAACATGGAACCGGCGCATTTTCAACGTGTTTAAGACGCTCAAAGGATATAGACTGTCATAATGCTCATCAGATCCACGACTCCGGCTTTCTCTCTGCTGACTCTCTCTCTATTATTCTGACACATCCCATTTCCTTCTCTCTTTCTCTCTCTTCCCTCTCTCTTCCTCTCTCCCTCTCTCACTGTGCCCCCCATCATCTCGCCGGATGACTTTTCCCGAATATAATGATGCTTCCCCCCCGTGCCTGAAAAGGAGGGTCTCTTGTCTCCTCGGCAAAGTTCTCCTCTTGGACCCTCCCTGCCATACCTGGCGCCGCAGCCATGGCCGGGGGGAGGGCCGCCCTAAGGTCCCCTCATCTCCACGCAGACGACGATGAAGAGGACGACCCCAGCACAAGCGGCCGCTGCCCTGACCCCGCCGACGAGGAAAAGGGCGGTGGCGGCGGAGGAACCAGGCGGCGTGGTGGCGGTGAGTTCCTGTGGCGGCTCCTAGATCCCCACGCCACCAGCGCCAGGGAGTGGAACCGCGTCTTCCTCCTCGTCTGTGCGGCAGCGCTGTTCGTTGATCCGCTCTTCTTCTACGCCCTCTCCATCAGCGGAACCTGCATGTGCCTCTTCATCGACGGCTGGTTCGCCGTCTCCGTCACCGCCCTCCGCTGCATGACAGACATGCTCTACGTGTGGAACATGTGGCTGCAACTCAAGATGGCCTACTACGCTCGCCGGGTGCACGCCAAGGCGGAAGACGAGCATATCGCCGCCGCCGGCTGGCGGGCGGCGCTCCGCCGTCTGAAATCCGTCTGCTCCGCCCTCTTCGATCTCTTCGTCATCCTCCCGGCTCCTCAGGTGAGCTCCCTTCGTGCCCCTTCCTTTCAGTCTCTGAAACTAGGGCAGAAGATATCCCCGCTGTTGAAGAACGATGATGGGCCAGCCCATCGGCTCTCTCTGACGTTCGGGGCGGGTGGTGGCGGTGTTGCAGGTGGTGCTGTGGGCGGTGGCGCCGGCGCTGCTCCGGCGGGGATGGAGCACCTCGGTGATGACGGTGTTCCTGGTGACGTTCCTCGCGCAGTATGTCCCCAAGGTGTACCACTCCTTCCGCCTTCTCCGCCGCATGCAGAACATCTCCGGCTATATCTTCGGCACCATCGGCTGGGGCGTCGCCCTCAACCTCATCTGCTACTTCGTCGTTGCCCATGTCTGCCCCCAAATCTGATCTGCCCATCACGCATCCCTTCAGGAGCAAATATTTTTCGTCAAAGTTTCTCATATTTCATCCTCTCGATCACTTCTCTCGTTTACTCGCAGGCCGCCGGAGCTTGCTGGTACCTGCTGGCGATCCAGAGGGCGACGAGGTGCCTCGGCGAGCAATGCCGGGCGGCGGCTGGCTGCGGAAGCAGCTTCCTGGCCTGCGAGGAGCCGATGTTCTACGGAACCTCCTCTCTGGTTTTCGACGCAGGGAGAGCTGCGTGGGGAGGGAACTCCACGGCAAGGGCCATGTGCTTGGACAGCAGCGACAATTACGGCTATGGCGCCTACGAGTGGGCGGTCCCTCTGGTGACGAACAGCAGCCGAGTGGAAAAGATCCTCCTCCCCATCTTCTGGGCCATCATGTCGCTGAGGTGACTGAACTCCCCCGTCCGCCGGCAATCGGCCACTCCATCTCGCAGATGCAGGTTTACTAATGGGAGGTTCTTGCATTTCAGCTCCTTTGGGCAGCTCAGCATCTCGACGGATTGGCTGGAGATCGTCTTCAACATCGTAATCATGTGCAGTGGCTTGGTCCTGGTCACCATGCTGATCGGGAACATCAAGGTGAGGGCCTCCCCCTGCCTCCAGAGCCAAGCATTCTCCTCTTGCTGAATAAGATCTTCGTATAACACCAACTCTTCAAAAAATAATGGACATGTGAAGCCAGCCGTTCATGCATCTCTCACCTCTCTCTCTCTCTCTCTCTTAATCGGCGGGTATAGATTGTCAGGAGTGGTTGAATGAGGTCCGCCAACTTGTGGTGGTACTAGATTAGGACTATCTCCGACTAGGAAAACTTATTGCAATAATGCTCATCTTTTTGCCTTATAAAAACCAAGGAAATTACTGGTTGTACTGGCATTTGATGAACAGATTATTTCTGCACCGCAGGTTTTCCTGAGCTCTACGAACTCGAAGAAGCAGATGATGAATCTGAAGATGGGAAACGTGGAGTGGTGGATGAAGCGCCGGAACTTGCCCCAGGGCTTCCGGCGGCGGGTCCGGCAGTACGAGCGGCAGCGGTGGGCGGCGATGCGGGGCGTCGACGAGTCAGACATCATCAGCAACCTCCCCGAAGGCCTCCGCCGCGACATCAAGCACCACCTCTGCCTCGACCTCGTCCGCCAGGTATCATCAATACATCAGATCTCGTAACCAGAGACATCTCTCTTCTTCCCCCCCCCAAACTCCAGGTGCCCTAATCGATACTCTTGAGATAATCTGATTCAAGAATCATAATCATATCGTACAGCCACCATAAACCTCCTCTGTCGTGCGATGAATGAATGAAAAGAGAAGCCGAGGCTTGGATTGGCCAGTTAAGGATTCAGGAGGGCCGCGTAGTATCCCTGATGGTTTTAAACTTGTGTCCCAGGTGCCGCTGTTTCAGCACATGGATTCAGTAGTGCTGGAGAACATCTGCGATCGGGTGAAGTCGCTCGTCCTCCCCAAGGGAGAGACGGTAGGTTCCTCTCTCTCTCTCTCTCTCTCTCTCTCTCTCTTACTTATCACACACACCCCCACCCTTCTATTCCCTCTCTCTGTTCACCTAACCTAGCTTCTCTCTCACCCTTCTGGTCCCTCCCTTTGTTTATCTATCCTAGCCGTCTATACATTCGTCTCTGTCGCGTCGTTATGATCCTTTCAAGTTAGTGGATCGCCATCATAATGAAGACAAGTGCATGCAGATCACCAAAGAAGGAGACCCGGTGAAGAGGATGTTGTTCGTGGTGAGGGGACACCTGCAGAGCAGCCAGGTGCTTCGCGACGGTGTGAAGAGCAGCTGCATGCTAGGGCCAGGCAACTTCACGGGGGACGAGCTCCTCTCATGGTGCCTCCGCCGACCATTCGTGGAGCGCCTGCCGCCGTCCTCCTCTACGCTGGTAACCCTAGAGACTACAGAGGCCTTCGGCCTGGAGGCCGGTGACGTCAAGTACGTGACGCAACACTTCCGGTACACCTTCGTAAACGACAAGGTGCGGCGGAGCGCCCGCTACTACTCCCCCGGATGGCGAACCTGGGCGGCGGTGGCGATCCAGCTGACCTGGCGACGCCACCGCCACCGCCTCACGCTGTCCTCCCTCTCCTTCATCCGCCCCCGCCGGCCGCTCTCGCGGAGCTCCTCCATGGGGGAGGACAAGCTCAGGCTCTACACCGCCATGCTCACCTCCCCGAAGCCCAACCTTGACGACTTCATCGCTTGAAGCCGGCCGTGTTCTATTTCTTGTGGCTCATTCGCTCTTCCCTTCTGCTTTGCAGCTCCGGTAGGAGAGGAAGATGAAGAACTTCCCGTTCTGGGGTCTATCTCACACTTAATTCCTTCGATTTCTGAAAAACCACGCGAGAAGAAATAAGAGGGGACGATTGCAGATTTCTCTTCTCCGTTGGATGATTTCCCAAACGATGCTGCCCGTCTTTAGCCTAGAGTGGACAAGTTCTCTGAATCAAGGATAGGTTTCCAACTCCACAATCTTCCGGCCAACGTAGAACCAAATCCATCTCAAATTAATGCAGCTTATTCCGACAAGAATGGCAGAAATGAAGTCGGGGGAGTTGTTCATTACTAACTTCGAGCTCTCTGATATCCTGCTACCATGCCCAAAGCTAAGCTTAAATCTCGTCCACTCGAGCAATCGACACATGGATGAGTTCATCGTGCTCCTAGAGGTATTCAGAAGCGATATTCCTCTTGTGTTGTTGCTCAAAGTCAAAGAAGGCGGCGGCTGCTAACCGTGGCTTATGGACTAAAAGCATACTCAGATGCGTGTTGCCACCCTGCTTCAGATCAGAAGGTACTGCTCACTAGTAGTTCCTGTTGAGGTGAAATGTCTGAGTTGAGATGAAATGGTTGACTTCTTGTTGAGTTTTTATTCTCATTTCATGCTTCAACGTGAAAAAGATTGCCATATAAAGAAAAATAGGAAAATCCCGTAGATGACCATGGGTGGGTGGGTCCTAGATTTTTATTTCCTTTTCAAGATAAAGAAAATGCCGCATAGAATGTCACATAGAGGGGCTAATGGGCTCAGCATTGGTGTAGACACATTATTTCGGTAATCAATGAATTATGCCCTTAATAGTCAATATCGATATATCACTTGTTGACTGAATCCTACCCTAAACAGGTTTTTTAAAATCATGGGTTTGGTCCAGGTTTTAGACTAGTATACCATCATTGACACTCAACAAGTAAATTGGAGGTAGGAACATGAGAAGATCACGCGTCAAAGATGAGAATCGTTATGTTATTTAAACTCAATAATCCACATTCATTTTATTACATTACCATTTTATCCACATTTTTAGTGAACAATGACAAACAGATTCTGTTCTAGTCATTTATTAGAAGGTTAGTTATCATATAATAATTCAATGAGAGCTAGGAACCGTTGATATTATAATCCTTCTCTATCTTATCATCAGTGAGGAGAGGGCCAAAATCATTAAATGATACCATACAAACCGATACGGCTTATTAAACACGAGAATTGATAATCAAACTTATATAAAAGTTCCATGACAAGGACATGATTGAATTTTCAGTAATGTCCCGAAAATCAGCCATTATTTAATGAGAATTATTCAGTAGATGACTCTTCGGGAATCTATTTGTGTGTACGGAAATTTGGGAAGTTCTCTGCAGGGCCTTTCTGGCTTCAGGGATTCTGTTGATCGATTCTCGACGAATTCGTATCAAGCTTGCAACTCTCTCTCTCTCTCACACACACACGTTCTCTTTCAAACTCATCTTTCCCTCCCTTCCTCTCTCTCTCTCTCTGTTTCTACATTTTTCTCCTCCACACATTGATATACAGCATGGCCCTTCATTTGATTTTCTCCATTATTTTTGTTTGTTTCGGGACCTTTCCAAACGGAAATGAGATATTGCAGCTTTTGATGCCGGCCACCTAACGTTTCCTCCGTTTAGTAGAAAACCTGACGGACCAAACTCCTACGCCACCTCCTCCCGTTAACTGTCCCGGTCGCCGGTGAGGGGCGGGACGGCGATGGTTGTGGGCATGATTTGAATTTCACAGGGTAAGAGAAGCTTTTTTTGCTAGAACTGGACGAGGTACTCTTCTGTCGCTACGTCCTTGTCCATATCATTCAACCCACTGAATTTCTCACCACGCTCCAAGATAAAACGACTGTAGCCTTGTTTCTCTCTCTAGAATTTTCTACCCATCTTTTACAGCTGATAACCCCACCTTCAACCGGATCTCGACCGTTGACCAATTTCCTCATATGGCTTCGGTACAGACTTGGCGACTTGCAAGATTAGAACTTGGCGTGCGTTTCATCTGATCAGCCAGCTTCCGCTAATGTTTTTGGAAGGTTAATAACGCTTATTTCGGTGGCCAAATGAGCGTCGAAAAAGAAGTTTGATTCTTTCCATATTAACGAAGTTGAAGTAGCGAATTGTACCTCCAAAGGTGACATATTTCGGAAAATAAGCAACCATACCCAGACGCCAATTAGACTGCTATACGCTCGACAAACATAGGACAAGGGATCGAAATATGCGTTACGAGTATTTCAATTAAATCATTAAAATTTAATTAGTAAATTATATTAATAATTGCGGGAAAAAAGAGCCAAATACCCGCTTCGACACCGCCACTAGAAGGCTGTGTAGTTCTCTATCTTTGGGGTTCGGACAGGAAGAAACGTTGAAAGTACGTCCATACGGCGCCGTGCGCGCTCTAATTGATGGGCAAGCCAACAAGAGGGGCGAAGTTGCGACGAACCTCGCTTGTTCTACGAGACCGCCGTCGCCCCGCCAGGAGGTCGCCGCCGTACTCTGGGGAGTACGTAAGACGGATGGTCGACTCGTCCTTTCGTACCTTGACCTTGTGTTGTATATCTTCAATGGCGACAACGACCCCGTGAAGGATGATATTGGGACCTCATCGAGGCAAAGAGCAGGCGGAGGACGCGTGGGGGGAGGGCTCGAAACAATGGAGGATAGAGCCCGTCCCCTGGATTATATAACCGGTACCGGTCTTCTCCACAAATATTATAATGAGAGATTTGTCGCCAGACAAGGGCTCACCCTCCCGCTCTTCGTCGTCCTTCTCCGATTCACTGATTCCCACGAAGCGCCGACAGCGGCGTGAGCGATGAGAAAGAGCGAAGGATGAAGGGGGCCTACTGCGGGGAGGGGCTCGCCGCCGGCGATGCTGAGAGCGGCCGCGGCGGCGGAGCCAACGGGGGCTTGGCGGCGGAGCAGCGGGGGAGGTGGGTTCGGGAGTGGAACCGGGCCTTCTTGCTAGTCTGCGCAGCGGGGCTCGTCTTCGACCCGCTCTTCTTCTACACCCTGTCGATCAGCGGCAGTGGGATGTGCCTGTTCATCGACGGCTGGCTCGCTCTCTCTGTCACCGCCCTCCGGTGCATGGCCGACGCCCTACATGTGTGGAACATGTGGCTCAACCTCAAGATCACCTTCAGCACGGAGGCGTCGGAGGACGACAACGGCAAGGCGGCGCGGAGGGCTGTAATGCGATACTTCAAGTCCGTAAAAGGGTTCTTCTTCGATCTCTTCGTCATCCTCCCCATTCCCCAGGTGACCATTGGTTGCTTCACGAACGTTTCATGTATCTCATTATCTGGTGTCACCATCGATCACGAACGTCTCTCCAGAGGGGAGTTTTGGCACTTGGTAGGAAAATGTAGAGCACTGGTGTCCTAGATTGTTGGAGGTAAGATGGGTGCTACATAGAAAGAGGGGAAGAAGAAGACCTCCCTCCCCCCTGTTCTTCTAGTATCCAAGGTGGATTTTGTCAGCTACTCACAGCTACGGAGGAACCTACCTCTTCCACAGCCTCTGTCTCGGTCTGTCTCTGTCTCTCCACCTACACACCCCCACGCTGGAAACGCGGAGTTACCGCTCTGGTTTTACGTGACCCCTGAGTTACCAGCCCAACTCGTGAGCTCCGAGTTGAGACCTGGGCAACGCGTCGACGTGTCACCCCTTGAGGTCCCCAGAGCCCCTTGGTTTCACCGAGCTATCAGACCAATGAAGAATCCATCAATCTTTCTCGTTTACTTCTTTGCCGTCGTTAGGTTTCAGGTTTTCCTGATTAATTTAATAAATCGTGATTGAATCCATGAAGATCATGCTGTGGGTGGCGGCGCCGGCGCTGATACGGCGGGGATCGACGACGGCGGTGATGACGGCGTTCTTGGTGACGTTCCTCGTCCAGTACCTCCCCAAGATCTACTACTCCGTCCGCCTCTTGCGCCGGACGCAGAACCTCTCCGGCTACATCTTGGGCACCGTTTGGTGGGGACTGGCTCTCAATCTGATTGCCTACTTCGTCGCCTCCCATGTGAGCGTCTCGACTCCTCCCGACCGCATTCTTTCCCCTGGAAATCTATGAATCAAGGATTTAGAATAACGAGCCCAGATTTTTCTAACCCCGAACCTGTTGATAACCAATCGTCTATCGCAATCGATGTGGGACTACTCCCGTTCAATCTCTAGTCTCGATTTCTCTCCAAGCCCGCGTGTTTATCTCATCTCTCTACGAATCCCTTACTTTCGCATCATGGCTCCTGGTTCGTCAATCGTAGTCGATGTGGGAGGAACTATTTGCATAAAATATTTACCGAGATCTCAGATTGGAGCAGCCTCGCGTCTTGATCTCTCTCAGCAATCTTGTTTCCCTCTCTCGAAGACTGTCGTCTTTAACATTTTGGATCCCAAGTCACCTGTTGCTTGGAGCTGTCTCCAGCCTGTATCTCTTTAAACTCGCTTGTTCATCTCTCCACGAAATCCCACCTTTCTCTCCCCAGCCACGTATCGTCTTGGATGAAAGTATGAGATACGGGAGCTTTTTCTCCAATATCTCGGCTCGGAGAAATCTGTGGTCTCTCTCTCTCTCTCTCTCTCCAACTATCTATCTTTCTCGCTCTCGGTCTGTTTCTTCTGAGCTACCTTGCTTTATCTCTCAAGAACTCTTTGATCTTGGTAAACCCTGCCCAGGCCGCTGGTGCGTGCTGGTACCTGCTGGGGATACAGAGGGCTACGAGATGCCTCAAGGAGCAATGTCTGGCTGCGACAGGGTGCGAGGCGGCGGCGATCGCGTGTGAGGGGCCAGTCTTCTACGGTACGACGTCGCTCGTGAAGGAGGCGGAGAAGATGGCCTGGGCGAGCAAGAAGCTCGCCAGGCATGCCTGTCTCGCCGGCGGCGACAACTACGACTACGGATCCTACAAGTGGACCGTCGCTCTTGTCACCAACCCTAGCCGCATCGAGAAGATCCTCTTCCCCATCTTCTGGGCCCTCATGACCCTAAGGTAAGATCACATATTCTACGTAGATAAAATTATATAAATATATATTCATGCATATATTCTTGTATATATATATATGTATTACATATATATATATATATAGAGAGAGAGAGAGAGAGAGAGCGTCTGTGTGTGTGTTTGTGTGACTGGGGAAGTTCTGTGACAGCACGTTCGGGAACTTGGGTTGCACCACGGAGTGGCTGGAGGTGGTCTTCAACATCATCATCATAACCAGCGGGCTGATCCTCGTCACTATGTTGATCGGGAACATCAAGGTGAGCCGTCACGAAGCTCGGCTAACTACGAAGTTTGCGACTCTCGATCGTCTTCTTCTTCATCAGTGGGGGAGGTTGTGGTGGAGGGGCAGGTGTTCTTGAGCGGGACGAGCTCGAAGAAGCAGGCGATGCAGCTGCAGCTGAGGAACACAGAGTGGTGGATGCGGCGGCGCCGCCTGCCGGAGAGCTTCCGACGGCGGGTCCGGCAGTACGAGCGCCGGCGGTGGGCGGCGATGCGAGGTGTTGACGAGTACGAAATGATTCGGGACCTACCGGAGGGCCTCCGCCGGGACATCAAGTACCACCTCTGTCTCGATCTCGTCCGACAGGTAACAAGAACACAATGAACTTGCTTCCTCGAGACTCGTTCCCCATCCCCATCTTCAAATTAGGAGAAAAATATCATTCTGACCCTCAACTTTCCTCCAGGTACCCTTATTTCAACACATGGACGCCGTTGTCTTGGAGAACATCTGCGACAGGGTGAGGTCGCTCATCTTCACCAAGGGGGAGACTGTGAGCACCCTCTCTCTCTCTCTCTCTCTCTCGCTATCTATCTATCTATCTAGCTATCTCTGTGATGCATATCTTTTCCATTCTGGTGCAGATAGCGAGAGAAGGGGAGCCGGTGAAGAGGATGCTGTTCGTGGTGAGGGGACACCTGCAGAGCAGCCAGTTGCTGCGGGATGGCATGAAGAGCAGCTGCATGCTGGGGCCGGGAAACTTCACGGGGGACGAGCTCCTCTCATGGTGCCTCCGTCGCCCCTTCGTGGAGCGGCTGCCGCTGTCCTCCTCCACGCTGTTGACCATCGAGACTACCGAAGTCTTCGCCCTGGAGGCGGGTGACGTCAAGTACGTGACGCAGCACTTCCGACACACCTTCGTCAACGACAAGGTGCGGCGGAGCGCGCGCTACTACTCCCCCGGGTGGCGGACCTGGGCGGCGGTAGCGATCCAGCTGGCCTGGCGACGCCACCGTCACCGCCTCACGCTGTCTTCCCTCTCCTTCATCCGCCCCCGCCGGCCGCTCTCCCGCAGCTCCTCCATGGGGGAGGACAAGCTCAGGCTCTACACCGCCATCCTCACCTCCCCCAAGCCCCTTCTCGACGACTTCCCTCTGTAAATTGCCTGTAGAGAGAGAGAGAGAGAGGAATTCCAAGTACGTATAAAGTAGATGTTGCTTTCCCGTACTTATTCTGTTCAGCCCAATGAAGTCTGTTCTCACTGACCAAATGGAAGAAAGCCTGGCGACATATATTGGAGAACGGGACAATATCTGGGTTGTTGTCCAACCAGGAACAGAAAAGCCCATTATGGTCCTCCACCGTTGGACCGGGCAAGGGGCCGGTTATCTTGAAGACCCACAAGGAGAGCACGTGTCCCAGCACATGATTTCGCCGAGGTCCTTGCCAACTGTGGTGGTCCCACACCAGGTGCAGGACCAACTGTCAAGATCTTATCATTGGGTTATTTGGTTTTTCCTCTCCCCACAAATTAGTTGAATTAGTGGGAATCACTTCTCAAAATTGACTGCTACTGCTAAAAAAAAAACCCATTTTTTGGTCCCTCTGCCTGATTAAATATATTTAACATTTAAACTTGGGTTGAAAACTCACTCCTCAGTTATTCTGCCATTTTTTATTTTTATTTTTTATATTTTTCATTAAGTCATTGTCATGTCAATTTTACACATGGGATTTGTATTTTTTATTTAATTTGCCTTGTATTTTTTTAAAATAATAAAGATAAAATGATACACAATAGATAAAATTATTTGATGTGTATGTAAATCCTCAAGGGATTGCACACCCTTTGGGAATAATAAGCCCTTATAGTTATTCTCCATCTTTGGCCTTTGAATGGCAAATGAGAGAGAGAGAGAGAGAGTCTAAGTGGGCTTGTTGTGATAGATGTAGGGTTTAATATAGCTAAGTGAAACACCAAGAAGGGAGGTGAATTGATTTCATATGATTTCTATTTTATCTACCAGTGTGTGTTAACATAAGTGCTCACATAGCTTCTCTATTATGGGTGCGGGTTTATTCAAAATAGTTCATTTCTTTATGTGGGTTCATTTTAATTTCTCTCTCTTTCTTTCATCATCGTCAAGAACATAGAGTTTTTGTACTAGTTCAACTCTCATTGAGCTCGTTCAGTCCTAGAAGATCTTTCATACCAGAGTTCATTATTTCTTCTCATAAATACAAGTTGATTTCACAAGATCAATGACCTAATTAATTTGATCCTTGTAGAGATCACATCTCATAGGCATAATATGACTCTTATCACTACATATCTTAGTCAAATACATCAGTCTTCTTAGAGATGAGACCCTTCATATGCACTAATAAGCTCTCAGCATACCATACTTTAGCTCAAACCCATTTTCACTCACCACTTAGGTACCTTAGGGTCCAAAGGAAAGAGCCAACATTTGAAGCAAGTGGTTATTTGAATCACTGTTGTAAAATCATATATTTGATACAACTTTCAACTCTTCTTTGAAATATGTGACAACTTGTCTTTGACGAATGAAGTAGTTTCTTCTTTTGAGCATGAATGAATATTGTAGAGAGATTTCTTCATTTATAATTGACTCTTATTTTTTGTAAACTCATCTATATTATCTAATGTCCTACTATCTTTTCATCACCTAAAAAATGATCACATAAATTGAAATTTTTTCATGTTTCTTTGCCAATGTGCTATTGACCTTTACTTATTCTTTCATTCAAACCTTATTATTTTCACATTAGTTGTCTTTGGAAGTTTTTCTTGAGATTTCTACTTTATCAACACACATATTTGTTTTCTAAGTTAGGCTCAAGTAATGTTGTTAAAGCTCATTGTTGTCTCAATGTAGTTTGTAGACATGTTATTGTCCATTATCTTTGACATTACTCTTTGCTTGTTCCTTACTTTGAGGCTTGTTATTCTCATATTAACTATATTTGAAGCTTCGTCTAGGGATACATAATTTTTTAGTGATCATCTTTAATTATGAGATCAAACTCAAAAATGATTGTTATGTTCGTCATTATATCTCCATGTATTCTGTTGATGTGTTATTAATCTTTACTTGTTCCTTACTTTAAAGCTCATTGTTCTTATATCAGCTGTACTTGAAACTTAGTATGGAGAGTTATAATTATTAATGATGATATTTTATTTTGAGGTTGAGTTGAAATAAATATATATGGTTTATTGATTTCTTTTCTCTATGTGTTTCGCTAACATGTCATCGTCTAGAATACGTGGCAAAGACGCATCCCTTTTCATGACTTTTTGATGGCTTATCAAAGATACTTTAAATTTGTTGTTATATAGGTCTTTAGTTTTAATCTTTTTAGAGACATTGATGCTTTGATGTTTCTTTGTATTTCATCGATCATCTTTTCAACATGTTGTCATTCAGGTTATGATTTCAAATCCTATCATGTACTTTGTTTCTTTGAAGTTTTCTTACATTTTAGTTTATTGAGAGTCCCACCTTTCAAACACATAGGTCTTGACTTCAAATCCTTCACTTGAGTTCAAATTCGTTGATTTTTTATATATGCTTCTCATTAAGGCTTTTGACATCTCGTCACTTAGGTCTTGAGTTTAAATCTTGCATGTGACTCATATTTTTTAATTTTTTAGAAACTTTGTCACATGTGTTGACACGATTTTCTGTACTTATATTTGAATTATATTATGATGTATTAAATTCAACATAAGAATATCCCAAATATATATTTTATTATATTTATTTGTTAGACTTATAATTATTAGAGCATCATCAATGTATATTTATCAAAGATATCAAAGCTTTAACACTTTATGAAGTCAATTTACTATTTAATAAATATTTGATAAATAATTTTAAAATAATTTTTTACTTGAAAGTGTCAAAATCAAGGACATCAATAGTAGAATCTTGTAGCTATCAATTTAGGCACATTGAGAAATCAAAAGACGATGAAGATGATACTTGAAAGGTTTTGCAATAACCATAGCTCTTTTTGTCACTTGGATTTTAGAGTTTATCATTGTAGAAGTAATGCCACACAGTAAGCTTACTTGCATTTTTCATCTTCTTATGAAGAAAGTATGTTTAACATGGGAATCTTCACAAAAAGAAAGAAAAGCTATGGGAGGGAGAGGGATTGGTCTACAATAAGGAACAAATAGGGTTTACGGTTATATTGATTAGTCTTCCCTTATGTTTAACACATATATCTAAACTAATTAGTCTTAACATAATTGATTATAATCTATTATATTAAAATAGAACTATAAACACATCTCTTAATAAAATAATGATTTTTTACCCAAATAAAATCAAAAGTATCTCAAATAAAATGTGAATAGAATTTATATATATCACATTTTTATTTCAATACATGACATCATTAATTTGTCTACTTTTGATATCTCAAAATTATTTTCAATTAATATTAAAAAACATAAAAAAATGAATGGTTTTTTATACTATTGAGATTCAATCAAATAACTTATTTATTTTATTGGTTAATATTTCATTTTTTTGAAAGCTAGTAAATATACAATTTAGAATATATAATTTAAAATCTAGTTGCTTGAACTTTTTGGTACTCTCATATTCTAAAGTGCAAATGTGTGAACATAAATTTGAATCTTACTATCATAATTTGAGATCTAATTTATAAGTCATTTACTATTTTTTTCATCAACTTGGTATGCATGTGAAAATTTGAAAACTCATTGCTTAAGAAACCCTTCAAGCACCCTTCAAGCGATGAAACATTGATGAATAGTTGTTGTCTTACATATCACAACCTCAAAACTTTTGTCTATGAAAGTTTTTGTGCCAAATACCTTGAAGGGAATGATATTTTCCTTCTAAAATACTTATGTCATATGAGCATTAATAAACTTGAGAGTTTTTAGTGTTCAGATGATGATCACAACATATGTAAGATAATTTAGTCAGATGTCTAAGTATAGAATTACATATCGTGATAGTCTCATAAATGATCTACATTAACATGCTATCAATTTTATGAGACTGGACCAAGAGTAAATTAGTTGAAGGCATAAATATTGGTTAAATATCATTGTGTAATATTTATTTATTTTTACTTTTGAGTTATTTTAAGTTAAAGCTTGTGAGAAAAAAAACTCTAGTTGTTAGGCATGAGTCCAAGGCTTCATGCATTTTGTTACTGGGCATACTAGACCACATTATCATGCAACTGTCACATCATTATGAATCTTATTATTAGAACTATCTAGTGAACATAACTAGATGTGTTAATCAATTTACTAATTTGGGTGCATCAAATTGAATTGTTAGAGAACTATCAAATAGACTATCCGCTATATTATTAGAAATAAATATGCCATCATAGATCTATAGTCATCAAAGTTGGTAGATATGTGTTTAAAATCAGAGAAACCTAATGTGCTGAAAAAGATAGATAAAACTAGTTATGTGAAAACTGAATATGTAGAAGAGAGAGAGGAGAGGATAGTTGAACCACAAGAACACAAAAATATGTCAACTTGAGTTTGCAAGGTAGAGAACATGTTTTTAACTCAACTAGACAACACTTCCTCTACCCAAAAGCTTCCACAATGTACACAATGAGAAAAAGTTTTAGGAAGTTTGGGAATCCATTAGTAAATTGTATTATTTATAGCTATGTTGTGAATTCTCCTTTGATCAAGACACCTATGGTCATGAATTAAGAAGATAACTTTTAGGTGAAGTGTTAAGTTGGTTTGAATTGTTAAATCTAGTAAGTAATTCTAACCTAGAATTCAGCATGTAAACCACTAATCACTTGGTGAAACTTATTGTTGTGCTTATGCAGTAGATTAATAAGACAAAATAACTATAAATTCTATTGTGAATTTAATTCTCTTAAGATAAAAATGAATAGGAGTGTATGAGGAATAAAAATGAAGAGAGATCAATTTAGCAAGTAATCTTGATAATCTAATGGTATATAGAAACTACCAAGCACTTGTGTGTTCTTCTTGCACAAATACTACTAGAACTTTCATATATGGCATATTAAGTTAATTTTCAATATTTGGAAAGAATATGAATTGTAGATCAAATGTTAGTTTTGTTAATTTCTCAATATATATCATTGAATGTTTAATAAGTTTTTCAATGGGGACATAATGATCCTGTACCACTTGAAAAAGTTTTATGTAACTTGAAATATCCAAAATCTGAAAATAGGCTTTAAATATTTTAATATGGGCCACAATAACTCCTCTATTTGGAAATTTGTCAACTCTCATATTTTACAACTTATCACAATAGTTAAGATAATCAACTTTGGAAATGTAGACACTCTAAGTTTGTAATCAACAATATTAACATTCTAGGAGATTATATGGTACTTATTTAATGTATGTAAATGTTCATTCCAAAGGTCATCATAACTAGAAGCTCTATAATTACTATGTGGGTTCTAAATGTTTTTTTAAACACACCACTATCTTTTACTCATATTAAATTACTACCAATCTTTAAATTTAGTCATTTTTTTTAAAGTTCATCAATACTTGGAATTTGAAATTTATCTTAATATGGTGTTTTCATTTTGAACCATGTAGTCAACCCACATTCTCCAAATGTCGTCTAACTTTTTTAGATTAAGGGTCATTGAAAGTGTCTCAAAGTATGTATGTTAGAATGCTTTGGCCATTTATATTTCAAGTAATTTTCTTTGTAAGTAGGTAGTTTTGAGTTATGGATTAATTCAAAAGAGAAATTATGATTTTGATGTATTACATGATATTAAAGGGTTTATATTATTTTAATAAATAATTAAGGTCTTGATGAAATAAAATGTCTTACTCTATCTAATTTTTTTGTTAAGAATATGACTATTACACAATGTAGATATAAAAACACTAAAAATATGTGTAAGGTAATGATTTTATATATCAAATGGCTATGATAATGTAGGCATATAATAAGGTATTTAAATGAGGAGTTAAGTGAAATAAATTTTAGAAAAAATGATCAATGCTTTGATTTGATATTGATTTGATGTATGGGCAAAATAACCTAGAAGTATGACCTTACATACTAAATACTTTTGATCTTAAAATATGCAATAGATATACACATGGAACACTTATGAAAAACTGATTCAAAGAAAAATTTAAGACTGAAAATTGTTCTTAAAAATTCAAAGTATCAAAAGAGTTATAAATTTTCATTTTCTTATGACTATTTTTTATTTCATTTTACATGATTTATAAATGATCCATTAAGACCTATTTTAACTTGACTATTTGACTTGATTAGTTCCAAAAGAGGATACTTTAACCTACCTATAAATAAGGCATTTCAACTTGTAAAACATAAAGATAGAGAGGGATGATACCCTAACTTTGATAGCATAGGGGAAAGAAAGGAGGGAGAGAGAAGAATCCTTTGTTCTGAAAGGCAAAAGGGAGAAACGGCAAAAAGATACCTCAAGTCTTTTGGTCAACCATTAAGACCGTTAAATAGGGACAAATCCTAACAATACTTTTCTCAAAATACTCTTTAACCTAATGACCCATATTCCTTCTAACTCTCCCCCTCAAGATAAACATTTCTTGACTAAGTTGTTGATGATAGTGTCATTGATGATTTAATAGTGTTCCCCTTGCAATGATCAATGACAGCTCCCTTGTAATGGTGGAGATGACCCCCTCAAGGATATTGAATGCAATATCCTTTAGATAAGAGTGACATCACCTCAAGCATAGGTAGCGGATGATTGGATATATACTCACTTAGATAAGAGCAACACTACCTTGAACAAAGTCAACAATACTAAAAAAAAGCACCCCCAAATATGAGCAATGTTAACTCTAACAATGATAACTATAGTAGAAAATTTCCCTTAGATAGGAGCAATGCTACCTCTAGCAAGGGTAATAATATTAGAAATAAGTCTTCTCTAAATATGAGCAATGATACTTATAATAAGGGCAACAATATTTAAAATAAAGCTTTCTCAAATAAGAGCAATGATCTCCAATAAAGATAGTAATATTAGAAATAAGGCTCTTCTAAATATGAGCAATGCTACCTCTAATAAGGATAGTAATACTAGAAATAAGGCTCTCCTAAATAGGAGCAATGCTACCTCCAATAAGGAAGGCAAGATGGTAATGACCAATAGGAGATAAAACCCTAGGGCTTAGCACTAGGCAAAGGATGGTAGCAGACTAGTGGCTATTGTAGTATTAGTGCCACTCCACATTATTGAATGTCTTTAAACAAGGACAAAACCCTAAGACTGTAGCGGCACCTAACTAGGATCAACTCCATATTTAGAGTTATACTAGAGTGTTAAAGGAGATGACAGTGGCAGTGATAGTGGCAGCGACAACACTAGTGGTAGACAAGAGACATCAAACAAAGCTGATGCCAAGTAGAGGTGGGGCAGCAGTGACAATGGTGGTGGCAGTAGCACTAGAGTTAACTTGACTTTGTTACCATGTAGAAAATATTAACATAAAGAGAGCTAAAGCTCTAGTTTTGATATAATAGAGATAAGTAAAGGAGGAAGAGAGGAATCCTCTATCCTAAAGAATATAGGGAAGGAGTAGTAGAAAGAGACCTCAAGTCTTTCTCTCACACACTAAGTAAACCCTAGTAATACTTTTCTCAGAATATCATTTAACATAGTTACCCTTGGACCTTCTAACACATGCAAATTAGGGCAAGAGAGAAAGACATGATTTCCATGTAATACCTGCTATCCATTAATGATTTCTTCTCTTCATCAACCACTTCAACTCTCCAAGATTTAATCGTGTGATTGATTACTTCAAAGTAGTAGTGGACACTTCTCCAACCATAAAGAGCTTCTTCCTTCAATGCACAAAAATGAGATTTAAAGGCCATTGTAAAATCATTATTTGTTCGTATCTTCAAAACTCTAGGATGCCCATCTTACACGTGGTGTGTTTGAGAGGAAGACCGACACTTGTGGTGTGCATGGTAGCCTAACAAGTTTATGTGATGTGCTTGATCAGTCAATAAGTACTTGTGGTGTATTTGGTTGGCCTATCTAACTCATGTTGTGAGTTAAAGTTTTTTATAATATATGTAGTGTGTTGAACATAGAGTGAATCTTGTGGTGTGCTCACATATAAATAAAAACTGTGAGAAACATGACTTCTAGTATGGATACATAGACTTGAGTAGTTTATGATGTAAGGAGGAGTTGAGCCCATAAGTTAATTGTAATCATGAGGTATGGTTAGTGGGAACTCAATATCAGTTGACTTAAGAAGTGGATGTAGGCCAAAGAAGTTTGATAGAACAAATATAAAATATAATGTGAATTATTTTTTTATTTTTTTATTTTTTTTATTTATATATTAATATAGAGATGTAAATGAGATATTAATATATAATATAATATAAATGATTATATTTAATTTAACGAAAAATAAAAAAAATCATCCTTCCCATCTTGATTTAACTAGCCATCTAGAAGAAAAATATTCATGAAGGGAATACAAGCTAGGGACAAGGTGAGGGATGAGTAAAGCAGAGATCTTCCAGTTTTTCAGATGATACCAGGTCAGATTATTAGATTCAAAAATCCATGTGCTCCCTCGATTGCAGGCTCCTACAGATCGGGTTTGAGCTGGGTGTGGGTTCATCGCGTTTTATCTGCTTGTGAAACCGAATTTCCTCTGGGGTTTTTGATTGGTATTTCAGAGGATCAGTTAGCTTTGCCGATGGATTTAAAGGTTGCTTTTCGCAGGTCTAAGGAATCGTGATCCTTCTTCCTCAATGAGACGTACTCCGTCGTCATCTCCGGCCGCGTGCTGATCTTCTTTGGAGTCTGATAACTGTTCTTGCTGCCTCGAAAATTCACGGAGATTTACTCAGATTTCGAATCCCTGCAAGTTCTAAATAGGAGAGAAGCTCGTGTTTCTGATAGTTTTCACCGGTCCGTTGTTCCAAATGAATCATCGCCCAAGTTTAGACGCTGGAGAAGATGAAGGGTTGGAAATTGTGGGCTGGAGTGACTTCGTGAAGAACTGCGGGGTCTTTCCTGCTGATAACACTTCCATATGTTGGGCAGGGGAGTACATGAGCCAGGCTTCATGACAGTACTCCGGTGGGGGTATGTGGGTGGGTGGGTGGGTGCGTGTGTGTGTGTGTGTTTGTGTGTGTTTGTGTGTGTGTGTATGTGTGTGTGTGTGTATGTGTGTGTGTGTGTGTGTGTGTGTGTGTGTGTGTGTGTGTGTGTGTGTGTGTGTGTGTGTGTGAGCGAGAGAGAGAGAGAGAGAGAGAGAGACGCTTCTTCGCTGTACTCTCTCCTGGATGACCCTGGATTGTTTGATGATAGAGGCAAGCTCGGAGTGTAGGCGATGGGAGAGGAAGACCACCTCATGAAACCTGTACTTGCAGAGAACTCCCAGAGATAGTCAAGGCTGAGCAAAGTTCTCTCCCTCTTCCTCGGGTTTTAGATGCACCTTCTGATCGAAGCTACCCTTTTTTTAGGGAGGGGAAGGCAGGAGTTTCTTTCTTCACCCCTGTCAAATGGCGAAGCACCCGACAGCGATTTGTCGGGGATTGCACCGTTGAGAGAGAGAGAGAGAACGGACTCCGGCGAGGGCACGTCGAACGGAGCTCGGAAGGTCTTCTCTTCCAGGTGCTATTTCTGTAAGAGACTTTAAATGCAGCTAATTTCGGGGAATATCCGAGGTTCTGGATGGCCGGCTGTCATTCATCCACCGATTACTTCTGGGTCGGGAAGACGATAAGGTAAATAGCCACAAACGTTCCCACCTTCCTCATCCAAAACTTGTGATTTGTACGTAAACATTATCAGGAAAGCCCGTATATATATATCGATTTACATACATATATCGAGAGAGAGAGAGAGAGAGAAACTTCGTCACGACTTCCTTCTGAATACAGAACCTGAAGAACGTGGCGGTGACGGAGAGAGTTCCCTCCGTCCGAAGATTCCCCCTTCGCCGTCACCATAGCCCCACATTCTCTCTCTGTCACTCCCCTTTCTCTGTGCCTGTAGATTAGATTAGATTCCGGTGTATCTACCAGTCTCCTGTCGACGGTGTTGTTGCCACTGGAAATCACCTGGCTTGACTCGACGGAGGATCAAAACAAAGTTGCAGAGCGTCACAGAATATCAAGCCAGAGCAGCCTCCCTATGCTTCGCTCTCTGTTTCTCTCTCTCTCTCTCAATCTCTGATCGCAACTACAGGAATCCAGGACTATCAACCTCACTGCTCATTGAAGAGAGAGGGGGGAAGGCACGGCCTGACACCTCTCTGGCCAAGCTTACCTTCGAATCCGCCACATCTCACGAGTCCCCTTAAATGCTTCTCGCCTCGGACGATCCAGGAATTCAATTCCGCTGGCGGGTCACAGAGAGGGATCGAGAGAGCGAGAGAGAGAGAGAGAGAGAGAGAGAGAGAGAGAGAGAGAGAGAGAGAGAGAGAGAGACAGACAGACAGACAGACAAACAGAGAGGGAGAGAGACAGAGACAGAGACAGAGAAGGGGGGGGGGAGCGGGTAGAGAATATAGGATCACAAAGGGGGTAGACTGGGAATAGAAAGGGACGAGGATAAGTGAGGCCCCATAAATTCGCCGGCAGCTCTGACCCTCCATGGCATCCGAGATGGGAGGGGGAGAAGAGGAGGAGGAGGTCCCCAACGCAGAGCCTCCGAGTCCCGGCGGCGATTCCGAACTCCGGCGGGTGGTCGTCCGTCTCGACTCGCTGATCTCCTTCTCCCGCTCCATCAAGGCCTTTGCAGGCAAGTGGCAGTCCATCAGGAGCTTGCTCCAGAACCTCAGCTCCGGGCTCACCGCCGCCGAGGCCGCCGTCGTCTTCTCCGGCGCCAGTGAGAATTCGGCCTTTTCGGAGCTTCTCGCCGCCGTAGCCTCGACGGTGGACGAGGCCCATGGCCTTGCCGGTAGCTGCGACGGGGAAACCTTCCCCGGGGGGAAGCTCCTCATGAGGAGCGACCTCGACCTCCTCGCCTCCAGATTTGACCTCCACCGGAGGACCCTCGACGGAATTTTCGCCTCGGGGGCGTTGACCCACGCCACCGCCATCGTCCTCTCCAAACCCGCCGCCGGCGCTCCTCGCGATGAGATGAAGTTCTACGTGAAGGATCTCTACTCCAGGATGAAGCTCGCGGACCCGGAGATGGCCGCTCGGGCCCTGGCCGCTCTCAACGAAATCCTCATCGAGGATGATAAGTATGCGAGAATCGCTACCGTGGAGATGCCGGAGGTCGTCGGCCTGCTGGTGGGCCTGCTCGAGTCGGAGAAGGAGGAAATCCAGCAGGAAGCTGCGGAGGCGGTGGCTGTGATCGCAGGTTTCCATTGCTACAGGCCGCTGCTGGTCCTCGCCGGCGTTGTGCCAGCCCTCATAAAGGTTCTGGAGATGGGAAGCTCTCTGGGGAAGGAGCGAGCCGCCAAGGCCCTGAAGAAGCTGACCGAAAATTCCGACAACGCGTGGTCGGTGTCGGCGCACGGCGGCGTGATGGCGCTGCTAAAGATCTGCGCTGATCCGGGCATCAGCGGCGGCGAGCTCCTGAGCTCCGCTTGCGGAGTCCTGAGGAACCTCGCCGCGGTTTGGGAGATCAAGCGGTTCATGGTGGAGCAGGGGGCGGTGGCCGTCTTCCTGAAGCTCTTGGGGTCCAAAGACGAGGTCTCGCAGATCCACGGCATGGAATTCCTTCAGGTGATCGCCGGCGACGACCCCGCCGCGAAGGCCAGAGTGATGAGCGAAGGTGGGATGGAGTCTTTGGTTCAGTTCCTCGGATCCTCTTCCTCCTCATCCCCAAAAGCCATGGAGACGGTCCTTAGGGCGATAGAGGCCCTTTGTTTCTCGTCGGCGGGCTCTGTGAGCGCCCTGATCCGCGCGGGCTTCCTCGACAGACTCCTCGTCTTGCTCGGCCATGGGGAGACCTCCGTCCAAGAGTCGGCGCTGAAGGCGGCGGCTCGCCTCTGCGCGGTCTCTGAGGAGGCCATAAGGAACATGGGCGAAAGGGGCTTCATGGCGGAGCTGGTGAGGCTGCTGGAGGCCAAGTCCTTGGAGGTGAGGGAGATGGCGGCGGAGGCGCTGGCGAGGATGGTGGCGGTGCAGAGAAACCAGAAGAGGTTCGTCCAGGAGGAGGACGGCGTGGGGACCGTCCTCCTCCTCCTCGAGCCCGAGGAGAAGACCGCCACCAGGAAGTTCCTCCTCTCCGCCCTCGTGGCCATCTCCGGCAGTAGCAGCGGGAGGAGGAAGATCGCCCAATCGGTTCACATCAAGCGACTGGAGAAGCTCGCCGATATGGAGATCGCGGACGCCAAGAGGATCATCAAGAGGCTCTCCTCCGGCAGATTATGGAACCTGCTCACCGGAATCTGGAGTACTTGACCCCCCACCGTCACCGGTATATTCTCCTTCTCCCTACCATTCTCAGACGATTTCTCCCCTCAGCGGCGGGGAAGCTCGTCGGAGATCATCGACGTAGATTGTGAATAGACCACCGGTAATTCACAGGGAGGTTCTTCTTCCCACACTCGATCGACTTGAGAGATTATCTGTTCATGGGTAGCTAATTCTCTGTGTGGTGGGTGGCGGGTCTCGCCCGCGTTTTTTCTCCTTCCTCCCCACACCATTTAATTCGCAGAGAGTGAGAAAGAGAGAGAGAGAGTACTGTGAGAGCATGTTTGAACTGGGGGGGGGGGAGGGGTGACCACCTCTCATCAAGATGGTCCCTTCCCTACGTCCTCGAGCTTTGAATGATTCCGGAAGAACATCCTATTAATGCTCCCTCCGAGGCGAGCGGCACCAACCGGCCTTCGTCGACGGGTTCAGAACTCTGAGCGCAACCCGTGGAGCTCTCTCTCTCTCTCTCTCTCTCTCTCTCTCTCTCTCTCACCACAGGATCGGAATCCGGCTTCGTAGATAAGTCATACATCAAACCCACAGGACATCTATCATCGTCAGAGATGGGTCACCCATAAATATGAGGTTTAGATGCCTGAGGGTCCTACTTGGGTGGACTGACAGGCAGACAGCTTAATGGCGGAGCAATCCGCTGATCACCAGGAAATTGTTTACTCAGCAAGACGGTGGGTGGTTCAGAGAATAATTGGGGAGAGAAAGAGAGAGAGAGAGAGAGAGAGAGAGAGAGAGAGAGAGAGAGAGAGAGAGAGAGAGAGAGAGAGAGAGAGAGAGAGAGAGAGAGAGGGTGCACATGGATGGCAGCTCCGGCTCCAAGTGAAGCCGCGGAGATTTTGGCGGCTCCGAGCGGCATCTCACGCTTCTGCCATGGAAGTTTGTCGCCTAACAGTAAAAAAATAATAGCGGCGGCGATGTGGCGGGGAGAGGCTTCCTCCTGCAAGCCCTTTTTCAAGCATAAAAACAAACGCTTTGCGGTGCCGCCCCCGCACGGCCTCACGTTCTCGTATCCCCCCTCGCCGGAGGCCTGTCGCCTGCGCCGTCGTCCGGCCGCCGGCAAGAGGAAGAAGTCCCGCCACGGGCTGCTCTGATTTGACATGCATCTCTCGCTGCCGTGGGGCCGCGGCCAGTTTTCTGCCGGAGAAGAGGGCCCCCCTTCATTCCCGATGCCCTGACTCCCCAGCGAAGACGACGACGGGTGGCCGGCCCATGGCCGTCGACCCACCCAGACGGAGAACACGGCGGAGGAGGCCCGGCAGAATACTACGAGGAATCCGAGGATGGCTGTGGTTCAAACAATATAATCTGGACCTTGGAGGCCCCCATCACCCGGGGAATCCCCAGATGAACAACCCCAACACCCGATACCAGCCTAGAATAATATTCTCCACGTAAAATCGGAATCTTTGGATAGTTTTTGACGATGGGCTCAAGGCCACAGAATTAAATGCGGAAATTTTCTGATGTGGGTCATTCATGCTTGTGGAGCTGTTTCCATTTATCCCATGCACGATATCTTCGTGAAGATACTCTCCATCTAGTTTCCAATGGGGGAAAAACCTCAGATAAACTGGCCCAGCACGCAATACAGGCCTAGAACAATATTCATTACGTAAAATCTGAATCTTTGCATGGTTTTTGACTAAATGGGGAAACTTTTGAAGTGGGCCATTCATACATGTGGAGCTGTTTCTAAGTAAATATCCTATGCATCATATTTCCCAATGGGGAAAATCTCTCTGAACTTCCCGGTTGTTGATAGAAATGCTCCCATAATTGGCAAATTTGTTAGACAGCATGTTCCGCAGGTATTTATTCACTTTTCCGATTAATCAATTCCATCTTTCTCTTCTCCACCTGTTTCAAGCGATAAATCATGCCCAAATATGGTAAAAAAAATAGACCCATTTATTTATTATTCATGATTAATCATTCTTCATATATTCATTCACTCTTCCGATTAATCATTCCCATCTTTCTCTTCTCCACCAGTTTCAAGTGAATAAATCATGCCCAATATGGTAAAAAAAAGGCCCATTTGTTTATTATTTGAGGTTTATTCGCTTGCAAGAATGGAAAACAAGATGATCGGCTCATTTGGGTTCAGAGATAGATAGATAAAAGTAAAATCTGGATTATTTTTGCCGGAGACATCAGGATCATCCATTGCCTAGACTCAGAGATAATTTCCACGTAATTACATCCAAGCTCATCGGTGAGTGATCATCGCGATCATCGGTGATCCCTCCTCTCGACCCGCCCGATGGATCTGGGAGGAGCAGAATCCCTGCAGGGATGCGTTTCTCTATTCAATCGTTTTCATGTTCTTCGGAAAAGAAGGGGAAGATTTGAATTTACTGTTGTTCGTCATCTTCTTCCAGGTCCATGAGGTCTTCTTCTTCACTCAACGCAGAGGACGCCCGAGGGAAGTTGTTTCGTCGTCCCGCCGGTTGACCGATCATTCCAGCTCTGCCGGAGCCTTCAGCGTTGACCTCCGTGAGGGCCACCTCCTCGTCGATCATCTCGGGTCCCTCCCATGGCATGAACTTGTCCACCGCCGCTGCCGCCGCCGTCGGGAGGGACCATTTCCGGCGCTTCCCCTCCGGAGGGTTCCTGCCGACCTTGACGGTGATCAGACTGTAGCGGCTGGATACTGTCCTCACCTTGGGAGTTTCCGATGCCCTCTTGGGCGGCGGCGCAGATTTCCTCGGCTCCCGCAATGGCGGCGGCGGCGGCGCTGCCGCCGCCGCAGCCTCCCGCTTGAAGGGCTTCTTCGTCTCGTGGAAGAGCATCTTCGGCTGGATCTCCTTCCTCCGTCCTCCTCCTCCTCTACCGAGACAGCGGGCTTCTTTGATTTCTTCCCGGCGGAGGGCGGAGGAAGCGGCTGAGATCACAGAGGGCCCTAGGCTGACCCCCTTCCTACTGAACTCTTCATTCGTCGGACCTGCCGGTGAGTTCGCCATCGTCAATGCGGGGTCCTTGGCGATGGAGCCGCAGGGTATCTTCTTCTCCACCTCTCCTTCGTCCTCCGCTATGTCTTGGAGCTTCTGGAAGCAGGATTTCCGTTTGCTCTGCGCTGAACGGAGTGGGGTGAGACTGGGCGGCGGCGGGACCTCCTCCCCCCGCCGGAGTCCGATGGTAGCGGCGCAGATCTCCAGCGGCCCGAGGCTGGCGCTCCTCCGCCGGTACCCGCCGCCAGCAGGAGACCCCACCACCTCCGATTTCTTGGCCGGGCTCGGCTTCAAATCCAAGAACTTGGAGGGGACGATCCTTCCACGCCGTGAAGCGGATCGAGAATCCCTCTCTGTCTTCTTGAGGCGCAGCTCCTGCAACCTGGCCTGCAGACGCTCGATCTCCTTCTCAACCTCCTCGATCTCCTCCTCGATGCTCCTCCCTGCTCCGGTGCCGCCAACCCCGATCGTCGACTGGTCCGGGGGAATCGCCGCCGAGAGAGGGAGGGCGCCGCCGGCGAGGAAGGCAAAACCAGGGCTGCGGTTCTCCTTGCCGGCGGCGAGCGTGAAGGGCTCTGCAGGAGGGGGAATGGCGGAGAGGGGCCTGAAGGCGCACCAGGCGGGGGAGCGCTTGGCCGCGGACCCACCGGCGCTGCAGCTGCCGTCGTCGAAGACCGCGTTGTTCCAGATCTGCATGCTTGGGTCACTCATCGCATCCAGTCGCCGTCGTCGCAAGCTTGAGGTTCCGCCTGTTCCTGCCGGAGATGGAGGGAGGAAGGAGGTAAATTTTTGACCGTTGCGGGACGGGTCGGGGGAGAAAGACGTTGGGATAGATTTAATTCTGAGCGCCCGATTGTTAACGTCCCGATCGGATGATCCGTCGATCGCGCCGTTGATTCGACCGTTGTTTTCTCTCGTATTTCGTAACAAAATTTTACGGCTGCCTGGAAACGGATTTCGGGCCCGGGCCCTTGAAAATGGCCTCAGCCCGGTAAGCCTAGATATGCCTTCAGCACAGAGAGAAAGATAGAGAGGGAGGAGGGGGGGGTGGTGGGTTATGTTTTGGCCAGGCCCGATATTTAAAAAATTGGCCGGATCGAGATTCGGATCCTACTGGCCCGTTTGATCCCTTCTCTCTAACGAGGGTGGGAAATCCAGGACGAGATTTTCCTGCAATCCAAACGTGGCTGTGAGTAGCTAGCCGCCCCTGTAGGTCAGAAAATCTCAGAGTGGGGAAAAACGCCTAACGTCTGAGACCCTGTACAGCCTCCCCGCTCCTTCCTTGCCCTTCGAGGGTCCCCCCTCAACAGCTCTTCCTGCTGTGCTCCTCGTGATCCCTTCGGCGGAGATCCCCCACCGATCGTAGAATCTTCGGGAAATCCTCGCCGGGCATCCTCTGCAGAAGATCGACAGGTTTTCTGCGCGTTTCCATATTTCCTGGGATCGTGTGACCTCAATTTACATGTTCCTTAATTTGGGTGAGTTCAATTGTCGCTTCTCTTTCTCTTTTCTGGCTGCGAGCAGTCGGGAGCCTCGTGTGTGAGAGATGGATACTGGAGGACGCGTCTTCACGGTCGACCCCCTCGAGAGGAACGCGGCGAAGGGACATGGGCTGATCACCTGCATGGCTTCCGGGAACGACGTCATTGTCCTGGGCACCAGTAAGGGTTGGGTCATCCGGCACGACTTCGCTGTTGGGGACTCTCTAGGTATCTCTCTCTCTCTCCAACAGAGTTTCTCATTGCTCTTCCTTTGTTCTGCAAGTGTAGGCGTGCTTATAATGCATTCAGACGTGCGGATAGAGTTAAATTGTATTTAGATATTTTTCGTTGCGTCATTTTGTGCTGAACAGTGTAGCATGGCTATGAAGAGTTGGTTTGCCACTGTAAAAGTTGGAAGGGTACCAAAAACATGGGAATCGGAATAGATTATATCCTAATTAACATTGGTAGCATGTCCTAAAATGCTTATTCACTCGATAAAGCCATCTTGACAAAGAATTGCCACACCTTGTCTTTGAATTTAGAACCATATAACAAGTACCGGGCTTATGAAATTTTATTGTGAAACTTAGAATGATCTCATTAAAAAACTACATGAATTCCTCTAATAATCATCATTTTTCTGATGAGCCTTGTCCCATTAAGAATGTGTCCTTGGGCTTTGACAGACGATTACCAGGATTTTGGCGTCTCCATGTTTCAAGTTATTGGCTTGATAAGGAACTTTTGACATCGGATCAAGATAGGTAGGTGGCTTCATGATGTAGACTAACAAGGAGATCTAAGAAGCTGTTACAGCTCCATAGGCTGCTGATTTGAAAATTATCACAGATTTTGCCAGCGACATATATTGTGTCAATTTAATGGGAAGAATTTATCTTTTTTTGAAAATTCTTGCCAAGAAATCAGAAAATTTTCTATGAACGAGCTTTTGTCTCGCTATTTCTTTCAATATGTGCATCTTTGTTGTTCTGAATAAATCATTTAGTTTCAGAGTCCTATAGTCCTAAGATAGTTCATGGTTCCATTTGATTGCAGAAATAGACCTCTCTGGTGGTCGAACTGGGGACCAACCTGTGCACAGAGTAACTGTTGATCCAGGGGGAAGTCACTGCATAGCCACTGTCCTTAGTCATGGTGGCGCTGAAACATACTATATGCATGCCAAATGGGGTAGGCCTCGTATTCTGAGCAGACTGAAGGGTATTGTTGTCAATGCTGTTGCTTGGAACAGGCAGAACATTACTGAAGGTATATTGATGTATGCTGTCAAGGATGCTTTTATTCTGTGTATTGTTTCCCTAGATGCATTCTGATTATGTCAATAACTTTAATGCCCATCTAGCATCCACGAAGGATATCATTCTTGGCACTGATACTGGCCAATTATTTGAGCTTGCTGTCGATGAAAAAGATAAGAAAGAGAAGTACTTGAAATTGCTATTTGAATTGAAGGAACTTCCTGAGGCCATCATGGGTTTGCAGGTACTTTTTGAAAGTTTATGATAGTTCTGCTGGTTCATTTGCCATTATTTTTGTCACTCTTGAGGTAAAATCACACTCATTACATTTACACAGATGGAAACAATTACCCTTGGCAATGTTACTAGGCACTATGTGATGGCTGTTACCCCTACTCGGCTATATTCTTTTAGTGGCATGGGATCATTAGATGTAAGTTGAGTTGCAACATTCTTATTTGTCACTCATGCATTGGCATCTTTTTTCTGGTTGATTACTGCCTTCTAAGGACTCAGCTCTTTCCATTTATATGTTGTGTCTCGTTTTCCACTTTGCTGATTGCATATCTTTCAACTTATGATTATTGTCATATTTTCGGCATTCATTTGCATGCATTGGCCTTCACATCATCATCATCTCACTTCCATGCTTACAAATCTACAGTGGCAGTGTTAACCATGTGTGCTATCTTCCTGATTTTCTATCATTCTTTTTACATTGTAAAGGTTGCTAGAAATTACTACCTTCATTAAATGAACTAAAAAAACAGTATGAAAGGAATGGTTGAACAAAAATGTTACTTTTCAAGTAGAAAATACAATGCAATCCCCACCCAAGGAACAGAAGGGGAACCAAAAATACAAGCGCCTTAGGATTCTCTTAAAGGAAAATCATCTCCAATTCTTGACTTTGGGACGCACGGAATACTTTCATACCATGTGGCCCTGAATGGATTCCACCTGGCTTTCAAGATCTTCACACAGCATAATGTTCAACACACCCTGTTACAGGAATGGGCTTGTTGAGTTCCATTGTTGCAGTAGCTGAAAATGTTGCTGCAGCGGTTAGTGCACATTATGAATTCAAGCAAGAACCTTCAGACTGTCAATAATGAAGCATCTCACAAATGTATGGTCCATTGAAAGATTAATATAAAACATGGGTCTCTTCATTTTGCAGTCTGCACTTGTTAATATTGTGAAAGTAGGTAGGTTCTTCAGCGATACCCCTTATGAAGATGAAAATCTTGGTCTGAAAGGATTCAATTCATAAAATGCGAGACAACCTAACCCTTTAACTTTTAAGCTAGTCAGTGAAAGTTAATTTGTTTTGCCATTTCTACATTAATGAGTGCATCCTGTTGTCTGATGACAGTAGTATTTCGTTTCTGCAGAATCTAAACTGTCTTCTTTGTTCATAAATATATATCTGTAATCTTAAAGACTCTTATAACCCTTACTCGTGGTAATGTACAAGCTATGGAAGTGGAGGCCAAGTTGATTCCATTCAGACACGTCTTCCTAGAAGTTTAATCCATTTCCCTTACGTAGTTAGCAACGTAGTAGTCACTTAGGTTGCTGATCGTCTTAAGGAGGAGGGAGTGATGATTGGGTTTCTTCCTTCGCATGCCCCCCAGGTACAGTTTGGTACCATTTTTCCTCAACGACTTTGCTACTCCATATTTCTATACTTACTCTGTACAACCATATGAACAACATGCCTTTTTTCAAAACTCACTAGATAGAGTAGCTCCTCTGCGCCAGTGTGGTCTTACTACAACAGACTTTCTCTGTCATTCTCTCTCTGACAGACTTTCCCTGATATGATGAGATGAAAACCTTTGCTACCTTTGCCTTCACCGACTTGATGGAATGCAAGACTTGACTTGTTAGTTTTCTTCCATTCTTGTTTATTTATCTTCACAGACGAAGTGAATCCTCCAAAACAATCTTTCTCGCCTTTCCGGTATGCAGCTCCGTCTTTCCATGGGAAGCTCTGCAAGTATTGGCCATTTAAGCTTAGGAACGGGAGAAAGCCTCAAAAAGTTGACAAGAATCTCCTGGCCATCTGGCTACGTTATGCTGCTCTCCACGTTATGCCCACGTTATCTGAAAACCTGACAAGGTTCAGCTGGCGGAGTGGATAGGATTACATTTTAAACTTGTCTGATCTCTTGCTGATGCTAGTTCAACTGTAATGGCGTTTACCATAATGTGGAAACATTTTTTTTTTTGTGAACTTCTTCATTGCCTTTTCTTACATTCGTTTTTTGAAAGTGGATTCTACCATATAACAAAAAAAAAAGGTATATATATGTGCAAGATCCGCGAGTATATTTTCATACCTATGGCTCAGTTGTATATGATTTTACTTTTGCGAATAGAATTCCCCTGTATATCAACCTTTTCTCATATTCATTAGCTTTGTGAATCCTAAGCATGAAATTTTATTAAATGTTATACATCCTCATTTAATGTCCTTTTGGAGTCTTTTTTTTAAATATTCCTGTTTACCTAGTTCTCATAATATTTGGAATTTTATTGTTTCAATTCGTCAGCCTCTTCATCTTGTTCTAGATAATACATGGTTACAGTATTTCTTTCGATTTTTGTAACTACAGAATTTTTACACATGTTGCCAATGCATAACCATGGTTAAACCTGTTCCTCCTCTGGTAAAGGATTCCATATTGATACAGGTGATTTATTGCAGGCAGTGTATACAAATTATGCAGATCGTGCAGTACACTTTATGGAACTTCCCGGTGAAATACCAAATAGGTAAGTTTATATTTTACTATAATATGAATAGCAAATAGTTAACAACATTTTTTTTAGAGCGGTTGCCTTTGGGGAATATAGATTAGAGAACATGATCTAATGAACCAAGTTATTGCATTTACCATTATCATGTCTTTCGTAGATGGTTGGTATGTTTATATCTATATCATTACTTTTTAATTGATGAAGTCATGGTATTATACACTTTCCAACCAAAAGTATTTTTCAATTGTTGCTTTTAACACGGCCAATTTTATCCTCCAAACTCAGTTTTACCCGTATGTTTTTCTTTATGATGCAACGTCATTGTCAAACTAAGGGAGAATATTAAATATGGATGTGCATCTTCTTTGTCCATTGCTTTATGGTCCATCACATGAAGATGGGCTTAGATGATTTTCTGGGGCTCTTTGGAGGATGCATTGTTATTGTCTGCCTTTTATGTGTCTACTGAACCAGATTATGTGAATCACGAGGCTGATGGGCAGGTAATCTTCGGGGTTTGAATCAATGAAAGTCGTTTGAATCGGATTTTGATTTCGAAGTTAGTTGCGACTGAATTGAAATATTTTGATTTCTGCACTTTTGCAGATCTTTTAATTGACATTGTAGTGTTATACTCGCACTATTAGGAACTGCTATATTGTCTAATTGGCATATAAGAAGTAGGAACTGCTAGCTTTGTTGAGTGAGGTCTCAGGATTGGTCATCATCAGAACTAGGATATTGGACTCGTCATCATTAGAATTAGCATTTCAATTTATGTTTGACAAGTGACAATGGAAATTGGTTATTGGGGTGAGAGATTTTGATAGCAGAAATGCATATCTTGTCAGCTACATATATTTTAGCAGCCGGCATTGATAGGGTATTGCTGAAGGACTTATTAAGGAAGGATAGCTTGGGGGGAGCTGAGTTTTCACTGAATATTTTTTATGTCACTTCAATGCACCGCAATTTACATTGTGACAGGTTTTTGATCATAGGACAATGACAGAGGAGGAATATTCCATGCTCAAAAGAATGTTCAAGTTGGGAAATGCAAGAAAAGAGCTTGGTTCTCAATCAACTCACAGCTTATTTCATTATTGCAAATGGAGTTGCTAGAAATGCAGTAGAAGCCGGGGTTGTTAAACCCTCCATCATGAAAAGTGCGGATTTTAGTTCTGGAGAGTCATTTATGGGAGATCACCTACGTATGGTTGATAACAATCATACTATGTATGCGGAAAAAAAGTAGGATTCTTTGGAGTACATCTTCCTTCTCGCTTGAGATCTAGTTGATAATATATTACACATCAACTATAATATGAAATACTCCAGGGGATGGTTGGAGGACTTTTGCTTAAGTGACGGACTTGGATTGGACATGGGGATGGGAGCATGATATTTAATGGCCTCTCCTGTATGCGATCGCTTAATCATTTGGAACTAGAGGGGCTAGTACATTTTCACCAGAAATTTTTCTATTAATAAGGTGCATAATTGTGTATGTCGTCGGGTCAAATAGTGGGATGAGATTTTTTTCTAATGAAGAAGGCAATGGATATGTTATTTGGCGCTTACAAGTATTATCCACTGAATTGGTATTGTAGATGACTGATGTTGGGGTTTTAAGATATCATAGGATACATGTATGCCCATCCCTCTCTTTCTTTTTTGTTATTTTATTGCTACTTGATACCAGCCATTTTCGAAAGGAAAAATTCTAAAAATCGTTGTGGACAATGCCTGACTTTAGTATGAAACTTTCTTGCAGAGAGAAAATTTTTATATTTAACACAAGTTGATTGATGTTTCTTTTAAGGACCTATCTGTACTCATCTTTTTATTTATTTTGAAATAATGAAAGTGACAGATTCCTACTACATTTTATTGAAGTTTTCAGTCAACAGAAGCTTTTAAAACTCAGCTCGTACTGTTAGAAGGCTGGTATAATTTTTAATTACGTTTTATTGATATTCGGTCTTTGAAGCACTATTTAACTCCTCTTCTTTACTGCAGTGAACTTCACTTCTTCATCAAGCAGAAGAGAGCTGTACATTTTGCCTGGCTTTCTGGGGCTGGAATTTATCACGGTGACCTAAATTTTGGAGCTCAGCATAGGTAAGTTTTTACTTTATGAGCTTGTTTATCCAGCACTAATATATCGTAGTACAGGAATTATTCTAGTGTTCTACATTCTTTTCATTTTTTATAAACAAGTTTTACAAACTATATTCTGGTTCTGTGTCGGATGAAGGCCCCTGCTGACATGAAACTTTCCTGAATTTTCTTGACTAGTTCAACTAATGGAGATGAAAACTTTGTGGAGAACAAGGGTTTGTTGGAATACTCAAAGTTGAATTGTTCTGGTGAAGCAATTAAACCAGCATCCCTTTCCCTATCTGAGTTCCATTTTTTGCTCCTCATCGGGGATAAAGTTAAGGTATATATACATTATACCCAATTGTCTAGGTAGCAAACTTTCTAGAAATTTTCTTTTAAGATATACATAATGCCATAACACTGTGAAAAAGTGAAAATGAGATGTTTTGACAAATTGTGGCAATTATTTTTCTGAAAGGCAAAAGAAAATAAATTCTGATATTTAAAAAATATTTTACAGTTCTTGGGTTTATTTTTAGTGTCTTACTGTATGATGCAGGTTGTCAACAGAGTTAGTCAAAAAATTATTGAGGAATTAAAGTTTGATCATTCACCAGAGTCAGCTTCTAAAGGGATTATTGGATTATGTAGTGATGCAGCTGCTGGATTATTCTATGCATATGATGAGAATTCCATCTTCCAAGTTAGTGTGTTTGACATATATTCATGATGAAAACGACAGTTGGTATAACCTTTGACAATTTTAACTCATTGAAGAAAAATACTGCAGGTTTCTGTGAATGATGAAGGCCAAGACATGTGGCAGGTTTATCTGGAGATGAAGGAATATGTAACTGCTTTAGCTAATTGTCGTAATTCATTGCAGAGGGATCAAGTATATCTATTACAAGTAAATGTTTTCATCCCTCCTTGGACGAATATGTGGTGTTGCTTGCCCCACGTAACTATTGTGTGGATAATTTTGAAAAAGCTGCATTCTTATAGTCACTCCCTTGTATCTTCACCCGCCTTCTTTTCATTGTTAATTTTGTTTTCAACATACTTTTATTTGCAGGCAGAATCTGCTTTCGCTGTCAAAGATTATTTTCGGGCAGCTTCTTTTTATTCTAAGGTGAGATAAATGTCTCCTTATTTTGCTCTATATTATCAGCTGCAATTTTAGAACATGTCTTCTGATATGCATTTGATTAGAAGATTTTACCACTAAATTTTCAATTTTCCGTACGGTAGATCATAGACCTTTTATGAATCATTTTCAGGTTTTGTCATCCTGCTTTTCTACAAGAAGTCGTATTTTTGAAAAAGGAAATACATGCGAATGCTTAAATAGCTGAAACTTTGCTATTCATTCAATATTTCAAGAAGTATGAGGTGGTCTTGTCTTCTGTATCTCCTTAACGAGGAGCAAAATCAGTTTGTGTAATACAGCACGAGTTAGCCTAATTAGTTTGCAGTCTGACCCCTTTTAGCCTGATCCTGTACAGTTCAAGATTCATGAAGTCCGAAACCAAAGCTAGCTCATCCTTGTTGACCCTTGTTAGACAGAGTTAGGAAACTCTGTATGGAGCTGTATTAGCTTAACACAGCCAACTTTAAGACATCCTCGTATGATTTCTCCTTTTTTCTCTTCTCTTCCTTTCCTCTCTCATTTTTATTTCTACCTTTTTTCTCTCTTTTCATCTCTCTCTCTCTTCTCTCTCTGCTTTTTCATCATCTATTCTCCTGTTACTGCAAAGAAAACTTAAAAGTTCTGCATCATAGACGAAGGTGTAGATATTAGCTGATTTATTTAGATTTAAAGATGATTAAGGCTTAAAAGGATGTTGTTGTATAGATTCCCCGACTTGTAATCTTCTATACCTTCTTTACTTCTATCTTTCATTTACTGTTTGGCATAGTGGAGCTGTTCTAAAGTTAGATTATAATCGTTTTCTCCTGAACTTATCCATTCTATCAGTTCTTTATTCTTTATGAAAATCTGAAATTATATTCAGTTGTTATTATGTAAACCATATGAAATTATGTTCTTTATTTGTGACTTTGCATGTAGGGAATCTGGTGTTCTTACCGAAACATATAGAAATATGAAACTAAGAAATATTGAAATAATATAGGTGTGGAAATATTAATGCAAATTACGTGGAAAAAACGGTTCTAGTCGATAATTTTTCTTAGTTGTAGATTAATGTCTGATTTTCTCTTATGAATAGACGATTAATGAAACAATTTTTTGTTTTCATCAGATCAACTACATCTTGTCGTTCGAGGAGATCAGTCTGAAATTTGTTAGCATCGGTGAACAGGTATGGCATATGCTATACCATAGATTCTGGAGACGTGGTACATTTTCCTCAGTGGTGTAAAATATCAATTTGGTTGCAATTTTCCTACCATGAATATTGGACTGTGGGATCTATAGCCTATGCTGATATCTGAACTTATCAAAGACTTTTATTCTCAATGATTAATTTGTCTTGCCTAATGGTAGCCTTCTATTATTTCTCTTTCTCATGAAGGATGCTCTGAGGACTTTCTTATTGCGGAGACTTGATAGTCTTTCAAGGGATGATAAGTGCCAAATAACAATGATCTCAACCTGGGTTACTGAGCTATACTTGGACAAGGTTGTTATCTCTAATTAAATGGTTTTATATTTTCTTGAGAATATGGTTGTTTAGAGGAGATATGATGAATGTTCCAAAAACAGAGCTTCAAGAACTCATTGAAAAAAAATATCTTCTGTGATATGCATTGGCCCAATCGCTAGTATTGAGATGTTTATAGTCATCATGATTGCATTGCATTTCTTTTTCTTGCTACATCGTTGAGGATTCTTCTGTGTTAATCTTTATATTGGTGGATTTTATTGAACCTAGTAGCTATCAAGATTAATACCCATGATTAAATCTCCAAAATTTGTCGACATCTTAGTTCTTAACAAAGTGATGTGACATATTCTATTTAAATCTGTCTTCTATAAGTATAATGTATGTAAGAAATTTATTATTCTCTCATTCCATCAAGGGTTTGGAATGATTTTTATAGCTGATTTGGTCCTAAAATTTCCAATTCTGTTTTCAGTCTATCCAAGATGGTTATTTCTGATGTTCCTTGCTGAGGAGCATGTCTGTCTGGAGGGGTGGGGGGTGGGGGGGGGGGGGGGGGGCGAGAATAGAAGAGGAAAGAGGAAGAAGGATGATTGGGGAGTGCACGACAGTTTCTATCCTTCACTCCAAAAATGTCATCAAATTGTCCCACATTTTATAAAGTTCATCCATCCAGAATGATAACTCATGTGAGTAGGAAGCCCTAGTTTAAATAATTTTTGATAGCTATAATATTTAAAAACTGACTTGCAGGTTTGCTTCTCTCTCTGTGAGAGGTTGTTCTTTAATTTCCAGACTATGGTCTGCAGACATTTTAATTTTTTTAGTCTGTAGTAGTGAACTTGAGTTGCGAAATCAATGGTTTAAGGATGAAGATGGATATAAAGATCAATTCACCCGTGTTCTATGGCTGTTCGCTTGGTGGTTCACTTCGTTGTTTTATTACTAAGAATTGTGCGTTGAAATCATTTTACATTAAAAATATGGTAGCTTAATTGATGCAATGCATCTCGATCTTTCTGATCATATACCTCCTGTATCCTTCACATATGGAGCCTATACAGTAATCTCTGAGTATTCCCACGCATCTGTTTTCTTTTGAGAGGTATATCTTTGACAGCTGATATATTTTCGTATGTGCTAATTCCTCAGTCTGTGCTTTGCAGATCAATAGGTTATTATTAGAGGAAGACACTGACGAAGTCAGTAGTGCACCTTCAGAAAACTGGAGTTCCGAGTGCCAAACAATTGTTACGGAATTTCGTGCATTTCTTAGCGACTGCAAGGATGTATTGGATGAGGCAACAACATTGAACCTCTTGGAAAGGTCCCTGTAATGTCGAAGAATATTACCTTCTTCTCTACCTTTGTTGTGTTTTGTTTTTTATCATTATATTTGAGAATTGATATATCTTAATATAATAATGCAGAAAATTGTAGAGTCTTCGGCTATGGAGAAACATTGTTCATATATATATATATATATATATTGATGTATGTATATATTGCTATAAAAAAAGCAGTATGATCTCGATTTAAAACACGGTTGGATAATTTACATATTGGAACACGTGCTGTTGAGTGCATTTGAGTAATTTCCCAACATTTTTGTTAATATTTCAGAGCTCTTTGTTTATATGGGAGTCTCATGTCATATGTTCTATAACTACTCGTGCAGCTATGGAAGAATCGATGAACTTGTGTACTTTGCAGCTCTAAAGGAGAAATATGAGATTGTTGTTCACCACTACATTCAGGTACAACTTTTACATTGTAGCCTCACAATTTTGCAATAAACCATAAGCCAACTCTTTGTATCTGAGAAACGAATGTTACAATGATCTTCATCGCCAAATAGGGCTTTTAAAGGCATGGACGCATGGCACTTATTTTCAACACATTATCAACTTTGTAGAAAAATGTAGATTCGTTAACTTTTATTTCCATGATAGCCTCCATCTTGTTTGCTTCTATTACAAATGGTAAAGTCATTGACTCTGTGGTGTGGTCTCTAGTATTGGGTGTATAGATGTTATGTAGGTTAGGTATGGAGGGTCAGAAAGAACTACGGATTTGTATATTCGGAATTTAGTTTTCTTCTGCTATGAAGTATCCACCTTAAGATAAATGTTCTTTTGTTGTGGACTATGGAATGTATACTGATTCATTGCCGTCTTATCTGGGCCTAAACTAAGTCGTCTTCTTGTCATCTCCAGCAAAGGGAAACAAAGAAGGCACTAGAGGTACTTAAAAGACCCAACGTCCCAATTGATCTTCAGGTATGTTGTGAAGGTATTTATTAACCAATTTTTAGCATCTTAGTTGTTAGGTTTTGTATCTTAATTGTCCATCACATTCGTGGGGTAATATATATATATTTTTTCAGTATAAATTTGCCTCGGATCTTATAATGCTTGATGCTTATGAGACGGTTGAATCTTGGATGATCACTAAGAACCTGAACCCACGGAAGCTGATTCCCCCAATGATGCGCTATGCAAATGAGCCACATGCAAAGTAATTTTGATTAACTTTATTTTACTTGAAATTTTCATGTTTCATCTTTACAAAAGCTATTTTATGCTTATCTGGACCATTGCCTAGCAGGTAGAGCCACATTTTGTTATAGAATCAGACTGCAATATGTGCTTGTCTCCTGTGTATGATAACAAGGGTATCACAACTTGTGCAACTTTGTAAATAAATCATAATGAACAACGGAGCTGCCCTGTGTAACAACTCTGAAGAAGGAACTGCAGATATTACCAGTGATGCCGATTACAATGTTATGGTTAAGGTTTGCTATGGATACTCCATTCGTTATCCCACAAGAATAGTCAAACTGAATTTAAACTAGCAGACGCTTGTGGTGATGGATAGTACTTTGAACCAATATGCTTTCTGAATGAACTACAGAATGAATATTCTGAATGAACCACAGAACGAATATATATGGCTCTCCTTGTACCTGGCCTTTTTCAAGAGGTGTTACAACTAGTGCGAAGTTAGTTTACACTCAAGATAAAGAAGAAAAGAGGAAACGCTTGGTATGATCCCCTAGCATCATGCCCAAAATATAGTCAGTGTAAGAGCCTCTCGGTGGCAACAAATGGTGACCTTTTTTTCCTTACAAACCCATCATTTCTACTTGTCAAACGTACATGGCGCCTGTCCTTATATATATCTTCCTTGGGTTCGTATTTTCTCCTCCTTTTCATACGACCGAAATTTTTCAGGATGTCACCATTTTTGGGGCAAGTCTGGCCGTTTTCTTATCCTTAAACTTTTGGAATGGACTTCCCTTAGAAGTTGGGAAATTGTCTTCACTTTTGGAATGGACTTCCTTTAGTCTTTTTAATGGCACATGAATCATCAAACGTATTCGACCTATGGTCAATTTGTTTTATGATTCATTATGGAATAATATTTTTTTACATCATATTTTATGACAGTCAATGAAGAGTGTTCCTAGATCACAAAGATCTGTTTAACACTGGCTTCAGTTCACAAGGGGATCCAAATCTAAACAGACTCACAATAATAAACACTTGTGAGCCCGCCCAATAATAAACACGCTAATGGGAGCACAAGGGATAAAAAGAATTATTTTTTTAGACTAAAAGTCGTAGAAATTACTTTACAACAGCGTGGTACTACCTAGTTTCATAGAAGCAATGTCCCAAGGTGGTAGCCCACCTGGGGTCTTTCAAGATTCACCCATTCTAATGACAAGTGCCCTTTATGAATATGTTAACAGTTCTTTCATCATCTAGGGTTTGCCAGTCTCATTGTCAATGTTAATTGATTCTAAATGGAACAGCCTTCAGGTGAACTATGAGATTGAAACAACCTATACGCTCTAGTGACAACAAGATCAGGGGCTGTCATATCGGTGTTTGGTAATAGATGCTGGAGTGCATGTCCTGTATTTGAATTCCATCTGACTGGTTCACTCAGTCATCTAGTCATGCACTAGGAACCTGGTCCATTGCTGGCCTTATTTTTGAACTCGAATATCGGCCCCACTTCTGTATATTCGTTGTATTAATAATTTTACCGGCCCCACTTATGCATATTCGTTGTTTTAATAATTTTACCTTTCATCTCTTTTGAGACGATGAGTGATGTATTTCAGTTATAAGCCTTGGACATAGCAGTCATACTCGTGATTTTTTATTTTCTGTATACTTACAGACACATTTTCGTTTGCTCATGGGACGCAGGAATGAAACTCATGAAGTAATTAAGTACCTCGAGTTCTGTGTTCATCGTTTACATGATGAGGATCCTGGTGTGCACAACCTACTGCTTTCTCTGTATGCAAAACAGGTATATATGCTTCTTTTCGTCAGGATGGAAAAATCTTCTGTTTTCTCTTCTGCATATGCTTATTGGCAGGGAATCTGCATGAATCATCTACTTTGTCCGTAACTTGTGTGCATTACATGATGGCTGGAACACATTTATTTGAATTTTAGTTATTTATCTATGTACTTCTGAAGTGGTTGCTGTTGGAACAGTTTTATTGCACTTGGCATCCATTTGGATTTCTGTGATTTCTTAAAAGTAAGAAGTACGTGGATATATGAAAATTCGTCAACCTTACTATCTTTGGCAATGTTGAGAAGGAGGTATATTCGAGGGTAAAAGTATACATCTGATCTAGGTCTTGCTTTCATCCGTTTAAGATTTTTGATCATTTATCAAATCTTTATAATTGTCCATTTTCGTTACACCGTTAGGTTATTGTTACGTTACAATGCCAAAGCATGCTAAGTGTATTCATAGAAAATTTGATTCATGTTAGATTTTGGGATTAGTGTGAATGGTCTTGACGTGTAATTCGGTGAAGACGAAGCAAAGAAAACGTGCAGCAAAAGTTGGAAAACCCATTGACATATGTATGTGTATGGATTTGTTTTTGAAACGCTTTGCTTGATTTTAGTGGGCCCATACTCCGCATAACTGATCGGTGTCTTGATACCTTGTATGATAATCTCCGATCATCACTCTGCTATTTTAAGTCGGAATTGGTGAGATTAAAGGCTGCACAAGATCTGTGTTAATCTCCTATCCTCCCAAGTTTTTTAAAATAAAGAAGAGGATCTTCATCATGGGTTCACATCCTCTGTTATAATCCCCAGACAGGGGATGATGCCATCTAGATGAGTAGCATCAGAGTCACCCTAGGCCTTCCTTGTTTGGACTCTGGGTAGAGAATCAGTGAGCTTTAAAAATGCAAATCCGGTTATAATTTGTTTTTTATCACATCGTATTCATCTTAGCTAATGAAAACTCATAACTCGGGAGTTAAAGGAAAAAATCTGAAATCCAATGCTTCTTGGTCCTGTTTCTCCAGTTAATGCCGCTATTTGTTTTTTTGTTTTTTTATTTTTCACGGTATTCATTTTGCAACCTATTCAGCATCTTTTATCATAATTCAATATATTGATTTCTTCTTCGTTTAATCCGCCTGTTTTGTGATTAGGAGGATGACAGTGCACTTCTTCGTTTCCTCCAACACAAGTTCGGCAAAGGAAGATCAAATGGCAGTGAATTTTTTTATGATCCAAAATATGCCCTAAGACTGTGCCTCAAAGAAAGACGGATGCGTGCATGTGTTCATATCTATAGTATGATGTCAATGCATGAAGAAGCTGTAGCTCTTGCACTTCAGGTAAAATAGTCAGGCTTAGTCTGTCTGAAGCCCTGCTAACCAATTTAATCGGAAAAAAATGTCTATGAGCTTTGGGGCATATAATGATCGTAATATAATTACGTCTTCTGAGCCAGAGAATTATGCGCTGGCCGCAAAGAAAATAGTTCTCTGAAGATTTTACTATGGATATTCTTGTGATTTTTCTTCACTTTCCTGCGGTTCACCAGGTAGACCCAGAGCTTGCTATGGCAGAAGCAGACAAGGTTGAAGATGATGAGGATCTTAGGAAGAAGCTCTGGCTAATGGTGGCGAAACATGTTATCAAGCAAGAGAAGGGAGTCAAAAGGGAAAACATTAGGAAGGCAATAGCGTTTCTCAAAGAAACTGATGGCCTTCTGAAGATTGAGGATATTCTTCCATTCTTTCCAGATTTTGCCCTGATTGATGATTTTAAGGTAAACACTTCTGACTTCGAATTTTGCATTGCCGCTAATACAGGTTTTCGGCTGACGTAGAACATTGGTACTAATTCTTCAACGAAATATAAGAAAACTTACTGAGAACAATTGATTTGAAATAAATACATTTTGCATTGCCATAAAAATGAATTGATTTTAAAACTTGATCATCTTCATCAGACTGCATTTTCAATGCTTGTTCATTGGATTATTGTGGTTGTCCTTTAGTTTATTTGGTGGATCAGCAGGCAAGAGAAGCTATTTCTTCTGAAAACTTGTTTGGTATTTAGTACGCTGAAAGAAAAAACTCTCTTGTTCCTGTTTATTACAACGATGACGAGACAACATCTAATTTTCTTAGTTTCTTCTTCATCGGTGACCTTATTTTCCTTCTTTCTCTAAGCATTTTATTTGAAACATTCAACTGCCTGAATGTTACATCCCCAAGATCTCCACATATTTTCTGTTTCATATTAATGCCTAGAATCCCAATGCCTCACGCAGGAAGCAATATGCACTTCTCTGGAGGACTACAACAAGCAGATCGAGCAGCTTAAGGAAGAGATGAATGACGCTACCTGTGGCGCAGACAACATAAGGAGTGACATCAATGCCCTTGTTCAGAGATATGCCGTCATAGATCGCGACGAAGAATGTGGGGTAATTCCTCTGGACAGATACTATTAAACTGGGTTGACTTGATTTCTCATAGATTTCGTGTACATGCTACTGGGCTATAGATTTGTTACAATCTGGCCCTCTAAATTATTGTGAGATTTGCTCTTGTTGGCTTTATTTCACATATTTTGCCATATGCACTGCTGGACTGGCCCTCTAATTTTTATCTTATGAGCAGGGTTGCCGACGTAAAATTCTGGGGATGGGTGGGGTTCAAAGGATGTCCCGAGGCTACTTGTCAACTGGGCCAATGGCTCCTTTTTACATCTTCCCCTGCGGGCATGCTTTCCATGCAGAGTGTCTGATTGCTCATGTTGCACAGCACACAAGCCGAGCTCAGGTAAGTCTGAAGTGATCATGATTTTTAGCTTCCTTCATTCTGCTCACGTTGCACAGGATCTCTGATTCTCGTTCAGTCATCTGGTAATGTGATCGAATCTTTCTTTCTCCCATCCGCCTCACATTCTAGCCAGATTAAGAGAGAAATCGAAGAAAAAAACTCTTGTACTCGATCTTGAGGTCCCAGCGTTCTCATCCATCAATCAGTAGACTTTCTTTCTAATTAGAATTCATTCATCTGATAGGTGGGCACATTCATTTTAGATCAAGAGAGATCCGGTGAGAACAAAAAACCCGTTTTTAGGTCCAGATCCTGCTGCGGTGGAGGACACTGATTGAGGAGATCCATAGCTCACCCATCATACTCTTAATGAGCCCACATCAAGTGGGTGTCTTTATGATGTATTTATCATTCCAACTGGATGTATTTTTTTGTCTCCATCCGATATCTGGTCTGGGGCCCCCATTTCAACCGCCAATTAGTAGATTTCTAATTTTGATCCAGTTATATCTAGTAAGTGGGCACACTCATCTCAGATTAAGGGAGAAATCGAAAAAAAAAAAAAAAAACCAATTTATGAACAGTAGCCTGATGATCTTTTCATCATCTCTGCGGCTGTTGGAATGACTTTATGAGGCAGCTGGAATGATAATAATTAGTGGGCACATTCATCTCAACTGGATACATTTTTCTGCTGTCTCCATCCGATATCTGGCCCCTCATTTCAACCGCCAATTAGTACATTTTTTAATGTTGATTCAGTCATATCTAGTAAAGTGGGCACATTCATCTCGGATCAAGGGACAAACCGTAAAATTAAAAAAAAAAGAAAAAAAAAAGAACGGGTTTCTGAGTAGTAAGTAGTCTTATGATCTGTGTTCATCATCATGTGCGTGGCTGCAGGCCGAGTTCATCCTGGAGCTGCAGAAGCAACTTAGCTTGATCAGCGGGAGCTCAAGGGTGGAGCCAAGTGGATTGACGGAGGATGGGTCCATTGCTGGAGTGACCCCCACTGACAAGGTCGGAGAGATTTTGATCAGTCCCATCTATTTTTAGAAACTATATCTATGTATATATCAAAGATGGGATTCTGAGGAATTGTTTTTGGGTGTTTGGGGGTGAGCAGCTGCGGTCTCAATTGGACGATGCGATTGCTAGTGAATGCCCGTTCTGCGGAGATTTGATGATCAGAGAGATCTCCCTCCCGTTCGTCCTCCACGAAGAGGCAGAGTATGCTGCTTCCTGGGAGATCCGGCCGCCCCCTCCCTCCAATCAGAGGATTCTCCCCATGATCATGTGAAAAAAATTGCCTTTTTTCTGGTGGGTTTCTCTCTCTCTCTGTATCTCCTGATCTTCATGGTCTATGATGATGATCTTCTATTTCTCTCAGTCTCTCTTTCCCTCTCTCTCTCTCTCTCTCTCTCACGCCTGTTCTTCGTGTTCTACGTTGATGAGCTTCTATTTCTCTCTCTCTCGCTCTCGCTCTCTCTCTGTATCTCCTGTTCTTCGTGTTCTATTTTAATGAGCTTCTATTTCTCTCACACTCTCTCTCTGTCTGTCGTCTGTTCTTCGTGTTCTATGTTGATGGGCTTCTATTTCTCTCTCTCCCAAAGTTTGAGCAAAGTCCTTCTGATTCTAGAGAGAGAGAGAGAGTGCAGCCAGCCTGGGTCCGGTTCACTGCAGCCAGCGAGCAGGAATCTCGGTGGGTGGCCACCGATTGGAATCGTCTCTCATGCCACGGATTTTATGAAAACCCCATTTATGAGATTATTGTTGGGCACAGCAACGAGCACGCACGAAAGGCCGCACCTTTTTCCATCATTTTATTCAACATTATCCGTGCGCCCCCTTTTTCTTTTTAATTAATAGTCAAATTAAAAAAATCTAGCCCCGCCGCCAGCTCCAAGCTGCCGCCCCGATCACATGCCGTCCATCTCGATCTCGATCTCGATCTCCATCGAACGGTTCACCTTGATTTAATCTTGATCGTCGATTCGACGACGAGGGGAAGATCTGAGACCGTTCAGGATGTTTCTCTCCCCAGGCATGACCTCAGCCTGCTAACCGACGCGTATGATGGCGTCTCAACCTCTCTCTCTCTCTGTCTCGCTCGCTCGCTCGCTCTCTATCTCTTTGTGGGTGTAGCGTGAGGACTGTGGGGGGTGTGGGCCCCAAAAGGGATGGGGTTGGTCGTGGTGGCCCACAAAGGTGAGTCAGTCCCGCCCGTCGCCGTTTGGGCAGTCGTCAGAGATAACGTCACGGACGATATTTAACTCGATTCGTAGCGGCGGCGGCGGCGGCAGCGGCGGCGGGTGGGAGCGAGTTGCCGAGTCGCCTCCGAGTTCGCAAACGGGTGAGATTGGGCCGATCCAGGAACGAAAGGCTGATGACAGTTCTCTGGATGAGACCACTCCTGGAACGATGTGGGCCCAGATTGGGGCGCCGTTTGCGCTTTTCGAGGCCTTACATGTCGTGGCGCGATATTATTGGTAGGCGTACGAGGGAAAAGTACGCTGCTGTGGAGTAGCATGGGTACGATTGCCGCACGTGCGAGAGCTCTTCCTTTCGCCGCCTCCCCTCCTTCCCTCCCCCCGCAGGGGTATCATCAGCCCTCTCACTCGATCTCTCGACCCTACAAAAACTGGTGCCCTTGTAGATATCTACTTCTCGCTGCAGGAGATATTTCGGAGGAATTCTCTCCGCTCTCCATCGATCCCAGGATTGGGAGGCAGCACCTCCGCCGGCGGCTGGATCTTCAGGTTTTTCTCTTTCGATCCCTCTATCTCTCTATCCATCTGTTCTTTTCTCTCGGTTTGTTTCGTGTTACTCTCTCCAGCTTTTCGATTTCTTACGCTAAAAAGTGGGAATGGATTTGATTTCTCGGTTCGTTGGGGCGTACAGTTGCCTTTTCTGCCACTTGTTTTTCGTTTATGGGTCTGTGTAAGCTTGCTGTGCGATTTTCTCAGGGAGCTAGATTTGTTTTCTCTGCGTCTTGTCCTACGCCCTACCCGATCATGCGAGCGGAATTCAAGCGTACGTTTAGACTCGTGCTTGGAAACTGGATGGCAATTTCTTCGTGTTCATAACCCCCCGCTCACTTTTCCGATGTTCATTTCTTCTAGGGCATATAGTTAGTTCCCTTGGAGTCGACGATTGTTTATGGTCGTTATTTGGTGACCTCGGGATTTAGGTTAACTCTTTTGATGAAAAACTGATCTGAGGAAGAATGTTTGGGACAAATTCTTCCAAAGTTCTTATTGCGATCTAATCATAGATGTATGTCCGAGCACGGTTTTAAGCAGAATCGTTTTCAGGGAAATTCTCCCTATTCATGGTCGAGTGCTGGCTATTATATGATCTTCGTATCTCGATTGTCCTAGTTCCCCTTAAGGAGTCCGTGGATTTCCGTTTTGGAGGAAAGCTGGCTCCCATTTCAATGGAATTTTCCGGTCCTAATGTGGCAAGGCAATGAATGAAATGATCCATGCATTAAGAGAACTATCACTACCTTACAACTAGTAACCTCACGATTTTTAAGGTTTCATTTCAAAATATTTGGTTCGCTTTCGATTTCCTTTTTATGCCATTCAAAAGTTATGTTTTCAGATTTACTTTCCCTATTCATTGTTTGTTATATTCGAAAGTTTTCTTCTTTATGTCAAATTATCATTTATCACTAGACGGACTTCAAAACTTTCTCCTTATTTTAGGTTTAATCCAAATCTGATTTATGGTTATCTTCCATTTATATTTCCCTGAAAATTACTTCACCTACGAATTGAGGCTCTGCTTGTTTTTTTCTTTTTCCTTTTCTGGGGAAAATCACCTTTCAGTTTTGGACTCTCTGTTAAGATATGGAACATCTTGCTACATTTCCCTTTATTTTTCGCTTGAGTGGGTATGAGATCTTGCCTTTCATTTCCGAAAGCATTCTATGAGGCATCTGCAAAGTCAGATTTGGGAAAATAAAATTCGAAACCTGACCTCTTTCTCTAGGGCAATAACTGGATATATAGAAAGACTGTGACAAGGTTACAGAAAATTAATTTCCTCCGACGATCATATCATAATTCATCTAAGACCGGTTTTATACTCTAGAAACTTGACACTACTGCCTCATGCAAATGAAAGAAGGGCACGCGATAGTTATTAGTGTTATATGAGGAGTAATTCATCAGGCAGAAAATATAAGTATTTTCGGCAATCATGGTATGGATTGCAGCATGTGATGGATGGGATTACGAGGGAGATGAACAGTCGCATAATGGGAATACATGGTGCAATATGTGTCTATCCTCTTACATATGATTCCAATCTAACTGGTAACACCTGTGGCCCCACACGAGTTCATCATACTAATGATGGACTGGGGATTGCCCCATATATATTAAATCCAGATATTCACCTATTTCTCTATGTGGAGGACCACCTGTTATCTCTTTCTGTCTGATAGTCTGATGTTTTGGGCTCTGTGAGCTTTTAGCAGGAAGCCTCTAGTGAAGATGAGCAGTTTGGACGTAGCAAGAGCCGAGCTTGGCCTTTTGATAGTGTATCTGAACAAGTCTGAAGCCAGAGACAAGATATGCAGGACCATCCAATATGGGTCCAAGTTCGTGAGCAAAGGGGAACCTGGAACGGCACAGAACGTCGAAAAGTCAACCAGTTTGGCCAGAAAAGTCTTCCGGCTTCTGAAGGTCGAGTTCTACATCTTCTTCAGTGCTTGTTGCGTCTGTTTATGTGACCCATTGATTCAGTTGAGGCCTCATTTATCCAGTTCGTCAATGATCTCCACGCTCTTATCAGCCCTCCTGCTCAAGGAACCCCTCTTCCTCTCATTCTACTCGGAAAGGTATGGGAGCGCTCCGGTCAACCCTTTGTCAGCACTAAGTCAACGGTTATTTTTGGTACTAAATATATATGGCCATTTCAGTCCAAAAACGCGCTGCTGTCTACTTTCCTGCTCCTGGATCAAGTCGTCTGGGCCGGAAGAACAGGAATCTATAAGGTAAATTCCCCCGTAACTCTCTCTCTCTCTCTCTCTCTCTCTCTCTCTCTCTCTCTCTCTCTCTCTCTCTCTCTCTCTCTCTCTCTCTCTCTCTCTCCTCCTGGTATCTGTCGCTCACTTTGGTAGTGGCACTCTATGGAATAACCATTTACTAATTTTCGGTGATTTATCGACAGAACAAAGAGCGTGCTGAGCTGCTTGGCAGGATCTCACTCTTCTGCTGGATGGGCTCATCAGCTTGCACCACTTTGATCGAGGTCTGGACACTTATTTCTTATCCAACATGAGCAATGATTTCCATCCAAACCCTCGAGCCGGATATATATATATATATATTAATTTGGCGAGAAATGAACGATGCGGCTTTTTATGTCTAAATATTTTTTTTTAAAAAAATTAACTCGAAAAGAAAATGAACAACTTGGATTTCTTTTGTCAATTATTTTATGATCGGCTTGGGTATTTTTTTTCAAACTATTTCTGTGTTCTTTAATTAATGTTATGTCAAAACATTTTTTAAATGCACCCTTAATTAGATGAAAAATGATCCTCTCGGGTTTTTTCTTTTTTTCTTTTTCTTCTCAAATGGGTTTCTATTCCAGCTGGCTGAGATCAGGAGGCTGTCAAGGTCAATAAAGAAGCTGGAGAGGGAGCTCAAGGCGACAGATAGATCCCAAGTAGACTTCCGTCAAACCTGATTTCATCCCGATTCTCTCCAACTCGACGTAAATATATTTTTTTCTTTGGGTGGCCCCACAGAACGATCAGTATCTCACCAAAGTCAACCAGTCCAACGAGAGGGTCCTCTCTCTGGTTAAGGCGTCCCTAGACATTGTGGTCGCCATTGGGCTTCTTCAGCTCTCCCCGAAGAAAGTCAACGCTCGTGTCACGGGCGCCTTCGGATTCATCTCCTCGCTGATTTCTTGCTACCAGGTGCCCCAAATCTGAATATTTTTGATGGGTTCGCTCCTATTCGTCTGAAAGCCTCACTCTTCCTCCCCTCCCTCCTCTTCCAGCTTCTTCCCGCTCATCCCAAAGGGAAGTCAGCGTGAAGGGTGGACTCTACTGCCGGGAGTCTCCAGGGCCGCCAGGACATTGACTTTGAGTCGGATTCTACGGCATACTCTGCATCGTCGTCGTCATCATAATCATCATCATCATCCGGCCTGACCTGGAATCCTGCCGTTGACCTTGTGTAATCACTTGTCCTGCTCTGCTGCTATGGACAGGTCACTGGGTGTCTCTGTATGGTCGCTTTCCCCCGGTTTGTTGGTTCTCCAGATTCTATATCATGAACAAGGATTCATAACGGGAAAACAAAAAAAATGTGGGAGATTTGTGAAGGGGTTGGTAGGGGTTCTCTCTCTCTCTCTCTCTCTCTCATTCTAAATGCGATTTACTTGGACATATGAAAAGTACATTATTTTCAAGAAAAAGTCAGCTGTCGTTGACTACGATGGATGAGGGCATCGCCAGCCTAGCAACGAATCTTATTCATTAGGAATTCGATATCCGGGGGGGACGGCGACCAGTGCCGACAACCTTTCAAGGCTGTCATATCGTCTTATTTAGAACCATTGTCAACGCCTCCCTCCCCTACTATTATTCTCAGTTTGGTCGCCACCGACATGGCGGAGATCGAAGGGATGAGACGAGTGTCCCCACCGAGCGTGGCTTCTCTCTCTCTCTCTCTCTCTCTCTCCCAATCTCCCAATTGACCGACCTAACCAGAGAGTAGACGGTCGCCGGCGGCTCCCCGATTTCCGCCGTTGTCAGCCGTCAGACGTCACCGGCGAAGAAATCCTGCCGCTGAAGCCGACAGAAGTTCCCATTCTCCTCTCTATATCTCTATCTCTATCTCCGAGCCGCTTTGCGCCGTGAGATACAACAGGCGAAGAAATTACGTCCACTGTAGAAACTCTCTCTCTCTCTCTCTATCTCTGAGCCACTTTGCGGCGTAAAATACAACCGGCGAAGAGATTACGGCCACCAGAAACTCTCTCTCTCTCTCTCTCGCTCTGCCTGGCTGAATCTCGGTTCTCAGCCGTCGCCGGGTGTGAACAAGTCCACCGTCGACAATGCGTGTGCATGGGTCACTTCACAGGGGCCCACCGACGCCAAGTCAAGCCTCCACGCAATAATCTAGCATAACAGTCAACGATGGCGTCGACCAAAGCCTATAACTTCCCAGAGTTACCGCCCAAAAGGGACTGAGATTCCCCGGTGGGACCACCTTACGTGAGCGACCGGAAGTCAACCTCTGGAGAGCGACCCGATGGATGAGGATGAGAGAGAGAGGGGGGGAGGGCTCGAGAGTGCGCTTCACAATCGGAGGGCGGGTCGACAGTTCACATTAGACCGGGGGGAGCCGGTAGAATCGGTCAAACCACGGGGGTGAGACTTGGCAGTGCGTGGAGGTCACTAACAAAACGGGGCGCTCGCCAGCTAACCCTCGGATCTGGCTCACGGCGGAACCGTGAGAGCTATGTGGAGCCCACATGATACGGTCACACCCCCGCCGATGTCGCCACGCCCCCGATCTTAATTAACCCTATTTTTGGCGCCTTAAGGAGGCGGATTTCTGACGTGGATACCTAATTAGGGGGCGCGCCAAACGGAACGGAGCATCGGACGGTCAAGACCCCTCGGAGACCTCTCCAGGTCACCAGTGGGGTCCACTTTTGGCGCACCCTCTGCTCCGCGCCCTTATAAAATCCGGCTCTGGTGGAGAAGGGCCTTCCATCCTCCTCCCTCCTCCCCTCCTTCCCTCCTCCCTCCCCCCATCCCCCTTCTCCTCCTTATTCCTTCCTCCTTGCTCATCCAGGGGGGCTCTGTGTACCCTCTTTCTTTCTCTCCTCCCCTTGCAATCTTCTGTGTAATCCCCGTCGAGCGGTAGCAGAAGCAGGAGGAGGGGTCGGAGGATCCAAACGAATAAAGAACCGAAGGTTTTTCCTGGTTGGGATCTGCTGCAGAGATGGCCGGCGGAGCGTTCGTCAACCCCGTCGGGGGCGGGGACTATCCCGGGAAGCTCACGGGGTTCGTCCTCCTCACTTGCCTCGTCGCCGCCACCGGCGGCCTCATCTTCGGCTACGATATCGGAATCTCCGGTGAGTTCTTCTCTCTGTTCTATCTCTCCCCCGTCCGAGATCTCCGGAGTGGGTGTGTGATATCTCGGGGATCTGGTCTCTGCAATGGCTGGCAGGCGGGGTGACGTCGATGGACTCGTTCCTGGAGAAGTTCTTCCCGTCGGTGTACAGGAAGGAGAAGATGAACACGTCGACGAACCAGTACTGCAAGTTCGACAGTCCACTCCTGACGGCGTTCACCTCCTCCCTGTACCTGGCGGCGCTGGTGGCCTCCTTCTTCGCGTCGACGGTTACCCGCGTCTTCGGCCGCAAGATCTCGATGCTCTTCGGAGGCGTGACTTTCCTCGCCGGCGCCGCCATCAACGGCGCCGCCAAGGACGTCGCCATGCTCATCATTGGGCGCATCCTCCTCGGCGTCGGCGTCGGCTTTGCTAACCAGGTAAACCGCCGACGATCCTCCCACATTGCTTTCCCCTGCTCCTCTTCCCCCGGATCAAACGGGAGTAAATGCTCTGTTCTTCTTTCCGAATTCCTCCCCCTCTCTTCCGATCGATCCTTCTAACCTAGAAAGCAAAGATAATCCGGCCAAAAAAAAACTATATATATATATATATATATTTGTTTCTTTTCTCGGCGGGCTCGTGGAGCCCGGGGGGGCAGATATTTTTCCTAATCCCCGGTTTCCCATGTTGGATAACACCCGCCGTGCGTTTACTTCTTTTGCGGGAGAGTTTTTCGAATTCATGTCGCTGTTACTCTGACTTGCGGCGTCGATAAAGTCAAAGCTGTCCTTTTTTTTCCAGCCCAAAGCAAATGCGTTTCATTTTCATTATTTTCACAATCTTCGGATCATTGAATGCGACTTTGACGGCGCAAGCGAAATAATTACAGTCGTTTTGAGCGGTAATTTTGTTGAAAAATCTTGGGAAATCTACTGCAGTCGGTGCCGCTGTACCTGTCGGAGATGGCGCCAGCGAGATACCGCGGCACGCTCAACATCGGCTTCCAGCTGATGATCACCATCGGCATCTTCGTGGCGAACCTGGTGAACTACGGCACCTCGAAGATCAGCGGCGGGTGGGGATGGCGCATCAGCCTCGCCGGCGCCGCCGTGCCGGCGCTGATCATCACCGTCGGGTCCCTCTTCCTCCCCGACACCCCTAACTCGCTCATCGAGCGCGGGAGGGACGAAGAAGCCCGCGACATGCTCCGCAAGGTCCGCGGTACCACCGATGTCGACGCGGAGTACCAGGACCTGGTGGTGGCGAGCGTCCAGTCCCGATCTGTACAGCACCCTTGGGCCAACATCGTGCAGAGGAAGTACCGCCCCCAGCTCACCATGGCCGTCCTCATCCCCTTCTTCCAGCAGCTCACCGGCATCAACGTCATCATGTTCTACGCCCCCGTCCTCTTCAAGACCATCGGCTTCGGCGACAACGCCTCCCTCATCTCCGCCGTCATCACCGGCCTCGTCAACGTCTTCGCCACCCTCGTCTCCGTCTACTACGCCGACCGCGCCGGCCGCCGCAAGCTCTTCCTCGAAGGCGGGACCCAGATGCTCATCTGCCAGGTCTCTCTGTCTCTGTCTATATATATATATATATCTACTTTCTCTTTCTCTCTCTTCTGTGTCTGAACGGGAGGAGGACCTGGTTTTTCCATGGCAGATATTGGTGGGGACGCTGATATGGAAGGTGTTCGGGATCAGCGGGGTGGGGAAGGTGGACAAGGGGACGGCCATCGTCATCGTCTTCCTCATCTGCGTCTACGTCTCGGGCTTCGCCTGGTCCTGGGGGCCTCTCGGGTGGCTGGTGCCGTCGGAGATCTTCCCCCTGGAGATCCGGTCAGCGGGGCAGTCCATCAACGTCTCGGTGAACATGTTCTTCACCTTCGTCATCGCGCAGGTGTTCCTCACGCTGCTCTGCCACCTCAAGTTCGGGCTCTTCTACTTCTTCGGCGGCTGGGTCATCGTCATGACCACCTTCATCTACTTCTTCCTCCCCGAGACCAAGAACGTCCCCATCGAAGAGATGACCCGGGTCTGGAAGAAGCACTGGTTCTGGGGCAAGTACATCGACGACTCCGCCACCGCCGCCGCCGCCGCCACCGCCGCCGACGTCGAGCTCAAGAAGACCACCCAAGTGTAAATCGCCCCCCCCCCCCCCTCCCCCACCCCACTGCCTCCCTCTCGCCGCCGCCCAACGCTCCTCCCCATCTTTCATTCCTTCTCACGGCCGGGGGTGTATCATCGCCGTCATCTTTGTGGTCTGCCATGGATTCCAAAAAGGGAAAAAAAACAAGAAAAAAGATTTGCCTTTCTCCTCCCACCTTCCTCGCCAGTTCATCTGCATGTGCGATTAATCGTTAGTGTTCTCGCCTAAGTTTCCTCTCCCCCGTTGCGTCAAATGGAGCTGATTAGTCAACTCCGTAGTCGTCGGCGGGGCCTTTTTTGTTGCTGTTTGTGGATAAAACAATGGCGGTGGTGGAGCAGGCTGTCGCTGTCCCGACAGGAAGACTTCTCGTGGAGATGGGCAGTTTTCCTTTGAAAGGATTCCCACACACAGTCGGGCTAGCAGCAGTAGCAGCAGGAGTTCATTGATTGGATCCTCTTGGCCGCCGCCAGCTTCGACCTCGCCGCCGCAACGTGCTCTTTCTTGGAAATCAGAGAAGACCCACGTGAGGGCACTCACACGCACCTCCACCCCTCCCCCCCATCTCTCTCCCTCTCTCTCTCTGAGTCCGAGTTAAAAAAAAGCATAACTTTTAAGTTAGATGGTGTGGCCTGTGGTCCTCGTCTCTTTGTATGAGCTGGGGTGTCGTCGTCTTCAGCATGCATGAAAAGACCCGCGAGCCAGTAGCAAACCGTGCTCTCTCTCTCTCTCTCTCTCTCTCTCTCTCTCTCTACCCGAAACAACACTTAGAGAGAGAGAGAGAGAGAGAGAGAGAGAGAAGAAGGGATTCCTCGGAGTAAAGCAGACTCCAACCATTACCCCATCTGGGTCTCGAGGTAGTCTTCCTTGTGCAAGAGGACAGCTTAAACCGGTTCACGCGATCCTCCCGAATCTCCAATCCCCATGGCCACAACCTCTTCTTGTTAAGTCCCCATGGAGACGAAATCCCCATACTCCCTCTCTATCCCTCTCCGTGAGTTCTCTCTCTCTCTCTCTCTCTCTCTCTCATCTTTTCCTATCACGGAGAAGAGAGAGAGCTCACGTGTTTCACAGACCCCCGTCCTCTCTCTCTCTCTCTCTCCCTTCCCTGTGATGGACGGCGGCGATAAATTCCATCACGCGCCGGCGACGGGGAGGAAGGCGGCGAAGGGATAAGAGACGCTTCATCCTCATCCCCGCGACCAGCTGGATAGAGCCTGTAAAGTGGCAACGTCCCACGGGGAAGAACCCTAATCCCACATCGGTTCCAAAAAAAAGAAAGTCATAAAAATACGAACACCTATCTAAACCATCTACTGGTATTTATGGATGTTATTCTCTCTTAATAACGGCTAATTACTATGGTTTTAGACCAACATGCTGAGCTGGATGCAGTAACCGCGAATTTAATGGCTCCCCGTGGTCAACCGGTGGGATCCCCCTCCCACCGGCGCAATAATGTGCTCATAAATTGCGGCGATCTTTGCCTTCTTTATGGAATCAGCGTGGAGGCTATGGAGTCACCGGTGCCCAGCTCAAGTGGCCGCAGTGGGTCGGTGACCGCACCACATTTAACGCGTTGACTCGGTGGGCGATGGGTCAAAACGATTAGAAGCCCAAGGCCCACCGACAGACTGGCGACCGGAATTGGGCCGAACTTCTCCACCGAGGGCCCACGACTGAGATCGATCCAACAAAAGTGCTGCTGCTCCTACTGTGTATTGGGCCAGGCCCAATAATCATTGGCGACAGGGTTGGCGGTGTCCAGGCCCACAACCGTTGGACTACCGAACTTTAATACCAGACGCAGTTTCAAAAAATCAATTTTTCAGATTTTTACGGATTTAATATTTAAAACTGAATTTCAAAAATTAAGCCTTTTTAAAATACGGTTAATTTAATATTATATCCAGAGCCTGGGTGACTTTGTAGGGCTGCCAATGGGCCTTGTAGGACTGACTACCATCTCTTTATTGTGCGTATGTTGATTAATTTGTGAATAATTAAATTCCTGATGAAAATCTGGAAAATAAATGATTGCAATTTATGGATGATCTTAGGAAAATGGTGAATTTACATGGTGTCACCATCTTGGTTGGGATTAGTGCGGTCGATATAAAAAATTAAGTCAAGTTCAAGCTCAGAATGAGACAAAGTGCATGATATTGGTGGGGGCAAGAATCTACCAAGAACCAAACATAGTGATTTCAGTGTTGGGGCATCAAAATAAGATATAATAAGAAAATAACCGTACGAGTTAGTTTGATTTGGTCCTTATTTTGGGCTGGGTCTAGGCTTTTGCTGGCTTATAGCCTCTCTCTCTCTCTCTCTCTCTCTCTCTCTCCAACAATGCATGAAATGCACTTGCTAGTCCTACCGAAGCTTTTTGGCTTGAGTTGCATAGTTCTTGCTCTAGAATGTTACTTCACCAAGCAAGCCTAGATGACGAGGTGATGAAGAACACTACTTTAGGAAATGCAAAAGATTTGAAGTTAGTGACATAGGTGGGGTCTGAAGTGTGAAAAATATATTACAAGGTTGGAAGGGCCAAAGTTAATTCAAGCATGAGATTCAAATGAGCAAGCCCACATGGATAACAAGTCAGATTTATAGGATTAGTCATTGTTTTGATATTAGTTCACTTTTACCTCATTCTTACATTGATTGAATTTTTTAGGGGCAAATTTAAAGGTCATCACATTCTAACTTTGAAGGAGAAATAATAAGATAATTTTCATTATATTTGTGAGATTTGTACTTAAGATAATCCTAGTGGATTAAGGGGGTCATTTTAATCACTGTGGATTCAAGGGTTTTCAAAAATATTCCTTTTGTGGACACTCAAGACTAGATTTATATTCTACTCCAACTTTTACTGCATCTGGTAACCATGGACATGGCTATAGATTATCTTCTATGATTTAATAGGCTTTGGTCTTTTACAGGGTATAGCTCATTCTCTCCTTTACAACTAAATATGATCTCTTTAGTTTTCTAATCCTTCAAACCTTCTTCCAATCTTGACCCTCAAAATATGGACCATATGATTTATTTTTTTTAAATTCTTGTTCAAAGTACCTACAAATCTAATTGATTATTGATAAACCCTATATTTTTATAATTAGAAGACCATCATGAAACTCTTTTTTTGTTCCTAATCTTTTTCAGTATGCTAGATAAACCTAAGTTCACTCACACTCACAGCTCAAATTGACCATATTTTTGTGACTTTTATCAACCCCTGCAATGTCCTCAAAAGTTCTTAACAATTGGACATTACATTTTCACCATTTTCTTTTGCAAATATTAATTCAAGCCCATTAAGCTATCTTGGAAAATACCTAATAACAATGAAAGTCTTCATCATAGATTGAGGCCATTTTTCATGGCCATCTTCACGATGGAATCGAGAGAGAGAGAGAGAGAAGAAAATAATTTCAAAAGGGGTAAAAGATATTTATAAATATGGAGCAAGTGGTGAATTTATCTTTTCGTGCAAGGCAGATATCAAAGAAATATATAGGTTATGCTAGAGATGAATTAGGGTTAGCAGATTCCTTTGGTGAGTTAAAAAAGAGGGACACCACATCCAATTTGAGTCTGCCTGATAGTTGGTAATTACTCTAGAAAGTTCCATTTGAAAGCGCCCCAAGATCTCTCTTGATTCCTTGAGCTGGGAGCAGTATTTTAGGGACTTATTTGGCACAATTTTACGCAATTTGTGGGAACTAACTGGTAATTTTCAAAGTTTTTAGGTGGTCTTATTTAATTACTTATACCAAGTTTATTATTAAATCATGTGGACACAAGTATCTTCATGCCTTAAATCAGTAATGGGCTAGAGAGTAATTTACACAGCTGATTTAGACTTATCCATCTATCCATAGTGGGGATAGAAGATCTCGTTGGACCTCATCCGGAAAAAAAGGTGGCCCGCGTTGACTAATCGTGTGGCCACCAGTGACGGCGGCGCAGGAAGACAAAAATATGTGGACGTAGACTCTCCTACTTTTATCCGTCATAATCCCAAGTTGGCCCAATAATGCGATTAAGACACATCGGGCCCAGATAGGATCTAAGCGAGATCCGACCCAGAGAAGTTGGACTCGCAATTAGTTAACTTAGTTAATCAGGTTTAGTCCCCAAATCCACCACCTTATTACCGATCAGCCTCCTCTAGCCGTCAGATGGGCTTTTCCAAGGCCATCGTGGAAACGGCGGCGGCGGAGCCTTAGCTAGCTGGTGGCCCAGCAGCTGACGAGCAAAGCCCGTTTCACCGATTCCTCGGCTCGCCGCCGCCGTTCGTCGCCGGCGGCGCAGGGATCGCCGCGGTCCGCCGGAGCGGAGGACGGCGGCGGCCCAGAAAGCACGGCGGCGGTGGAAGTCGTCGCCGGAGAAGACGAGGCCGTTGGCCGCCGGCCGACTAGGCGGAGCAGCCGCAGGCCAGCGGCGCACTGCGCTTCGGAGCGGCCCCGCGCCGCCTCTACGCCAGCGATCTCCCACTCCCTGCTACTGTACGTCATCTCGGATCTAAGGAGAGTCAACCCCTCCGGCGAAGAAGCGGAGAGAGAGAGCCGCCACCCAGAGACGAAGGAAGCGACGGAGGAGCAGAGATTATAGACGGTTTTTGGGAGACTCTTTTCTTCAAAAGGGAGGCGATGGAGCGGTATTTATAGCCGGAGCTGCAGCCTTAGGCGGTTTTCGGGGGGTGAAAAAAACCGCCTATTGGGCTTCAAGCGGTTTTTCTCTGTTTGTCTCTGTTTTCTCCCACTTCCCGGCGATGGGGCCCACCTTGGCCCATCCACGCGTCCACCAGAGATGTGGATAAGCACGGACACGCGGCACAGCAAGGTCAGCCGACTTGAGGCGTTAATGGGCCACATTAATGGGCTATCCTATGCGAGCCCATTCCCCAGGGAAGTCTTCTTCCTCGACGAGATATCAAGCAAAAAAGAGCCCAAAAAAAGTCGCAAAATTAACGCTAATTTTTTTTTTAAAAAAAGAGCGAGGGAAAAACCTTTCGTTCGATAGGACAACCCACTGAAGAAGGCTTTGACTTTCAAGCAGTCAAGATGGCTTTGACTTAAGCAGGCTTTGACTTTCACTTCTTGACCAAAGTTTTACAGTTGTTAAGAAGCTTAAAAATCCCATCAAAATATTTTCAGTTTATTGGAAGTCGAAAGAAAGAAAAAATCACAGTTCTAACCCGGAAAAAAATAATTTTCTTTTCTTTTTTACTAACCCGGAAAAAAAATTCTCAGTTGACTCTGAAATCGGTACGACTTGTGATCAATTCCCAATTCCCGGTCCACAGTCATGGGGAAATCCTCAACCCCCTCGTGACTTTTTTGACAGATTTCCTTGACTTGTGAAGTCAATGTTGTATCGTTTGTCTAAAAATTTGTCGTCGCTGACGCTACCAGATCATCTGCTTAATAAGTCGACGGAGGTAAACCTTCCCTCGGTAGTGTTGTGGAACTCCCCCAGGACGGCACGCGCTCGGTCAACCCAGTGCTGTAAGTTGCAGTGGCGCCGGATCCTCATCTGCGGGTGCCCTCATTTTCTAAGACCTTGACCCAAATCGATGTCAACTCCGCCGTCTCCCTCCGGAGAAACCCAAGATCCAGCCGCAATTCCACCACCCTGGTTCTTGGGACGTAGTCAGAGCGCTGACTCTGCGATTCTACGGCTCTCTAAAGCAAGATCGAACGCTGAACATCCGCTTCAAGCCCTTTCACATCCTGCAGCCATCCTGGTTTGATTCGAACCTGCAGAAAGACTTGCCGTCGGGGATGGCACAGAAGGAGGTGCTCCTCACGAGCTCCCTGCCATGAGACGTCCTCAGAGGTTACGATCCAGGGGAAGGGTCGTGCTTGCTCTTCCATGGGGTGAAACAGTGGAGGGGAGGGAGCCTTCTGATCAACGAGGAGATATTCATGCGCGCAAAAATGGCTGAAGAATCTCAGCCCGAAGCACCCCTCCACAGAAGTCGGAATCTCACCGGCCCTCAGGGCTTGTCAGGAGAAAGAGAGAAGAGATGACCAGGGCCAAGCCCAGAGGGAGCAACCTCCAGGATCTCCTTCGGAGGAAGCAGTGCCCTTGGCGATTTTCAGTGAGAACTTCACTTTTTGATATCCGTTTCAGGAAGACAACCTCCAGTCGCCGAGGAGGGGGAAGAACCAGGGAGGACACACGGAAGACCTCTCCAACTTCTCACCCCCGTTCATGGCTGGAGATCGCGTGATCCCACAGAAAACACGTCGCAGAAAGAACATTAGCAGAAAATATAATCACCCATCTACTTGGGCCCCCAGCAGATCAGATGCAAGAGCTTCTCCTCCTTCTCCGCTGCCCGAGCGCACTTCTCCGCTTCTGAGATCTCAGCCACCGGAAGCCTCCTTGACTGCTGGCTCTGCCGCCGTCCACCGGGCGTCATTTTCTCCTTCTCCGCCGTCCGAAGCTCCGCCCACCTGAACGCCGCCTCCCGACGGCAGTCCCGCCCGTTGCACATGCCGAAGAACAAACAGATCCAGGGAGGAACCAGAGCAGGAACAAGGCCAACCTCGCTCTCGTTGATCTCCCTCTCCCGATCTTCGACGAGGTGAAGCCATAGAGGGAGGGAGCTATATATGGAGAGAGATGGGGGGGTTGCTGGTATCGGAGAAACCGTGGAAACCAGTCCGGCCTGAGTTCTCGCGCTTCAAGTCCGAACCTTTTTGGTGCCCACAGGATCTTCCGATCCCACTCTCGGCTCGTTAAAAAAATTGCTTCTTGAGCTTTCTTGTCGTTCTTCACATGCTCTTATGACTAATAAATGGGTGCTTTTAAATGCTGTAATATTTAACACGCGATTTCTGGCCATCAATTTCAAGGAAAAGGTCGAGGAGAGAGAATGTGCCCATAGATTTTGAAAGAGAAAAATCTAGAACTATATTATTTATGCATGTCTGCTAGCATGTTGGAGTGCGATGCCAGGGAGATGGGCTGTTTAATAATTATATTTCATCTTTATATATTTTATAATATTTTTTAAGAAAAGGACGGGGTATATTTATGTCACGTCATGATTATTATCACGATTATATTTTAAAAACTGAAAAAAACTGATTTTGAAGGGGAGACCTACGCGACAACGGAACGAAGGCTTCTTCCCGTTTCCTCTCTCTCTCTCTCTCTCTCGGCTTGAAACCCACAAGAATATGTCCGTCATATACCAGCACTCAGTTTGCGGTGAAACGACAGGCTAGCGACCCCTGGTTTTGGAACGGCCATGGAAGCTTCCAAGAAGATCTACCTCTCTCTCTCTCTCTCTGTTCCCAAGAAGAGAGGAGACCACGCCGGGGCAAAGCGGAGTGACATGTACTTGCACCAGAGTGAACATGGGGCAACTGGGTGTGTACAATCGGGCATGCCCAGGGCTCTCCACCACCTGTAATGACCAGCCATGAGCAGGCACAATCAAGCACACAAGTGAGCGCAAGGATGGTGAGCAGTTACTATCTAAATGTGGGCGGGCTGGTGTGGGCGTATCTAGATGAGAGTGGACGCAAATGAAGAACTATTTTGAGACATAAATGTATGCGTGGTGGTGGGTTAAACAGGTGCGGAAAGGATGGGGAAGAGGGTGGAGAAGAAGATGGAGAGCTGTCTACCCCATGTAAAGAGATGACTATAGTTACTTGAGCCCAATTTTTTTAACTTACTGGAATGGTAAGTTCAAATGTTTACTAGTATGTTAATATTATTTTTAATATTAATAATGATAATATGATGATGCAAAATCATTATTTTGCTCATGCACATTTTCTCAATAATGAAAGTGCTAATTTGCAAAAACGTGAAATGTGCATTGGACAAGAAATTATAGAAAGTGAGCAGGGAAAAAGAAGAATAGCCATGTAGTTGTCTTCTTCAAAAAAACCATGTTGATCTTTCTAATAAATCGATGAGATGGCAATTTGGTGATAGCATAACAGAGGAATAAAAGTAAGCCATGGTTGAAGAATTTTGTACTCAATAAAAAATGGTAATATGTGAAAACTAGTTTTTTCACCACCACCAAAGGATAAATTGAAAAAAATTCAAATATGCTTGAAAGATATAACATGATATTGGTGGCAACCTGCATAAGTCTAAAGCAACGACTATGACTATTGGTTACTATTGACTTGAGCAAGCTGCCCAGGGTGTTATGTGGCAGGGTCATCGAGTATTAGATGAATGGGTATTTTGGTGAATGGAGATTAATAATGGATATATTGGAACCCACACTTCATCAAGATATATGTATTATGAATTTATATAGTGATGATATTGCACATAAGCTCTTCTTATGTTTTTCTTGCAGATTTGAAAGTGAAATATGCAAGAATGTGAGATAATAGATTTTGGGCTTGTACATTTTATTTTTTATTTTAAAATTAAATACGGTGATAGAGACATTTTAATTTCTCAAGAGAGACATAATATTAACTTGTCAACAAAGTTTAAAATAGATAATTACAATGTTCGTAACATATCAATGAATGTTAATAGAAGTTGAGCTAGAATGATTGAGAAGAAAAAGTAGAGGAAAAACATTTCAGTGGTGACTTTTTGGACTCATATTTGCCTAGAAATATCTTTTCAGTTGAGTTTCCTATCTCAATCAATGCACAATCTATCAAGGATCCATTAAAGAACACCAATTATAATTATATTAATGTTCAAGGGTCCAGACATTATGGATGGTCTTATACACGTCAGATTTTTCCATTTAGACTGCACTAATAATAAAACAGCAAGTAGCATGGGTGATCAAAAAACAATTACAGACAATGTACTTACCCTTTTGAGTATGAGGTATTGTTTGGAATTCCAAAATCAAGTCATGACAACTCCATCATTAACATAAGTTGAGTACATGGTGACAACATTAAAAGCTTTACAAACAAGATCGATTTACCATATATTTCAAGATTTCAAAAAATTCAATAGGGAGAAACATCTATCTTTTTTTATAAGAAATTTGTATTTTGAGATTCCGAAGAATCCAACTTTTAATAGTGCAACAAAACATATTGGCATCCAACAATATTGTATTTGAGAAATTAGAAAAAAAAAGACTTAATTGAAATTAGGTATTTTTATTGAAGCCAAGACCAAGCAAGAGATTTATTTTCTGAAACATTGAACAATGAAAGGTCATCATCTCCTGTTACATCTTGACATATTGACGATTTTACATCAATCCAAGGCCAGCATTATAAATTGATGAAAAAAATAAATTAAAGCTTCTTTTAGGACTTAGTTACTATTCGAGGTCTCACAATATTCAATGTATCTTCTAATGCTTCACAAGGACAACTCATTTTTATGGTTAAAAAGGGCATAAGTGACTTTGAGTTTTGCTGGATTAACAAAAGTAGTGATTACCCTCCTTAAAAGGAATTTCCTTGAGCACCGTCCTCATCAATTCTATTTTTACGTGTGATAAGATTCCTATGTTTTGTGAACGAGTGATAGTTATGGAGTTGTAGAAAACCATTCCAACGAGTGTCTCTATAGGGTCTTAAAGTTTAGTTACATTTTAGTTCCTATATTACAATATTTAACTCATTTAGCATGTTCTTATAACTCTAAACTTTCATTCATGACACATTAAAAATATTGACTTGATGATGATTTGAGGGAGTTGGTATAGCTTGAGTTATGCAGAGTTTTAATCTCATCCTTGAATCCATGAAAGACTTAATTTCTTTGAAGATCATTCACCTTGAGTTCACAAGATGAAAAAAACCTCTGACCCTTGAATCCACAAAGATTTTGATCCTAAGTCTGCAAAGATCAAAATAAATTTTCTAGATCAAAAAAAGTTGCCAAAATTCACTTGTAGATAAATAAACCCTTAGATGAGGTAAGTTTAATGAGATTAATAGAGATAAACATGGAATGTCTCCAAGGCTACAAAAAGGGTCTTTTTTATGTCAAAAATTTAGTTATTATTTACTTAGATAGGAGAGGGTTTTATTAGAATGTCCCTAAGGAAAAGGGAGATTCAATAAAAAATTCCTAAGGAAAAGGAACACACTTAATAAAATAGGAGAATTATTTACATAAAAAATATGAGAATTTGAGACATTGAACATATGTTCAAATCTCTCACTAAGTCATTCAGAACTGAGTTTGGGCCAAATTATATCTTCATGTATCTTGGGCCTTTGATCTAGTAGAATTGGGCTGAAATTGAGCTTGTACTCTATTTGAATATGAAATTAATACATTTTCAGCTCCTTAGAGGCATATGATGATAGTTTTTTTCCACCTAGGTCAAAAACAAATCATCCTTCTTTTGAAACGTTTTGACAGGCTACGTCATTTTCTTTGTCCTAGAACATTTCTATACTTCCGAGATCTACCTCAATGGATGAGACATCCCATGCTTCCTCTCTTGTTGGAACTATGGCAACACACTAGTTGTGCCGCTACCCTCTGGAGTCAGACTAGTTGTGCATTTCTATACTTTCTTTGTTGGATCCTCTTCCCTCTCTCTACTGTCCACTCAAATGCCAGAACCATCTGGAGTCAGACTAGTTGTGCGTTTCTCAAGAGAGGATTGAGTGCTCGAGCAATGTCAAATGTTCATCAGAACTCTACTCCCTCCCCCTTGTTCAGCACCCATTGATCTCTCTCTCTCTCTCTCTCGCTCTCGCTCGCTCTCGCTAATAGGAATTGGGTGTTACCCACTTTTGGGGTTGGTAACAATGTTCTTTAGTGTGCAGCCATAATTTCCGACCCACTCTGCAGCCTTATTTGCCAGATGAGAAGTACAGGACTCGATCTCTCTACTCCCAGAAGAAAACAAGATGACGCGGTGCAGAGGCTGACTGAGATGTACTGGAGTAAGGCCATGGACATTGGGTGATGGCTGCCGGTTGATCTCCTGAACCCGCAAATAAGGCTGCAGAGTGTATCATTTCTTGAGAGAGAACCTCCGCACAGGATGAGAGGGACAAAGACAACATATGAGCTGTTGGTTTTACAACAATAGATTGACCCATCATGGTCGTGTAAACAAGGCTGTATAATCTAGTTTTTCTAGAGAGAGACTATAAGAAATAATTTGTTATTTCTCTATGCTTGGGAGCCTGTCATTCTCTCTATCTCCCTCTCCATCAGTCTTATACTATCTTCCATACATGATGAGATCGATAGGTAGGTAGGTAGATAGATATATAGATAGTTAGATAGATAGTGAGAGAGAGAGAGAGAGAGAGAGAGAGAGAGAGAGAGAGAACTAGTTATCTCCTGATCTGGTCAGTGGTAGGATAAGATAAGAGGTTGATCAAAACAGGATGAGGGAGACTCATTTTTTAATATGGAAATTGATGAAGAGGGAAACGTTGACTGAGAGTCTCATGAAATTGTTGACCGAGCCGCCCGGTAAGGTCCCCGGACCCATCAGCTGACCACATCGTCTAATGAATAAACGCCAAGTTCCTACATTTATGACTTTTAAAGTATTTCCCCATAAGTTATTATTACATAGTTTTTATCAATGATTATCTCATTGGCCAGTCAACTTTGCTAAATCTATTAAAATGAACAAAAAACCCACTGAAAGAGAGAGAGAGAGAGAGAGAGAGAGAGAGTTAGGGTTTTGGGCCTATTAGTCAACTTATGTTTAAGTCAACTTTGGCAAATCTTTGCGGATTCAACTAAGGATGAGGTCACGTAGGGGAACTACTCATAATTTCATTAAATCTTAGACTGGTTGATAAATCAAGGGTTTTTCATAGGGAATTAAAGCCAAATAATCCCTCTATAATCAATCTATGAAGCCAATCCCCATACAATCTCCGTGGTAATTTTGTAACAATCGGGCCAAACCCCATCCCACACAAACCACGGATAAGTGAGACCCAAAGATATTTTCGATCCGGTAGTAAATTATAAATTAATTTTATATTATCCCCTAATAATTTACCGTTACGATTTAAATGTAAGCGTACCATGAGACCACACGTGTAGTGTAGGACGACGTCTGATCAAAGAGAGACGGGTGGAAAAAGAGATGATGGGCAGGCTCCACGTGGCAAGCCAAATGGCAGTGGCATCCTTTAATGCACCGAACAGCCAAAACCGCCGAAGCCCCCCCACCCGGGGAAACCGGACCGATCCTTTGCACCTGGCCTCGGACGTCCCTATCTCCCCCACGGCTGCCAAACCCATCTCTCTCTCTCTCTCGCTATCTATCTATCTCTGTGTGTGTCAGCGTTCATTCCTACGTGATTTGGTGAATCCTTTCTGATAACAGTCCCGTTTTAAGAAAGAGTGGAGCCCGAATTGTGCACTAAGGAAAACTGGGGGGCAGGCGGGAAACAACCCCCCGGTAAGATGGGACCAAAACCAGCGGCGCTGGTTCAGCTGGTTTTCCTCGCGTGGGAGCTCCTCAAATACCCCCTCCTTCGCCGGCCCCCACGCCCAAGCGATAACAGACCAGTCACGAGATAGAGAGAGAGAGAGAGAGAGAGAGGGAGATGAGTTCTCCGAGCAGAGCTTGGATGGTGGCGGCGGGCGTGGGGGTGGTGGCGGCGTTGAAGGACCAGGGGGTCTGCCGGTGGAACCACGCCATGAGATCGCTCCACCGGCACGCCAAGACCAGCCTGGGCTCGTCTGTCGCTGAAACCCGGCGGCTGTCGGCGGCGGTTGAGCGGAGACCGGCGGCGGGCGAGCAGGTGGAGGAGTCACTGAGGAGGGTGATGTACCTCAGCTGCTGGGGACCCAACTGAGAGCAGACACGAGGAAGAAGACCCGTCTGGGGATTTCCCAGATTTTCTCTCCTCCCTCCGCCGTATAGAACCCGAGCTAGGATGTATATTTTACGTGTGGAACCAAGGATTTTCACTGCAACTCTTGAGAGAGAGAGAGAGAGAATGGTGGTGTGCCAGAAAGAGATCAAACCCGGTCAAACCAAGAGCTCTATTGAGCAAAAGCCTCACTCTGAAGGAGAAACTCTGATCCATCACGACAGTACGCGATTTATAGCACATCTGACAGACAATTCATCACCTTTTTACAGTAAATGACACGCAATCATCTCATTTAGTAAACAAATAGTTTAGAAAAATGAAGGAGGTCAACTCAGACTGCTGATGTCAACGTTTTCGGGGAATCTGAATGTTTCGGCGGCGCCGAACTTCCTCCGTTCTTCGGAGCCCTCGTCGCCGGAGTCGCAGTTGTCCGAGCCGCTGCCGTCGTCGTGATGGCCGGCGGAGGAGAGAGAAGAGGCCTCGTGGACGCTCTTGGATCGGCAGTTTTGGGTGGCCAGCATGTTGACTTGACCGAGATGGGAGATCTCCACCACCACTGTGTCGTCGTCCTTGGGAAGGGGCTGCTTCCATGGCTCGCCGTCAATCCTCATGTACGTGCTGTCCGCCGCCCCCTTGTTGAACTCAAAGCGAACCCTGTGCGCCTGTTTTGCCGGAGAGAGAGTAGTGACCAGGATGAGCTCAGATGCGAGAGGATTTGACCAAAAAGGACGATAAAGTCAACCAAATCAAGTTGAGGTCGGAGATGGTTTGAGTTCACCGCAGAATGGCACAAACGTCAGCTCAATTCTCCGCGAGATGAGAGCATGTTTGACCCAAATCGCCGAAAAGTTGACTATAGTCATATAGCGTGAGAGATTATCTCCCTACCTGTGCCAGCCGTGTCCCATGGCCTTTGGGAGCGAGCAGAACGAGCCCATGCCAGGCGTCTGTGAAGCCGACTATCTCGAGAAGCCCATCATCCACAAGAGGCTCGGTCAACTCACGCTGCAATCAGAGCTGTCAGTCTGTATCAATGGAGAAATCCAGTTTACAATGATCGATCATCATTCTGTGCCCCCGTCTCAAGAGAGAGAGAGAGAGAGCTTACATCTCTCTTTTTCCTGTTATCTGGGGTTCCCCAGGGATTAAACCCTCCAGAGAAGCTCGGCAGGTTGAGGCAAATGATCGATCTTATCCTGCGGCATATGAAAAAGCTCATACATTAGATTATATGCTTTAAAAATAATATATATTTTTTATCCGATGACAAAATCACAAACTATTATTCTCCATGGCACTCTAAAGGAGAGAGGAAGCCACCAAAACCACCATTTCTTATGCCCATTAATTCCATGCCTCACACCTAATCCATGCCCATTAATTCCGCATTAATTCGGAAACCATCGATGAAACAATGAGCGGAATCTCTCCATATTAAATGTGAATTAACTCTTGGGACAACAAGAACCGAAGAAATATCAAATTGGAAATCACACAAAAACCCAATGAGCTTGCTTATGGGAAGGTTTCATAATCACGGATTCACCTGTGATGGATGGGCAGATCTTCCCAGGGGCCAGAAGATTTCTTCATGACCTTCACTTTAGCAAGCTGAGCTATGTTCCTGCGAGGAACAAGCATACAAAGATAATAATTAAATTAAAATAAAAAGAAAACCTTTTTCTGTCGATGTCATCTCAAAGGTGACCATGTCAGACCTGGATGAAGGATGCATGAGAGAAGCGCAGAACCATCCTTGTGTACACCCAAGTTTGGCGTACGTGGCCTGTGTGAGAGAATACGCGTATCACCATCATTAGAGCTTCCAGAGAGAGAGGGCGAGAGAGAGTAACGCTGAAGGACCAGCGTGAACTGATTCAAAGCATGAGGAGGAAAGAGATGAGACATGAAGCCTCATAGTCATGTTTATGGAATATTTTCATAAGATTAAAATTTCTGTGAGGACTAGGAGGCCTTACCCTCCAAATCTTAAGAGAATATCATATAAATAGTGGTCAATAAGCAAGGACTAAAAAATTATGTTGGGCTGCTCCAGATCGTAGAAAAATAATAGCCAGAGGAACTTCAAAGGGAGATTAAAGGATGCTTTGGAATTCAGCATTCACATCTCACATTACAAAGAAGCAGTCAGGAAGAAGTACGGCGCCATTCCCCTGACAGAGTATTGACAAGTTTTTTCTTCCCAAAACGATCGGTATCTTCCCACAAACTAGTGTATGATAAGATCTTCGAAAAATAAAATGGCACCCCATTGACAAGATGCTCTTCCCAAACCTTACGGCGCTCAGAGGGGCAGACCCATCTTGATAAGATCTTGCCCACAAGCTAGTGCATTATAAGATTTTGGGACAGAAATGGGTAGCTTATCATCCGGTTGATAACCGGTGTAGAGGAAACTATTGAAATCGATGGGATTGAGCTGTCAAAGTCTTATTATTGTATGTTAACAAGATTGAGGCCTAATGAAGGATGATTATGGTTTACTTGTATTTGCAAGGTAGGGTTTAAGGAGAATCGTCAATACGAAACAAATTCGGTGGTTATTCTGATGGCAGCAATTCTTTTACTGAACGAAATAAATAAAGAAAAAAATCCCCCTTTTTCCAGAGAAAAGGCCTTACCTGATTAACTATCTGGTTCTTGAATTTCTCTGGGTGCAACTTTCTCTCAGAGTGAAATGCATATGACACTTGGGCATCCATTCCTGCCGAGAATAGTCAAATTGGGTCATATTCCAGCATGTGATACAAAAATACTTTCTATCTTGAGCATGAAAGGGTGAAGAAATTATTGATAGATAAATGAGAAACCAGCTTATCTTGTCCTTCGACAAAGCATAATGATTGGCAAAAACTATAGCTAATTGATTTTTTCCTAGTCAACTGAAGTCTGGAAATGATAGTTCCCCTTATCAATGTATGCGGGCACTTTTCAAACAATCAGAAGTTTTCAGATTTTTGAAATCCTGAGCATTCGGAACGTAATACAGATGCTGGATATAGGCTTCGACAAAATCCCATATTTTGGTGTTGACAGATAGACTGGATGCTTTAAGCAACCAACAACAATCTGCTAGGTGTTGACAGATAGGCTAGATTTTGTCAACATCCAACCTATCTGTCAACACCCATATTTTGGTGTCGAAGCCTGCATCCAGCATAGGCTTCTGACACCATAGGCTGCTGATGATAAATAAGCGAGATTCCAAAAACAAAGTGACAGATTATGCACCTCAAACACCCAGAAGACGGTATTAAGGGGGAAAAGGGCCCGCAATAAGCAACCAACAAAGAATAAACCACAGACATGTCAACATAGAGATTTTGGAGATTAGATACTACGGAAACAGAGTAGTCAGAAGTAGAGAAGCGTACCCATGCTAAAGTAATTCCAAAATCCCCCACGATAGGTGTTGCAACCTTCCTGAAAGCAGATAAAAAAGACGTCAAATGGCAGTTATATATGCTACGAGATTAACCAAGTTGTGATAAAAACACCAAATAGCCCATCAACCTATGTTTGTTCTTAAAAATGAAGGAAAAATGAACGATGCACAAATTACAAAGAAGAAAAAGAGAACTAGTTAATAAAAGAAGAATAAAAAAATAGACGACTTGTCATACCATCTGCCCAAACAACAGATAGATATCATCCCATATTTTGTCTCCAAAATTTATTGCAAAAAAATATTGATTCTTCGGTTCAACCAAAATGTCCAGTGCATACTGCGTAAAAAAAATCACGAGTTTTGTACTTTCCCCAGTTCAAAGTCTACGACAGATTGTGGATGAAAGGACAATGCAAAAACGGCCCTCTAATAACTCAAATCTGTGGGGATCATACGTTGTGTGGAACATATATGAACAATTTTGATAGCAATACCTTCAGTGACTAGATGGTGTACACAATTAGTAGATAGAAGTACCAATATAACACAGAAAAAAAAAAAAACCTGACCCCGTCCATGTTCAAATTTTGGTCTTCCTTAACATTTGACCAAATTACAAAAAAATCAAAAGTGAGATCAAGAAATGCAGATCTTTATAATGGAGAACTCGAGACTTCACAAATCATGGTTAAAGGCAATGGGTTCGAGACAGAAAAAGAAATTAAACTTGAAAGGCAAATAATGTAACAAGAAAATGCCATGAACACTAGTACAAGCAATACCCAAGCTCAATTTGGCATCTACTTCTAAAATCCTGAGAGAATAGTGTCTCCTGCTACTAAGTCATCGCCAAATGTATTTATCTCTTCCATCCTCAAGTTCAATTCCATTAATGTTCCTAATAACTAACATCTGGCTAAGATGTCCGACAGTAAGTATTCAAGAGAATAACCAATGCAAAAAATATACATGCATCCTAAACAAGGGTAACTACTCATGATACTGCATTAGATGTGCCAACAAGGACATCTAGAAATTTTAAGACACCCTGAGCACAAACAACAAGCAGAAGGTCATTGTTCCTTCATAATTCCTGGTTTTCTAAAAGACCAAAAATAATACCATCAGAGGTATCTAAAAACTTACGTGTTCAAATCAGATCAGAGCTGAACAGGTAATGAGTAGAACAGAGGTACATTAACGCCCCCACTCTGCAACCGACCCCCCCCCCTCCCCCCCCCGCCTTAAACCCATAATGATTTATACAGTAAGAAATTAGCATTTACATCCACAACAGTACTTGGTCTTCAAAACGTAGACATCAATGATCCAGTGCATTTATTATCATTACTTTGTATATATTCTTGCACGCACATTGCCTATGAATTGTATATCCTAAAGCAGAATACAATATCATTGTTTCGTCAATATTACATGTGAAAAAATTAATTGACTGTGTACTTAAAGAAAACAAAAGCAGGATGGCATAAGCAAAGTTATATTGAGGACAGAAGTTCGTCATACCACATTCAATGAGTCACCACTGCCGACACGATGAAATGCGTGCAAGGAATGGGGTAGTTCTAGAGGAGCGACAGGTTCACAAGAACCTTCTTTAGGAGCTCTCATCCTCATTATGAGATGCCAACTGAAACAAATTTCAAAAAGAGACTAAATCACGTCCTATAGAAAAAAAATGGATAGTTTGTATGCATGTATGTCTATAAGTCAGGCATGATCCTTGGCAACTGACGCACTAAGATTGCCACGCAATCCAAAGCTGGACAAATTGATGTTAATATCTATAATGAGAGACTATATAATTTATCCACGCATCAAAATATATGTACATCTGATAGTTGTATCCAAATTTATACTGAATTTTGGAGTTGCTTGTAGAACCACAACCCTTCTAAGTTGCTTATCAGAAAAACATCAGAACCAAAAGTTGCCCAAGTAATGGCATGCAATTTCACGTTGATGACAAAAAAAATGAGAATTGGGATACAGTTCTTACGGAGGGCTAAAACAATTTCTAAATTACAAAACAGTCAGTACCTGTCAGCTATTTCTTTAGTGTTCATAGGAATTAAATAATAATAATATTTAATATTAAAGACAGAGATAGCAGAAATTAGGTGGATCTAAATTCGACGTCAGGATCAATCATTAGTTTGCCTGGTAGATAGACAGCAAAGTCAAGTACTTTATCAAGTAATTTATCTTTCACAAGGAACTGGTAAAAAATGTTATCTTTCAGCGAATTTTTTTGTTATTTATGTCCTGTAAACGAAGGGAATTCTTTGATGAAACTGCCCATGGAATATCCCCACTGAAAAGATCCAAAGATCCACCATAAGTCATAAAAAAAAAACATGACGAGAACGGCTCTGACAATTCTTTCTTTACTTGTTCTCAGGTGAGGTATAGCTCAAATGTAAACATAGCTTTATAGAAGAAGAGATAAAATAGCAACAAAACCATAATTTATGAACTTGAAATATATGGATAGCAAAGGAATGAAATAGGAAGCCCACCTATCTATTTTCATTTCCCTAGCCTCCTTGACTTGCATCAGGAAGCTTTTCACAGATTGACGATCAGTGCCTGGATTATGCTTCCCCTGAAATCACATATGATGCCATCTCAGGAAACATCAACTGGTTTTCAAAATAGAAAAAGTAAAGGAGACACTTTGGAGCTAAATATTATCTCTTTCTCGAAGGACAACCACTAAAGCCTAATCACCATAAAGATGCATGTGAATATGACGCAAAGAATGGAAATGGGCGTCCGTTGTTTGACAAGGTATTTAAGATTTATAGAGATGAAATGTACCACTGAAATGAGAAAATCCAAATAACATAATTGAGATGGAAAATTTCCTAAAATACTTTTAAAAATTGCACCCTGAATACAATTACTAACCAATCTATTAATGATAATCAAGATTATGGGGAAATCAACCAAAACTCAGCGTACTAAAATTATAGGTCTTACATAATGCTAATCTCGAGACATAAAGACGATCCTCATAACTTATGAATGGAGCAATCACCCCAGCATCTATCAAGCTGAGAAACATATACATGCGTGCGTACAAGACTAACAATATACATGTTTAAAGCCACTATACCTACCCAACCAAATGAAAATGGAAGATTGTTCCCCGTCCCTAAAGGTACTGTTGCAATAGGAGGCGGGTGAGGTAGCTTGAGATCACAGACTACTCCAAGCAGCCAGCCAGCTGTGCCATCTCCACCACCCACCTGAAAGTAGAGGAATCAATTAAGGACAGTAGAATACCTTGCACCCAAGATGACAGATTTCAGTGAATCAGGGGAAAATAGATTGGTGCACATAAAATAGGCACAGAACAGACAGGTTTCTCATTAAAATTATAAATCATTTGAACTCACAATTAGTCTTAGTCTCCTCTCAATTTCAGCAGCCAGACTATCCCCACTGTGCTTCAGTTTTTCCAAATTGCCATAAACCTTGTGCAGTACCTTGTCTGGAGCCTCCTGGCACACATCAAAAACCTAGGAAGAAAAGAGACCTTAGTTAAGTCGCATGTTGTGTCTGTAAGAGCATATTCCAAGGATAATATAGCTGAACCGTTCACGTCCAGGGCAACTTAGACAAGGGAATAGCCACCTGATTCCCATTAAGAAGTTGACGGTACGTCGTCAATAAGTCGCCACCATGCTGCCCACCACTTTTAGAGTTGATGAATACAAGAACAGGACATTCTGGGGGGATGGAACAGGTCTCAGTTTCAGCTTTTGCATCTAATATGTAATTAGGGATATAAAATTCCCTCAACAAGCGTTCAGTCTCAGAAGAGCTATCTCCCATCCTCACTCCACGCCTGCAACATCTCAAATAAACAGTATGTCGTAGTTATTATACTACCCACGCACAAGAAAGCTCAATTGCCCGCCAGCCAGAACATTACGTCACAAATATCCGGCTTCATACTAGCGAAAACGGGCAAGAAGAAAAGAGTGCGCCAAAAGAAGAAACATAATCGTCAGGGCGGCAGAGAATCCAGGAAATTTAAGATGAGCCGAGGAAGACGATGGATAATTATCGGCTTCTCAGAAGAAAGCAACGCTCAACCGGCAGCGAAAATCAAAACAGAGATCCTTCTATTAAAAGCGGTAAACGAAAGAGGGAGAAGATTCAAAAAATGGGAGAAAGTATCGGACGAATGCTGGATTCCCCTCGACAATTTAATCGAGAAAATATCGACAAGGTCTCCAAATGCATGGCTTGCCGAACTATCCGGCCACGCGAGTCGCTATCAGCAAATTCGCGCGGCATGGAAGTCTACCGACCTCACGGATCCGGAGCGCCCTCCACTCGACTTCCATCCATGGACGACCAAAGACTCCTTGACCGAGCGCAGAAATCCGGATCCTCCACCCCGCATACTCTCCGGCCCGTCACGAATCAACGCGGGCGCCAAACAGGAAACGCGACAATGTTACAAACCCAGGTCACACGGAGCTACAATCACCGCTCTAGAAATGCCTCGGCCAGATTATCACTGCGTCACGCCGGAAATCGGGCGATGCCGCGATGGAGGATAGAAGAAGCGATGAGATTGATAAACACCAATTCTCCTTCCGCGAGACCGTCGTCGTCAAACACCACCAGGGAGCTCACCTTGGCGGAGGCCTTCCGATTTAAGGCTGGAGAAGAAGGTTGGAAAGATGGCGGGCCCTCTGCTCGAAGATTTGTTCGACACGCACCGACCGCACGCGATCCCTTTCCCTCCACCGGCTGTACAGCTCTGACCTGCGACGCGTGCAGACTCCGACGTCCTCTTCCCAATCCACGGCGGAAGCGGCCTCCACCCGAAGGTATGAGAAATCTTCCCCCTCCTCTCCGCTAGCGAGAGAGAGAGAGAGAGAGAGAGAGAGAGAGAGAGAGGAATTGAATCAGAACGTCTGATTTGACCCTTTCCCTGTCAAAGGAAACGAAGATGGAGGAGCTGGCGGGAGAGTGGATTTCAACGTCCGAAGAGATTACCACCAGTCCTTCGTGCAAGACCAGATCCAGTCGCGTCCATCTTCCCACGTTTGCACGGAACAGCGGGCGTTGACTGATGACAAAATCTAGAGAGAGAGAGAGAGAGAGGGGCGTGATCGTTTAGGAGAGAGAAGGACGACGTCAATCTGAAGGGTGACGGAATCCGGAGAGCACGATATTTCTGTACACTCCCCAACAATCGACAAATTATGATTATATCGTCCGGTCTTTCCTAGATTGTAATTAATTGAGCGTCTTTTCGGAAAACCCCAACGACAATGACGGTTTCAAAACTGGATGGGCCGGGCCTGGCGGGCCCATGAAACTCAGGCCCAGCCCGGAGAGCGACAGGACAGGGGCCGTTTAGAGAACCGAATCGACGGAAAAGTCAGGCCGATGTCTTAATTTTTCGGGTCCACTGGCATCCCTGTGGGTCGCATTTATTCCGTCGTTTTTCCACTAGAAATGACGTTACTTGATTCTCCGCATTTTTTTATTCAAATTAGAAACATACCCTTCCAGGGTCCGTGACTTGCGCTAGTAATTTTACTGATAAATCCTCCCCAAGGCTGACAAGGAACAGAATAAACTACCTTTTCACGAAAAAAGAAACATCCAGTGGACATACTATTCAAATGTTACTTGATAAATAAATAAGTTTTTAGTTCTAACCCACCAAAAGCAATCATTTTTTCCGGAATCCCCATTTCTTACACCCACTCCCTAACGATTATCTTATCCTTACTCTTTTGTCCTCTTTCGGCCGTCATTTTTACGTGACGAAGATGCTTGACATATCTTTTAAATATCTATTATTACTTTGTGCAAGGACCCAAACCTAAGAAGAATAATCATTTCGGGACATTTTTTATAATATCAAAAACTACAGCTTTTTTTTGCAATTAAAAATTAAATTGATGATAAGTCGGGCATGACCATTTATGTACCGGTCAGTTGTGGGACCGTCCGAATAGAAAAGAGCACATGGGCCCCACATATGCTGCCACGTCGACGAGACGACCCGAACCAGGAAGCTTCGATGGGGATCAAAACCTCGCCGCCTCGTGTTCTGACTCCGTACGTTTTTCTCACTCGACGACGGGTCCGAATTGACTCGTCGACCAGTCAGATGGCGGCGGAGAATACCTGTATCCGTGGACCTTGTAGGGAGGAAACTGCCGGACGTGGGCCCACGTACTTACCAACGGCCACTGTCAATCAACAATTACGAAAAATAAATTTGGCGTGAAATCCTCATCAACTGGGGCGACCTTTTTCCGACCATAAGACATCACTGTGGAATAATATCTATATAATTACGATATACATGTGAATTAATATTTATATAGCCCTCAAAAAGATCATTTTACCCATGAGTTTTTCTATTTTAAAACGTGTTACATTTGTAATATTAATGGTTTTATGATGAACATATTATTCTTTTAAAATGAAAAATCAATAACTATTTAATGCAAAACCCTTAATGCATAAGGTCAAACGGTAAGAAAACATCAACATTGTACAAAATGAGTTGTTGAGAAAATAGCAAGGTATGATGTGGTGAAGATAACCCATGTACATTCAACTATCTTAAGCATTAGGTTTTATTTGAATAAATCAATAAAAATTATTAATGGTTTTGTGACAAACATATCATTCTTTTAAAATTATAAATTAATAATTATTTAATAATTTAGAAAACTACAAAACCCTAATGCACAAGGTCAAACAATAAGAAAACATCAACATTGTACAAAATGAGTTGTTGAGAAAATAGCGGGGTATGACGTGGTGAAGATAACCCATGTACATTAAACTATCTTAAGCATTAGGTTTTATTTGAATAAATCAATAAAAATTATTAATGGTTTTGTGGCAAACATATCATTCTTTTAAAATTATAAATTAATAATTATTTAATAATTTAGAAAACTACAAAACCCTAATGCACAAGGTCAAACGGTAAGAAAACATCAAAATTGTACAAAATGAGTTGTTGAGAAAATAGGGGGGTATGACGTGGTGAAGATAACCCATGTGCAAGGTTTAAGTTGGATATTAAACTATCTTGAACAATAGTTTTTATTTCAACAAATCAATAGAAAGTATTAATGATTTTTTTATGAACATATCATTCTTTTAAAATTATAAATTAATAACTATTTACTGATTTAAAAAACAGGAAAATTCCTAATGCACAAGATCAAATGATAAGAAAACATCAATATGGTACACAATAGTTATGAAAATAGTGAGGTATTACATGGTTAAGAGAACCAATGTGCAAGATTTAAAATTAGACATTAAACTATCTTCAATAATAGTTTTTATTTCAACAAATCAATATAAAATATTAATAACTTCTTGATGAACATATCATTCTTTTAAAATTATAAATAATAACTATTTAATGATTTAGAAAACTACAAAACCCCTAATGCACAAGGTCAAATGGTAAGAAAATATCAACATTGTACACAATTAGTTGTTGAGAAAATGGTGAGGTATGACATGGTCAAAATAACTCATGTGCAAAGTTAAAGATGAACATTAAACTATCTTGAGCAAAAAAAAAAAAATCAAAAAATTAATTGAAAATATTAATAGTTTTCAGATGAATATATCATTATTTTAAAATTATAAATTAATAACTATTTAATGATTTAAAAAACTAAAAAACCCCTAATGCACAATGTCAAATGGTAAGAAAACATCAACATTATACACAATGAGTTGTTGAGAAAATAATGAGGTATTAATGGTTAAGAGAACCTATGTGTAAGGTTTAAAATTGGACATTAAACTCTCTTGAGGAATAGATTTTATTTCAACAAATCAATAGAAAATATTATTAGTTTTCTGATGAACATATCATTCTTTTAAAATTATAAGTTAATAACTAGTTAATGATTTAGAAAAGTACAAAACCCCTAATGCACAAGATCAAATGGTAAGAAAACATTAACAAAGTACAAATTGAGTAATGGAGAAAATAGTGGGATATGACATGGTGAAGAGAACCCATCTACAATATTTAAGATTGACATTAAACTATCTTGAGCAATAGTTTTTATTTCAAAGAATCAATAGGAAATATTAATGATTTTTTTATGAACATATCATTCTTTTAAAAATATAAATTAATAACTATTTAATGACTTACAAAAGCACAAAATCCCTAATGGACAAGGCCAAATGGTAAGAAAACATCAACATTATACAAAATGAGTTGTTGAGAAAATACCTTGTATAAGTTTTCTTATGAATGCATAAAAAGTCAAAAGTTTTTAAAACTATAAACTAATAGCTATTTGATGATTTACAAATGTAGAAAAACCCCAATGCATAAAGTCAAATGGTAAGAAGACATCAAGATATGACAAAATGTGCTAGTTGTGAAAATAGTGGGGGTATGACGTTATGAGCCATCTACAAGGTTTGAGATGGACATAACATTATCATGAACAATAGTTTTTATTTTAACAAATCAGCTATAGTTCAACATGGGTTAAGTTGACCCTTACTAATAAATGTGTTTTAAAACTTGGTCTAGAGGGGCTTACTAATAAATTTGAGGAAGACATGTATTTATTCATATTTATATTATTTTAATGAGGACTATTAGAAAAAAACTTGATGTTTAGATGGCAAATTTCTTTTGCCTAGCTCCTTTTCATGCTTAATCAACACAAAGCTCAAGGTCTAACTAAAAAAGATTTCAATGTACCACATGACAACCCATACCTTATTCATACAAATCATTCAATGGTCTCCACCATGTGTTAGAGTGTTGACTTTGGATCATCTATCATCTCACCATAAGTCCCAGCACCACAATCAGCTTAAAAGGCATGCGTTCAAACAAGTAGAGGAAGAGGAAGGAGAATATGAGGGTTTCTAACAACCCCATTGTTGTTGCTCCAGTGGTGAAGAGTCATATGCCAATTCTCCATCTTGTCAACAGTTATCCCCTCAAACATGTTCAACCTTGTCAACATGATTAGAAACAAAATGGTGAGAATTTCCCACTCATCTAGACCTCAGCCTAGAAAGTCCTCAACAACCAAGAAATTAATAGAATATTTTCCAACGGGTTAAAATATACACAAATACCTATATGGAAGCCAACACTTTACTGGTTTCATAATAAAAAAATAAATTAAAATTAGGCTCACCCTAGATCCTACTTTCTCTCTCTCTCTCTCTACCTCCCTCCCTCCATTCCAAGATAAATAATCCCATATGCCCTAATAAAAATGAAAATGAGACTAAAATAGATTGGCATGTTGATATTGGTCAAAAATTAACTTTTCTTGAATTATTTTCATTAGGTAACCAAATTTATGTAGATTAAATCACAGAATTAGGGTCAAATTATCAAATGTTGAGATACTTGCATGCACATAGCCTTGAGCAACACTACCATGAGGGAATTTCCCCATTATAGGGATCTATTTCTTTCTTTTTACTTTCCAATTGTTCTTGAGGCTAAGGTGGAGCACAATTTTATCTCCTTAATCTCCACAATAGGGTTGTGGTGAATGCTAAGAGGTTTTGATGTCACCAAGGTATATTATACTAAAAATAAAATATTTCTCAATAAATAAATTATTTTATTTTATTTATTTATATTTTTCTTAAACTTGTCTTATGTTGGACTTGCACCACTTGAGAGGATTCATCAATATGTCATCTCCTTGTTCTTGCAAAGTATAGCTGATGAAGGGACTAAGGTCCCAAAAGTCCAGACCTCCATAAAAACTCATCAATTCAATGCAGCCAATGGATTGAGGCTTCTGGTCCTTAGTCTTTATTTCAATTCCACAACAGAAATAGGTATATAATGATTGACCACCACTCAAACTGATGTGATAATAATATTAATATATAAGATAATTATTATATAAATAAGTTAATATATTCCTCCAAACTCCTCACTCTCCACCATAACATAAGGATTTAATAAATATTTACATGGAAAACCTTATGAACTTAGACTATAGGATTGGCATTAATTTAAATTTGGTGATCCTTGGAGCCTATGTTCTGATATGACAAGAGTCATACAAAGGCAAAAGTTATTTTCTTGTCTTCAAAGAGTAGATAAAGGAATCAAGAGGGGGAATGAATTGGTCTTTTTTTATTTATAGTGGGTTAAGATGAAAACTTATACATTGTAATTTATGAATAACAATAAAATATGGTGAGTTGACTCTCTACTAATAATTAAGACAATCATGCAAGAGAAGTACATATTTTTATGAATATTATTTGATATAATTTTCATGTAGTGAAATGTCAATCTTGATATCCTAAAATATTTGATGATATTTTTTCATGTATTGGGCTATCCAGAATAATATATTTGATCCATTAACATAACAACATTAATCTATTACATTACTTAGCAGCACAACTCTTTATATATTTAAATAGCAAGCTTGATGGAATACATGTTTTTGAAATATAATTTTTCGTGCAATAAAATATTAATCTTGACATATTTAACTATTCTATAATATAATTTACATATATTGAAATATTAACCTGGACATGTCATACTTTTCCACGTTGTAACTTTCTATATACAAGAGTTTTAGCATTAACACTCCCTCTACTTAAAAACCATGAAATGATCTTTTTTTTACCTTAATAAGCTTTTGTCAACTTAAAAGCTTTCTTGAGGTTCCAAAAGTCTGCATTCAACATTTCCATGACTTCTATAATATCAACAATGTTGTGATTAGTTTCTATAAGTATGAAAAGCCTTACACAAAATTGATATGACATAGATGAGTTTTATTATTATTCTCATCTTAAGAAGAAGAATAAAACCACCTTAGAGAAAGTGAAAAGAAAATGAGGAAAATACAAATTTTAAAAGTAGAACAAAGCTTCTTTCTCATGATATAACATACTACTATAAACTTGTTGTGTATTTGTTGGTAGCCATAATATTTCCTATCTTTAAATGTAGAAAAGCCACCAAGATAAAAATAAAACTTTATACTTTTATTTACTAAACTTCCTAGAACACTTTTAGAGGATATTAAAAAAATTCTTGAGGGAAAATATTTTAGTTTTTATTTTTTGTTTAAGTTTCTACATTTAGGATACCACTAAAACTCTAATTTAAGATATTAGTGTCAAGTTTTGTAACACTTCTTACTCGTAAGGGTTCTCAATGACAAGTGGCCACCACTAGTAGCATGTGTATGTGAATTAAGGCCTTTCTAGAAAAATAAATCTAAAATAATAAATTTATTGACGAGAGGAAGAGAACCTTAGAATTCATATATTGAAGAAGAGGAGTACATGAGGTTATATAGAAGAGAGAAAGAAAGAGAGAGAGAGAGAGAGAGAGAGAGAGAGAGAGAGAGAGAGAGAGAGAGAGAGAGAGAAAGAATAAGAAAGTGGAAAGAATAAGTCTAAAATGAGTCTGGTGGGCTTAGTGGACTATTCTAACACTCCTCCCTCAAGCTAGAGCATACAAGTCAAACATGTCTAGCTTGGTGCATTGACGTGACTTAGTCGTTGTATAGTAAATCACACAAATTTTAAAATTTATAAAACTAGAAAATATTAATTTTTAGATAGTTAGAAGTATTTCTAAACATATATATCAATTATAATTTAATAAAACTTTCAAAAATAGTGATAATTTTCCAAGTCAATCATAAAAATGTAATATAATATCAGGTAATTTTTTAGATTTTTTTTCAAAGAATACGAGTTTTTATGAATTTTATACTACAAAATAAAAATGAAATACTGACAAATGCGAATCAAGTGAAAACAAAGTTCTGCTCGACGATTCTTATGTAAAAAATTATAGATGATTTAATTAATCAAATTAAGATATGTAAAAGCTAGAAGAATCATAATTGAATGAAGTATAACTTGAAAATTTTAAATCATACAAATTATCACTAAATGAAGTAAAAATTAAGTTGAAAATAGGAAAATAGAGTTTCGGCATCGTAGCGGTGATGTGTTGGTGATGCACTGAAATCTTGAGCATTCGAGAGGATTGTCATGCAGTGTCCACAGCCTCGAAGTTTTTCTTTGGACAAGGACGATATGGGCAACCTCTAGATATCCTTGTGAAGTCTAAAGATCAATGGAATCGTCAAATCATCTCTAGTGACTTTGTGGCTCTCTGATGGCTGTCACTCGATGGAGAAGAGCTAGATAGAAGTGAGACACATGTCAATGAGCTTCATCCTCAAGTCTGCGTAGCAAGAGGAGGCTTTTCATCACATCCGATACACTCTTAGGAGGTGACGACTCATCTTTGATGGATTGTCCTCTTCCTGATGATAGTTTATTTATCGATCAATTAGAGATGATTTACTCGATGGATTTGTAATCTTTTTATAGTGAATCATTCAACAATTTTTGTAACAATGCTCCACAAATCAAATTAACGAGATTTTCATTGATGAACTAGTGATTATGGCGGCTTAATCCTTCACCGAAGATTTACAAGAAAGTCGTGATATTCAAATAAAAATAAGAATTTTGACTCTAGGAAGATTCGAACCCACGCCGATTACTTGCTGCATGAGAGAGATTGAAATAAGTATTCTAATACCATTATCAAGTGACATCATCATAATAATATCTCTGTTATAAATAGGAGGTAGTTTAGGTATTAAAATCATCGAACCCTTATGAGAGAAGGTGTGATGCGAGTTTAGTCTCACATCACTTGTGCACTAAAGTTTTGGACAAATATATAGTAATATCACATTTACAAATAATGAGTCCCTTTCTTCCGCGTATACGACCACTCTTTGCCTCACAGCCAGTTGACCACTAGTGACATGGAAGAGTAGTGGCGCACACTTGTACCAATCGGTCCTAGCCGCTCAAGCCCCTACTCACGGCTCCCCTTGACTGCACTTCCACCTTGCTTGTGGGCTTAGCTGGTCAACAGGTCGCCCTCATTTTGCTATATTTTTATTGTAATTTATTTTTCTTCATTTATCTCAAAAATAAGATTATAAAAATTATATAAATTTGTAAAAACTCACATAATTAGCCAAAAAAATCACATTAATCAACTAAAAACCACTTTTCACACTTTAACACAAATATAAATCTATTTATCATGAGGTATGGCTAAAATTATATTATTTATTAATTATTAACTCATGATAATGAAGACTTATCATGCACGTCGCATTGTAAGAAATCTCTGTTAAACTCTTGGTGAAGATATCTGTGAGCTGATGAGATGAAACAACATGCAAAGTAAAAATAACACCTGATATTACCTTATCTCGAATGTAATGACAATCAATCTCAATGTGCTTTATCCACTCATGAAACATAGGATTCTCATAAATGAAGATGACGACTTAATTATCAAAGTACATAAGTATTGGCATAGGAGATGAGATGTTAAGACCTTCGAGGAATGAACTGAGCCACATTATCTCTCGTGCCGTCTTGACTATGGTATGATACTCAAACTCAGCACTAGAGTAAGATACCATCTTCTACTTTCTAGACTGTCACATGACAACGTTGCTACCCACATATGTGCAACAACTAGTGGTAGACTTGTGCTCTCTCTTGTCACCAACATATCTTGTATCCGAGTAAGCTTCAATCTAAAGATGCCAATGTCTTTGATAGATAAGCCCTCTCCTTATAGCTCTTTTGATGTATGACAAAACTCATAAAACTTTCTCCTAGTCAACTTGTCGAGGTTCTTGTATGAATTGGCTAAGGGCACTAATTGTGTACACGATGTCAAGGCAAGTGATGGTGAGATCAACTTCTTCAACAACTACCTATATCGATTAGCATCCTCTAAGAGCAAAGATGACATATCTTAGAAATATGGACTTGCCTCTATAAGTGACGACTCTAGCTTACACTTAAGTATTCTAATCTCTTGAAATATATCAAGAACATACTTTTGCTGAGAGAAAGACAACTTGCCATCTTGATATGCAAACTCAATCTCAAAGAAGTATCGTGGAATTCTCATATTACTGAAGTACTACTATAGGTATGATTTCAAAGTCTGAATGCTTATTTCATCACTTCTAGTCATAAGAATGTCATCCACATAAATAGTTAGGATGATTAATAATTAGGAATAAGGATCAATTAAGAGCTCATTTCGTGAGTTTTTTCTTAAATTTATTCAGCTAGACTCTCCTTGTTGAAATCTTATTGTTAGACAATTTCTTAAATTTTCTATGGGCTGACTAGGTGATTGTCCCTCTTCTCTCTTATTCTCAAAAGTCTCCATAAATTATTGTTACTGCAACATCATTTGGTTCATATTTGCTATATTATTGGCTCATTTGTTGCATCATATCTATAAATTTAAGTTGGATTTGAGAGAACTAATTTTTTTTGAAATCTATGTTCCTATTTTAGACAAAATTCAGAATTTGAGTTGAGTCTAAGTACTTTTAAATTTTAAATATTATTTGAGCCTCTCCACGACAAATTATTCCTCTAATTAAGATTATAAGAATTAGAAAAATGCTCTCTATTTCTATTAAAACCATGAGCTACTTGCACTTATTCTTGTATAGAGTGAAATAATTAATCTAAATTATAGCATTAAAATTCAAAATGATCATTTTCATCATATATAAGATATGGTGTTATATGTATTAAATTGAGGTTTATGAGGCTTTCTAATATTGTCAATAAATAAATTAAATCTTTTTAATCTTTTATTAATCTGATTAACCTCATTTCTTAAATTAGAATCATCATCATAACACAATTCATAAATTCTTCTCTTCTTATCCCTGTCATATAATTTAAAAAAGGCTTAATCTCTCAAATTTTTCCTTAAATTCTCATAAAGGCTATAAATCTCATTAGAAGTTTTCTCCATAAATGTTCATCCACATAAAATCAATCATATTTCTATATTGTTCTAATAATTCATCATAAAAAAATCTATTGAGCTACTACTTGGGTATAACATGATGAGGACACTTTATAAGTAAATCTTTAAATTTTTCCTATATCTCATGTAAAGTTTCTCTTGAACTTTGTGTAAAACTTCATATATGTTTTCTAATATTTTGAGTTTTTCTTAAGAGATTTTTTAAAATATATATATATTATGTCTTTTCTACTAGTTAATTCTATATCTAATGTAAATAGCCAATAACTAGCCTTGTCTCTAAGTATATTGAGAAATAATTTCATCTTAATAATTTTCAACGTAACTTGAGGAAGATTAACTAAATCACAGACCATATGAAAAAAATTTAAATACTGATGAGGTTTCTTTAAAGGTAAATCATTATGGAGCATTTAAAATAATTCTGAATTTATTTCGAATTTAATAATAGGTGCTAATGGGAGTCTAATATTGGATGCTTGTTGATATAAATTAGGGATATAATAATTTTTTATAGCCATAGGATTACTCTTAATTTGACTTATAATACTTTCAAGATCAATCAAAATTGATTTTTATTTTAAATTTTTGATTTTAGATGAAATAGTAAAGAATTTCTTAGCCTTGTGTGTAAGGATCTTCTACCATATATAAAATCAATAAATTTGAAGAAAAAGTTTAATAATTATTACCCTCCTTTTGTCTGCTTCAATCAATAATTGTTGATTACAAACAATTCAATTATTCAAATTAAGATTTATAAAAGCTAGAAGAATCGTAATTGAATGAGTAGTAGTTTGAAAATTTTAAATCACATAAATTATTTTTAAATGAAGTAAAAATTAAGTTAAAAATAGAAAAAATAGAGTTCTGACGTTGCAAGAGTGATGTGTCGATGATATACTAGAATCTTGAGTGTTCGAGAAGATTGTCATGTAGTGTTTATAGCTTCGAAGGCTCTCTTTAGATAAAGACAACGAGGACAATCTTTAGATCCTCTTATGAAGTCTAAAGATCAATAAAATAGGTCATTAAATTATCTTTAACGACTGTCACCCAACAAAGAGAAAAATAACTTTATGACTCTCTGATGACTGTCACCTGATAGAGAGGAGCTAGATGGAGGTAAGATATGTGTTAAGGAGCTTCATCCTTAAGTCCCTACAACAAGAGGAGGCTCTTCATTGCATATAGTATGCTTTTAAGAGATGATGACTCGTTTCTCAATGGATCGTCTTTTTCTTGACGACGACTTGTTCATTGATCAATTGAAAATGATTTACTCAATAAATTTACAATCTATTTATCGCAAATCATTCAACAATTTTGGTAATAATACTCTACAAGTCATGTTGACAAGATTTTCACTAATGATCAAGTAATTCTAGTGGCTTAATCCTTCACCAATGATATGCAAAAAGGTTTCAATTTAATCAGATAAAAATACAAGTTTTGGTTCTAGTAAGATTCAAACCCTTGCGGGTCGTCTGCCTACATGAGAGAAAGGAAAATAAGTTCTTAAATATTATTATATAGTGACACTATCATTATATCTCGTTGTTATAAATAATGGACATTTTTAATATTAAAATCACCAAAAATATTTCAGGGAAAGTGTGATCCAAGTTTAATCCCACATTGATTATATGTCAAATTTTAGTATGCATATATAGTAATACAAGATTTGAGAATTAATGAGTCCCTTTCTCGATATATACAACCACTCCTTGTCCTTCTCATCAAATTTATTTCTTTTGTCAATTGATCCTTTATCTTTAATTTTTCTTCTTGAGAAACAAATGATTGGATCTTTCATAATCATCCAATTTATCTCTAGTTTCGCCACCTATTTTAGATTTCATCATCAATATTCCTCATAAATATCTCCTCTTTTCTTGGAGGCAAAACTTTTTGAAATAATTAGTTGATCCCTAAGTGGAGTTATTTTGTCTTAAAAAAGAACTCAAAGAATAATATGCTCGTCTAACCACTAGTGATGTGGAAGGGAAGTGACACACATGTATTCCCATCGGTCCATAATCGGTCTAGCTGGCTAGTGAGTCCCCTTTTTTTCTATATTTTTATTTTAATTTCTTCTTATTTATTTATCTCAAAAATAGGATTATAAAAATTATATAAATTCACATAAAATCACATTAATCAACTAAAAATCACTTTCATAGTTTAACAAAAATATAAATCTATTTATCATAAATTGAAATTAAAATTATATTATTTATTAATTATTAACTTATGATAATGAAGACTTATCAATGACGATCTTGGATTCAATAATCTTTGTAAGCACTCTAGGATCTATACGATATGGTGAGAATTTTAATTGTATTAGAAGACTATTGAACTTGACAAACCAGGCATGTGGACTTTACTTCAGTTTGTAAATGACATGCTACAAAAGATACATCTTCTATAACTCTTTTTCAGTAACATATCTAAGAGGTTGTTCTATAAACACCTATTCCTTAAGGTCATTATAGAGAACGATATTAGAAATATCCAACTGATGTAAAGATCATGTCTGATTCACTACTACAGAGAATATCACTCGAATAGAGTCTCAATGTGTGAATCCATGTACAACCAAACGAGTCTTGTGATGTATAATATATTCATCTAAGTTATACTTAAATGTGAAAATATACTTGTATGTGACAATATTAGTATCGCATGGACAATGTACAAGTGTCCAAGTTCTTCGAGACACCAAGGCATCCACATCCAAGTTTATGGTTGTCTCTCATTCAAGTACATGTGTAGTCTCATCATACAATTGTGGAATCGACTCGGAGGCCACAAAAAGAGCAAATGTACAAAAAGAAGGAGAAAGACTATTGTAAAAAATAAAATAAAAAATAGGGTGTCTAGTGTATGCACGTGTACCTTTATAGTAGGAAGATGAAGGTCATCCACTTGAGAGTTATAAGAGAATCAAAAGAGGTTCATCGATAGAGGGTGAAAACAAATCTGATCTTAGAGCACAAGAGTTGGATGACAATGAAGCCGAAGGTGTCAAAGGAAGAGCTGATGAAGAAGAAGCTAAACAAGTAAGAAGAATATGAGAAGAATCTATAGTAATCACCACAGAAGGAAAACCAAGTGGTGAAGATACAATGGATTGAAGAGGAGTCAATGTTGAAGAAAAAAAAGGAGACTCCTCATGAAAAGTAGCGTCAGTTGATGTTACATAGTGACGAGTATTAGGAAAATAAACTCGATAACCTTTTGATGCTTGTGAGTAACCAATGAAAACCCCTTTGAGAGTATGAGAGATCAATTTAGAAAGAAAATGAGAGTGATCTTGAATTAAAGTAGTGCATTTAAAGACATGAAGGGGTAAGAAAAAAAGAAAAGAATCAAGTGAAAGATGATAAAGTAGAATGGCCTCACCAAGTGGAAGGGAAGGAAGTCAATTCTGGAAATATATGGCTACCAGAAGAACGTTAGACCATAGATAATGAAGAACATTCATCTCAATGAGTAGTGTGCGAGGAATGTTAAGTAATTAGTGATGTTTTTGTCAACAATATCATTTTATTAGGATGTGTATGGACACGTGATCTAATTAAGAATATCATGATTAGCACAAAATGTACAAAGTGAGTCTTAGACTAACTCTAAAGTATTGTGAAGAATCTTTAGCCTAATAAAATACTGAGTGATAACCTCGGTAATGAAGTGAATAATTGTGATATGAACTTAGGTACGATCTTAGAGAAAATAGATTCAACTCACAAAAGTGTAGTCATCATTAAGGACAATATAGTAGCGATGGCCCGAAACAAATGGAGTACATGAGGGGTCTCAAAAATTATAATGAATGAGGTCAAAAAGTATTGTGAATGAAATATCATCTTGACTCAAGTATGAACTATGATGGTGTTTGTCTAATTAACATGACTCACACACAAACTGATTAAAAGAAAGTTAACGTAAATTTTTTTAAAGTTTTTCAAAACAAAGATATCCTAAATGATGAAATCTTAAAAGAGATGAAGTGGTTATAGAAGAAACAAAAAGAGTTTGAAGGCCAGAAAAAGCTTCATTAGAAATTAGCTCATAGACACCTCGACCATTCTTATGTCCCAAATCAATTCTTCACCTGATATATAGATCTTAGAAGGTATAATGAAAAGGAAAAAATATAATGGAGTAAAGAATGACTCAAGTAATTACACTGATAGATAAAAGATTAGTAAGAAATGTCGAAACATAAAGAACTTGGGTGAAAGGAATACTTAGGGTAACAATAGTATTGATATGTCTGTTGACTGAAAAAATTTGGCCATTAGTAATGGTAATCGATGGATAATGAAGGGTAGGTTAGTATGATGATAAAATAGTGGATGTGTCAGTTATGTGGGTGGAGACCCTCGAGTCAATAATTCATGATAAAGATGAAGATGCAAGTAGAGTGTGTGTACCTGACATGAAAGGATGCAAAAGTGAGGCTAGATTGGTCAAGAAATGAGTCATGATACCCCTAGAGTGACGAAGTGTTTCATACTCGACGGAGGTCAATGTCACTTGAAAAGTCAGAGACAGGACACTAGACGGCGCTAGAAAAGCTGATGAATGAGGTAAGAGAGATGATTGGGTAGAGTTGAGCTCCTTGAACTATTTCTAACATTTGTTGGGCGACTGGTTTTATTTGCTATAATAAATTCATTGAGGAAAAGAATTGCAGCCCTTCCCTCGTGATGGACAACCACTGTCAGGTCTAGAAGTAAGAGGGTCATGTGACGTTCGAAGAGTGGAGACAACTATCGCCAAAGGAGTAGATGTGCTTCTAAAAATAACAAGAGGAGTGCATATACTCACATGAAGTGCAACGAAGAAAATGTGAAAGATATTAAGTACCTAGTCTTTGAAGATAATCATCCCACAAATTTGAGAGGTAATTGATGAGTGAAGTCTATTTAGATAGACTTTAGCTAGAAACTCTTGACAGAAGCACTCAAATATTTAAAGGTTAATAATCAAAGACTAATAGATGACAACCTCCTATATCATGGCCTAGAGGTAACCAAAATGAGCCTAAAGTGAAGAGTCGTCCTATTTGCATGCAATAAGTGACTTGAAGATCTTGACTGTGTGATTGATATTCATCTAATTGGCATGCATGTTCTCCAGTGTTGTCTAGAGTTGTGCAAAACAAATTCAAGTGAGAGGTTTGACAATACCCAGCTCAATACTCTGAAGCATCTAAGTAAGGATGTTGAATCAAATCGAGACCATGAAATAAAAGACGGATTAGTAAGGCCAAGTAGATTAGTCAACGAGTGGTGGAGAAGGTCTACAACGTCAAGTAAGTGCTTGAATTTATAAGTCAATGATGCATAATTATCTCTATTGAAGATATGTGACGTGACTCAGTCGTTGTATATTAAATCACGCAAATATAAAATTTATAAAACTAGAAAATACGAATTTTCAGATATTTAGAAGTATTTCTAAATAAATATATCAATTATAATTCAATAAAAATTCCAAAAATAGCGGTAATTTTCTAGGTCGATCACAGGGATGTAATATAATATCTGGTAATTATTCAGAATTTTTCTCAATAAATACGATTTTCTTACGAATTTTATACTAGGAAATAAAAAGGAAATATATTTAAAATTCACGAAAAAAAGGAAATAAGGGTGCGGACGTCAGGATGACGTCAACGCCCGGCGAATGCGAATCAGGCGGAAAGAGAGTTCCGCCCGGCGATTCTTACGTAAGCGATTACAGACGACTTAATTAATCAAATTAAGATCTGTAAAAGCCAGAAGAATCGTAATTGAACGAAGTATAGTTTGGTAAATTAAAATCACACAAAGTATCACTAAATAAAGCGTAAATTAAATTGAAAGCAGGAAAATAGAGTTCCGGCATCGCGACGGTGATGCGTCGGCGATGCACTGGAATCCTAAGCATTCGGGAGGATCGTCGTGCAGTGTCCACGGCCTCGAAGGCTCTCCTTGGACAAAGACGACGTGGGCAATCTCTAGATCTTCTCGCGAAGTCTAGAGATCAATGAAGTGGGTCATCGAATCGTCTCCGGCGGCTGTCACCCAGTGGAGCGGAAAAACGACGACTTTGCGGCTCTCTGGCGGCTGTCACCCGACGGAGAGGAGCTGGATGGAGGTGGGGCACGTGTCAGGGAGCTTCATCCTCAGGTCTGCGCAGCAAGAGGAGGCTCTTCATCGCATCTGGTACGCTCTCAGGAGGTGGCGACTGGTCTCCCGGCAGATCGTCCTCTTCCCGACGACGGCTTGTTCGTCGATCAATCGGAGATCATTTACTCGGTGGATTCGCGATCCTTTTATCGCGAATCGTTCAGCAATTTTAGTAGCAATGCTCCGCGAATCGCATTGACGAGATTTTCGCCGATGATCCAGCGATTCTCGTTGCTTAATCCTTCCCCGGCGATCTGCAGGAAAGTCGCGATAATCAAATAAAAATATATGAATTTTGACTCTGGAAGGATTCGAACCCGCGCCGGTCGCCCGCCTCTTCTGAGATTTAGTCCCACATCGGTTGTACGCCGATTTTCGGACGAATATATAGTAATGTTAGATTTGTGAGCAAAGTCCATTCTCTCGCGTGTATGACCACTCCTTGCCCCACAGCCGGCTGGGCACCGGTGACGTGGAAGGGGAGTGGCGTACGCGTGCCCTGTCGGTCCCCAAGTCAAGCCGCTCGAGCCCCTGCTCGCGGCTTACTCCCCGACTGCGCTTCCGACCCGCTCGCGGGTCTGGCTGGCCGGCGGGTCTCTCCATTTTTGCAATATTTTTATTTTTATTTCTTGTTCTTCATTTATCTCAAAAGTAAGACTGTAAAAATCGTATAAAATCACATAATTACCCAAAAATTCACGTTAATCAATTGAAAACCAAAAATCATTCTTTAACACAAATATAAGTCTATTTATCATGAGTTAAGGCTAAAACTATATTGTTTACTAATTATTAACTCATGATAATGAAGACTTATCAATATGTCATGCAAGTGAGTTGCACCATGATGGAGTGTCATGGAGTAGCTGACCCAATCAAAGTAAGAGCGATAGTTGGCTGAAAAATTGACAAAGAAGGTGCCTGAGACATCGAGGAGTCACCCACCAAATCCATAGATTAGGATTAGTGGGAGATGAGATGACATTGGGAAGGGATGTCTACGGAGTTGCATGGGGCACCAGGGGAAGGTGCGCATAGTGCTAGGAGGTGGCACGCAGTGCACAAGCACCTATAGTCAATGTAGGTGCAGCGACACATTGGAAGGGCATGCAAGATAATGTTGGGCAAGCACTAGACGACACGCAAGTGCGTATGGTAGGAGCTGCAGCAAGCGTGCAAGGCTATGTAGACTAGGCCTTAGGTAGGCAGGTAAGGCAGTGTTGTAGGAGATTGAACTAGGAGAGGATATGTGATGGCAAAATAGGAGAGGAGGTAGAGTGGTGGTGGTAGAGAAATCATGTGGCCTTAATACCATGTTGACAAGAGAAAGAGAAAACTTTATAATTTATATATTAAAGAAGAAGAGTACATGAGGTTATATAGAAGAGAGGAAGAAAAAGAGAGAAAGAAGAAGAATAGGGACGTGGAGAGAATAAGTCTAAAATGGGCTTGGTGGGCCTAGTGGGCTATTCTAACAAAGTTGACATCAAAAGTTATTGATTTGATCCCTTAAAAAATTATGGATCTAGTAGAGATAAGGAATGAGCTTCTTTGGTTAACCCTTTAAAAGTGTAAACATTGTAGAGGCTAGTAAATAGCTTGTCTAGTTACCCACATATAAAGTTGTGAATCAAGTTGAGACAAGCAAACATAAGCTTGTGCTGTCTTTAAAATTAACTCAAGTCCAGTTAAACCTATAAACATGATGAAGAGTATAAATTATATATAATGTGTTAGATCACTATAGTGTTTCTTTTTTCTACTAGTAGAAGTTTAATTAATATGTGAGAAAAACTAATTTACCCCCTCCCCATCATAGTTCACATTATTTGATTATGTGGTAACAAGCAGCACTAAGAGGGGTTGGGGGGAGGAGGTGTGAATTCATTTAGCTCTAATTTTATTGGATGTTTAGATTTAAAAAGCTAAACATAGATTTCACACTCACTATTTTATAGTGATTTGATCTACTCAACATATTCCTCTCTACAAAGACCAGATCTTTGGGTTTCACTAAATTCATAGTGAAATACATATTGAATTGTAAACTTTATTTGCATTCACTTGATTTAATAATTGCAAATAGCTAAAGATTTCACCAATGAATTATCTTTCAAATTAACAACTATATGAGGGATCAAACAGAGGAGACACTCCTCTCTTATAATATAATGAATGTAGGGGGACTAAGGAGAGTTACCACACTACCCAACCTACTAATTACTTTTTGAAATATATTAACAAGAAGAGTTACCATATGATGTTCAACTACAAGTTTCTCAAAGATTTGATTCATCTTATTAATTGATGTGTAAGCATATGTGTGGAAGAGACTATGAAGGCTTGATTAGTAGCTAATCTTATTTTCCTTCAGATATTCAAGAATGAACAATAATTGCTTTGACTCCTAGAAAAAGGGGGACATGAAATGTCTATTTTGATTTTCTCTCCCTCATTATCTCTACTAGAATATGGGCTGAAACATTCTTTTTACATTATGCATATTGAGATGTTCAATAGTCGCCTGCAACATTTAGATAGTACTTCATTTTGAGTCACATCTATGCCTAAAATTTGAACTTCATAAATGTTAACTAATATTATAAAAATCACAATAAATTTAAATATATATTTTTTATGCACCATTTATTACATAATGTTCATCTTTCAATGATCTTTCTATTTAAGGTTTCTACTAATGAAATCACCTTGCAACTAAAATTATTTTTTCCTTCTTAAATATGAATACAAATAGTTTCTCTTAGAATTAAATATTTCTTAAATAATCAACAATATAAATCATATTAATATATAATTCTGCTATTCTAAATTTTATCAAATTATTCTAAATATGAAAACTTTGTGCATAAAGTGACTACTAGATAGCAAATGTATGTGAACCCCAGCCTTCTCTAGAAACATGAATCTAGAGCAATAAGTTGACACCAACAAGTTATTATTGTGGTCCCTTAGGAGCCATGAATCTAGTTGAGGTAATCATAAGAGCTTCTACTATTCTAAACTTTGCTAATGAAGGTTGATGTAAGCTTGTGCTTAGCTTTTGTAAAATAACTAGAGGTTAACTAAATGTTTAAATATGATAAAAATAAAAGTATATATAATGTGTTAAATTACTATACATTGTGGGGTTTCGTGTTTTACGAATGGATGTCTAATTAATATATGAGAAGTTAGCTCTAGTTAATACATTGTCTAAAATAACTAGAGGTTAGCTTTTGTGAATTGATTTAGCTCTAGTTTAATTTTGATTGATTATTTAGACCTAAAAGACTAGACATGTATTTCATGCTCTATATTTTGTAATGATTTTGTTTACCACTCTCCAAAGAGCCGCCCCCACCAACCAGGTAGGCGGCCACGGTTGTGGAAAGGGTAAAGAGCATCCAATGCAAAGCGACCTTTCATCCCCCCCCCCCCCTCCCCCATGCCCGTCGGCGAAGGGGGGACCAAAATACACTCTCCAAAGCTTGCATCTTTTGGTTTCACTAAATGTTTAATAAAATACACATTAAATGTAAAACTTTAGCTACCTTCACTTGATTTAATAGTTTCAATTAACTCAATATTTTAAGCAGAAATTATCTTTCAAATGAATGAATATAGGGGGATAAACTGGTGGGGACACTCTTATCTTCTAATTTAATGGCTTTAACGGACCTAAGTAAGGAAAGTTATCACTCTATTCAACCAAATGATTATACTTCAAAACAAATAATTAGTGTCAAATAGTTACCATTTGCATGAGACTCATCTCCAAGCTTTTGAAAGATTGATTCCTCTAATTTAGCAATAAGTGTTTGTGTAGAAGATAATTTGATGTCTTGAGTTGACATTGTGATTGATAAAAATTTATTATTATTATTAATAACATCAATCTTACATTTATAAACTGATTTTCAGATGTTACTTTCTTGGGAAATTAGTGGAAAATCAAGTCAAACTCAAGGAGATTTGAAATCATGGCATCTGCACAAGTACTTTGTTAATTCCAACGGTAATGTTCACTACACGATTCATCGAGGAGGATGAATTCAGTCAATGCTGATTTTTGTTGCCCAATAATCTTCGTGAATCACTCCCCATATTAAATCAGATCCTTCAACAAATTGATAGAATTAATTCTCTAAAGTGGAAAAAGGTATAGGGCTCACAAAAATGGAAATTGCATTAAATTGAAACCAGAATTTTCTTACAATGTGGGAAGTAAAATGAGAACATAAATAAACATCTAAGTAAACTTTTTACAACTCCCTCTTAATCTAATGTCTATGGGGAGAAATGACGCCACATGCAAGTGGAGAGCTTAATGGACCTTGGTCTTCTATGCTAGGCAAGGGTGGTCTTCATGGCTTGGTAGCTCTAGGCCTTCTCGTGCGAAGAGCTTGAGTGACTTTTGACTCAAATCCACCAGTGCTATCACTCACCGATGAGAAGGGGGAGGAGATGAAAGAGGTCCGTCGAAGTTGTAGACAGCACTAAAAAGGGAGAAGGATGAGATGGCCAGCTTGAGATGGAAACTACACCTAGGGTTGAGAGGGGAGAGAAATCGCAAAGTCCCCCAAATCTCGCACCCTCTTTTGCTTAATATGTCAATTCATTTCTAGTTTTCAACTTTGCCCCTACAACCATGAATATTAACAACCAAGTATATAAGTGTTAAAGAAAGAGTTATAAAATTAAATTCATACCAGATTTTTAAAGATAAAATAGAAGGCAACCACTGATCACCTAACATTGTATTGCATATATGTATTAATGTATTTTTGTCATTTTCGTATAAATTTTATGCTCTATTATTGAATTTGATTTATTTGTAGTGATAATAATCTAACAAGTTATCACATTGATCTTCTTTTTCTATAGATATGTAATAAGTCTTTATTAACATAAGTTAATAATATATTTTACATATTAACTCATGATAAATAGTCTTATATTTATTTTTAATAAAAAAAAATATTTATGTGATTGATAAGTCTTCTTTATCATGAGTTACTAATTAATAAATAATATAGTTTTAATTTTAAATCATGATAAATAGACTTATATTTGTGTTAAATTATGAAAAGTGATTTTCAATTGATTAATATGATTTTTTGGCTAATTATGTGATTTTATATGAATTTATATAAATTTTATAATCTTCTTTTTTGAGATAAATAAATAAAAATAAAATAAAATAAATAGAAAAAGGGAGAGACTCGTCAGTCAATCGGGCCCGCAAGTGGGTTAGAAGTGTAGTCAGGGTGGAGCTGCGAGTAGGGACTCGAGTGGCTATGGACCAATGGGGGCACATGTGTGTCACTCCCCTTCCACGTCATTGGTGACCAGCTAGTGGTGTGGCAAGAAGTGGTCGTACACACGTGAGAAAAAAATTCATTTATTTCCAAATCTCTCATTACTATATATGCATCTCAACATTTAGCGTATAACTCATGTAGGATTAAACCGACAGTCACACCTTCCCTAGAACATTTTGATAATTTTTAACACTGAAAATATCTCTTGTTTATAACTACGAGATACCATAATGACATCATTGTATAAAGGTGTTTAAGAACTTATTTTCCTTTCTTTCATGAAGGTGGACAATTAATAAAGGTTCAAATCCTACTAGAACCAAACCTCATATTTTTATCTAATTAAATTTTATTTTTTTTGTAGATTGCTGGTTAAAGATTAAGCCACTATAATTATTCAATCATTGACAAAAATTTAATCAACATAATTCGCAAAGTATTGCTACTAAAACTATTGAGTGATTCGTGATAAAAAGATCACAAATCTATTTAGTAAATCATCTCAGATTGATCAACGAACAAATCATCATCAGGAAGAAGACAATCTATTGAGAGATGAGTTGTCACCTCCTCAAAGTGTACCAAATGTAATGAAGAGCCTTCACTTATTATACAAACCTAAGGATGAAGCTCTTTGACACTCGCCCCACCTCCATCTAACTCATCTTTGTCAAGTCAGTCGCTAGAGAGTTGCAAAGTCACTATTTTTCTACTTTGTCGGGTGATAGTCATTGTAGATGATTCGACAATTCATTTCATCGATCTCTAGGTCGCAAGAAGATTTAGAGATTGTCATGACATCTTTGTCCAAAGAGAGTCTTCAAAGCCATGGACACTATACAACACATTGTTGTTGCGATGTTGGAATTCTTCATTTCATATTTTCAATTTTATTTTCACTTCATTTTGAGATAATTTGTGTGATTTAAAAATTCTAAAGTACTCTTCATTCAATTATATTTTTTTTGCCTTTTAAAAATCTTAATTTGACTAATTAAATTATATGTAACTACTTACATAAGAATCATGGATGAAATTATATTTTCACTTGATTCGTGTTCATTGAGTGATGATGTCATTCTGATGTCCACACCCTTATTATAATGTATTTTTGAGAAAAATTATGAAATATTACTCGATACTATATTAAATCCCTATGATTGATTTAGAAAATTTATACTATTTTAAAACTTTTATTAAATTATAATTGATATATTTATTCAAAAATATTTCTAAATATTTAAAAATTAGTATTTTTTAGTTTTATAAATTTTAAATTTATGTGATTTACTATACAAGACAGTCATGTCAATGGTTAATGTGAATTTATGATTAATTATAGAATTTTATATAATTTTTATATTCATATTTTCAAGTTAAAATAATTAAAAAATTAAAAGGGAAAGAGGGGACATGTTAGCTAGCTCGCACTCAACAATTAACTTAAGGGCAACTATGCTCAAATGGGTGGACCCAAACTAGGGAGGAACAAGAAGCTAGGCTTAAGTGACTCATGGAACCCACATAGGGCACATGTGCGTCACTCTTCTTCTACATCACTAGGGATTAACCAATTCATGGGACAATGTATGATCTTGTCACATCTGTGTGCATGAGGGTGAACCACCCATCTACTCTTCTGCCCATGTGGTCCTTAGCCATTTTGTTTATAGGAGAAAAAAAATGATGGCTAAAGTTAGCCCATAATTATATTGATCTCAAATTCATCAAAACAACAAATGTGAGATTAAAGTGTAAGTTATTCTTGTTGATATAAATAATAAATAATGTTCTTACATTAAGAGAATGCAGCATATTTATTGATTTACTACTTTAAAGGTATATTGATAATCATTTTAAAATCACTTATGTAGCTAGGTAATTAGCGAATGTTTGAATCTCACTAATGCCAAAAATTATAACTTTATTATGTTTTAACATTACAATATTCCTACAAAGAGCTGGTCAATAGAACAATACTCGGAGATGGTTGATTGTCAATGAAATCTTCATCAACGATAATCTAGGATTGTTGTCAACAATTCACTGAATGATTATGAATAGAAAAATTATGAATTCTTAGAAAAAATCATCTTTGGTTGGTCAACAAATAAGTTGTCATCAAGAATAGGGCAATCCACCAAGAGAGTTCTTGGGATATCTTCATAGTGTTCCAATTGTGATATGAACCTCCTTTATTATGTAGACCTATGAAAGCTCTATGAGATGCACTCCACCTCCATCTAGCTCAACTCTACCAAGTGATAGTCATCAAAGACCCATTATCACTAGACTTCCTCTTTGTTAGGTGATCGCCATCAAAGACACTTCATTGACTTTTGTCTTCCCCTCTAGACTTCACATGGGAATCTAAAAAGTGCTTATGATTGATCCCCGAGTGGAGTTCTTTTGTCTCGAAAAAGAACTCAAAGAATATTCTTTGAGTTCTTTTTCGAGCATTCATTGAAAAGAATAAAAAACGATGCATACCTTCTAAATTTATAAGATATTTTTCTTTTTTAAACTCATTTAATATGTAAGTTAATAATAATTTACTTAAATTTAAGTTTCAAAACTCTTCTTTAATCTATTACAATTCATTCAATTACATATCTTGATTTTGTTAATCAAATTATATGCAATCATTTACATAATATCAATGTTCTTATGTCACTAATATTAACAAAACTCTATTTCTCGCTCGAATCAACGCTCTTATGTCACTAATATCAACTTGACGTATGCACCCAAATTTCTATTTTTCTCTATTTTTTAAAAAATTATTATAATCTTTAGATTTAAAAATTATATAAATAGTATTCTTTGAGATAAATTCTTAAATTTTGACTTGATATTATTATACATCTATGTAATCAACTTGAAATTTTTTTATTGTTTTTGAAAATTTTGTTGAATTATAATTGATATATTTTTACAAAATTATTTCTTAAAATATGAAACTATGTTTTCTAGTTTTATAAATTTTAAATTTACATGGTTTAATATACAATGATAAGGTACATGTTCAAAAATGAAAAGTTCTTCCTTGAACTCCTAGAAGAAAAAGAGGAAGTGGAATTTCTCTTTTGATTTTTGCTCCCCCCAATTTGCTCTAATATGATATGGGTTGAAACTTTTCTTTTATGCAAAGCATATTGAAACATCCAAAAGTAACTTACAACATCTATATAATTGTTTGTTTTGAGTCACAACTAGTAGTAAATTTGAACTCTATAGTAAATTTCACTAATGTTATAAAAAGTCTAATAAATTTAAATATCTAAATTTTGATGCATCATTTGTTACAGACTGTTCCTCTTTCAACTATCTTTCCAATGAATATGCATTGCACCTATGACATCATCTTGCACTTAAAATCATTTCATTCATTTCAAATTTGAATATGTGAACTATTTTACCTTTTGAGAATTTTTCTCTTAGATTTAAAACTTTCCATAATAATAACAATCAAGATCATCTAAATATATAATTATACTATTATTAGTTTTACCAAAATGTACTTCTATATATTTATTTAGTTGCACTTATGGTCAATAAAAATGATTATGCACTCATGTGGGTATCATTATTACACATGAAAAGATTAAGGTTACATGATTATGTTGTCATTAATCAAATTAGTAAAGTATTCCTTTATTATAACAGAACTTTTAAGTTTAACTTATCTATGATATATTACTAGGAAACATATTATTTATTCATTCATTAAAACAAAAAATATAATGGGAGTTCAATTATCAACAGTAAGTCCAAGAAAAATGGTTTAGCTTGACTTAGGATGGCTCATATAAACAATGGTCAAGGTTTTAAGGGGTGGTGTGGACTGACCTGTATCTAACGCCAAGGAAAATTAGTATTGGACCGTAATTCTATAAATTAATGGAAACTTTAGAGTAAACATTATACATGTCGAATTCCAGGTGCCTATGAGTCGGGCCTATGCAGGAGGCCCATTTTCAGTATTTGAACCCACAAATAAAGTCGATAGACAAATCTCCCCAGCCTAATCCCGAGACCTCATGTGGAGGATATCAGTCCATCGGGCTTTTATAGAAACTCTTCAGATGGCTTGGGCCCATTAACGGGGTTTTCCCCCGGCCCAGCTCGTCCCACATCCCTGAGGCGTTGACTTTGAAGAGATCGGTGAGACGTCCCGAACTGTCCACGTGACTTCGGGACCGCCACTCGCGTCTCACATCTACTAAAGGAAAAGGGTCGGAAGTGTCCGAAGAAAAAGGAGAAGATGAGGAACTCCGGAAATCCGCCCCCACTGCACGTCCTCCTCTCCTTCGCCCTCGCCTTCGCCGAAGCCGCCACTTTCTCTCCGGCGGCAGCGAGTCAACGGTCGCCGATCCGCCAGCTGGTGAAGGCGAGGGTGATCCCCGACGTGATCAACCTGTTCGTCCCCTCGGCCAAGCTCGAGGTCAAGTACAGCGCTATCCGGGTCGTCAACGGCCTCCTCATCCCTCCCTCTGCCGCCGCCAAGACCCCCTCCGTCCGGATCCACTCCCGGCGTCGATCCCCCGTTGACCTCTACACACTGGTGAGTGGCGAACCGTGGGATTTCGAAATTTTTTTCAGGTGGTGAAAAAAGAAACTTAGCCAGGATTTTCCGCACCGTATATCCATTAGTTACCATGAAAAAAATTGGATCACTTCCTAAAACGTATCCAAGTTCTCTCAGAGGAGTCAACTCTAACCAGAGATCTAGGCCAAACCCACAAATCTCTCTCTCTCTCTCTCTCGCTGACTTCCAAAGGTGGGTCCGCATGCGAGGGAGCTTCTTGGGAAATTCTCCCTATTTATGGAGAAAGATTAACTCCGATAGCAGAGTACATGGCCCTACTATCCATGTATACGTATAAATGATGTGCCGATAATTATTTTTCAAGTGATTGCTCGGGTCTTTGATCTTAGTCAGGTAGATTAATTCGGCCATGCATGCACCCCATAACAGATCGTGGCAGACCCAGATGCACCGAGCCCCAGCAACTCGACTCTAAGGGAAATCCTCCACTGGTAGGCGTTTCATCGTCTTCTTCAAACATTTATCTCCTCCACTCTCTCTTTCTCTCTCTAAGTCACCTCCAAATCTTCTCTCAGGCTTGTGGTCAACATACCGAGAGGCAATGTCACCAGAGGTACATTCAGCTACAAAATTTCCCCCGTTGACCAATGAAAAAAGTCCACGTGGTTTAATACATCGGACACGCTTCCTCCCCAGGTGAGGAGCTGGTGCCGTATGTTGGACCCGCACCGCCCATTGGCGTTCATCGGTACGTCTTCTCGCTGTTCAGGCAGAAGAAGCCTCTGAAAGGGGTGAAGGTCCCAACAGGCAGAGCCCTCTTCAGGACTCGCAGATTCGCCGCCGACAACCGACTGGGCCTCCCGGTCGCCGCCCTTTACTTCAATTCCACGAAGGAGACGACCGCCTGAGGGTCAATCGTCGATCGAGATCGCGGAGATCTGCTCATTGTGTAATAAATAGACTCGATTAAATAAAGCCAGGTCAAGGACACTTGTTACCCATCCACGTCAAGGATTATTATTGCCCATATGACGCGATCAAGCCCGTGAATATGCGGAGAGGATATATATATATAGACGTGGTGAATTAAGTATGGATTTGGATGACGAGAAGACTACCGTTGATAGGCGGCGGGATTAGCTTTGGTTTCTCTTCAGGGTTTGACTTTTAGGCCAGCTGGGGATTTAATCTGTTGTTGCAGGAACTAAGAGAAGACCTGAAGATAGCAAAACTGGCCGCTTTGAACGAGGATCTAACTGTCTTTGATTGCTGTGGTCCAACCGCTCAAATTCACGTATTTTCAGGGATTAATCGTAGACCCGAGCTCTCCGACAGCAGGCGACGAGTTAGATATGGCTCTCTGGTTCTTCCCGCATTCAGGAAAGCCAGTCCTCAGCTTTCATGCAAGAACGAGAGAGAGAGAGAGAGAGAGAGAGAGAGAGAGAGAGAGAGAGAGAACCGAGAAGGTCCCTATCATCATTCTCTGGACCACTTCTTTCATGCACTATCTGCTTCAGCTTTTCGCTGTGAAATGGATCTGAAAGGCCGGTGAGGTTGCAGTGTCAGGGGAAGAAGGAGAGAGAGAGAGAGTGGCTTGGTGTGTAGCTGCATGATCTTCCGTCGATGAACTCTACGAAAGACGAGATCGATTCGGAGATTATTTGAAAAACCCAGCACGATTACTGACAAGGGGCTCTTCTGCAGCAGACTGCAGAGAACGCCGCGGATCTTGTTGCTGCCGTCATCGAAACTGAATGAGCCCGTGGGGCCGCAGAGACGCTTGTTGGTTTACGAGAGAGAGAGAGAGAGAGGAGAAAAGATTGAAACCCGTGATTGCTCCACGCAACTGAAGCCGGAGATGGTACGGTTCGAGGATCTTCCACCCGATTCTTCGCCTTTCCCAACCTCATCTCTCTCTCTCTCTCCAGCCTCCTCGGTATCCTCTCCTGTCTCCGTTCTCTATTATCTGCCGTTTCTGTCTCTGTGCCCAAGCTAAGGTAGAAAACGCCAGAAATCACAGAGACACCAGAGCAGGCAGAGAAAGAGAGAAAGAGAGGGAGAGAGAAACCTCCACGATCCCGTGGGAGACGCGGCCGCCGAGTATGATCGCTCTCGTCTTCTGGTGTAACCGCGAGTTCGAATCTCTTGGGCTTGCCCATTAGTTTACTCGTTCGCCTACGGACGTCGAGCGGCGACCGTCATGGCAGCTTCTGACGCAACAGAGACGGCTATCAACCCCATGAAGACGAATCCCGTCCTCTTCTTCGATCGCCGGCAGCATGGGGAGCTGTTGCAGAGTTTTGTTTGCTTCCCGGATTAGGGTTTCGAAGAACCCGAGAACAGCAGTCTGACGAGTTTCTTAGGCGAACCGAGGAGAAGGAAGCGGACAAGTGGGGGGGGGGGAGGCTGAATCGTCCAACCCGCGTCTTACAGTGGCTAGTAATCAACGGTCGGGTGGCCGTCGTTTAGGTTAAGATTTAACCTTAAAATACTCAGTAACCTAAATTGACGCCGTTAGCTGCTTACTCTCCCACAGTTTGGGGATCGGCAAGAGGAGTATCATGGTTATTGAAGAAGCTTGCATGGGCCCTTGGAGAACACGAAGCGAGTGACAGCTCCCTGCAGCTTCTTTTCCTTTTCCTCGTCTTCTCACCTTCACGAAGCGACGGCTCTGCAAGCAGCGAGAGCGAGAGAGAGAGAGAGAGAGAGCGGTCTTCCTGCGAAGGGGGAGGGAGGCCTTCCCCGTCTTCATTCACCGTTCATCACTCCCTCCGGTGTCCCTACTACAAAGCCAGTAGCAGTACCAGTAATAAAATACTGAACCAGCCGCGGCAGCAGACCCAGCGGCGCCACCAAACCTTAGGAATAAGAAATCTCCTGCATCGTCCTCCGGACTGCACCAGATTCGAGCCCTTTCCCCTCCTCATCCGCTCTCTCTCTACTCGTCTTCTTTTCTGCTCCCAAGAAAAAGAAAGGCTAAAGCGAAAGGAAGACAGCGGAAAGAGGAGCACATGGCGGAGAGGAGGAGAAAGAAAGCAAAGGAAAGGCGAGACACCGGCGGAGAAACCCATCCCCGGCTTTCCCCCCTCGCTTTCCGCTGCACTTATTTCCTCCTCTCTTTCCCCCCGTTAGGGTTTCTGGATTCTGCTCTCATCGGGAATATCTCCTGAATCCTCCCTCTCTTCATCATGGAACCTTTTAAACGTTCGCTTCTTCTTCTCCATCATCGTCACCGTCATCTTCGTCTTCTTCTTCTTCTTCTTCTTCTCATACTCATCTTTATCGCTGCCGCCGCCGATGGTGATCCTCTGGCAATCAACACCGTGCCGGCGGTCCCCCAGGCGCAGTCCCTGGGCAACAGGACCTGCAAGCTCGACCTCTCTCCGGAGCTCTTCGGCGGCGTCGCCGGAGCCTGCGGCGGAGCCCTCGATCGCCGCCGCTGCTGCCCCGTGCTCGCCGCCTGGCTCTTCGCCGCCCATGCCGGCGCAGCCTTCGAGGCGCGGCCACCCTCCTCCTTCTCCGGCCCCGGCGAGCCCGACTCGGACCTTCCCATGATCCCAGACGACTCGCAGAGATGCGTGGACTCTCTGCAGAATTCGCTGCGAAGCCGCAACATCCACCTCGCCGGGCCCAACGCCACCTGTGACGCCGTCCTCTGCTTCTGCGGCATCCGTCTCCACCAGATCGGCTCACTCAGTTGCCCCGCCGCCTTCAACTCCTCCCCCGCCGCCGCCCGCCGCCGCCGCGCCGTCCCCACCGCCGCCGTGCGGGACCTCGAGAAGAACTGCCGCAACTCTTCGTACGCCGGTTGCACTCGCTGCCTTGAATCTCTCGACAAGGTCTCTCCCCCTCGCCGGAAAATTTGAACCTTTTCTTTGATCCACACGACTTCGAAAGCGGATAACAATTTATCTATCGTTCCGGTGTTTGGCAGCTTAAGAGCAGGGCTGCCGGCGGCGGCGGGAGGCAGGGGAGGATGTTCAGCACGGACTGCCAACTCATGGCACTGACGTGGCTGCTGGCAAGGAACAGGACGACCTACATCGCCACCGTGTCGGCGGCGCTGCGGGCCATCATGTACAGCTCCCACACGGCGGCGCCGTACAGGTGCAGCTCCGACCAAGAGAACATGCCGCTGGCAGTCGATTCCCTCCGCTTCGACCGCCACGACGGTTCTCTCGCCGGCGGCGTCGCTGCCACGGCAGCCGTCTTCCGGGCCGGGCCATACGGCTGCGCCGCCGCCTTGCTCTCGTCCTTCCTCCTCTCGCTGTCTGTCCTCACTTAGTCGAGAAGTCGCCATCGCCGTTCGGAGCTCTAGGCTTTATCCTCTTCTTCCTCCGGCTCTGTGTCCGGTGTAAAGATGGCACCTTTTAGCGGATTTGAGGAATCCTGTGCGGCGGTCTCAGATTCTCCCAATGGGTTGTCAACGGGCCGGTCCGGGCCGGATTGAAGCCCATAATATGGGCTTCTGATCTGGGCCAAGGGGAATGGCCCATTAATTCATCTCTCTCTCTCTCTCTCTCTCTCTCTCTCTCTCTCTCTCTCTCTCTCTCTCTCTCTCTCTCTCTCTCTCTCTCTCTCTCTCTCTCTCTCTCTTGGTGGATGATGCATTGTGGTCATGAAGAACATCGAAAAGCTTCACACATTAAACAGAGACGGGCATTGTCTTCGTTCATCGGGAAGGTCAACGGTGAAAATCAGATACTTCTCCCCATAAATCAGGTGAGTCAACGGGTGAAAATCAGATACTCCCTCTCATATGAACGCCAGAAATGGAGAACAGCGGCCAAGCTCTGAGATCCTCAGCACGAGCTCGCATGCTCTCCCTTCAGCTCAGAGCCTGAGCTCAACGAGTGTCTAGTAAATCGAAGAACTCTTTAGACAGACAAGAATCTGAATCTAATTTTTACACCCCAAAACTTCGATTCGATTCGATTCCAAGCAAACATGTTGAGAATCCCCAAACAGACAAGATTGTAAACCCTCTCTCTCTCTCTCTCTCTCTCTCTCTCTCTAACTTGCTCTCAGACCCACAACCCAACTTGTGGATTTAACCCTATTATTGGCAGCATCTGCCATTTCCAGCTTGCTCTCAACAGTTTGCCTAACAGGTGAATCCAGTAAGAAATATATGTGGATTCAGGAATCAAAGTCAACCCTGTGTAGATGAGGAAGGAGTCAGCAGCCGCAAAGAACACAAAGCATAAGCCTTGAGAAGTTACCTCGACTGCCAGGGCTCAAGTCCTCGATGGTCTCATCCCATGGCAAATGGGGCAAGCCACCTTGGCCTCTCTTTCAGAGACACCGGGGTACCTAAACAATATCAAGTGATGAACATGTTCTTATGGGTTAGAAGTCAAACACAAAAAAAGAAGTCAGAACAGCTACTTGGGTCTGAGTCGATGGGCTCCATTCAGTTTATCTGACATTTTTTGCGATGAACAAAGTCAACGATCCATTTTGAAGGGCCACAGGAGGAGAATACCCAGTCATAATATCTGAGTAATCATCCATGTACTCAAGTTTGAGCATCTCAGAACGTTAACTCAGAACAAAGATCAAGTAGACTATCAAAAGGGAAAAGCAACCTCGAAGAAATCCATAGCCTCCAATCGTTCTTACCAATAATAAAATTAATAGAATAATATACCATCGATCAACATGAGGCAGAATTGACTATGATTCCCAGATTTAGCGATTTCCTCGAGCCTCTCCATATGACTCTCTATTTTGATTAAATCAATCATTTTTTTCGCAGACCAATATAATCCCACATACCTTTCAAAGAATCCACAACAAAGTCAACAGAATTTTATCATGGGACAACAAAGTCAACCAAATATTCCTTTCAGGGATCAAATAAAAAAAATGCGATTTACGCATTTTCTCGCTCAGAGGAAGTCAGCATCAGGAGCATTATCCATGATCATAAGATCTCATGCATCGGCGGTCAGACCCAGATAGCAAAACAAATGTTTCTGAGATCGCCTCTCATCATCTAACTGAGTAAAGATGCCCATTAGCCCATGATTCCCCTTCGTTCAACGCAAGGACAACAGCCTAGAGATGACAGGTGATGGGAAAAGCTTTCTGACTATGTCAGGAAAAGGCCATAGCAACCAACAGATCTCCGACTTGTTCTTGCTCGTTCACTGGTATCTTCAGTCATATCAAGATAGTTTCTTCAGAAACATGAGAGGATATGAGTTCAAAGCTTGTTTACGATTGCACGAAGGGGATGAATGGGTTCAGTAAAGGGGGAAGAAAGAAGAAAACCTACCACTTCTTTACACAAGTCATGCAGAAAAGCACCTTCCTGCAGCTGGAGCAGCGAACCAGAGACTGTGTGTGGGTCTCCTGGCACAGCTGGCACGCCCTCTTCCTGCTCTTCTCGCCATGGATGGTTCTTCTTCCTCTGGAAATCATCTACAGAGAAATAAGAGGTTAGGGTGGGAGGGGAAGGGGGGAGGGAGGGGAGGGGAGGGAGGATTGAGGAGAGCAACAAGAAACAGGTGGATCCTTGTGGATGAGGCTTACTGTCGAACAGCGCACGGGCAACCACACCTGAGCAGACGCCACCAGAGGTGGCCTCTCCACATTCTTCGACCGGAACGGCCAGCGCAAGAAGGAGCTCGTGCCCAGCACCAGCTTCCCCTCGGCTGGATCGCCGCCCACAATGTCCGGAGACATGATCGGAGCAATGTGCGACGAGGAGGCCACATCATCGGCAACCTCTCCGCGCAGATCGTATGTATCGTCCATCGTCGTCTCCTCCCTCTTCCTCTTCTCCTTCTCTTCTCTCCGCCGCAGCATCTGCCGCACCACCATCCTGATCAGCTCCATCGTCAACTCCCCATTCCCCACCTTCTTCCTCCCTCTCTTCGGCATCGTCACCGGCGCGTCCTTGCTGCCCAGCTCCCCATCTTTCTGAGCCGCGGAATCGGCGCCGCGCCGGAGGCAGGGGAGCTTGAGGGAGTCCGGCACGGGCTGGCGGGACTGGCGGCGGAGGGCCTGGAGATGGTGGATCTCGCAGAAGGACAACCCATTCTTGGCCCTTCGGGAACACCGCCACTGCTTCCCGTCGCTCCTCCGGCACCGGAGATGCTCCGGCACGGCCTGGCGCGCCCGGCGGGACTGGCGGCGAAGGGCCTGCAGATGGTGGAACTCGCAGAAGGATTTCCCGTCCTCGGCGCGACGGGAACATTGCCACTGCTTCCCGTCGCTCCTTCTGCACCGGAGGTGACCCGGCACCGGCCCCTCCGCCCCCATTTCTCCTTCAAGCCTGAATCAACGCCTTCCGACGGGAAAAGAAGAAACAGAAGAGGAAGCAGTGGTCTTTTTTGAGGAATCCACTGGTTCCCAAGGGTTGCAGCCGCAGCAGTAGCAACGGAGAAGACGAAGAGGAAGGAACAGCTTTCGAGAGAGAGAGAGAGGGTGCAGAGGTATTTGTGGGCTCTCAACCCCAATGAAACCTGGCCCGCGTCTCTGGTAATATTCCCCGCGATGACAGCAAATAATATAATTTATCAAAAAAATAAAATATTTAGTACATTCTTTACTTGTTTTGAAAGGAACGCAATTAACCCATGAAATAATATCTAAAATGTGAATTCACCCGAAAATATTTGAATAAAAATCCCAACTTTGGTCGTGCCGAGCTCTCATTATAAGTACATGAATGGAAGAGTTCTCCAAGATGGAAACCCCTTTAAAAGGAAAAAAGAATAAAAAAAGATCATGACATGGGAAGATCTTCTTCGTCCACCACCTGAAGGGCCCTCACCAGCCTTTGCCGATGAGCCAGAGCCAGTCGAGCGTCACCCCGGAGAATATTCCGGCCAGCAAGCATAAGACGAGCAAGTTCCCCAGCGCGTTCTGCTCGGGCCCCTGCAAGAACAGACGATCACCCAGATCAGGATATTCTTCGGAGGCAGATTAAAACGCCTGCTTTCTGCGAGTCCTGCTTCCGTCTATTTCTCTCTCCCCCGATATCATTCACTATAGTTACTCCCATATACTGCTCTTTATCTGCCTACATCATTCATTCAGAAGAAACGCTCTCTCTCTGTCTCTCTCTCTCTATATATATATATATATATATATATATATATATATATCTATCTATCTAGAGGGAGAGGGGATCAGAGATGAGGGGGAGTGAGGCGGACCTTGTAGCCCTTGGGTGCGGCGGTGATGACGCAGACGGTGAGGTAGCCGTTGGACAGGCCGAGGAAGGAGGTCAGCGTGATCATCCACCCCTGGTCTCCGTACCTGGCGGTGAAGTAGAAGGCCGGGACAAGCAGGAACCGGGAGAAGATGGCGGCCATGAGTCCCCTTCGCGAGCCCAGTTTCAGTGCTTCCACCAGTGGGATGCACCGCCCGACGAGATCCCACACGTTGAACATGGCGATCAGGACCAGCGCATACCTGCACAAGAGCGAGAGAGAGAGAGAGTCAACCAGAGATAGTCAAAGGACTGATCAAGAAAACACACAGCAGGTGATGTGGGCTCAGGGTTACCAGGATCCAAGGCTGTGTGACCCGGTGTCCTCCGACAAGAACCCAGGGAAGATCGACAAAGTCAAAGTATAGATCAAGAACATGTCGAGCGCATAGTCAACGTTCTGCAGGAATAATTGCGTGGTGCTGAGACGCTCTGGATGCTTGGGATCCTCACCCTGCGCTCAGATGAGAGAAATCCTATGATGAGAGAAATCCTAGGATTTATAGAGGAGAGAAATCCTAGACAAAAAACTGCCAAATCATATAAAAACGTGTGATCAGAGTTGACTCCATGAGACGTGCGTCGTGAGTGGGGAGGTCTCTCATGCCGCCGGCGGCGAGGTCAGCTGAGACTGTCTTGGAGCCTTCGGAGGCCGCCTTGGAACGGTAGAACCTGACGATCGGCAATCTGGGGAAGATGAAGGCGTAGAGGAGGACGCACAGCAGCTCGAAGAACGATGAGATCGCGAAGAACAAGACTACAGAAGAAAGAAAGCTTCAGGTGCGCAGTTCTCAGATTGATTCATCAGCTGTGAAAAAAAAAAAGAAAAAGCGCCAGCCCTGAAGAAAAATCCATCACAGAAGGAAGAAAATGAATCCATCTCGGATTAATATGAAAAAAAAAGAGAAGAGAACTGAATTTTTTTAAAGGCCAAAAATCATCTGCAAGAAGGAATTCAGAGAACAGGATCGGCATACCGGCTTAAAAAAAAAAAGAGAGAAAAAAAGAGATGATAATATCAACAGAAAGTTGGTGTATGAACAAATGAACAAAGTGAATTCATATCAAATGATTCATACGAGCTCCTTTCCGAAGGCCGCCTTTGGTGTTCTCGAACGCCCCCTTGGTAATCAGCCTTAGGGCGGATATAATTGCTCCCGAAGCAGCAAGGCCGGCCAGAAATGACTGCAATTTAACAGTATTCGCATGAAAAAAAAAAAAATCGGCTCAAAGACATGATTTTTCTTCTTGTTCTTGCTCCTCCCATGAACCCTTTACCTGGACAAATTCAGGGCACATCAAGGACAGATCCCCCACCATCCCCCCCTGAACATGAGCATCTGCCACCCCAAATGCTCCGCTGATGATGCAAACGCCCAGAAAGGGCCAAACCCCTCCCCTCCCCGATGTCGCCAAATCCAACTACAAGACCCGATGTTGCCAAAATTACTACCTTTTTAACATAGTTTTTCCTAAAAAAGAATTAACAGAGAGAGAGAGAGAGATGCTTACTACAATCAGTAACAATGAGCTAATGAAGAAGATGACATAACCAGTCAGGTTGCGTCTCCGGGTGTTTATCTTTGCCTCGCGATAGGCCAGAATCGCAAGCAGACCAACAGCAAAGGGCTGGTAAACCAGAGTAAGCACCCTCGTCGGGTGGTAATCCTGTGAAAACAAGCCATCATTATGAACAGAACCAATCCGATGGGCCATACATTCGAAGTCATCAAGGAAGATGGGGAGGATGATACGACCAACCAATCAAAATGTCCGCACAAATTCACCAACTATAAATAGAAATCTTGCTAATAATTGTTTTCATGGGGAAAATATTTCAAGAAAAATAGACAGAACATAAATAGCCCGCTGATCGGATATTAAAAGTAAAAAAAAAATGACGAACAGAGCCAATCCGATGGGCCATGCATTTGGAGTCATTTAGGAAGATGGGGAGGATGATGACCAACGGATAATAATGTCTGCACAAATTCACCAATTATAAAAACAAATGCAAGAACAGGAGAGATATTTTATCCCATGAGTAGAAGTCTTGTTAATAATTGTTTTTATGGGGAAAAGATTTCAAGAAAAATAGACAGAGCATAAAGGGGAGAGAGAATTGATCCGCATACAGGAAACAGGTAAGCGTAGTAGTCCCCAATCGTCAGCATGCTGTTCCAAGAGAAGAGACACCCGTTTCCCAGAATCCAGCACATAGCCATGGCAGCGTACTTCCCCTGGCCCAACTGGTAATGGGTATCGACGATCCATTCAAGAACAAAAATAAAAATTATTAGCTCTGTTTTCATCCAATTAAAGAAGAAATAAATCCCATTGGGCAGACAGGAATCCCGCCCAGGATCTTCAGTGACCCATTGAACAGCGAGAAGCAACAGACCTCATGATCGATGGGAGCTCCATCCCTGTGATCCGGGTTCATTGCTTGAGCTCCTCCTTTGGTTAGCTTCAACGAAGAAAAACAAAGAAAAGATGAAATCAGGCAGTCAGATTCACGAAAGGAGGCGTCATTCCAAGAAAGCCCAAGAGGATGGAGAACCAGAGGAACTGGACCCAAGGCCTTAAGAAGGAGTGGGGAGCTCACCAATGCTCGGGAAGACGACGGGTTGAGGAAGACGTCGGGGCGAGTAGTCTCCCTCTCCCTCTCCCTCCCCCTATCTTTCACTTTCCGCTGACTCCGGGGAAGAAGACGAAGCCCCCGCCGAGCGTATGATGGTTACGATCTATCTTGGGGGAGGAGACTTGGCCTTTCGGGATATTCCGGCGAGATTCCGTGCCCTTAGGGCCGCTTCCGGCGAAATCGGAAACAGAATCACCCTCTTCTGATGGGGAATCCGTTTCGCTCCGCGACCAACGAGCGTTGGGTCACGTGTGAGAACCCGTTGACTGGGATGCGCCGCCACCGTCGGCCGGTCGGAACAGCGACCCTGGTTCCTCCACGGCCGGAGTAGAGTGGAGCTTCTTCCTCGGCCGGTGGCCCTCCAATAATGACGATGTGGGAGAGGAGTGGGGCCGGTGAAGCCCGTCGTTTTCCTACCGTCCTCCATGAAAGGCCCCCGGCGAAGCACGATCAGCGCCGTGCGGAGGCCACCCACCCGTCATTGGTCAAGTACGAGGGCTTGAACAGTCTAGAGAGAGAGAAGGTTGGGAACGCCCCAAGATCCCCCTCGCGATGGGGGTGGACCCGGAGGAGATCGGTTTGACCCAGAAGAGATTCCGGGGACCCTACCTCCCCAAGGAAGAGGGCAGTCGTCGATCCTCCGCGGGTTCACATTCATTGGGACGACAGAGGGAGAAGCTTTCGCAGTCATGATCAGGAGGGTCGTCTCTCACTACAAATGGGGACCCTTCCTGTCAAGCTCTAGACTGAATCTTCTCCACGGCTGCCCCGTCCTTCCCTGCATATCAGCCCGAAACCTAAGCAGATAACGAGAGAAGGCAAGAGAGGACGAGCGAGAGAGAGAGAGAGAGATTCAGGGATTTGAAGTGGGCTTTTGATGGTAACTTCTCCCCTCTCCATGCGGCCCAAATGACAAGCCCAACTCCTAAGTCATGGAGGAATCGATTCGATCTCGACCTGGAATCCGATTGCGATCTAAGACCCGGGGCCACCTCCTCAGAGCACCAGCGTTGATACAGTGCGCCGCCCCGAGGACGAGCTACAATCCACACCTTCCCCGTACCATGTCGGCGCATCTCTGGTCAGCCCATCTCCCTCTCTCTCTCTAAGGGTGTACATATATGTACGTATACATACTTCATGGACCATCAGAGACTAATCATGGCACCCTATATGGAGGAACAAGGGCGTGGGAATATGCTATCCATGCACTCGTACGGCTCTCTCTCTCTCTCTCTCTATCTATCTATCTATCTCTGTCTGTCTCTCTCTCTCTCCTCTCTCTAAGACAGAGTACGAGCGTCTGCTGTAGAAGCCCTTTTGACCGCCACTGGTTGACGGAGATGAAGAGCTTCTGTAACAGAGCTTTTCCTCCGGGATTAAAACCGCAGCCAGAAGAGGCCTTCCAAGCTACGCCGGCCCGGCACGAGAGAGAAAAGCTAAAGCACTTCCTCTCTCTCTCTCTCTCTCCCTCCCCACACCGTACTTGAGCCAAAATGAGTAGAGAAGGGAAGTCTCCGCCCCCTCCGCTTTAGTCTTTCTCTCCCATCGATGCAGCAACCCGAAGGAGAGGAGGAAGAAGAAGAGACAACCCTTCTCTCCTCGCATCACGCAGAGGGACCTCTCTCTCTCTCTCTCTCTCTCTCTCTCTCTAGGAAGTCCTCCAAATGCATGCTAGCGATAAGAGGTGCTCCGTTAACAGAGTGACAGGGGGCAGGTAGACTTTGCTAAACCCGTTCAATCAGATACGATTTGAAGAGGGTCTTCTCTCTCTCCCCCTCTAACTCTCTCTCCTCCGTTTATCACAGACATCACGGATTGTCCAAGGGGACACTGATCCATGCAGGACGTTCTGTTTGCATGTGTAGAGTGCGCCAATTGAGGAGTAAATATATTTAAATAATATGTATAATTTTTTATTAAATAAAATATTTAGTAAGTTTTAATAAAATACTTTAATTTACTGTTATTATTATTTCCCCCCTTCCTTCCTTGAGGGAAGGAGGCAGTGCAGGCTGGCGGGGACAGAACTGGAGATCGATCACATGGGCGGGCCGCTACCGAAGGGAAGCTAACCCACAAGGACAACGTACCGTTCGGCCTTATCTGGAGAGGGTCCACTGGGTCGGATCATGATGTTGCCGGCGATCCGACGGCTACGCGTAAAATATGCCGCCAATTTTCCACGATGAGACAAAATTTTCCCCTGGGCTTTTCGTAATTTAGTGGAACGGCGGCCAGCGTGGAAAACATTCTCGAGAGGAGAGAGAGAGAGTCCGTACCGACTAGACGGTCATGTTAGGGGAACTATCACCAGTTCACGGCGTCAGACGGTGATGAGTGGCGAGATCCTGAGATCGTCACGGCCAACGGGTCCCTCGGGATGACCAGAAAGAAGCGGAGGAGAATAATCCGTCACCGCGCGCCATCTGATGACCTTCTCGCGTTTCCCTCGCGAAGGAGTGATCCTTAAAATGACCGCTCCTGCGCCCGTGGCCTCCGACAGCTCGGTGGGTCCCACTCCCCCCCACCCCCTTCTTCTTCCGGCCCCATCAACCCTAAATGATCTCTCAGAAGCCTGAGAGAAGAACCCCCACCTCGCTGCGCCTCTGTCTCTGTCTCTCTCGCATTCTCTCTCCTCAGAGCTCTGCGGCGTGCCGGATGAATGTGGAGGAGCTTCTAATGCTTACAAAATGGTGGGCGAAGGGGGGAGGGAGAGGAGGAGATCTGTGCAGATCTTGTATCAGATTTAGTTATTTTCCCTAGAAAGCAGTGGAGGCGCTGAGCGAGCAAGCCAGGCCAAGCCCCTCCCCCAGCTATAGATAAGAAAGCAGAGCAGAGTGGCGAGAAAGGTGGGGAAGCAGCAGCAGTAGTAGCAGCAGCGCCGGCAGCATCACCGACGTCCGCAAAAGAACCATCCGTGGAGGAGGGGGAGGGGTGGGGCTGCGGGATGGAGAAGTGTGGTAGAAGTTTGGTTTCTACTTTTCTTCCGCTTTAAAGCAGATCAGACAATCCTCGCTCGAGGCTCCGATGTCTCCCTGTTGCTTTTCGGGGTAGAGGACGGGGGTTGGGAGTTGATCGGGGAGATGGAGTTCGATTTGGAGGATCCTCTCGCTGGTGCGGGTGCAGAAGGATGGTGGGATGTCGAGGAAGCCTCCTTGGAGAGCTACCGGCTGGAGTCTATCGAGTCGCTGCTCGCCGCTGAGTCCGATCATGTGTCCTCCCTCAGGAATCTCGAGGAGGACCTACCTCTCCGTCGCGATGCCGTCTCGCTCCTCGTCCAGGTACGTCGGCTGGTGATTGGAGAGTGTTGTCATTTGTTACGTATGATTGCATCCAGATGAGGCCGGTATCTTCGTTTCTGCGCAGGCTCAGGATACCTTCTGCTCGGATCCCTTCGTCGTGTACCTAGCCACCAACTACGTCGATCGTTTCCTGTCGCGCGAGACAATCTCGGTATCTGTCGATGCCTGTAGCGCCGAAGCAATCGTGTGCATTGTTCGACGTTTGCTCCGGGAATGACTTGTCGTCCTGTACTGTTTTTCAGAGGGATAAACCTTGGATCGTGGGGCTACTGGCCATCTCCTGCCTCTCCCTCGCTTGCAAGATGAAGAAGATGGAGTTCACTGTCGCTGATTTCCTGGTATTTCGCGCTTCAATTTCTCGTCATGTTCTTCACTTAACAACCTAATGTGATATCTATTCTTCATTTTTTAAAATTGATGTGAGAACGTGATCGGATCCGGGAAAACGGATTAGGCTGCAGAAGGTCTCGCATACGACGGCCAAACAGTCCGGCGGATGGAGCTGTTTGTGCTGAGGGTGCTCGACTGGCGGATGCGCTCCATCACTCCCTTCTGCTTCCTCCGCTTCTTCCTGGCCTTCTTTCGCCCTGTGGAGCCGCCGTTGATCGCCGCCCTCAAGGCCCGCGCCTCAGAGATCATCTTCCGTGCCCAAAACGGTAACAAATGTGGCATCCAATAGCGTTTCCCCGTTACTTGTTTCCTCAGAGATCTGGGAATGCCGACTGATTGATTCTACCTCGATCGTCTACGGTTGTAGAGATGAAGCTGCTCGACTGCAAGCCGTCGGTGGCGGCGGCTTCGGCACTTCTCACCGCCTCCCACGCGCTCTTCCCCCTGCAGTTCCCTTCCTTTCGCGACGCCATATCTTCATGCTCCTATGTACATAAAGTAGGGGATTCGACCATCCAAGAGGGCCGTTAGTTACTACCGCCCTAATTATCCATCAACGTCATCATCCTTCAACCAGCGGGGGAATTTGATAATTTTTTTTTCGACCGCTTGGCAGGAGGAGGTGTGGGGCTGCTGCGTCGTGATGGGGGAACTGACGGCGGCGGGGGCCTGCGGCCCGGCGCTCGAGGCGGCGCACTGCGCCACCCCGGTGACGGTACTGCGCCACCACCGCCACTGCTCGAGCTCCGAGAGCGAGGGCACCGTCGCAGGGGACTGCTCCCCGCTAGGCGGCGATGCCGAGAAGCGCCGCGCCGGCGGCCTCGCCAGTGACTGCCGCACCGTCTTCCTCAGCCCCGCCGCCGGCGACTGAGGAGGCCGCCTCCTCTCCTTCTCCCAGATCTGCCTCAATTCGTCACCCCAAGCGGAGGAAGGGAGAAGCGCAAATGGCCGAAAAAGAAGAAAAAAAAGAGGAGAATTTCCCCCTTTTCTTGGGCATTTTCCCTTTTCCGTTTCCAACCTCTGTCCTCGACAAAATTCTATCCATTCTGGTAAGCCGTCCGTACATAATTAGACGTCAACGGAAGCGTCTTGTTTGGGGTGGGAGGGGGTGTGAGGGGTGAACTTACCGTTGTTTAGGACTCCAACGGCCTACCGGACCGGTCTGCTTCTCCTCGGGTCAACGCCGTAGGTAACCGTAGTTCATCCAGGATAAATAGCAGGGTATGATGAGCTGGATACCCCTGGGCCCATCCACGTTTCCTCTGGAGATCTCTTTCTACTGTATGCACCCAGGTACGGAACTCCCCCCCCCCCCTCTCTCTCTCTCTCTCTCTTACCTTCTCTCTCATATGTGCTTGGCTTGTATTAGTGTACTAGCTTTTGACACGGATCTGACTGACGTTTAAAATTGACGCAGTCTTATGCATATGCTTTTCTAAGTTCCATTCATGCTCATTCTAGAGAGAGAAAGAAAGAGAGAGAGAGAGAGAAAGAGAGAGAGAATGGGAGTGAGGAACATTTATGAAGCACCACCCTTGAGCGCGCTTGGCGGCTACTTTACCGACCTCCGTCTGGCTCTTTGGCGGAGCAGCAGAGAGCAGCATTAATGGCGATGGAGCCCAAGGTGGGCAAGCTCGGTCAGTCTGTTATCTTTGCCCTCTTCTTCTCCCATCATTTCTTTAAAATCTCCAGAGTGAGAGGTCCCCATGCGCAGCCTGGCAGGCTTTCCGCAGCCTCTCTCTCTCTCTCTCGCTCTCTCTCTCCTCCTGTCTGTCATGCTCGGGGATGCAGGACCGATCGAACGATATCTTCGATGCCGCAAACCCGGAGGATGCAATTTAGAGAGAGAAAGACAGGTGGAAAAGAGGAATAAGACATTCTCTGGAGACCACTATACGCTTTGTGATGGCAATAAACTCGTGTTTTCCCACTACCCCCCCCTCCTTCCCTCTCTCTCTCTCTCTTTCTCTCTCTCCCTCTCTACGGGCTGTGCGGAATTAATGGCGACCAACGAGGAGGGAGAGGAAGTAAAGACAGAACCCCCCGCCCTCTCTGTCTCTCTCTCTCACTCTTTTTCTCTCTATAGACCACTGTTTGATAGGAGAGGTGAAAAGGGGTGAGCTTTGTCCGTGGCATACCTTCCTCAAACCCCGCACCTCCTAACCCACCACCGGGCCGCTCAAAGTAACAGAGGGAGGGAAGAGAGAGAGAGAGGGTTCGGCTAAAGCATGAAGAAGGAGACAAGGGAGACGGGGAGTGTGGGCTCGGATTCCTCTCCGCCGTGGCCTCGGATGCTTCTTCTCGGTCCTCTCTCCCCTACCCACCTCCACTGACCTGCTCCGGAGAGCCGCCAAAACCTCACATGGGCCTTCCGCTCCCAGGTAGCTTCTTGCCTGACTCTCTCTCTCTCTCTCTCACCACGTTTTGCATTTCACGGGGGCTAGGTCAACGTCTGGGCGTCCTCTGTTTCCTGCATGGAGCCTTCTGCGCTCTTCCACAATTCTCGAGGTGTCTTCTTCTCCCGATCCTTCTCTCTCTCTCTGTCTCCACTCTCTCTCTGTGCACCTACTCACGTGCGCCACCGAGCCTGTCGATCGTGTACGTGTCGTAATTTCTCATTTTTAACTATAAAAAAATTAAATTATCCAACCATTTTCCTTCTTTTTTTATAAAAAATATATTGATAATACATCCACAGAGAGAGAGAGAGAGAGGTGGAAATGGGCATTCTAAAAAATCCTATTTTTACAATATTAGTCGAAATTAGTTTTTGGAGTATTTTAAAAAACCCATCTAATTTCCCTCTACCGGACTCTTTTTAATTGCTCTTAATTATGAGCCCTTTTTCCTAAATTTTATTGACCTTCGCGGGACTAATTACGCACGTGGTCATCGCGGTGGCGGGAAGCGGGCGGGGGCTGTTTTGAACACAAGTGACCTAGCTGGACCTCTAATTTGGTGCCATTTAATGGGCTACTAAAGTTGGGCTGGGCTTCATCCGCCACGTGTACTTTTAATGGGCCAACCCGCCAGTTCCAAAGCAAGCTGGCTCACCACGTCTCCTCCTCTCTCTCTCTCTTTCTCGTCGGACACGCAAGCAATCAAGCGCAGCCGACGGGGCTTTGGACTGTGCGTGCGTCCGTTACGGCCCCATGCTGACGTGGGAAATCTTGTCCGAAAACGACAAAGGTGGACGTGATTGTGGGGCCTACCGCAGGTCAGTCAAACAACTAAATTCGCTATTAACGCCTCGGTCGGGGTGATAAGGGTGAGGACAATTAGGGCCTTTGACCCCGCCAGAAATGGAATAGTGTACTCCGACCGAGCTGTCCCAGTCAACGTTTGCTTTTTCTTCGATATGTTCCAAATATAACCTTCATAAGTTTTTCGTAAAGAGGCTTAATTTAGGGGCATAATGGGCATATTAGCAATGCCGACGGGCAGACCGGGCACAACGGGCAGCGGGTATTTGGCCCGTCCACTTCCATCTAAATGGTTTAGCGAGCCGTTGACGCCGTAGCAGGGAGATGATGGGACGCCAAGACGACTGCGGGACACCATCTCTCTCTCTCTCTCTCTCTCTCTCTTCTCCCTCTTGTTTCTTTGTCTTTGTCCCTTTTAAGGGGGAGAAAGCTAGCAGTTATTTGGAAGCCATGAAGCCGGAGAAGAGGAGGGGGAGAGGGAGGGGCGGGTTTCTTCTCGCCTGCTTCGAGTCGCCGGCGGTGGCCGGCAACGCGGAGGAGAGAGAGGAAGGACTGGGCTCGCCACCTGTTTCTCCGGCGACGCCGTCGCCGTCGCCCTCGTCCTCCTCGAGGTCGTCGTTCTCGGCGGCGTCGTCGTCGGAGGAGGAGGACGGCAGGCGTAGGAAGCAGCGGCGGCGCTCGTGGCGCCTCCTTGCCGTCGTCGTTCGGTCGGCGGTTCTCGTCTCTTCTCTGGTTGGTATTCCCATCTCTCTCTCTCTCTCTCTCTCTCTCTCTCTCTCTCTCCTGCTTGATTATTGATTTCTTCATCATGATCAATATCTCTCTGTAAGAGGCAAGTTCTTTGATCGGATGGTTGACCGCGGTGCAGCAGAAGAATCGCCGCGCGAAGCCGCCGCCGCATGAGAACTCCCCCGCCCTCCCCTCCGACGAAGACGATCCCAACTCAGACGGGGCCTCTTTTTCCTCGTCTTTTTCATCCTTCTCCTCCACCGCCACCGAAGAGAGCGAACCCACTCAGCCGTCGGAGGGGAAGAACAGCGGCGGCGCCGCCGATATAGGGTTTTGGCTGCTGATGCTGGTCGTCCTCTTCGTGGTCATCTTCTGGGGGCGGGCTTGCGCCATAATGTGGACCTCCACGTGCCTGTGTTTCATGTTTGGAGGGAGATCCCACCGGCGTTTCTCCGGCGGCGGAGGCTGCCGGCGACAGAAGCCGGCGGGGGGCATGAGAGAGAACCAGCAGAGGGGGGAGAGATTCCGTCAAAGCCCACGAAAACCCTAGATATTATACACTTTCTATCTCTATATCTCTCCCCTGTTCTCGAGGAGGAAGGAAAACTCTCGATACTCCTCCGGTTGTCTTCTCCGGCGACGGCGACGGAGGCTGGGGAGCCCTTTTCTTTTCCTTCCGCCTGCTTGTGCTTGTGTTTTGCGCTGTGCTGCTCTGTCAACAGAGGCTAAAACATCGCCGCGAAGTACCTTCTATGAAAGCGCTTCGATGGTTCGAGACTTCGATATTTTTTAATATCCACGACATTTGCTCGGTACTAAAGTCAACGTCCTAGGGTGCACATGGGCCTAGATAGAGAAAGGGTTGTAGAGAGAGAGAGAGAGAGAGAGATGGAAAGATAGAGAGATAGATAGATAGATAGATAAATAGACAGATACATAGAGGGAGAGAGAGAGAGAGAGACTTTCCCCTCAATGCCCGGCGATCTTCGCGCTCCATGCAGCTCTGCATGGCTCTCGCCATCGCACACGTGAAGAGAGAGAGAGAGAGAGATGTTGTCATGCACGTGATCATGCGGGCTATCGAGATGTGATGGGGCACAGGTCTGAGCGAGTCATGATGACTCGGCCTGCCACGTACCCGTCTATCCAATTCGGGACCACTGATCCCCTTCCACGTGGACATCACCGTCGAGCTGGATCCTGCACGTCAGAGGGCCGATATCTCTTCCTGGGTGAAATGGGCAAGGACGAATCATATGGGCTTGATTCCCTAAAATGGGCCCTTTAGACGCCCATTTAAATTGGGCCGGCCCAGCCTTGGGTTCACGTGAAACGGATCCTACGGAATCGGAATTAAACGGCTCCTGGATCCATCAAATGCCTGAGCCACCAGAGATCACCCCCGCCCCCTTCCCCCTTCTCGTCGGGCGATGGCCGCCACGACCTCCACCTTCCTTCGCGCCGCCCAGCCCCTCCTCCTCCATAGTGGAGCTCCTGCCTCTTCTTCCTCCTCCGCCGCCGCCGCCGCGATCTTCCCTCTCCGGCGATCCTCCCTCCTCCCCCTCTTCTCCACTCTCTCCCCTCCAATCCTCCCCCTCGAGGCAGACGACCCCAATTCCTCTCCCCCCTTTCCCTACGGACCCTCCCTCCGCAAAGGGCTCCGGCCGCCGTCGCCGCCGATACCGGAGGATGAATCCAAGGCGGCGGCGGTGGCGGCGCCGCTGCTCGATAGGGAGAGCTTCACTCGCGTCCTCCTCCTGGCGGCGCTGCGGGTGCCGGCGGAGCTCTGCGCCGCCCTGGAGGGCCGCCTCCGCGGTCACCTTCTCAACTGGCCCCGAGTCCGCAATGTCGCTCGCGTCTCCGGCGACGATCTCGATCCCGCCGTCGCCGGCCTCCTGAGAGATCGCCGCGGCGGCGGTGAGGACCGTCTCCGGCCGGCGCTGCGACGGGAGGAGGAAGAAGAGGAAGAGGATCCGTCGCCGGAGATGCTCAGCCCGGTGCTGTACAGGGAGAAGCTGGTCAAGGATTTCAATCACCGAGGATTTCTGAAGTTCCGAAACCTGGCCAAGCTGTCGCGGCCGAGGAAGAGGAAGAAGAAGACGGAGGATGAAGCTGGAGAGGGGAGCAGCAGCAGGAGGGGCAAGCGGGAATTCGCCGTGGTCGAAGTGGTGGAAGATTCCGGAGAGGGAGAGGAAGAGGAGCAGGAGCACTGGGGACGACTGCTCGGCAACGGCTTCGCCGCCGGCGGCTGGCCGGGGCCGACGAGGTTACTCCTGCTGGACGAGCGCTACGCCGACAGAGGCCCCGAGGATCTACCCGAGGCCATCAAGGTGTCAAATCTTCTCCACTCCTTGGTTTCCTTCGTAGACTTCTCCTCATCTCTCCATGCGCACAAGATGTTTGCTGTTTTGACTCTGAGAGTGGCTTCATTAGATCTTGGGATCTAGAGAGAGAAATAAGTCTGAGAGTCTGAGCGAGAAGGAGAAAAGAAGGGGGATTGGTGGCCAGTGGGCCTGAGAATTCACAGATACATAGATAGATAGAGAGAGAGAGAGAGAGAAGAAGGGAGAAGGGGGATTGGGGGACGGTGATCCTGCTGAGTATTTAGAGAGAGAAAAGAAGGGAGGGAGGCCTCAAAATCAACTGGGCCCATTTGACTCTGCTTCGATATTATATCAGTCCTCTCTCTCTATCTCTTACTAGTTATTTAGTCCTGCATTTCTCTTATACTAGAATTTTAATTTATTTATGTCATAAATAATTTTGTGTTGTAGTTCAACGAATAATTCAGCCTGAGATTTGTCAAAAAAAATGTTTTTCTTTTTGTGGATGGTAAAAAAGGAATTCCCCTTTGACTCCAGGCCGTCATGCGCGCGGATGCGACACCTGGCAAGCCGTCAGAGTACCAGTTCGTGCGATGCCGGTTGACTCTATCTTACGACTACTGGTCAACCAATGAGGTGACGGCATATATTTTAGCTCGCTCTTCTTTGGAAAAGTTATTCAAATATAATATTCATAATATAAAACCCCAATATATTACCATAAATGAATTTTTATATCATCATTATGACGTCACCTCCTCCCCAGATCTTGGAAGGGCTTCTTCCGGAGGGCGTGGTCGCCCCCTCGGCCTTCGAGACGGTCGGTCACATCGCCCATCTGAACCTCAGGGAGGAACATTTCCCGTTTAGGAAATTAATCGCCCAGGTGCCTTCTCTCTCTCTCTCTTTCTCTCTCAGCGTTGACCTCTGCGCTGAGGAGTGGTTTCCATTTCAGGTAATTTTGGACAAGAACAGGCCGAAGATCCAGACGGTGGTCAACAAGACGGACGCCATCCAGAACGACTTCCGGACGATGCCGCTCGAGGTCCTCGCGGGGAACCACTCCCTGGTGACCACCCTCCTCGAGAGTGGGACCCGCTTCCAAGTCAACCTTGCCACCGTGTACGACCCCTCCCTCCACCACCAGTCAACGTGGTATTAGTCAACGCTGGGGCTCTTCGTTGCGGCTGAAAGTTGCTTGTTTATTTTTTCTGAAGCTACTGGAATTCTCGGCTGGCGACGGAGAGGCAGAGGCTCATCGGCGGCTTCAGCGGCGACGACGTGCTCTGTAAGCGCCCTAGACCGATGGTTCTCCGGCCAGTTGACTTTTCCCCCGTTGACCGAAGGAAGGTCCCCGGTTTTTCCGGCAGGCGACGTCTTCGCCGGCGCCGGCCCAATCACCGTCGCCGCCGCAAAGAAGGTGAGGCGCGTCTACGCCAACGACCTGAACCCGGAGGCGGTGGAGTACCTGCAAACGAACGTCGCCCTCAACAAGCTCCAGAGGAAGATCGAGGTGGGGGAGTTCCTTCGAGAGAAACAGAACGTTGACTACACTGCCGCCGTTGACTCCGCCGCCGCCTTTTTGTTGCAGGTGTTCAACATGGACGGGAGGCGCTTCATCGAGGCCGTCTTCTCCAGGGAGGCCGCTGCCTCCGCCGCCGCCACGCAGGTCGTGATGAACCTCCCCAAGGATGCCGTTGATTTCCTCGATGTGTTCAGGGGGCTGTTCGCGAAGGGGCGGGGCGGTGGCGCCGCCGCCGCCGCCGATCGCCGTCGGGCGCTGCCGAGGATCCACGTGTACGGCTTCTCGAAGTCCCAGGATCCGGAATTTGACTTCCGTGAGGTCGACAGCTCCGCCGCCATGCCTCCGCCGCCGTCTCTTTTGCTCTTCGCGTTGACTTTTTTTTTGAGTTTCAGAGGATCGCGGTGGCACTGGGCTGCGAGCTCCCCCTCGACGTTGATGTCCACCGCGTGCGCCTCGTCGCCCCCGGCAAGTGGATGCTCTGCGGCTCCTTCCTCCTTCCCCCCGCCGTCGCCTTCGCCCTCCGATGAGCTAGAGAGAGAGAGAAGAGAGAGAAAGAGCTGTGCTCGGTCTTGAATCATACCAGTGATGGTTGGGGTGATTTACTCAGTGAGGGTAAGCGGGCCATTGAAGAAGGGTCAATGGCGGCGGCGACTGACGGTATCTGACCGTTCCTGCCTGGTCCTCTTTTTGACTGCTGTAGAGAGGGAAAGAGGTGGATCTGAGATAGGGGCGGCGCCGGAAGAAGAAAGAGCTCAGGCGGTGAAGAACAGAGGAGGAGAAGAAGAAGAAGAAGAAGAAGAAGAAGAAGATCGCTCGGATCTGAACTGAGATACATCCCGGAATAGATACTTCCCGAAAGGCAAACCTCTCTCTGTCTGTCTCTAGGGATTTGATGGCGGTTGTTCCCGGCGGAGCAGCCGGTCATTAATGGCGGAAAACCACGGGCAACCTCTTCCCCTTTCGAGCTCCTCGCCATCGCCATCGCCGGATCGCGATGATGAGTGGTAGTAGCAGCAGCAGCAGCAGCAGCAGCAGCAGTAGAAGTAAATGGGCGGCGATTCTTCTTCCTTGTTCCTTCTTCCCCGGTCGGGTTAGGGTTTCTCGATCTGGTGAGGCCTGGCTTCTATTCCCGGGCCCTCTTTTGATGCCCTTCTTGGTTAAATCCGGAAACGAGGGCGGCGATTAGGCCACGCCATCTCTCTCTTTCTGGAGGTATCGCCGGTAGAATCGCCGCCGTACGCGGCGGACGGCGCCGGCGTGTTTCCACTCCACTTCCTCCCTCCAATCATTTCCCCCGGGAGAGGTGGCATGTGGCGCAGCCCCCGAGGATTGCCGTGTCGTTCCTGTTTCGGCAAGAAAATACACGTGTCCGGGGCAAATTGGCGGAGACAGTTAACTACCGGGACGTGGTGCGCTGCGCCTTCGCCACGCGTCTTTTTTTAGGGACCACCATCCAACAGATTGCCAGCTCAGCGAGAAACACGCCAAATCGCACCAACGGGAATGTGGGCTACTATTTGAGACGGATAAGCAATCGACGGCCCGAGATTCATCATCGGCGGGCCCCCCGACCCATCGACGACCAGAAACTTCCGACAGTGGGCCCCACCTTAACCGCTCCCCTCAGAATGCATGCAACCAGGTGCCTCTTGCACCGGCCCTCCGTACTCCCACTCATGTTTCGCCACGTGTCAGACGCTCTTCGTCTCTCTCTCTCTCTCTCTCTCTCTCTCGCTAGATACCTCCTGAATCGCCCTCCGGGCTTTCTGCTGTCTCCAGTTCGAGAATCGGGCTCTTCCTATAAATATCTGCCTGTGCGTCTCTTCTGCCCTCCTCACTCTTTCCTCGGCGATGGAGGCGACGTTCCTGACGTGGTCTGCGGCGGCGAGCTCTCAGGAGAGAAGGGAGGTCCCCGGGGGAGGCGGCGGGGTCTTCCTCTCCCAGCAGATGGCGGCGGTGGTGACGGCGGAACCCACCGGCGAGGTGTCGCCGCGCGGAAGGGCGGCGAAGAAGAAGAAGTCGGGAGGGCAGAAGAAGCCGCCGCAGCGAGGGCTCGGGGTGGAGAAGCTCGAGAGGCTTCGCCTGCAGGAGCGATGGAGGATGATGACCGAGATCGAGCCTCCGCTGGCCGACCAGCAGATCCAGAGCAGCACGGCCACCACGCCCCCGGGGGGGATCCACGGAGATGATGATCGACGGCACATGTTGGCGGCGCAGTGCCAGGCTCCGCACTCCCCCTTCGTCCAGCAATGCGGAGGCAGCCTCCGGTTCAGCTTCCCGCCCTACGGCGCACAGCACCAGGCGGCCATCGGCGGCGGCCGGATGCCCCTCGCGAAGGTGGTGGCGGTGCCAGCGCCGGTGAGCTACGGCGGAGCCCCGGGGGACTCGTGCTTCTTGCAGAGGCACCGCCTGTTGGGGCCCGGCGGGGTATTTTTCGGGAACCGCGGGGCATTATTCGCCTCCGCCAGCTCGTCGGAGAACCACGACGACGGCGCGGGCGATCGGCTGCGTCCAGCGACGGCGATGCCTGGCGTCCAGGCCGATAGACAGTCCTTGGAGCTCCCTTCTTCTAGCCAAAGCTTGCAGCGCTTCGAGCAACACGATATCTGCGGCGGAGTAAGGACGCTAGGATCTTCTTCAACCTTTTTCCATGAACTGCTCGCTCATCACCTCTACCTCCTCGCTGACGAAAGAAACGCGTGCAGGAGGAGAAACTCAGGACTAGTGAGATCAGCGGGGGATCGGCGGAGGGAAAGGAACCGCGCAACCCTTCCCCGGCGGCGGCAGATCTGGCGGCGGTCGCATCCTCAGAGGTAGAAGAGAACGCGGTGCACGGTAGGATCTCCGACCTCGTTTCCTACATGCATCATAACGCAATAATCTGCGCAGGAAATTGAGGTAAAGGGAGGATCGACGGAGATCAAGGTGTACGAGTTCTTCCCATGCAGCAGCAGCAGCAGCAGCAGCAGCAGCGGCAGTAGCGGCAGGAGCAGGAGGGGCAGCCCGATCGAACGCCGGACGGCGGACGGTGAACCCCCTTCCTCCATTTCCGCTCGCAGTAGTAGACATCACCTACACCTGGATCTATCGCTGAAGCTCTCCTCCCAGTGATCAGCCAGCCAGCCCGGAATGGAGAAGCTCCACTCTCCATGCCTCCTGCTTATCCACGGCAACTCCATCGGCCCCTCTCTCTCTCTCTCTCTTTCTCTACTCGTTGCATTTTAATCCAAAAGTGAAGAAGATGAAGACCTCGGGCGAAAACTTCGCCGCTGGAAAATTCTTTCTACCGCTGGTCACAGCTCGCGAACAGACGCCTCACCGTCTCTCCCTCTTTCCAGTTCCTCGCGGTCAGCTGCCTCGCGGGCGCAGCATAGAAGTCCTCGCGGGACAAGCTTCATCCCGTTGTGGACGACGAGAGGGAGAGAGAGAGAGAGAGATAGAGGTAGAGATGGAAGAGGTGGAGAGAGCGAAAGAGGGACATAGAGATAGAGAGAGAGAGAGAGAGAGGAGAGAGAAAGAGGGCGGGGAACCGCAGGCAACCAAATCATGGCGGCGAGGACGAGGAAAGTGAAATAATCCGCAGAGGCCAGCAGCATCCCCTAAATGATCAGCCGAGAGCCAAAAAGCACTCAGCAGAAAATAGATCACCGCCCCGGAGGAGACCCCTCCCATCCATCCATCCATCCCACTCCCCCACTCCCTGACAAAATCCCCCCCCTCTCTCTCTCTCTCTCTGAGAGGGCGGAGGGCGTCATCAGCCCCGCGTCCGATCAGACGACTCGAGGAGGGACGGATGGCTCACCAATCAGTCACACCCCCCCGGGCCCTGCGCAGGGGGGAGGAAGCAACCAAGACGGCCGGCTAGTAGTCGTCAGCGTCGTCGTCCTCATCGTCGTCCTCAATGTCGGAGGGCTCGTCCAGGGAGCGGAGGTCCAGCTGGTACCGCAGGATCCCCCCGATGCCCCCAAACCCTCGGCAGAACTGCGAGCCCTCCTGCGACTTGTTGGTCACAAACTCCAGCGTGCAGCCAAACGCCTTGTACTCGTTGGCGAACCACTCGAGCAGCGGCATGTGCTCCTGCACCTCCATCTCGGGCCCAGACGCCTCCCCCAGCTGGTCCTTGCCCAGATGCCGCACCACCACCTCCCCCGTGGCCGCGTTCTTCATCACGTAGCGCCCCATCTCGAGGTTCTCCCACACGATCAGCGTCTCCACCGCGCCCATCTCCAGCGCCTTCAAGGTGTCCTCCACGCCGAAGACGTACTTGCCCGTGTCCTGGCTTATCTCCTCGAAGTACTTGCCGATGAGGCGCTTCTCCTGGATGAACTTCACGTTGGAGAGGATCTCCGCGGAGAGCTCGATGGCCTGGTTGAACCCGTTCTCGCCGCCGTAGGAGACGTCCACCACGTTGAGGATCTTGGCCTGGAGCCGCTGATCGAACATGTCGGACTGGCTGAGCTCGGTCTTGAAGTCGGCAGAGCCGGCGAGGATGAGGCCGGCGACGTTGGGCTGGCTGGTGGCGGGGTTGATGAAGAACTGGGTGGCGAGCTCGGCGGTCTTGCGCACGTAGTTGTGGCGCTTCTCCATGCGGAGGCGGGCAAAGCGGAGGGCGGACTGGCCGCCGCGGCCGTGCTTCTTGGGGAGGTCGACGGTGAATTTGTGGAGGATCTCGCGGGAGTTGCCGCTGAGGGTGCCGAAGAGGGTGCCGTTGCCGTCCATGACGATGAAGCCGAACTTGTCGTCGGACTCCAGGAGCTCGTTGAGGGCCTCGGTGTGGAACTTGTTGTCGCAGAGGTAGAGGGAGGCGTTGATGGGCTTGAAGGGCTCCAGATCCATGGTGATCTTCTTCTCCTTGCCGTCGTCCGTGATGATGGTGCCCGTGTAGAGGACGAGCCCGTTGGGGGGGACCTTGGAGTGGAGCTTGAGGCGCTGCTGGGCGGAGGTGATCGCCCCGAGCACGGACTGGCGGTTGACCCGGCTCTTAATGTTGGAGGCGGTGCCGTACTCGTCGCCGAGCATCTTAGCCACGCGGGAGATCTGGTCGCGGGGGGGCATGATCAGGGAGATCATGCTCGTCCCGTTCCCGCGGGCCGATTCCAGGGCCTTTATCATCTTCTTGATCTTCCAGATCTCGATGTTCTTGTCCGTCTCCCCCCCGCTCTCCGACATCCTCGCTGCTCCAAGGTCAAATCAAAACTCAAAAGTCAAACCCTCCCTCCTCCTGCCGCCGCTGCCACCTGCTGCAGATTTGATAGGGGGAGGGGTCAGTCAATCGATCGAATAATATCAGAGGGCTTTCACAGAATTTATTCGTCATGCAAATTTTTTAGTTCCATACAAGTTATGTAAAAAAAATGAGAAATTTATTGAAGAGGGAGATGAATTCCGAGAACTCCATACAAGATTAAAGAAAGCCCATTTCTAGTTAAAAAAAAAGAAGAAAAAAAGATAAAAGAGTTAACAAATAATATTCCCCAGCTTCTGACCACCTGCCATCTGCTTACATTTACTTTGGATGGATAGACTGCATGTACTAGAAGACAACTTACACAAGAACAATAACAGCAACGGCAACGATAACAACGCCAAAGATTCTCTTCTCAGTTAGTTTTCATTTTTTTATTTTTTTATTATAAATGGAGATCACCTGCAGACTAGAAAAGTTTCAGAGCGAAGGCATGGCAATTAGCTTGTCTCATGCTCAAGAAACTTGGGTGAAACAAGGCTTTCTCTGTGTATACCATGGAGCAGTTATTAGACCTAGAAGCTAGCTTTGTTGGGAATGGGTACAGTCCAGACAAGAGGCAAGCAAGAACCACGAGAAGAAAAAGAGCAACACGATACATTTGATGCGGTGGAGATGACGACATTCTGCCACCCTATTGAGAAAAATGGGAAATTAAAAGGTGTCATAGTTTCCACTTATTCTCTCAATCTAGAAAGAAACCTGGAGCAGTACGTTCAAGGAGAGTTTCCTCTACAACGAAGGTCGATACCTCATATGAATGGGAAGGGAATTCTTTAGATGGTTTTCCTTCAGCTCGGGGGACTTATTGTCTCTAGATCTTTTATAAGGATAGTATATGGTCTGATATTGACTTTTGGGTTCACTAAAGAGGTCAGGCACACTCGAGTTATTCAGTAACCATCTATTTTACGAGAATTACAATGCAAAAAAGTAACCATCTATTTAAGAAAAACTTATGGAATATCCAGAAGAGGGATTAGTGGTTAAGAGAGTTAGAAAACATTGCAATTATTAACCAAATAATACACGGAACACAATAATACACCAGAATCATTTTTCAGAATGTGAATCAATAACAGACTGGCATGTATCAACGTATTCAACATATTAACAAAAAGAGAAGTGAATCATCGTTAATATCTCAGATGATGACGAATCTTCCCCCATTGGAGAGGCCTCTATAGGTAGAAGTTGCAACTACTCATGGAATTTCTTTCAGAGTTTGCTCCCAAAACTTTTCTCTCTTCAATCCAGGTCACCCCTCAGGGTCAATCCAGTTTGGCATCGATAGGATACTACAGATATAAGATGATCAGGCTCCCCCTTGACAATGAACAACCAAATCCAAAAACCTAGTGGTAGAAGACGGAGACAAATATCAATCGACTGGTAAATTAAAAGCACGGATCTGAACCGTTTGGCAAGGAGACTTGATGACCGTAAAATCCGTGCAACGAGAGAGCCAATGGTCCGACTACAGTTTGAACGGAGCCTTCTCTGATACAATTCAACCGAAACTCGGAGTTGGGATAAGTTACGTCTTAGCTTAGCACAAGCGATACAAATCGGCAGAAGAAAAAGTGAGAATCCTCGAAACGCCCAATCCACCAAAGGAAGATGAAAAAAATTCTCACATGCAACCTATTAACAGGCGGTCGGAACAGGCACCAACGCATACAAAAGAATGAAGCCGCAAAACGACAGCAGGAAAGAGATTAGCCATGCTGCGAACACGAAATCCATCAAGTTCTTGACAGTTTCATCGCTGCAAGACATACCGCCACCACACAGCGAACAGAGCAGGAAGAAAATAAACTCCTGGGATATAGACCTTGAACAAAGAAGGAATCAAGAGAGCAACTTACACAGTTAAGCGCGCGCCGCGGCGAGGATCTAGAGGACGATCCACTCGCAGATCGGATACTCCGGCGGCGAGGGGCTGGTCCCCGAGTCTAGGGTTTTGCGCTTCAGGTGACAGCCACTTCGCAGCGAGATGGATAGTGCAAGACGGGGGCGCGTACGGTGCCCAGACATACGCATAAATATATATATATATTAAATTATATAGTTCTTTTTTTGTGTTGACGCAGCACTTGAATAAATAAATAATTATCTAGGCCGAGCTGATAACGTCATATGATGACATGGCACTGTTGTTGGCCCACCCCTTGCTTTTCGTGCACGAAAATTATGCTCATCAGGCTGGGTCTTTCCTAGTACTGTTCTAGCGAGAGCGAGAGAGAGAGAGAGAGAGAGAGGAGAGAGATTTTTTGGCGTATTAAAAAGCCCATGAGAAAAAATAGCAGGGCAGATAAATTAACAAAATGTCTGCTTTGTAAGGAGAAAAATTATTGTAAGATAATTATTTTTATTTTCTTAAATACCATGATCCTAACAGTACGTACCCAAAAACTAAGACCTGCCAGTGCCGGGCCGGGCCTGGGCCCGAAAACGCCGAGCCGGGCTCCCGGCTTTTTCCTAGTTTTGGAGACGAGGAAATAAATAAACCCCAAACTAGGCGAAAATTATTAACGAAAAAAAAAATAAAAAATAAAAGGAGCGGCCGGGGAATCATCATCAGAACGTCTCAAGTCATTTGGGTACACGCCCACAAGATCATGCACCAGAGTACGGGAATTTACATAGAACGGAGAGGGATACCTTCATCTGATGCTCGGATCTCTTGGCTTCGCTTCAGACAGTGGCGTTGACTTCGGAGCGTGGAGGGAGCATGCTCCTCTGGAGGTTTTTCATTTGCTCTCTGGGCTCATGGTGGGGCCCACTTCGAGGGTCTGGAGCTCATTTGCCAGCTGGGAACGCCGCTCCCTGAGGAAATTGAGCCGGTGGGTCAACCTGGAGAGCGCCGAGGTTGACGACGACGACGATGATGATGATGCAGAGGTTGCATCGTGATGCTCCGAGGGCTCGGAAAGGAAGATGGGAATTCATTTAGTATGGTAATAACGAAGAATAAGGGCATCAAAACCATAGTTTCATTTCTTATTCTAACTACCTATCATTCATGAGAAAATAAAGAACCATTTGATAATTTCTGATCGTTCTTGCTAAATACAAGGATGCCCACAGTATATACACTCACAGCGTCTCAATTGGTATTTTTACGCTTCAGAAATCCGAATTTTTGCATTTATAACGGGTTATATTGTGGAAAATAGTTAAAATAAAATCCGTTTTTATGGGGAAATATGTAAGTTGAACCTGCAGATATACGATTTATATTATATTATTGATATTATATCAGATTCTAATCTTGGAGCTACAGAAATGCCATATTATGCATAAATATTAATTTTAATTGCAACGCCAGGTTTAGAAGTATTCGGTTTTATTTCATGCAGCCAATGGAACAAATCGTTACTTGAAAGGGCAAAAAATAGTCAACTCAGATGTTGTATCCGTCCATCGAACAAATCACCCATTAATAAACTTAGATCGAGTACCACGTTTTAAATTCTATTTTTCTTTCTTTCATTTGATCTTTTTTTCATGATTTGGGTCAGAAAAAAGGAAGTTAGAGCTGATCTCATCCACACTAGAATGAAAAACTGGCGATTCAGAGGTCAACCGGTGATGAAAAGGAAGGTACCTCAACCCTTGAAGAATCTTTCCTTGGAGCAGCAGTCTGGCGCGCTGTTGTCTGTTCCTCATTAGACAACCTAACTCCCCCCACATTTGGCTGGTGTTTCTGGGCAGGCTGTTTATCTGGTGGAGACTTCTCTTGGACGGGTGCTTTGACCTTGTCGTGATCTATCCCAGTTAAGTTATCCTGAGTTGGCCAAAGTCAACGGCGGGTTCATGTCGTGTACACAAAAAATTAGGAAGACGAGCATGATGGGTAAAGGCTTGTGCCCCACCTCTCCCCTGATGGGCCTCTTTGAATTGGCACGGGCACCACTGGACGATGTCTCCTTGACGGAGGAATCATTGTTCTCGGAGGGCGTCCCTTTCATCGACACTGATGATTCTTCAGGTGGGTCGCCCAGATGTTCATAATCCGATCCAAATCTGGTAGTCTGCTATCAATGGAAGATCAAGTTCAGTGGAGTGAGTTTCAGTATGAGATTAGATGCTCATGGTCCATTAGACTGGTCCCAGAATGGAACATACGCTTTGATTATGTAGATGGACGCAGAAAAAGCGTCACCTAAATGTTTATTTCCGAATGAGGAGGTGCATTGGAACAGTCTAAAAACATAATAAATAAATAAAATCAAGATGGAATAGTTAAAGAAAATATTTTCTAAAGACAAAATAAATAAAAAAATTAATCCCAAGTCTCCTGCCGGACCTCAAAAAAACTAAGAAAGATGCAAATGATACCTCAGACTCGTGGGATAATTTCTTGGAGTTGTATGATATAGACTCCATTTGGGTATGGTACAATGGGTTGACTTTTTTTTTTAATTTTTAGATCCTGTCTATTGGAGCCAAGCCAGTCTCTATTATGAACCACAAACAACTCCCTGTTTGATGGGAATCATCTGATCAGATGTAGTATAACCTGCTTGGGAGTAACTTCTAAGCTGAAGTGTTTATATCCATTTATGGAAAGACATGGAGCCACTTCTTCCGGTATGAATAAATCAGTGGCATGTTTTGGAAAACAAGAGGAAAAACAATGCTCAAGTCCAGATAAGCGTACCTCTTTACCAGAAGGATTTCTACGATGATGGGTGCTGGTTGAATTCTGAACGCACTTCGATTGGTCCTTCCTACGGCCAAAGAATTTCATCAAATCACATATGAAAGGCCGCAATGCCATTCAAGAAACCCTAGAAGAATCCGCATACGATCCCATGCACCTGTTACGAGAAAATTTATCTACGAAACTTTGAATACTTTCAAGCATTGCATGGGATTTAAAGCCTAACAAGGAAAGCAGATCTTCGTTATCTTCATCTCTGTGATTCTGAGGGAACTCTTTCTTCTTTGATTTCAAGGTTAGAACAGGGAAAGTGTGCAATGCTGACGGCACCTCATTCACAGGAGCGTGGAGAGGGTAAATGAGAAAATAACTGCACTGGTAAATGATTCACATACAGTTGTTGACCACATGCTAGACAGAGATTGCCAGAGTTCAGCTGACACTGTTGATTGAGCTGCCCACGAAGCTCGGCAACTTTATGTTTCAGATTAATCGCATCTGCTTCAGCAAGAGCAATTTCCTCGAGATCCCCTCTCACCTTTTTGGACCAGAATAGTATATGAATCTGGGTCAAAAACATAAAAACCTTCGAATAATAACAACTATTTCAACTTATCCTGATTCACCTTGGGGTCCATGACAGATGTGAGAGATACGTGCCCAGGTCTCATGTTCATGAGACCAGCCTCTAAGGATGTCCTCAACTCCTTCTCTTTCCTCAGTTGCTCTTGCAATCTTTTTACCTATTTCAGAAACAAGATCATCATGAGCTGCACAGATGCTCCATAGAGATCCCGGAGGACCATACATTACAAGATAATCACCAGCAGGTCAAAATTTCCCAAAGATTCGTAACATCACATTTCTATCACTACTGAAGAGGCCGCTGGAGAGTCATGAATGTTAGATTATTAAAGCAATGTTGCTTCCATAAAATCAGTTGCTCAGGATTTGTTAGCCTTTTTTGAGAAAATTGACTGGAAGAAGCGAAATGACCAGGACAGGGCCATGGCAGAGTGATTAAGGTAAGCAAGATGGACACATGTTACTTTACTAAGAGAGACTACAGGCGTGAAAACAAGTCTAACTTCAGTGTATGAATGTGTTTTATATTTCGCACAGCTTTTTGTCATCGAGAACATTGCCATAGTAGGAAAAGTTTTAGATTCGTTAAACAAGATTCCTCATAAATTGTTCAATGCAAAAGACAAGGATATCATGATAACCAAGACAACCAAGATGAGAAGCTCTTGAGCTTGCTACCTTAGGCAACCCCTTCACTTGGTCATCATTTAAGCAACAGCTTGAAAGCTAAGATCAAGAGATTAAGAAATATTGCTTTTGACGTTGGAAAGAAACATTGAACATTTATGCTTGAAATATTGCTTTTTTATTGCGTTGGAAAGAAAAACCAATTTTTATCAGCGGAATAGTCCACATCATTGGACGTTAGTTAAGCAGCACAAAATTGTATGCATTAAAAAAAAAAGAACTTGAAGTTTCTTTCAAAGTGCGTGTTCTTCAATCCAGGATTATGAAATCGATTATCTTCACAGTTTTTTTTCTTTCTAAATTCCATTGAGAATGCAAATTGCAACTGCATGCTATCTAAGATTGGCACATACATCTTCCTCAAGGGCCAAGCGACGCTCATGCAGTGTTTCCTTTCTTTTTTCTAAGCTTGCTTGCAGCATCGCATTTCCTTGGACCTACATAAGAATGACAGAGCCTCATAGAAATGAATTGTCTCTTTGGTCTAATCATAATAACCAAAAACAGTTTAAAACATTAGGCAATACCTCCTTAGTAACTTTAACTTGCAAGTCACTTTTTGCGGTCTCAAGCCTCTGAATTACATTGCTACACAGACCAAAAAATGGAATGGATAATGAATTGGTAGGTAACAATAAAGAATTTTCGTATATTTAAAATGTTCATCATAAAGCAGTTATCAATCCGTAGTCAACAGCAGTTGGTATATTTGTTCTATTTTAACCCTAGTCCTTGGGAAATGTAACGTTTATTACTGATAATGCACAAGTACTGACAACACCGGCCATAATGCACAAGTAATGTGTTAAGACGTTAATATCCACAATGGAATCAGACGAGTCTATGACAATTCAGAAACTAAAACCGAAACAAGGCTGTAGCAGTCTTTCTGCTGGGAAAGAGTGATGCACATGTACCAAGAAAATTAGAATTTAGATTTTCTGAAATCCACTGGTGCTACCAGTTACACATAGATACCAATGACATAATAACATATTTTAAATGGCCATCTTTCATATAAATGGTGATGATATCAGGCTTTGGGTTGCCCTTTTGACATACAATGAACGAGCACGAGTGTGTACATAGTATTGGGAGAGAGGGAAAGGAGGGAGAGATATAATATCGGGAAAGGGGAAGGATGCAAAGCCCAAAACTTCCTCTATTATTCTGGGTAGTTTTTCTTCAATTTTCTCTCTCCCTATCTTCTTCACTTCCATTCCTTTTTCCTCGTCCCTACCATTCCTTATCATGACGCCCCCCAAAAGAATCCTGCCCATTGTTTTCAATTTTAAAGATGAAGAAAAGATACTCGTACATTTGATTTCAGAATTCATCTTCAATGGAATTCACATACATTTGAGATGCATATGATCAAGGGGATAGGAGAGACTTACTCATCTTCAACGGAATAGTCAATTGACTCCAAAGAGAGGTTCTTTCTAGCCTGAAATAAAATAAATGAGAAAAGATGCGCAAAACTAGATCGAGCACAAAGCAAAGTACTCACCGAGGTACGTCCCCATACAGTTGGGGGTTTGATTTTTGATACTGGTGCGTTTAACTTTTCTGTGAATTTAGTAACACACGAAGGAGTTATATTGCTGACTGACGTCTGCAGTGAACTTGGTGAAGCACGAATACACTCCAAATATTCTTGAGAATCCGTGATGTTAGGAGCTGAGAGAGCACTATCTTCACACCGAGAACTGCTAGAGTTTTGTAAGCTATCATGACAAGATAATGGATAATGAGATGGGCACGATTGCTCTTCCTTTATATTACGTTGTACAACCGTTGATAAGGCTATCTCTGCGTATTTCTGGGTGGTTTCAACATCATTGTTGAACTTGGGAGATGCAACGCGCGAGTCATGATCCTCAGCAGCCTGAAACAAATGATACATGAACAGTGTTAGAAAAGATGATGAAAAAAATAGGCACGATTTTGTGCATGTGCAGAACACAAAATGATGAAAAAAGGTAACGTATGAAAGCAAAACTGTGATCAATGATGATATCCTGGAACAGGAAATTTAACTGAGAACATTGCAAATAAAAAGAGATGGTTCTATTCAGTGAATCATGGATACTTCAATTCATATTTTGAATTTAACCAGCAAGGAGAAAATGAATGGAAAAGATGAGATAACAGGCTACCTATAATTTAAACTACATTCTAGATATGAAAAACTGGTTAGGGCACTCTTATCCCTTGGAGCGAAAGACAAAACAACCAGAGAAGTAAAATCATGGAAAAATGTGATGGCATGGAAAATGAAACGGCTGTCTTATAACATAATAACATAATAACATAATAAAAATAAAAATGAAAAATCGAGTTGCTCAGAGCAATAAAATATCAGAGAAAAATAAAAGGCTTATTGCTATCTTATAACATAATAACATAGTCGTCACATAGTCGTCACATTTTTTGACTGTTTTCTATTAGATGAGTTAATCCAGTAGCCAAATATGATACCTGCTTATTGCTATCTTATAACATAATAACAATAAATGTCAAAAAGGAAGGACAAACATGACCTTAATGTCATACAGATCACCACACAAATCACTACCACTTTCATCTAGAGATCCACTGGATGTATTTTCTGGATCTTCCTCGGTTAATTGGTCAAGATCATTCTGGGCATCGTGGTATCCTTCATCTTCCAGGATTTCATCATCTGTTGACTCATCTCCATCATCATCCTCGTCTTCACTATCACAGTCTTCTGAACCAGAACAAAGCTCAGAAGGAAATGCATCTTCCTGCACAAAGTATAAATCATAGTACATGATTATCCAAACTAAATAACTACGTCAGTGATCTCTATTCATCATGAATCCAAATTATAATCACGACCAAGATTCATGACTGCAAGTATAAGATATTGCTAACTAGCCATTGGAAAAAAATTCAGATTAAATTTAGAGGCACATACAGAACAAATAAAATTCTCTTGATGTAGAGGCCAACTTGGTTTAAATCTTTGACTTAAGTTCTCCTAGAAATGAAAATATCAACGAAAAGTGCCAAATCAGGCATGAATTTCTGAAGTCTATAGCACAAAGTAGTATACTTACATTAAATATCTTTTCATACTCCTCAAGTAAGATTATGACAATAGCTTGTGCATGGTTAGCAGCCGCAGCAGCCTGTAAAAGCTGAATAGAGCCATCGCCACCTAAGTCAAAACCATCCTCGAGCTCACAGTCACCAGCAAGGAGTGGACGAAGAAGCAAGGGAGCCATGCACGCTGCAACGGCTGAAACAGTCATTCTATTCTCAGATTTATGAGAAGCAACCAGTCGCATCATCTTAAGAATCCTGGGGAAACAAATAAAAGTTTCAGGTAAACAGTCTAGGTTATTAGATTACAATTTTACTCAGAATTTAAGAAACTTCATAAGAAAAGACTTGTGAAAGAGAATGTTTAGATAGATGTCAAAGAAGAGGGAAGAGTTAATTATGGAAAATTTGTATTACAATGCTGGTAGGTGTAAAGTGTTTTTAGAATAGCACCAAGATTTAGAAAAATGAAAAGTTAAGAGAGGAGAAAAACACTATAAAAACAATAAACAAGTTCTTAACTTACTCTCTCATGCTATGACAGATAAAAGTGATCACTCTCTGTCGAATGACTTTCTCACCTAATCATCTCATTGTTCATGTCGTTTTATAATCCATAAGATGTTTCGTATAAGTCATTGAACTCCGCTCAACTTTTGGTGGCCCTGTCCTTGCCAACATGTTCATATCTCTTCGACTACCCAGAGGAATGACACTGTAGAGGTATTTTTCATAATACCCACACGGTCTATGGTCAGCTTCCCACGTCTAATAAATAATACAGACAATTAAGGCATATAAATAATAAAGTATAAAGTCAATGAAAAACATTTGGGGTGGTTTATGCACATAAAAAATGCCACCACATCACATATCAAGTGATATGGCTACCTCTATTATTAAGGTTCTGGAAGGATTAGTGAAACCAATTTGACTTTGGGTGGAATTGTTGAATGAAGATATGAAATTTGAATTTGTACAATATATTCATGATGCATGATAAAGTGTAATCACCAACTGAAACGTCTTCAAATACAACCCTTTCAAATTGGTAGGCATCCTGTTTAAAATCGCTAATTCAAATATAACTGTTTGATGTTCAAATCCGTGAGAATTTCAATCTTTCATGAGCAGAAGGGCTATCCAAGTGCCAATACATCTATGAAAGTGAAATGACGACTTCACAGTCTGTTGACTCTTTAGGTTATCTGTGGCCACTATCTGTCGAGATTGTATGCATCATCATGTTCTGTGTTGTCTCCAGTAGAGTTTTAGGTCTCTCAAGGTGGATTCTAAGGCTGTTGCCACGTTCTGGAAGGTTAACATAACCAGGGTCAAATTCGTATGGTCCAATAAGGAAATCCAATAGGTAGAAAAGAGTAAGACCTACATTCTTGAGATCACGCAAGGGCGCTGCTAATTTTGGATATATGCATTAAAATTCTTACAATTGGAAAAAATTAAAACCTCAGATCCAGAGCACTCCTTTGTCAACACTTTTGTCCTCCACACATATCGAGGTATCGTGACAGGTTGAAAACTGGCAAGCTACCATCATTCTGTCCTCCACACATATCGAGGGACACAACTTCTGTCAACTCTACATCAACCTCTGATAAAATAACTTTTATTGCAGTTACTGTCCCGAAAGTTTGAAGGAACTTCATCATCTAAAATAGATCTTATTAAGCTAAACAATTAAGGAAATATACATTAGAGAGGTAGCAACACATTTGGAATTAGGTGAATTCAATGGTTTCTTGGTGAATCCAGGTTTTTTTTCCCACTTGAGTTTAGTTCTTAGCGTACGATGGCAACATCATTCTTACCATACAAGCTGCCAAGATTCTGTGGCCGAAAAAGATGTTGGTTACTATTCACTATCCCATCCTTTAATTAATTCTTCATTTTATTGAATCAAGGGCACGATCTTTCAGTCAATATTTAAATATTTACAGGCAAGCATTACAATGATAAAGAAAATAGAAACATGGAATGGTCCACACGAGCAAGACAAACGCAAAAGTCAGCTGATGTGCAAGGAAATATGATGCATTTCAACAAAGCGAGGTTGTATGTTTGAAAAATCAATCCATCAACTCTATTCATTAGAAAACAATCCCTCATTTACCATTGGGCAGCTAATGCAGAGTCTAGGATCAACTAAGTAAATATTTCACCTTTGCAACAAGCAACGATTTGGCTCAGGCAATATTTCAGATACAACAGCACGCATTGCACCGATCCTGCTTCTCCGATCAGATCCTAAGTAAAAAGAAAATGAGATAAGAATTAAAATTTACTCTTAATCATACGGATGTGACCAAAAGCAAGAAATTCGATTAGTATCATTGGCATGAATTAATCACTTGTTTGATTTTTTTTTCCTACGACCCACAGACAACCACAAAAGGCAGAAACTTGTCCATAATAGATTCTTTTCTGATGTACTAAACGACAACTAAAGGTATTCTTCCAACATTCCTTTCAAAGAAAAGGTGACAGGATACCAGAGAATGAACTTACTAAATGCCTCCAAAAGTGCCGTGCAACATGATACAGGAACTGGGGATGATGGCAACTCCCGGAGCACATGCTGGAAAGAAAAGTCAAATGGGAAGCTTCAACATTTTCTTGAAACTGTCGAGAGAATAATTGTCACATGAACCTAAAAAAGTTGAAAGAGCTACCTTTATACAATCACCAATGACATGTGCATCCTCGTTAGGATAGAATTCTTTTTTTCCTAAAAGGTGAAGACATTCAAATGAGGTTATGAAGTTGTAGCAGGTTCCAAAAACATTAAAGGAAATAATTTATGATTTCCTGGCCGTTTTCTGACAATTATCTAAAAAAACTATAAAAAACACTTTTCCAGCATCAGGTTCCTGAAAAACAGAACAAAAAAAAACAAACAAACCTACCCTTCTCATATTCCTGAACACGGTACTCAACCTCTTCCACATCAGCAGACTGCCGCAAGATACCTTCTACTTTGATTCCTGTCCGATTAACAGCAGTGTATCAAATAAAACCTGACTATTAAATAGTCTATATCACTTTTACGTTGGCACTGTACTGAATAAACAAATCAAAAAGAAGAATATTTAAAAATTAATATTCAGAGAGAATTCCAAAGGAAATTCCTATGTTGGTGGAAATATCTTTTATTTAATACACGTACATTAATTTATAAGGAAGAAATTTCGCTTCTCAATACAGCAAGAGATAGGAACTGGAGGTCAGAAATTGAACATTTTCCAGAGCAATCGAACTTAGATAAATTTCCATGACACCAATGACAAGCATTGCAACCACGTCTAATAATTCTGCAAATCAGTAACTTGTACGACAGAAATTATGACGTGAGATCCATATGGGATTTCAAGAATGAAGTATTATTTCTCTCAGGGTTCATCTTTTTACTAGCAGGTAGTGCCATGGTTACTTAAGATTATAACAATCAAAACGGGATGTACAAGCATGCTTTTGATGTCCTCTATAAAAGCTACAACTCTTCTAATGTTCTCTGCAACTAGAAGAGTACCTATATTAAATCATTTCTTTATGCTTAAAATACTCATCCCTAATGTCAGAGAATCCGAAACTCTAGTAAAATGGGTTTATAAATTAGACAATAAATCGAGAAGATTCATTATTTTGCTTGTGGACTAAACCATATGTGTGTCAAGGTGGGTTTGGAAATTGTCCCATGTTCTTGTGGAAGGTTAGTGGTGTTTTGAGGTACCCAGATAATGTACTTTGGGTAGCATGCTAATCACATCTTAAAATATTTTTTTCGTTACCAATGTTATGTGGATATGTGGTACCAATCACTTTCTACAGAGAACATCTCTCTCTCTCTCTCTCTCTCGCGGTGTAGTATTGGCATGAGTTCCAGCTTCATTTATATTGCATCCAATGCAATCATGAGTACCAGAAAACAATACATATTCGGAAATAAAGGTTTTACCATATTGCTCAATAAATCTCAGGGCCTTTTCCAAAAAAGACGGGCTCCCATCAATATCTTCTAAAGCGAGTAAAATTGGTCGCCCAACAATCATAGACTTCGCTGACCTTTTGTCCCTCCCTGAAAAATCATGAATATCATACCTAGAGTGAAACATAAATTCAGGGTTGCATGTATGGGGAAAAAATACGTCTCGTTAGTGAAACATGAGAAAGATGAGCACAGAATGTTACACTGCTCAAAAGAAGTTTCAATTGACTCCATTGCATCATTCCGGAAGATTCCAGTTTGCCCCATCACAAGAGCTGCGCTTGGGGCTTCGGCCAAAGCATTTTCCAGAGCAGTTTTCCATTCATTCATATCTTCCAGAGTTTCAGCCTTGGACCACAAAATTAGATTAACAGAAATCATTAACTTAAGACAGAACAAGGAAACGGATACAAGGATGAAAACCTTAAGAGTAAAAGCCCTCCCATCACGGCCATCAGGAAAGAGTACTGTCAAAAGTTTCTTGTCTGCTCTGACAACCACGCTGTAAAATTATCATCACCATGAGGGACGTTTTCAATTAATCAATGCAAAACAGATGACTGTGATCCATTGAAGGGGTTATTGGCACTTAAGGATGAACATCAATGAGACCAATAAAAATACAGTAACCACCTTCCTGAATTATTGAGGTCAATACCACCAAGCGTGAGGTTCACTTCACCTCCTTTTTGAGATGGAGCATTCTGAAAGCAAATTATGTCTTGTCAACGAAGGCCAAGGCAGGCAAGTAAAAAGAAGAAAAAAAAGGTGCTCCAATTAATATCTGAAAAAAAATCACAATTCTATCTACAGCTGGATATTACTCTTTTACTTGATATAGAGTTATCCCTTTTTATTTATTGTTACATGAAAATAGACCTTATTTGTCAATTCAAATGCTAAGTTGATTCTAGTTCTGCATCCTAGCAAACATCAACAAGCAGTGCTGATAAACTGTGAAAATAAACACATACTTACTGGGTCACTTCTAAAGAAAACCAGAGATGTACGTGTGAGAATAAACCACCTTTTCTTCCAGGACGTCCATCCTATGCCTGCATAAACATAAAATTCAATAAGACACATTTAATGTTGAGACTTCTGTGCAGGAAGCAGCCATCGGAAGGCAGCCCTGGGGTCAGAAATTTATCCAGACAAAATCTGTTTTGTATCGATACTTCAATAAATTAAATACCTGAATTATGAAAATTTGGACTTTAAAGCTACGACTACAATACAAATCGGGTACAGAACATCAATCACTGTTCAGGTAAGAATAAAGCTGCTGATGTACAAAAATAGTATAACACGGAAATCAAAACAAATGCAGCCTGATACAATCCTGTATTGCAACTGAAAGACTGGGAGAAAAATGTAAATCAACAGATCACACATTCTTTAGAGGGCAGTCCTGAACCCTCATAGATACGAAAAGGAGTTTATATAAGCCACACAGAAAGCATTTTTGCGACCTAAATAACGGAAAAAACAATAATATATAACTCGTTCAATGATTGAAAAACCAAAATTTGGAAAAATTAGCCAATAGGGCCTACCATTGCAAGGTGTTGGAGCATAGAAACCCAACCAATATCTGATCTCAGAAATCATTATGTCCGCATCAAAGAAAATGGTCCGAATTGACACAAATGGAATCTCGTATGTTCCCACATACTCAATCATACAGCTAATAGGGGTATTGATTGTCTTTCTAGCTTGCCCATTTTAAAACTTTTCAGGAGCCTGAGAAATTGGATAGTATCTAATAAGCGGGAGAGCCAGATTTTCGCCAAGGATCAGCACCAGGAAATGGCTAGAGTATGAGCCATAACTATTGTCCAACCCCTTACGTTCGATCAGGTGGCATATTTCTCCTAATTAACCGTGTAACAAGAAATCAGTAAAGTCCAGCACACGTGGAAGACTACTAGGCAACGATTTATGTCAAGGATGAAGCTGGGCTAAGTCAATCAGAGCTGGTAAGACCCATTGGAAATACAACGAGGTTTAGGCTGACAATTATATCCAGTCATCACAGGTGGCATATGCCCGGTTTGGGTGGCATGCAGAAGAAAGTGTCAATCAAAATGGGTCAAAGGGACCTGAAGAGGATCTTGGTATAAACACCGATTGGAATAATATTATCCCTCAGATTTGTGACCTCTAATTCTGTAGAAAGAAAACTGCCTCAGTCATGTTGTCTCAAACTTTCAATCAATGGTCTGATTACGTTTTCTGAAACGAACAATGGTCTCTGTGGTTCCACAATGGATTTTCATAAAAAAATAAAAAATATTTGAAAAGATTGGACCAGTGAATAAATGATGATAAGAAATAATCTCATAACCATGGGTATGAAATATTATTTAATCTAAAAAACGCATTACCACCAAAGAATCTTCTAAAAATTTACTAACATGTAAATCAAATCTGAAGCAAAGAATGTAGATATGTCTCACCTTTAGATGATATGAAAAGATGCCCACCTTTGAGTACCTAATAAATTATGAGAAAGATTAAAGCATAAAAAATAATATAACATTTATATGTCAAAGTTAAATTGGAATAAAACAGGCAGCCATCATCATTATGTAAACAAGGACACTGACGCTGAGATCACACGTAATGCCCAATAAGAAGTGACACTTCATCAAGAAGGTAAAATGTCCACCTGGCAATTATGGCACTTTTGCACGTGTTTGTCATGATTGTCAGAATTCCTTGCACCCCAGATATTTGCATCACCCTCTCCTCGACAAAATTTACATTGCATAACACCTTCATTCATGTGTTGCTGTGTTTCCATCTACAAGTTGAACTTTACAAAGATGGCCTCTTTCCAGAGTGAAAGCAATATGGTACTTTTGCAACAGAAAGATGTGCTTCCGTGTGTGTGGACACAGGATACGAGCTTTTGGGTGTCGTACAACAATGGATAGCAGCTATATATGCCTGACCCCAACAGTGAAAGGCTTGCTTGACTGGTATTTACGAAAGTGATGATGTATAGCGTTCTTCCTTGTGAAATAAACAACTGAAAGACATTACCCAAGAAATATTTGCGTTTGCTATCACCAAGAATCCAGTCAAACTCTGATACCTAGAAACATTACATTATATGTAACTTTCAGACCTGAGGATGGAACCATTTCAACATAAGAAATAGGTCGTGTTTTTGCTTGGCGCAGTCATGAGCCCCTATATCCTTCCAAAGTTACAACCCACCATGTAAGCCGCACAGGTAGAGAGCCCTATAAACATAATCATACTCTTTGAAAATGCTGTTTTATTACTGTCTAACTGGCCTTAGCCATCCAGGTTTATGCTTGATCCTGGCAATAGATTGCTCAATTCGGTCAAGGATCGTCACAGAAGCCGCAGGAGAAAAGTATGGGGTAGTTAACAATGTGAAAACCTTGTACTTTCACTGGAGGGCCGAGACCAGATCCACTTTGCACAAAATCCTCCAGATGCTCCAAGGAATCTGTTGAGGAATTATAATTAAACGGCATCATCAATTAGTTATCTTCCTTTCTTCACACACAAAATAGAAACTAACACGAGGCAATTCCCACGGTGTCATTGTTGGAAATTAACGAATCATCTAGAACCGCATATCGAAATTCAATCTCGACGAACGCCATGGCAAGTAAGACATGAACGACTAAGGAAAATACCCGACCGTCGTTGAAAATCCAAAGACTGACCAAAGAAACACGTCACGGAAGCAGAGCGGAAAAAGCCAAAAGAAAAAGCATGCTTGCATGATATACTCCAGGGCTCCACACCATCAGATGATTGCGCATACTTACAACATTGCCATTTTCAAGGAGAAGACGTATAATCAATCTAAAAATCATGCAATTGCGACGACCACAACGAGATAGACGGGGAGGAACCAGCACGGACGACGGACAGAAGGACGAGTGGCACCTCGACGTCTGGATCTGGCGGCCACCAGGATCTAATAGCTCCCCTTCTGCATCTGTATTGCCGGCTGGCCGGCGGGAGAGACGCGGAAGGAGAAGAGAGAGAAATGCAGCATCGCTGCCAATTTTTCTGCCCACATTCCGAACGATCCCCCTCAGTTGGTCGCTCCTCTTTTCTCTCCTCTGCGGGAGGAGAGAGAAACCCGGCCGTTTGGCCTCTCTCACTCTCTCTCCTCCCACTCTCTGTCCGGTTTTGTCTCCCTATGGGGGAGCCATTGACCCCTCCCCCGCGTCCCTCGGGCGCGATCGCGTGGGACCCGCTCCCTCCCCGAGATCTCAGCCGTCCGTAGGGTGCTATAATCATGATGATCTCGGGGTCCACTGGATCCATCCGAAAAGGGACCGTCAGAATATTGTCGCGTCATTGGGCTTCAGAGCGCGAGGGTTCGGTTGGCCACGTGTCGGCTGTCAGTTGGACTCGCTTATCCGGTGGCTCTCGGAAAGAGACTCTTATACCCGTCCGATGGCCGTCCGTTGCGTGTACCACATGATTGGACAGATCGAACGGTCGTAAAAGCTCCATCCGACTTTATTCATTAAAAAAAAACCGTATTTAATAGAACAAAGATCCCGTTTCGAGCATGGTTTTATCATGGGCGGCAACATTTTGACTGGTCAAACGATAGAGGGAGAGCCCACGTTTGAGCGTTGACAGAGGGACGGAATGCCTTCCGGCTTCACCGGGAGGGATCGCCGGAGGGAAAGCTTCGGAGGTTCGCCGCCGAGGAAGCGTGGCTCGTGCTCTGAGAGCTCGAGGAGAAGCCGCCGGCAAGGACGTCGGAGAACTGCACCGACGAGACGCCGGTGCTGGAGAACTCCACGGCATCTGGGTTCTCCCAGAGAAGTTGGAGATACCTCGGAATGGGGGGGAACTCAACATCGATAGCTCTTTCAAGGATCTGGATAATGTGGCCCATCGATGGTCTGAGGGTCTCGTCTTCCTGAGCGCACCAAAAGGCGACTCTCAGAACTCTGGTGAGGTCTTCCATGTCGGCTTCCTCCTCCATCCTCGGGTCCACCAGGCCGAGGAGTTCACCGGAGAGCAGCTTCTTGGCGGCCCACGCGGGGAAGAAGGCGTACTTCTCCTCTCCCTTCTCCTCCGAATTCCTCCTCCCGGAGATAATCTCGAATAGCATCATCCCGAAGCTGTAGACGTCGGCTTTGGCGGTGATGGCCTCCCCAGACATCCACTCCGGTGCGAGATAGCCTCTGGTTCCCCTCACGGTGGTGAGGACGCGGCTGAATTCCCTCCCCACGAGCTTGGCCATGCCGAAGTCTGCCACCTTGGGGATGAACTCGCCGTCTAGGAGGATGTTCTCCGGCTTGATGTCGCAGTGGATGATGCAGTCACGGCACCTCTCATGCAGATAGGCCAGCCCCCTGGCGGTCCCCAGGATTATCTGGTACCTCGTCTTCCACCCCACCGGCGGCGCCGCCTGGCCCCTGAACAGAGCGCGGTCCAGTGAACCTCCGGGCATGTAATCGTAGACCAACAGCCTCCTCGAGCGATGCGAACAGAACCCCCGGAGGCGAACCAGGTTGACGTGCTGGATCGTTCCGATGGTGCAGACCTCCGATCGGAATTCCTTCTCTCCCTGCCTGAGGCCTTCCAGCTTCTTCACGGCCACCTCGGTGGAGTCCCCCATTGTCCCTCTGTACACTGACCCGAACCCTCCTCCTCCGAGCTTGTCGGAGAAGTTCCCCGTCACACGTTTCAGCTCACTGTACCTGAAAACCACCAGCGACCCCTCCACCAGCCTCAAACCACGGAACTTCCTCTGGCGCCAGCGCCAAACCATTGCCAAGGCGAGAGCCACGACGGCCACGGCCCCAGCACTGGTGCCGACAGCGATCTCCACGGTCGCCTTCTTCCCCGACGCCGGCGACGGGAACTCGAGCACCGCCAGGCGGAGGTGGAGGGTCCCCCCGCCTCGGATACTATCGGGGAGCTGCTGCAGATCGAACAGAGCGTCATACCACAGGGAGCATCCCCCGTCGTAGGAATAACCGGTGCAAGAGCAGTTGCCCAAGCACGCGGATTCACACTCCTCGGCGCTGCGGGCCGTCGCCGCCGCCGGCTCCGCCGGCAGCCTCACGTTGGGCATGGTGTAGAACCTGTCCTCGCCACCGCACTTCAGCGGCGTCCTCCTTGCGCAGCCGCTGGTTAGGTCGCCGAGTTCCCAGTCCACCGGCGAGGCCTTTTCGAAGCCCATTGCGCAGGCGCAGTGGGGCATCGTCTTCTCGCTGCAGATGCCGAATGGCCCGCAGAGGCGGTAGACGTCGCACTGCGGTCGCGGCTGCGACCAGAACTGCATCCACTCGCCGGCGCCGGCGATCCAGGTGAGCTGCTTTATCTGGCCGGAGATGTCCACCACGAACCTGGAGATCACGTCGCTGCTAAGCGTGGTGTTGTAGGTGAAGTAGGTCTCCTCCTCGCCGGAGACGAAAGCGAAGTCGTAGATGTAACCGGGGACCATCTCGGGGACGTTGCTGAAGATCCGGCCGTTCCAGGCGCCGCTGGACCAGAACTCGTGGGAGGAGTTCCACAGGATGAAGTATTGGCTGCTGCTTGCGCTAGGGTCGATCTCGAGGGAGAAGATCCCCGGGGCAGGGTCCTCGGAGTTCTTCCATGAGACCAGCCGCTGGACCTCGCCGGTGAGCTTGTTCATCCCCAGCTTGCCGCCTGGGAGCCAGCTGTCCGTCGGGTGGTCGAAGCTCTGCCAGAAGACGTTTCCTGAGTCGAGCCCGTCTCTCAGAATCAGGTTGCCAGTATTCAGAAGCTCCGCCACCGTGGAGTTGGAGGATATGGAGGTGGCGTTGGTGGACCAGACGGGTTGCTTGGCCTCGTCGAGGAGGACCAGGTTGCCGTCGCCGGAGATGGAGAGCTCGGAGGCGGCGGCGCTACGAAGCGGTGCCGCCCTGTTAGCCACCCACACCGGGGTTCTTCGGGAGACCTTCGTGTACCAGATGCCGGCGTAGAATCTACCAGTCTTACCCGGGGAGAAGAAACCCAGCTCGAAGACCCCGCCATGGGAGACCAAGGTGCTGTCGCCGGCGAGGGGTCGGCCGGCGGAGATGGAGCTTGTTGCAGAGCCGGTAGAGGTTTCGAGGGCACCAGAAAAGACGAGGACCAGAAGAGGGACCTGAAGGGACAGCAGCCATAGCCATCCCGAAGGTTTCTTAACCATTAGAAACGCCGCTTGCTGTGCCTGAACTGAGAGCGAGGACGGAGTGCCCGCCGGCGCAGGGCAAGAGAGCAGCACATCAGACAACAGATGGCGGAGGCGGTGGAAGAGGACGCTCTTAAGCCCACTACGGTGACCCGATCGTGCACCACTCCTCCCGCTCCTCCAAACCCCACTGAGGGACAAGAACGCCGAACCCGGCCCTTCCCTCCCCGACGTTTCCTCGGAAGGTTCGCCGATGGGGCCGCTTCATTTATTGACGGCCCACCGAACCCGGCCTTTCCCCCGCCGACGTTTGCTGGATCGAGTCGGTGACTAGCTTCCCCTTCAATGCCGCGACGATGGGAGGGAAGGTAGATGCCAAGTTGCAGCGGGCATTAACTCATAGCAGGCTCTCTCTCTCTCTCTCTCTCTTTAAGAGGGATAGAGGGCTGCGCTTCATTTCAAGACTTGTGACTGAGATATTTTTTTATCTGAGTGAATCTCAAGAGATCGAGGAAAGAAGGAGAGTAGAGACCGAGAAGATGCCACCGAAGTTGCAGCCAATGTGTTGTTATTGAGATGAGCCATCCTCAAGGTTCAGAAGAATGAAGGAGTTTTTCCTCATAAGCAACACATGTAGAAGAGCCGAATGGCTCGTAAGGTGCTTTGCCACTTATGCAACATGAGCTCTATGAGGGCACATGAAATAGTTTGCTTTATTTAGGTTAGATATTAAGAACTTGTGCAATGAGGATATTTTTTTTTCAATTTCATGTTAGTGTCGTAGAAATGGACATGGGGGGATATATGCCGCTAGGGAGAAAAAGATGTCTAATCAATTATGGCAATGGTTGAAGCCTTATTATACTACAAAACTATTAGTACTCCCCTAAGTTTGACACTAATACCTAATAGAAGGAGGTTGGAGGATAAAAATCGTAAAGGGTGGCCATAAGAACAGTCATGCAGTAGATCATAGTAAGATCACAATGGAGATTATAGTGGCAAGTAGACCCATCAAACAAGTGATCGAGAGAAGTAGGGTGACAAAGGGCAATAGGGCTTATGTCAATGGCAACTATCAGTGGTTACATTTCTCACAAAGAGGGGTGATTTGGTAAAAGGCTGTAAACTTAAATATTTTTTTGAAAGATATTCACCTTTGGTTAATTGATTTAGTCATTTATTTACCCTAATATGTTCTCACTTGAGAAAACTCAATTAGTTTGTTTACACTTTTACCTTGATCAACACAATTGATTATATGAGTGGTTTGCTTAAACACCTACATCAACTTCTCAAGGTTTCAGCCTTGTGTTACACTATGATATGATATTAACATAAAGCTGCATGTTAAAACTGTACAGCTTCAATATTCTCTAAGATTATATTAGATACAAACATCATCACTAGTATGAAAAAAAAGGTTCCCATACTCTTCTAACTCACCTTGGATGACTTAGTGAGCCAACGTGAGGAGGATTTGAGGCCTCCAATTATCCTTTGACTCTACTAGTTACATAATGGCTCAAATTCACTAGAAATCAAGGATTTTAGCTATTGCCATTGAACCTATGGTGTCAATTACTTGTGCAAGGATGTAGTCACAAACATTTGATGCTCCCTTGATGATGTTTGAGGCCTCAGCTAACTTAGAATGAGGATGACCCAGATATGACTCATCCTTGTGAGACATGTTGGAACAATAGGATTAAGTGAAACCGTAAGGGGGGGTGGGGGTAAATCAGAATATTTATATTTTTCTTTAATTTTTTGTATTTAAGTTATTAAACTTATCTATATGTGTTAAGGAGTGTGATGAGACACATGTATTATGAGAAGACCTCTCAATACTTTTTTACAAAGAACACTAGGTTTTTAAAATTGGTTTGCCCCTCACTTGACTACTTCCAGTCCCAAAGGTAACTTCCCTCCAATATGCACTTATTCCCCTCAGGAAATACACATTGAAATTCATGAGATCAGTCAAACAACTCAAGTTCATCTCCTCAAAGATGCAACCCTTCTTGGCTCAAATGTTGATACTAGTACCTTGTGCCGTCACTCAAAACACTCTCCCCTTACCACCCAATTACTTTATGGTCTGATAGAGAGTAAAGGTTGTGATGATTTAGTTGATTGTTCACTAGAATCACTTGACGAAGAGGATTCAATGTTATTGCGCATTGTTGATGTGTGCAATAGAAAGAGCTTTATTGTGAGCATTGAACCTTCATGTGTTCAATCAATTTTTAATCCAAAGCTCTTCTTCTATAAGTAAGCTTTAATTTTGTATTGGTTTTCCTATTTTATTGACTCTAAAACATTAGAAATCTCTATTCAAAAACTTGTCATTTTCTAGAATATGCAATAGCAATGTTTGAATCTTCTAATATTTGAATCTCCCTATCCTTGTGGTCATTTTTTATTAAATTTGAACTAAAGATTCTTAACTTGATGTTTGATATCCACCTTAGATCCAAATCATCAAGTTGACCTTCACCTTTTGCCCATGTAAGTAAGCTGATGATGGATACAATCAATGGAAAATGGGGATGGGTGGATGACCAAGTTTGAGTAGAATTCTGAATAAAATCCTTAAAAATTGATTGTTTCTTCAATTCATTCACCTGTCACTTGGATAAATCAAAGTAATGAATTCAAAATGATGTAAAGATCAAATTTGTATAAAAAATAACATGAGAAATTGATGGAAAACCTGAAGATCCCCATTGTATGCCACTTGGCAGAAAGAGAAAGAAAAGAGCTCCCTTTCTGCCTTCAATGAGAAGTTTTTATATGTCCATTAGATCTAATCCCTTAGAGGGAGTGAGGAATCAACTTGCTAAAAAAATATTTTATTTTTAGTAAGAATGGAATAAAATTAATTTTATCTTTTGGAGAGGGGCTGAGTTGTTGATAACTTCAAACTTGAAAATCAGTATAGTATAGTTCTAAAGCGCTATTGAGGGTTAGAATCCCTCTATCTCCTTTTTCTTGCCGAATGTTGCTTTATTTGACTAATATGCTGTTGTAAACTGTAATGGATCAGCTAGATGGGATTTTCTGTCTGTTTTTCTACCAATTTTTCGTCAGTTTCTAGCTTTTTCTAGACATTTTCACCTATTTCAGCCCATTTCGAGAATCATTTTTTTATTTAAATAAACCTATAAAATGGGCCTTAATGGGCTTCCTTAACACTCTCATAGTTTCTCATAAATAAACGCATATTTAGAAAATATATTTTTAAATCATTAGAAATAAAAAAATATATTTTTATCTAATAAAATTAATTGTACTGATTAAATTCCTATTTTGGTCTTAATGTTAAGTAAAGTATTAACTTATAATCAAGGAATATTCAAAATATAAGCATTCTATAAAAGTATGTAAAAACGTTAAGCATGTGTTTGATGCAATTATCTAAACTACACTTTCAATTTTCATTAAATCAATATCATTTAACATGAATTAATGCACCAAATATGCTAATTATGCATTTCTTACCACATAAAAATGTGTTATCAATGTGGCAATTCATTTCTCTTTTTATGAGGGTCTAGATAGTACCTTAGTGAAGGTCAATGCACTTTATTAGCTACTTGACACACTTTTCATTTCATTTGATATTTCTTCAAAAATAAATTCCCTTGTTTTAGACTGACTTGACTTGATGTTCATATAAATTTTGACATTTTATTTCCTCATTTGAGCCCTACACAATATATTTCTACAACAACAACAATAAAAGATTTAGCTCTTCAATTAATGATTAGTATATACTTCATAAAATTCTAATATAATCATAACATACTAATTTATTCTATATATTAAGCATTCAAACTCCCAAAGTATAATCATTACTTGTCTCCTCCAATGCTACAACTTTGATTTGAGAGAAATTTACTTTGACAAATCTATGCCATTTAGTATTTAGAATGATAAACACCTATCCCCAACTCCGATCATTCTTCACATGATTTCCCTATAATTCACTCCAATTAACACATTATTTTCATGATAAAAAAGATTCCTATAGCATTGTTGGAGTATTTTTATTGGTGGAGCTTAGAATGTTCTTCATTTTTGTTCGGTGATAGCCAAAAGAGGGAGAAGAATAATTGGTCTTGAAAATAAAAAGCTGTGCATGTCAAAAGAAGCTAAGAAAATTTAAAAATAAAGAAATCATTGATGTTTGATTTATGTCCACATTTGGATTAAGAAAAGGGGACATTGAATTGATTTGATTCTAATATGAGATTAGGCTTTGCTCTTTTTGATTGTGTCAATGTTGTCCTCAAAATCTCAAGTCTTATACTAGATTAATGAGCATAGATTAAGAGATTTTAAAGTAATTTGGTCTGCTCTCAACACCCACATTCAAAGAATAATACTTCTTAGATTTCATTAAAATTGATTCTCTAATAAAAATTGCTAATTACTAGGTTCAGCTCTCATAGATTCTCCTGGAAATTCTTTTCCAGATTGACTATTTTTAGGTTCTCAAAAATTGATTATTTACAGGTTAGATTTCAAAATGTGATTAAGTAGATATTTAACCACAAATTTATCCTAAAAAAATAGAAAAGATTTCACTAAAAATTGTTTTTAGAAGACTTTGTTAACTTTGTTGTTTGATGACAAAATACTCAAAATTTGAGAGATTATTAAATTTTTCAATATTGCTCATCAACTTAATCCCTACACACAATTTGACAATCTAGTAAATACCCCATGATTTCACTCTAGATTTTTTAATGGAAGAACTCAATGGAAAACTTTAAGTTGTACAATAGATAAAGATGATTTTTTTTCTACTCACTAGCCATTAAAAAGGTGTGGTATTATAAGTAAATCATTTATAAAAATCATTCTAAATTTCTACAATCTCATAATGTCTATTTTTCTTAAAATGGCTAAGAGACAAATACAATATGTCTATTATGGCTCAAATATCTTTAAGAGAAATTAATATGATTTTTCCTTTAAGACATAACATCCAAGAGATAAGGTCTCATTAAAATAGTTATTTAGACATCACAACTAATCTAAATCACCTCGAAAAAGGTGCAAGGGATAGGTAGATATTTTGAAGCACAATCTCAATATATAAAATCATAACTTTGCTGAGTTTAAATAATTAAAATTGAATTCCAAACAATGTCATTAATATTCAAAAAAATATGTAAAAAAATTAACTATACAACTTCAATCAATTAATTCAATGTTGAATTCATTGATATGAATACTTGGATATTAGTGAGTTGAGTGATTCTTGTCGCTTTGCATATCTTAGTCACTTTACTTAAACTATTGCATTTTATATAAATTTTGATAAGTTTCACAACAATATGTACGATAATAATTACATATGAGGCAATCAATCTAATAAATGAATTTAGCTTCATAGGTCGTAAGTATACTTTTTTGAATTCTTCTCTAGCCATAATTTTTTTTTTATTATATCTTAACACTTCCATGTTTGGCCTTATATGAAACATATTTGAAACTGGACATATTATTTATCATCATCATAACATCATGTGTTTAATCCTCAAATAATGGAGAAAAAGGAGAATAGAAAATCCTTGTAAAAATCCTTGTAGGTTTTTAATCATTGGCATTTTAAAAATGATTATAAATACATCTCAAATGTACAAATTTTAATCTTTGTACTTTGACTATTATTTTTTGTGTCTTGGACATTATGTTTGTCTGAGTTCTCTGATCTTTACATTAAAAAGATTGTGACAATTACTTCACATACCATAAATTAAATAAAATTAATTATATTTATTCATAAACAATAATTTATAACTATAAAAATAGTTTTTCAAAATTATTAAAAGAAATTAAAGAAAGCTATTGTGTAAATTGTGAATATAGTATATTTTTTTAAAATTAATTTGATGTGAAAATAAATCTTATAATTCCAAAAGTTATTTTTATTACTAAATTGAGAACTACAATCAGAATTGACTAATATTTGTGGCTTATTATTCTAGTTTTCTCATCACCAAAAAGTGGCAGGTTGTTAGAAAATGGGTTAAATAATATTTTAATGATAACTTATACATAGGAAGGATAAATGAATTGATTTTTTTGGTTATTTAATATATATGAATATAAATAAATATTTTTTAAAATATGCGTGTGAAATTAATTATGAATAAATCCACAGAATAGAAAGTTAAACTATTAAATACTGACATGAAAATTAAAGGAATATACATTATTCTCATAGTATATAATATTCGAATTTAGACAGTTTTACAACTCAAAGGTGCTACTTTACTTATCATTGTGAGAAGTGTTAGTATTTATAGAAACTATCACATCAAGAAAAAAATGACAATCAAAACAAAATTAATGAGATTGTTGAAGTAAAATATTGTAATGAAAGCTTATATAGTCTATTAGATTTCATAATTCTAAAATATTGGTTTTGATTATTCTTAATGTTGAATTAATAAATTGAATCTGAACTATTTAAAGGGCCACATAAGATTTTTTGTATATTTATGAACATTAATTTTGAAATACCATAAGCTGCCAAAGTAATGACAATGTGTTGAAATCAGATTCAATGTGCTACTTTACACTCGTGTTTTATCTAAGATGATTTAGACGAAATTCGAATGTAAAATTATTAAATTATTTCAAGATGTATCATTGGATCTATTTTAACAGCAATAGATTCTTGTTAGTCTCGTTCAAACCAATAAGTTTTGTATAGAACATTAGTGATGAACAACAAGTTTTGTATAGATTTTTAGAATTTAATAGAAACTAAATATTTCAAAGTCAAATAAATACTTAATGAAAAATATTGTTGACCTAGTCAATAAGTGTCTATTGAAAGAGAGAATATGATGAACTGCTAGGACATGCATCTCAATAATAAGGAAAAAATGAATCAACAAACAAGAGTACTGCAAATAATAGCCCAATAGAAAGGTTTATAGGGATTTCGATCATGAAAACACACATTTGGAATCCAAAAACATGAACCATACTTTATTGAATGATGAAGTTGACGAAAATAGTAAAAATTAAAGAGAATTTAATTATGGTATGTGGTTTTATCGATTGTTGGTGTCCCCGTGCTAAGGCCAACAATCAAAATCTCCAATTCCTAGCTTGAGAGCTCCCCATAACATTATGCCATCTTGAGGATAGATCCACAACATGAGCATCTCTCATGTGACCCTATGTTGAGGCAAAAGGTGGATTATTTGACCATTATCTCACTGGAGAGGAATTTTTCATCTTTACCATAATCATGAGAAATACACATTTTGGATGGTAACTCATCAGTAGAAACATGGACCAAAGGCAAGTCAAACAATCTCCTATGAGTAAGACTCTAAAAAGGAAAAAATTCATTGATTAGTAACAAATCTTCAGAGAAAATATTGCAGATAACCATTATTAGAACAGAAAAGTTAGAATTGTGAAGTAGTTGAAGGTCACCAGTACACTAGTAGAGTAATGAGAAAATTTTTAAATTAATATTACTATTTTTAGAAGCTAAAAATACAAAGATACATTGAAATATAAAGAGAACGATTTGAAGATAAACCAACATTAATGTTGAACAAATATATTGCCATCCACATCATTCACTTAAGCTTGAGAAAAGGATTCTATTCAATCTTTTACAATAAATGATTGCACATTTCAAAGAGAAAATTAAAGTTTCATCCTACTCATTCATCTATAGTAATTTATAAATTGTTCAATTGACTATAATTTTCTCTCTATTAGGCTTTAAGGTAACATAGGTGGTGAGTGGAGAGAGGGTAAGATTAAGACACAAGGTGTTGAGAGTCAAAATATGATCAAGAAAGATATTGTTCTTTGAGGAGAATTGTATATTGACTTAGGCACATGATGATGTGAGTGAAGACTTACTTGTGAAAAGTAAGATCAATGTAGAAATTGAATGGTGTTGTTTGGGAGAATTGAATCAATAAAATAAATGAAAGTTTTAGAGAAAAATAATGAAAATTTAGTAAGGAGATCCTTCGGTACTAGACAGCCTAAGGAATAGTGAACTAGTTGATAATTACAAATTAATAGTTGTATCTATATATTAATATCTTATATATAGATGTTAATTAATAAGTAGATAATGTAATCATACATATTTTATCAACTCATTATGACATTCATAATATTTTATTATTTGTCTTAATACATATTACTTTACTTATTTTATTTATATTATGAGACTAACCCCACTTGACTTTTATGAAGTCAAGTGGTGATTCTCTCACATTTTCTTAATAATTATTTGATTGCAAGAACTTAAATGAGCTTTTATTATGAGTTGAACATAATAGAAGAAGCTCAAGCCTTCAACCCAATGAAAAGTTTAAGTCTTATGGAGAGGGCTGGCCTAATACATTTATGGGCTCAAGAGTGGGCGTCATTTTGGCTTAGTTCATTTAGACTTAAAAGGGCTATCAAGAGATGAGATTTAGGTCACCCATCTTAGGGCACCTTAAGATAAGATTAAAAGAATGATTAGAGTGCCACCCTCATAGAATGATCTAGGCCATTTACTAAGAGAGTTGGTTATTAATTATAATCATCCATTCAAGGGGCCTAATTCTCGAGGAGATTAAGACATCTTGTCTCCTCTCGGAGGGGATTTTTTGACTCTCTCTCTAGTAGTGGCTAGTCGAAAGAAACAAAAAGAAAATCAAGGCCTAATCAATGGCATTCTTGTGTCCAAGATCATTGTGGAGAAGAGATTACCTAGACTGCATCAAGATTGTCACGAATCAAACATCACCCAGCCTAGGACTGATGCACAATGAGGTTTGTATAAGATTTAGATTTAGGGTGACCTTGTAATCTTCTTCATAGATAGATTACATTTTAATTCAAACTAATTTTATCATTTATTCTATCATTCTATTGTGTTGTCTCTCATTTGTCACGCTTTCCATAACCCTTGTCTTCACCTTTTTACATTTAATTCCGCCCTTCACAATCTCACGTATATATATATATATATATATATATATATATATATATATATATATAAAAGAAATAAAATAAGTATAATTTGTACTCTCATTACTCATGCTCCTTGAGGATCAACCCTTACTTATCCTAAATAGAAGAGTGATGTTTTATAAATATTATTTGTATGAATTTGGTTACATCATGACGACATATTTAACCTCTAATTTGAGTTCATCACTAGTATAAAAATCTATGTCAATCAATATTATGAGTTTGAGAGAGAAACTAGAGTAATCTCGTGACAAAAAGAAGAGACTTAGGTCAATTTACATATAGACTAGGTACATATATGAGTGTGTCAATACATATATGCACTGATATAATACTAAAATAGAACAAGAAAATGTAGGAAACTAATTCATCCCCTTTCTTTGTACTTCACTTTGTTGTATCGAATTCAACACAAAAGAAAATGAGGAGAGAGAGACAAAAGAGTAAAGTGATTCGTAATTAAGACAAGAAGTAATACAAGTATTTATATGTGACACGTGTTTCTAGACACATGTAATACTCCTAATACTCTGTCCTAAAGATAGATTATGAATATTTTTTATAGCCATCTTAGATAATATGGTATAAGTTGAGTATGGGAAAGAGGAGGCTTTGTTAGAATATCAAGTTGATGTTGGACTTGAATTGGAATAATTTTTATTGTTCCATCAATTACCTTGTCACAAAAAAAATGATAATTTATTTCGATATGTTTTGCATGTTCATAGAATGTATGATTTGATGCTATCTAAAGAGTGGCCTAATTGTCATAAAATTAAAGTGAGGGAAGTGATGATTAGATGTAGAAGTCTTCCAATAGTTGTAACCAAGTGATCTCAGCAACAATAGTTGTTAGAGAATGGTATTCAAGATTACTAGATGATCGAGAGATAGTGGATTGTCATTTGTTCTTCCAAGAAATAAGAGAGTCACTAAAAAGTATAGAAAAACCATTATTCAATTTACATGAATCAATGCACGATGCCCAATCATCATCAAAAAAATACTTTGATATGAAATGATCTGACTATAGGGAAGAGAATTCCTTGACTAGGAGCAGACTTCAAATGGTGTATTGTGGATCAATGTGGGTGTTACAGTTGAGTCATAAATTGACTTAGTTTATGTACAACAAAAGACATACAAGGAAGGGATAATGTCAAATATGAAATTCGTTCAATTAACTGATGGTATTGAGATAGATCTATAATCAAGTCTCCATCATTGACATTTAGTTTCACTTTAGGATCTATTGGTTTAGATTCAGATTTAGATCCAAGAAAACTAGTTATTCAAGAAGTTGTAAGATATAATGGCATTGAGCTAAAATAATTCCAGAGGAAGCTTGTGTAATTTTTTGTCACAAAAAATATCGTAAGGTACCAAGATCCTTCAAATGAAACTAGGTGTGAAGAAAAGATTTCAACTCATCAATAAGATAGATACTTGGACTGACAATAAGGAAGTCATCAACATACATAGATCCATTGTGTATTAGGATGACAATAAGGATATATTAGATACTTGATAAGAGAAGTAAAAAATTTCTAATACCATTAATGAAATGCTTGTTTAAGGCCATAAATAAATTTATCCAACTTACAAATAAGTTTGCCATGTTGATTAGATTGTGTTTCTATGTGATTAAAACTAGAAGGCAAATTCATATAAACTTCTTCTGACAAATCTCCATGAAGAAAAGTATGATTCACATTAAACTAAATGAGATGCCAATGTTGCATAGGTACAAGAGCTAACAAAGGTTTAATGGTGGTTGATTTAGCCACCAAAGAATAAGTGTCAAAAAATTATATACCTTCCTGTTATATAACCTTTGACAACTAACTGAAGTTTCTATCTTTCAATAAATCAATTTGAATGATACTAGCTTTATAAACCTAATAAGAGTCAATAGAAATTTTGTTTGGAGGTAAAGTTACAACTAACTATGTATGATTTGAACCCATAATATCTAATTCATCCTGCCTTGTGCCAATGAGAAAATTTGACAGCTTGATGATAATATTGAGGATTATAATTGGTAGAGATATTCAGAATAAAATGTTTATAAGTTGGAGATAGGGAATCATTCAAAAGATATTGAGATAAAATAATGCATATAAGGTTTTTGAGGTGGAAGAGTAAGTAGAAAAAATGTTGTAATGGAAATCTTGGAGATAAGGTGGGTCACGAGAATGAGTGAATTTTTATGGTGGAAGAGTAAGGAGAGAAAACGAATGGTCAATAAGTGGTGTGGAATCAATAAGTGGAGAAGACTCATTATCAATGTCAACATGGTAAGATATGTTACCAATGGGAGAAGAATGTTCAGTCTCAATTAATGGAGAAAAATTAGGGGAAGGATATCCACCAATATCAATCCTAACCTTTGGTAGAACAAAATTTGAAAAATGATCAAGGACATTGCTGGAAGGAGAAATAGATCAAAAGGGAAAAACATCCTCATGAAAGATGACATCTCTTAATATATATATTTTTTATGCTGGTTGTCATAGAGTCTATAACCTTTGATTCTTGGGTGATACCCAAGAAAAATATATGTTCTGGTCCTCAAGTGAATTTAGTTTGATTTTCAGGCAATATGGAGGCAAAAGCCAAACACCCAAAAACATAGAATGTTGAATAATCAATTTGATTTTTTTAAAACAATTCAAAATGACTTTTATTATTCAAAAATAGAGATGTCAATCTATTGATAAGAAATGTAGTTGTTAATACACAATCAGTCTAAAAATGTAGTGAAACTTTTGCTTGAAAGAATAATGTCCAAGCAACATTTAGTAAGTGTTGATGTTTTCTTTCCACAACAAAATTTTGTTGAAGTCTTTCCACATGATAATTGATGTATAACACTTTAAATTTTAAAAAATGAACTTAAGATCTTTAGCATTGCTAGAGTAATTTTTTTATTTGACAATCAAATTGAGTTCTGACCATAGTTTAAAAAATGAAAATAAACTTATGTTTCATAAGAAACACCTATGTAAAAAGTGTAGAATCTTCAACTATGGTCAAAAGATATTGATGACCAGAATGTCTAATAGTATGAAATGATCCCTAAATTTCACAATGAATAAGATCAAACAAAATTGCAAACAAGTGATTATGACTTAAAAAAGATAGACTTTTTGTTTTGCCAAAGGGCACACAATGCAAAGACTATCATCTATACAAGTAGAATCAAGTGACAACTATTTGTTCAATATTTTCATGACTTTAGAGAACAAATGGCCCAATCTATTATGTCATCTCTTAAAAGGAACTTTATTAACAAATATAGTGATTGAATCATTTACTAATCTGAGGTTTATTTGGTTGATATCCAATATATAGAGGTCCTTTTCTCAATTACCCTGGTCAATCTTGATCTTTTGGTGCGTCTTGTCTTGAATAATAAACTGCTAAGAGAAGAAAAATAATCCAAGTTGATTGCCACAAGTGTGCTCACTCAGGGAGAGTAAATTATATCTAAATTGAGGAATGAAAAGAACATCTTTAAGAACTAATGTGGGAAATTATTTGACATCTCCCATCAAAGTGACATGAATAATAGTGTTATATGGTAAAATAAATATGTGGAGATTCTGTACTCACTTGAGTGAAATAAAAGAATAAATATGTGGAAATGTGTGTTTTGATGCCCTTAAATCAGATATTCATAATTTGGTGGATGTAGAGACCTTACATTGACCAAGATGTATTTTGATTGAAAAACAAGTACTTGATGTGTGAGAAGAATTTTCTATCCTTGGACCATTAAGTGCAGCAAATGAAGCTAAATACTCAAACATCATGGTCAGTAGCTGTTGACACTAATCCACATCAAGATTCTGTAAAAAAAAATTATATGTGTGATTTGTAGAGTCAATTGAGGTAATATAAGAAGTTTGATTGACTGAAACAAAGGTTAGCTTCGGTTTAAATTTTTAATCAAGAGGATAACAATGTAGCTTATTGGACTTATTAATTATATGCCCATTTAGTTTGTGTATGTGCAAAATGAGTGATCCCTTCTGTCTTGAATTTGGACAATAAGTATTTTTTTCATTTGAGATTATTTATTTTGGCAGCGAATACAATGGTAGAGGCATTGACAACAGCAGATGACTGAGTATAAATCTGTCATTGTTGTTCTTCTTGAGATAAAAGTGAGAAAATCTTGTTGGTGTATGGCATTAGTTCGTGTAACAATATTTGGGTTCTAACTTGAGAGTATGAATCATTCAGCTGTGTCAAGAAATATATAGCATAATCTAATTGGTGATGTTCTTAGATCATCTTAAGACCACCACATATGCATGCATAGTTGCATGCAATTTGAAACTATTTAATTCCTCCCATAAAATTTTCACTTTTGTAAAATAAGAGGTCATAGAATCTTGTTCTTGTTGAAGATTCACTAATTGTCATTTCAAATGAAAAATTCTAGTACCATTTCTTTGTCAAAATCTAATTTTCAAATCATCCCATACTTCTTTTGCCAAATGAATATATGTCAAACTGCTAGAGAATTTTTTAAAAGCATAATTGACAATTTAAGAAATTACCATGTGATTATTTCGGATCTAAGATGCAAGTAACTTTAAATCTTCAATAGAAGGTCTAGATAGCGTTTCATCAATAAAGTTAAGTTTATTTCTTACAAATAAAGCAATAGTCATTGCTAGACTCCAAGAATTATAATTTTCTCTTGTAAGTAGTTGAGACACAATACTCAAGCTAGATACCTCAGATTGAGGAAATATAATATGGACGGGGACAATTATCAATTCAAATATTTCTTGAAGTTGACACTTCAGAATTTGTGGATGAAGAGGTCATAATGAGCAAACTCAATAGAAATTTAAAATTGACTGATATCAGAAGTTCAGAAAGAGATTATATGTCATAAGAGTCTGCCAGGAGGCGCGGCTGAACTCCCGCCCCCCAGGAGCGTCGCCTGGGAGAAGTCTGCCACCTTGGGGACGAAGTCGCGGTCAAGGAGGATGTTCTCCGGCTTGATGTCTCAGTGGATGATGCAGTCCCGGAAGCCCTCGTGGAGATAGACTAGCCCCCTGGCGATCCCCAGGATTATCTGGTACCTCGTCGTCCACCCCACTGGCTGGGCCTCCAGGAGTCTGAACAGAGCGCGGTCCAGTGAACCTCCGGGAATGTAATCGTAGACCAACAGCCTCCTCGAGCGATGCGAGCAGAACCCCCGAAGGCGAACTAGGTTGACGTGCTGTATCGTTCCGATGGTGCTGATCTCCAATTGGAATATTTTCTCTCCCCCGAAGCGGGCTTGGAAATTCTTCACGGCCACCTCGGTGGAGTCCCCCATTGTCCCTCTGAAGACTGACCCGAACGGTATTCCTCCAAGCCCGTCCGGCGCCAGCAACAAACCATTGGCAAGGCGAGGGCCACAATGGCCACGGCCCCCGCGGTGGCGCCGACAGCGATCTCCACGGTCGCCTTCTTCCCCGACGCCGGCGACGGGAACTCGAGCGTCGCCAGGCGGAGATGGAGGGTCCCTAGATGGGAGAGAGAGTAAGAGAGGAGACGCACGACTCACGAACCCTAGAAAAGGACGAAATGAAAATTATATATAAAATGAGAGAGAGAGAAGAGTATTTATAGCCACACATTAAATGGACTGGCCACTTATTGCCCACCAAAAGACACGACGACTTTAGCCCACTAAAAGACAAAAAAGGGCCTAACAAAAACGTTAACACCGTAAAGCCATCCAATGTTGAACAAAATTTCATTTTAATAAATTTTTTGACAACTAAATCTTGAATAAAATGGTGCCTTATCTTAATATGTTTTGTTCTTCCATGAAATACTGGATTCTTCATCATAGAAATAATTGACACATTGACATAATAGATCACTATAGTCATTGACTGTAAAATATTGATATCTTGTAAAATTCTTCTCATCTATATTGCTTGTTGTGTACCTAATGATGCAGTAATATAGTCAGCTTTAGAAGATGATAATGCCGTAGATTCTTGTTTCTTAGAAATTTATGAGATTGCATCTGAACCAAAGCTGAAAATAAACCATTTGTCATCAATAGAACTTGCCTAATCACTATCTAAATAATCAGAAAAATAAAATTCAACAACATGATGATATAAAATTTCATAATTAATAGTGCAATGCACATATCAAAGTATTCTTTTTGTTGCTCCATGATGATGAACATATGGTGAGTGTATAAACCTTAAGATGAGTATGAGTCAAATACATCAAACCAGCAACAATACTTTTATAAAAGTATTCATTTATTTTTACAGTCTCATCATCAAGACATAATTTGTCATTTATATTCATAAGAGTAGAGCAAGTCTTGCAATGAAACATATTAAACTTTTTGAGTAAGTCACATATATATTTCTCTTATAAAATAAATATACTATGATCATTTTGAATAATTTGAAGTCCAAGAAAGTAATGAAGCATTCATAAATCTGTCATATCAAATTCAACCATCATTTTTTTCTAGTGGTAGTTGGGTCGTGACCAAGTTGGTTGGCATCCTAATAACTCGAGACTTGAGATGTCGTAGGTCTTAAGTGAGGTTATCTAAAACTATATATATTTCCACTATCTTAATCAATTTAATAAGTAGAGAGGGTAAGATAAGGGTCAAATCACAAGGAGAAAAACTAATGATCTTAAGAAATCCTAAGTAATGAGAAGAAACAAGTTAGAAAATTGACAAGAGAAAGAGAGATGAGAGATGAGTGAAAGATGATAAATATGGGTGAAATGAGATGAAATGAAGGAAATCCTAGATCAGGGTTGACCTAGGAGATTGTAGAAAAGAAATTTTGAGAATATTTTGATGAGAAAAAATGGTCAAGGTTGACAAGGAATAATGTAACTACTAAACCATATCTAAAACCCTAGGTTTCACCCTAGGGAAGAAGGAAAGGAAACAAGTAAGTACAAGGAAGAAGATTGCTCAACTTGGGCCTTTATTTGTCACCAAGGCCAAGTAGTTTACTCCGACAAGTTGATCTCCAGCATTTTACTCTTTGCAACTTGATCCCCAACACTCCACTTTGCCCTTAAGGCCTCTCTTGATCACTCAAAATTACACAAAAAGGGAAGAAGAATAGATCTTTAAAATAGAGCTGTTTCACTCCGGCCAACCATTGTTGGGGCTCCTTCCAAAAAGATGAGAAGGAAAGAGGGTGAAGGGAATACATATAAGTAGTAAAATTTCTCAAAATACCTTGGCCCTTTCTCAAAATACCTTTAGCTCCTCTCCTTTATTTCACAACCTTCTTGAAGATTTGTTGATCCAAACATAGTGATGTGAGATCGTGCCCTCAAAATTTAGGCCATTGATTGGGTGTCCCCGCCACAAAAGGACCACCAAAAGGTGACGGTTGAGAAGAGACGTCTTTAACCGTCACTTATGGTGACAAGATGTGCTTAACCACTGCTTTTGGTAGAAAGACATGCTTAACTGCCACATTTGGTGACGAGATGTGCTTAACTAACACTTTTAGTGGGATAGCATGCTTAACTGCTGCTTTGGTGGGAGAAGCTCACGAGCAAGAAGTCCACCGATCCAACGAAGCATGGCCGTGTGGGAGAGGAAGCTACTCGAACCTTCAGGCAATTTCTCGCACGTGCGTGAGAGGTGAACTAAAGAGGAGAGAGAGGGAACACCACCCTATATGTTTTGGAAAACTAATGTTACGAACAGCTTTGGAAGAAGGAAGCCTTTGGTGATTTAGTTAGCCTAAAAGGGTTTAGGATTTTTCGAGCTCCACATCGTGTGAATACAAGTGTGCCCATCTAGAATGCTCCTCATCTCACCTAAACAAGATCTCTCCTGTTGCTTCGAGTGAATGCCTCTTCCTAGTGGAAGTAAGGAAGAAAGAATGGTGACACTAGGTTAGTTTTGAGATGAAATAGATTCTATTTAATTTAGTTTAGATTAGATTTTAATTAAAAATTAAATAGTAGAAGACATGAACAGTTGATTACTATTCTTACATCATCCAAATCTAAGAAATCAGATCCAGATTCATCATTCCCCCTTCTTCTCTCCATCCAATCCATGACCCTTCGTTTTCTTTTCCATTCCATCCTTCATTAGAATGAGCATTAAATAGTAAGCCTCAAATTCCCTAAAGAGATGACCTGACTCGCTGCTATCTACGAGTATTTCACAAATCAGATTAGAACATAACTCATAATATTTTTGATTGAGGAGATTAAAGACTAATGATGCCTATAGAAAATCTAATTCATCAGTCACCTATCCTCCTTGTCTCTTTATAGCCATCTTGCTTCTTAGAATGACTCTTTCTAGGATTGATGCTACATATCCTTTACGGCTTGTGCGAGTCGTTCTTCAATACCTACAAATGTGAAATGAAAGAAAAGTGGTGGCAGCTTACATCCTTCTGCAAGGATGTGATGGGCTCACCAATAACCTATCATTTTACTAAAGAGTAATTATGTAAAATTCAAACTTCTGACTATCGGTCATATTTCTACTCAAATCTTTTAGTTCATAGGCGTAGTGTCCTTGGTATAGTGTATGGAGATATTCAATTGTTCAACAAACATACTTGTCTTCAAGGTTGAGTTAAAATATTATTCTTGAACTTGTCGTTTAGTCTACATAGTCTAGTTATGTCTTACCATCTAGAGTGTGAGATTTTGATCTTGAGTCTTCATTCGTTTTGAAACATGTATGTTTCTCACAAGTGGTCTTCAAAACTTCTGTCCAGAGATATGTGTAACTTTGAGGATGGATTTTTCTCTTGATCTCAAGTCAAAGCTTAGTCATTTCATTGTTTCATTTTCTCCATGTAGAACTTTGATGTCACTTTGCAGATTACATGGGGACAACTTCTTTGTATCTTTCTTCATTTTGTGTAAATAGTTTAGCTCAATTGTTATGTGAGTCTTGGGTTTGAGTTTTGCTTTACCCATTGTTAATTTATTTTCATTAAATATATTGATCAACTTTTCACGTGTCCCTATAGTATTTCGAATTCAAATTTCACCCATGCTTTGATATGAATAATACAGCCATCATTTTTTTCGCTTCTGTATAACATATTTTATGAGTTTAAATCCTATGTTTTTCATAATGTGTATTTGATATTTTAGATATTTTGACATTGATATTTTTTTCTTTACATTACTCATTCAAATATCATTGGTGACTTCGGTTTTCTAAAATATTCATGAGACTTCATCACACCATTTCACATATGTTATGATGTACTTTATATTCATGAAATATTACACTACATTACTTCAACACAAAAAGATATCTCAACAGAGTGACTCCTTGAATTTATTGTTAGCCATAATATTACATTTTATATCATCAATATATATGATTGGAATGTTATAAATTAAATCATTGTGCAATAAAATAATCGTGATGTATATTATGATTCCACTCATTCAAAAATGATTTATGAATAAATTTTCTATTTTGTGTCAAAAACACACTACCTGCATCAACATTGAGGGCATCCATAAGTCCATCATCAATGTTTCCATCTTCATCATTGTTTTTGAAAAAAGAAAATTTAGTCTCAATATATCAATCTTTGTTCAACCCTCTAGTTTTGAGGTCAATATATCTATCTTTGTCCTATGGCATGTTGGTTGAGAATCTCTTCATCTTCATCAACAACATCATCAATAGTACATTTGTTCATCTTCATCAATGTGCTCATCTTCATCCTCTAGTTCTGTCCTTTGTTCATCTTTGTTCAGCCCTTTAATTTTGAGGACAACATATCCATATTCTTCATATGGAATGTTGGTTGATGATGTGTCCATCTTCATCATTGATCCCATTAGCACTTTCTTCATCTTCATTAGTGGCGTGTTCATCTTCATCTTCATTAGTGACATATTCATTTTCATTAGCGACATGTGCATTGTCATTAGTAGTGTACTTGTGTTGATATTTTTTTCTACTATCTAAGATGACCTTTAGCATAATTTATCTTGAGGGGGAGAGTTAAGATTTATAAATCATGATGCACCATGTATGGGAACTTGCTACAATTTCAAAATCATGTATTATATATCGGAACTCAAAACATGATGATGGTTATCATGAGAACTTGTAGCCTAAAGGTTTATTAGGAAATATCATGTAGGGTTCTCCTTCTATATAAAGGCTCAAAATGTCAATGAAAATTATGGTGGTCTCCACTCCATCTACTTTATACTTCCTTCTTTTCATTTCTACCTATCTAGCTAGAAGAAATCTCTTCTTCCACTCCATCTACTTCTTTCCATTTCGATAATAACAACTAACACATTATAGGAGCACCAAGATATGATGCTAGTTGCCTCACTCGCAATGCCTTCACTTTGATGTGAGGTAGACCACATGGTTAAACTTATGCTAGATGCATGTCCTAAAATACATTACCCTCACAAAATTTTAACATATTTGAAAGAATTATGCTTACATTTGATATAACTCTAAAGCTACCTTCATTATTGTGATTCTCCTTTAAAAGGATAAATTTCTAAAATTGCGTATATTACAATGACTTGAATAACACAATGTTAAAGAACAAGTATTTGATGTCTATAGGAGAGCTATTAAACCATTTTCAATGGATTATACACTTCTCGTAAAGTGGTTACTAGTAGAAGGGGGACAAGTAGATTGCAGCATTTATAACTCAAGTATGAGCCATCATGATACCCTTCAACTTCACTAACATGTTTTGACTGTTTTTACACTCATGAGGATCATCTTTTGAGAATAAATCAATATGTTATTTATACTTTACCTTAATGATATTTTAGTTTATGGTCAACTTGGAAGAGAATCTAAAATAATTCTAGATATTGGTGCCAAAGTTTAGAGAAATTACATGTTTGCTCTCAAGGAAAGCTTTTCTTAAACCCCCTTCTGCCATGATATGTCATATAGATGGGTCAAACTAATATCCACACCATCGAGGAGTGGCCAATGCTAGAATGAGATATGGAGTTACATTTGTTCCTTATGCTGACCAACTATTGTTGAAAATTTGTCTAAATATATTCAAGATAGTGAGCCTCCTTTGGCAAATCTTATGAATAAAGAGTGAGTGGTGCCACTAGGTGCTCATACCAAAACACCTTTAATAATATCAAGAGAGAAATGACTAGCGAGCTAGTCTTATTGCTAGACTTTGGACATTCTTTTAAGTTGCATACAAATACCTTAAATGCCATGACTAGTAGTGTGCTGATGTAGGTAGGTGACGTGACTTAGTCATTGTATAGTAAATCACATAGATTTAAAATTTATAAAACTAGAAAAATACTAATTTTTAGATATTTAGAAATATTTTTGAATAAATATATCAATTATAATTTAATACAAAATCTAAAAATAGTGAAAAAATTTCAAGTTGATCACAAAGATGTAATATAATATCGAATAATATTTCAGAATTTTGTTTCTAAGAATAAGATTTTTTACGAATTTTAGATTAAGAAATAGACATGAAATATATTTAAAATTCGTGAAAAAAGGGAAATAAGGGTGCAGATGTCAGGATGGCGTCAGCACCCAACGAATGTGAATCGAGTAGAAATAGAGTTATGTTCAGTGATTCTTACATAAGCGATTACATACAATTTAATTAATCAAATTAAGATTTGTAAAAACTAAATGAATCATAATTAAATGAAGATTAATTTGAAAAGTTTAAATCACACAAATTATTTCTAAATGAAGTAAAAATTCAGTTGAAAGTAAAAAAAATAGAGTTCCGGTGTCACAACAATTATACATCAGTAATGTACCAAAACCTAAGCATTCAGGAGAATTATCGTATAGTGTCTACGGCCTCAAAAGCTCTCCTTGGACAAGCATAACATAGGTATTCTTCTTGCGAAGTCTAGATATCAATAGAATGAGTCGTTGAATCATCTCCAGTGACTGTCATCTGGTAAAGCGAGAAAATGGCAACTTTACAACTCACCAACAGCTGTCACCCGATAGAAAATAGTTAGACAGAGGGGAGCTTCAACCTCAAGTCCACACAACAAGAAGAGGTTCTTCATCGCATTAGTACACTCTTAGGAGATGACAACTTATCTCTTGGCAAATTATCCTCTTTCCGACAATGGCTTGTTCCTCAATCAATCAGAGATGATTTACTCAATGGATTCACGATCCTTTTATCACAAATCATTAAATAATTTTAGTAACGATACTCTGTAAATCATGTTGATGAGATTTTTGTTGATGATTAAGTGATTTGGCAGCGTAATTTTTCATCATCAATCTATAAGAAAATCATAATTTAATCAGATAAAAATACGAGTTCTAGCTCTAATAGGATTCAAACCTATGTTGGTCGTCCGCCTACATGAGAGATAAGGAATAAATTTTCGAATACCCTTATATAGTGACATCATCATGAAATCTTGTTGTTATAAATAAGGGATATTTTAGGTATTAAAATCTTCGAAAACATTCTGGAGAGGGTGGGACACGAGTTTAATCCCACATCAGTTGTACGCCAAAATTTTAGACAAATATAGAGTAATACCAGATTTAAAAGTAATAAGTCACTTTCTCGCATGTGTACAACCACTCCTTGCCCAATAACCAACTTACCACTAGTGATGTGGAAGGGGAGTGACAGACATATGTCCCCATCAGTCCAAAGCCGCTCAAGCCTCTGCTCACAGCTTCGCCCCAACTATGCTTTTGACCTACTTGCAGGCTTGACTAGTCAGCAAGTCCCCACCCTTTTTCTATCTTTTTATTTTCATTTCTTTTTCTTCATTTATTTCAAAAATAGGATTATAAAAATTATAGAAATTCACATAAAATTATATAATTAGCTAAAAAATCACATTAACTACTTTTCAAAATTTAACACAAATATAAGTCTATTTATCACAAGTTAAGGCTAAAACTATATTATTTATTCATTATTAACTCATGATAATAAAGACTTATGAGTAGTCATCTAATTTCCAACAAAAATAAAAACTAATGGTATAGAAGAGGCAATACTCCAAACATGAAATAAAGATCACAAGAATATTACAATCTAGGTTATTTTGATGATAATATTTAAATATTAAATCAACTTGAAGCATGCCATTGTGGAATATGTTTCATACATTGGTACATTAACTGAACGTGTAAACCTATTCATATGACAACATTAACCTTGAAACACTTTGATATTGTGTCACATAAACTTCATACACTAAAATATTAACCTTGATATAATGCATTATTTGACACTACAAATTTGATACACAGAAATATAAATCTTAATACATTTTACTATTATTAAATATTCAATACATTATGCTAATATATTGAAATATTGCCTTTAATGAATGCATGATTGAAATGTCAACTTTGGCATACTATGCTATGCTACAACATAAAACAATCTTCTTGCAATTACATGACTTTCCCAACTTCAAGACTAATTAAAAGTTTCAAAACTCAACATTTTAATGAGCTGAAATTTGAAAAAGTTACAAATGGAAAGCGAAAAATATGCATGCACATATAGCATAATCACTCAACATGTCATTTCCATTCCCTCATTAAGGGACATGAAGTAAAAAACAAAGGCTCCTTCAACATGATTAAAAAATATTTCCCTTAGGTTCCTCTCTCTCCCTCTTTCTAAGAAATGTCCTTCTCCTTTTGAATAAATCTGAAATATATTTTTTATCGAAAAAGTTTCCATTAAAATGCCATGATGTTTCCCCTAATAAAGGCCAAGGCTTTGAAAGACCACTGATGGATGTACATTTTCACCAAACTTTAATGGATCCAATCTCTAGTAGAATAGTGCCATACATAAATTATTAATATAATTTATGTATCCAATGACACCATAATTTTTCCAATGGTTGAAGCAATTTTAAGACCTTTTTGGATGATGAGCGGCATAACTGATTCCACAAACTTAGTTAACTCCATTCCATGAGGACCGTGTATGAGTTGATGCTATGGATTTTAATTAACTAAATTCTATTAAATTTTGTATTTTCCACTATTGTAGTCCATTGGCATCATCCTCACTTCTTAGCCTACTACTTTGAGCATGATTGCCTCCAAATTCAGTTGAGTGCTTGTAAATATAGGCCATTTCAATGGGTTTGATTGGTTTGGCTTCCTTGCATTTACTATAAGAGTTTTTAAAGTATGCTGTTATTTCTGACCGTAAACTAAGTTATTATTAGAAATAAAAAAGAAATGATACGCCTTCCCCATAATGACCAAAAATTGCCTAAAAGCCATCCACGGGGGAAATGGGTCAACCCAACCCAATCTTCCCTCCATCCGAATCGGACAATCAGAAAATTCCCAAAGACCAGGCCCAGTTACCACGCCGATCACCCCCAAGGCCCTCTTCCGTCACTCATTCCTTCACCCGTTCTGGCCCGAATTTCTAGTCACCAAACCAAAGTTTTTATTCAATTAACCTCTCTCTCTCTCTCTCGCTGGCTAAATATATGCATATTCAATGAAGAGATTTGAAGCTTGTTACAGAGGGAGGGGATGAACATTTATTCTTCAGTCCGCTGGGGTCGTCAAAGAGGCGCTTTTCGGCTGAGCCCCAGCGGAGACGCCGCCGCCGTCGGGGACCGCCGAGCTGCAACTGCCGGGCTTGCTGGAGAAGAAGGCGATGCTCTCCGGGGCCTCTCCGAGGAGCCGCAGGGACCTCGGGGGCGGCGGCATGCCCACCTCGACGAAGCCCTCCAAAATCTTCACCACCTGCGTCATCGAGGGGCGGCTGCTGTCGTCGTCTTGAATGCACCAGAAGGCGGTCCTCGCCGCCCTCTCCAACTCCTCCAGATTGGCGTCGCCCTTCAGCTTCGGGTCCAGCAGGGCGGCGATGTCCCCCTCCCCCAGCTTTCGCAGAGCCCACGAGGGGAAGAAGAACCCGGCCTGGTTCTCCTCCTCTCCCTTCTCCTCCGAGTTCCTCCTCCCGGAGATGATCTCGAAGAGCATCATCCCGAAACTGTAGACGTCGGCCTTGGCAGTGATGGGCTCACCGGAGATCCACTCCGGCGCGAGGTAGCCTCTGGTTCCTCTCATGGTGGTCAGCACGCGGCTGAAGTCCCTCCTCACGAGCTTCGCCAGGCCGAAATCAGCCACCTTGGGGACGAACTCTCCGTCGAGGAGAATGTTCTCCGGCTTGATGTCGCAGTGGATGATGCAGTCCCTGCAGCTCTCATGGAGATAAGCCAGCCCCCTTGCGATCCCCAGGATTATCTGGTACCTCGTCTTCCACCCCACCGTCGGCGCTGCCTGGTCTCCGAACAGAGTGTGGTCCAGTGAACCTCCGGGCATGTAATCGTAGACCAACAGCCTCCTCGAGCGATCCGAGCAAAACCCTCGGAGGCGAACTAGGTTGACGTGCTGGATCGTTCCAATGGTGCTCACCTCCGTGCGGAACTGCTTCTCCCCTTGCCTGATCCCCTCCAGCTTCTTGACGGCAACGACGTTGCCCTCCGCCATCGTCCCCAAGAACACCGACCCGAATCCTCCTCCTCCGAGCTTCTCGGAGAAGTTCTTCGTCATCCGGCGGAGATCACCGTACCAGAAGGCGACCAGGCCGCCGTCCGCCACTCGCAGCGCACTGAACCGCCGCCTCCGCCGTCGCCTCCACAGCAGCGCCAACAAGGTGACCATCAGAGCCCCCACCGCTACCGCCGCCCCCACCGCAGCCCCTACGATCTTCCCCTCGCCGGACTTTGAACCTGTAAACTCGGAAGCTGCCAGGCGGAGGAAGAGTCTTCCTCCGTGGTCGCCCAGCTGCCGCAGATTGGCCAGCCCCCCATACCAGACAGAGCACCCGCCGTCGAAGGCGTAGGCTGTGCAGGAGCAGTTCCCCCGGCACGCTGCAGCGCACTCGCCGGTGCTCGCCGCCGGCACGGACCGCCTGTCGTCGGGCAACTCGACGTTTGCCATCTCGTAGAACTCGTCCTCCTCTCCGGCGCCGGCGTCGGCGCAGAGCAGGGGGGTCCTCCTCCTGCAACCCGCTGTGTGGTCGTCTAGGATCCAGCTTGCCGGCGAGGCCTCCTCGAAGCCCCTCAGGCATCCGCAGTGAGGCGCGATCCTCTCGTTGCAGACGCTGAAGGGCCCGCAGAGGAGGTGCACGTCGCACTGCGCCCTCGGCTGCGACCAGAAGAGGATCCACTGCTGCGAGTTGTCCACCCAGGTGAACTGCTTGATCTGGCCGGAGACGTGCATGACGAACCTGGTGGTGAGATTGAAGCTGGGCTTCACGGAGTAGGTGAAGTAGTTCTCTGTGTCGTCATCGAAGTACTTGAAGTCGTAGACAAAGTTCCTCGTCATCTCCGGCACCAAGCTGAAGATCTCCCCGTTCCAGGGCCCGCTGCTCCAGTAAACCCTAGACCTGTTCCAGAAGATCAGGTACTGACTGGTCCCGTTGCGGTCGATCTCCAAGGAGAAGATCCCTGGGGCCGGATCCTCGGAGCTCCTCCATGAGGTGAGCCGCTGGTTCTCCCCCGTCACCTTGTTCAGACCCACCTTGCCGCCAGGAAGCCAGGTGTCGGTGGGGTGGTCGATGCTCCGCCAGAAGATCCGGCTGGAGTTCACGGCGTCCCGGAGGACGAGGTTCCCGCCGGCGAGGAGCTCCGCCACGACGGCAGCAGCGCTGCCGCCGCCGGCGCTTGTATTGGTGGACCATACGGGGGTTCTGGACTGGTCGATCAGGACAAGGTTGCCGTCGCCGGAGATGGCGAGCTCCGAGGCGGCAGGATCGGAGACGGGGGCCTCCCTGTTCGCCACCCAGACCACCTTCTTCTCCGACCGGGAGACCTTCCCGTACCAGATGCCCACGTAGAATCTTCTGCTCCCGCTTCTCGTCGGGGAGAAGAACCCCAAAACGAAGTCACCGGCGCCGGAGGAGACGAGGATCTGCTCGCCGGAGAGCGACTGGTTCGCCGTGATTAAGTCGGCGGCGGAGGATGTACGGACCGCCAGAAGGGCGAGCTTCAAGAGGGAGACAAGCCCGAGGCGACCGCCGCTGATCCAAGAACCCGCCATGTCTCTTCGGAGCTCGGTCCCCACGGAGCAACAAGACGAGGAGGAAAGCTGGATGAAGATGAAGACGAGGCCTGCTAGAAGATGGTAAAACGGTGACGTGGCCAATCATGCATAGATGGGACGGTGAGACAGCTCATAGCCTAAGCCTCTCTCTCATCTCATAGGCATCATAAATTTATCTTATCATAATAACATATTGTTTGTCGATGGAAAATCGTTCGTGCGGACGGGTTTTAGCGTTCATTTATGACTGGAGGGCCCACATGCAATGCCACGTGGATAGCCGCCCCTTCGGTCTGGGCCGGTGAATACTAATCTTGTCGTGAGGCGGCTGGGGGGCTGTCGATTACCTGGTCTGAAGGGCAGGGTGAATTCGGACGGTCAGATCGGACGGATTCCTTGTTACGGCGCCGATTACAATGTCGACCAATCTCCACCGTCCGATCCTTGCTCCTAGTGGGCCCGGATTCCATTGGGCTCGTCGCTTGCGTCAGGCACACGTCGGAGAAGACGTCATCATAACTCAGCATCGGCCCACCTGAGCAACCATCTTCAATGGGCCGGGCCTATCTACATCCAGCCACCACGTGTCAGGAGGAGAATTAATGGTGCCAGCAGAGGTTGTAAATTTATGACGAGTCAGTAGAATCGGCTGCCGTGTCTGACGGAGACCAGGGAAGTCTCTCAGAAGCGTCTGTCTGGATACGAGAAGAGATAGAGAGAGAAAGAGAGTTCGAGAGAAGAGAGAGAGAGAGGAGATAGAGAGAGAGATCTGAGCGTGGTCCACCGCAGTTGGTATTCCTAGGCATTGCAGAGCACGGGAAGCGCCTAAAGAGTAGGCGGCGGGGAGAGGATGGAAAAGCGGGGGAGAGGCTCAACGCTGGTGCGAGGAGAGAGAAAGGGTGGAGCGGGTGAATCAGGTCCACTGGGCTGGTGCAAAGGCACATGTATTATTGGGCCAGTCCAGTTAAAATAGCTGAAGTAAGGAAGCCCAAACGATAATGGGCTCGTTGTGTCTGTTTTTAGGCCGGGCCATTTATGCCCGAAGTTACGGGACTCCATTGGCTGAAAAGGTTTGCTTTTATCTTTTTGGGTATTTCAGTCAAAGAAGGAACGAGCATAGAACAGCACGTCCACGAGTCACGGATGAACACGTACCCCTGTAACGCGGACCCCACCAGCTCGGCCTCCTACATATACCACCACCAGTCGCGAGAAAGGTGCTGCTCTGCGCGTCTTCTTTCTCGCTCCTCTCCCGATTCCGCTGGTCGCCTGCCCCCAAATCCTCAGCTCCGTCCTCGTCCGTCTTCTTGGGGGGATCTGTTCCCTAATACGGTATGATCTCCATCCTGTTCTTCGATTTCGGTGGCCTTCACGTCCTGCTCTCTTGAATCTGGTCGAATTCGTGAATCTAGGGTTTCGTTCTCTCATCACCAATCCGTTCGTTTTCTTCAGTGAGGCGAATTTGGAATTTCCCTCGGTTAGAAGGCAAGGGCGAGGAATCGGAAAGCGGGGCTAATGACGACCGCCGCCCGGCCGACCTGGGCGCCCGCGAAGGGCGGCAACGAGCAGGGAGGGACTCGGATCTTCGGCCCCTCCCAGAAGTACTCATCCCGTGATCTCGCCGCTCATACGACGCTCAAACACAGGTTCCTCCTCTCTCTTTCTCTAACTCTCTCCAACTCTCTCTATCTCTTTCTATCTCTCTCTAACTCTCTTTCTCTCTCTATCCCTTCTTGTATCCATCGTCGTGTTGTTGCAGGAGGGATGGACAGGATACTCTGGAGGAGGTACAGAAGAGGAACCTCCGGGAGGAGCTGGAGGAGCGAGAGCGGAGGCATTTTTCTTCCAAGGACAAGGGTTACGCCGGTAATTCGCAATGTTTCTTAGGGTTTTTCTTCCGTGGTCCATTTCATCATCAGCTGTCGTAGACACCAACTGTTGTACATTTTGTTCTCGATTTGGGCTGCGCAGATGACAGAGATAGAAGAAAATCAGGCCAGCTGCTCTTAGAAGGTACGTCGGAACCCTAAAATCATTTCCAATTGCGGTAATCTTTCATCCCCTGTTCTTGTGCTGACGGTGGTTGACTTTTCAATCGTGAAGGGGTGAAAAGGGAGGCCGAGGACCGACTCATCCCACGCAGTGTAGACGCGGATGATTCCGATATCGAGGCCAAAAGCGACGACGAAAGGTACGCTTTGATGCTATTTATATTTCCTTCTAATTGATCAGAAAATACGGTCAAATTCAGACACAAAAGGTCAATGATTCCACCCGCACGTTGATTTTCCTACGTTCTTGGAGCTGTAGCAGCTGCCATCTGGGGAATCATAAGAACTCATCCTACATCGCATGGCTCATTTTCTAATCCGGGTCGTGTGAATGTCGGTCGTTCAGCGACGAGGACGATGACGAGGATGACGCGGAGGCTCTGATGGCCGAGCTGGAGCAGATCAGGAGGGAACGGGCTGAAGACAAGCTCCGGAAGGTATGTGCTTTGTCATGACTGAGAGATGCTCAAGAGCCTTCTTCTCTGATCTGGATGGTTTCTCCGATGCAGGAGAGGCTGAGGCAGGAGGAGGAGCTGAAGGCGAAGGAGGCTGAACTGATCAGGGGCAACCCCCTTCTCAACAACGCGGCTTCCTTCAGTGTGAAGAGGAGGTTCTGCTCTCTCTCTCTCTCTCTCTCTCGCTCTGTGTTTTATGGGTGGGGAATCCTTGCTGACGCGTCACACGGGGCTGCCAGGTGGGATGATGACGTAGTGTTTAAGAACCAGGCCCGGGGGGAAGCCAAGGCCCCAAAGCGATTCATCAACGACACCATAAGGAACGACTTCCACCGCAAGTTCCTCCATAAGTACATGAAGTGAGAGAGAGCCCGCACCTGTATGTTGGCGGCGCCGCTAGGAAATCCCCATGACTGGATGATGTTGCTTCTTTCTTTTTTCACGCTAAATCTGAGATCTTGGCGCCGCTGTGGTATTTTCTCAGCAGGCTCGCCCTGCTCCTTCGGACGCCCTTCAGAGGGTCCCGCCTGCTCTCTTCACTGGCTGGAGGAGGAGCGGCTTCGCTCCTCCTTGTTTTCGCCGGAGGGCTGCCGCCGTCGGATGGGCGATCGGAGGTGCAGAGGTGGCCGAAGAAGTGCCAAGGGTTGACGTAGCAGAAGGAGGAGGGCACAGTGCCGGTCACCTTCGACGGCCGCACTAGTTTGATGAAGTCTCCGATTTCTTGGTAACAGGAATGGGCAGAGTAGAGAACGGAGTAGATGAAGGGGTGGCACCTTTCCGGATGGTTCCTCCGTCTTCCGCCGCAGCCGATGGGGTCCTCTCTGGGCTTGAGGCTCTTGGCAGGGGGCAGGCCGAGAGAGGAGCCGTCGTCGGGCTTGGGCGACCAGGGGAGGCCGGAAGGCATGATCCCGATGGTGGGGTGGACGCTGTTCAGTGCCGTAAGGGTGTCCACGGTGAAGCTGTAGCGGGGAATGGCTCGGACTCTGGTGAGCTGGGTCTTGGTGGTGAAGATACGGTCCAAGCCGAGAAGGTGCATCGTCTGCAGTCGCTCCGGCCATACCCATATCTTCCTCCGCATGATGGTGAACCAGTGAATCAGTAGGAGGGTGCGACAAGGAAGGGGGGTTAGGAGCAGGGTTCAAGGTGAAGAGGAAACCTTGGTGTTCGTAACCTCTGAGATCTGAACCAGGAGATCCTCCTTCCCGAGCGTGTCGATCCCGATGACAATGTCGTGGTTGGGATGGCAACTGATGATATCGACTACCTGGGAAGATAAGATTGCATAAAAGGTGTGAAGTCGCCTGGGCGTTGACTTTAGTAAGAAAGATCTCTCAATATGAATACCATGAAGAAATAAAATGAATGCGAATCCTTCTGCATGGTAGGGACAACTGCTGATTCTGAATGCTTGGTAAATGCTAAATCTGATCCATGGTACCGTTCTAGGCCAAAATCAGGATCTCAGGCAGGGATGGAGGGATTTCCTGAGCACAAAATCCATGAGGTTGATGAAGAGTCGTTCATACATAGTGTCTAAGCATGCATCTAATGGAATCTTCTACGCTTCTGTTAGGCACGAGATGTTAGGAGATGAAACACGATCTCTTATGGCATCGCATCTGAATCAATGGAGGAAGAGAGGTGCGCATTCCAGATGAGGAATCACATCGAGGGTTTAGCGAGGGACGACCTGGCGAGCAGCAACTTCACGAGGAGGGAAGTCGAACGTCGGATTGCAGAAAGTGTTGTCCAGGTAGAGGACGTCCACTGTGTCCTCTCCAAGAACGCTCAACAAGGCCTTCTTCCCGAGCCAGGCCCTCTCATCTGTCATTTCCCAGCGGAAGTCTCCACTGTACAGAACGCATCCAAGATCCCCTTGGAACAGGTACATCACGGATCCTGTGCACGAACAAGCACGTGAGCACGACCACAGACAGATGGTGTTGCCGCTCCTCTGAGCAATCTCATCCTGCAACTATTCGATCTCAATCTCCAGGCAATTGCTTAGGCATTAGTCGAGATTTCACATTTGAGAAGAAGTAAGGAAGGTTTTGCTCATCTTCTCCTCCCATCCACTGAATCATGTAAAGGTTCATCTCTCGAGAGAAATCAGAAAAAAACCGACGAGCTCAGAGTAGATCAAGAATATAGTTTAGGATTCTCGAATTGAAACGTTTTCGCGAAGGGCGGAAAAGAAATCGATCCGGTTAAAACATACCGGGGCAGTGGCAGGAGTCTATGGCGGTGACGCGGACGGACACCTCCGATCCCGTGGCTCGCGACGTGAGCGCCAACGATCGTGGATTCCCGACCTCGAGAACCCTCAGAAGGGAGAGATCGAAGCCGGGAAACTTGGAAGGGAGGAGCGCGGCAGTGACGGGGGAGCAGAAGACGGGGCCTCTTGCCCAATCTGAGGAGAGTCCCCTGGTGTGGTCGGCGTGAAGGTGCGTGAGGAAGTAGGCTTGGCTGTCCTCGTTCCACCGGTCGACCGAGATCAGGCCCCTCTCCATCTCTCCCCCATGGACAGAAGAGCGGCCGGCGGGAAGAGGAAGAAGAGGATTTTCGAAAACGCCAACCAGAGGAACTCCGCCCGGGAAAGGTTTCTGTTTGGGCGGCGACTTAATCGGTCTGCGGTTGATATATATGTCGGTGGATAGTTTTTTATAATGACGTCCCTAGATACTTTGGGAATCAATAAAGTCCCCTTCTTCTATCGACGAATCTGCCTGAGGTTGGAAACACAAACCAGCTTCTTAGGAAAACCTAAAAAAATAGATTCTTATGATTTAATATATTTTTAAGCACAGAAACGTAGATTATGCCCAATTAAATATATATTAATATGCAACTAAAATAGAAAATTTTCATGATTAAAAGAGTCAGGGGGAGACTTCATGGAATAGAGGCAGGTCAACCTCCCAAAAGTCAAAGTTTTCTAGGACTAACCCACATGCCCAATAGGTCACTAACACCCCTTCCATGGAGGAACAAGGCTTTGATTGTGCAGTCTCTCCATCATCATGAGGCCATGGACATCATGCATGTGGGCACATGTACATGCATCATGCGGCATAACACCACATGACATCAGTGAAAATGCTAGCACAACGTGACACAGTGTAGCACAATCAGACACCACACGACACAACATAGGGTTGCATGCTGGTATGAGTACATGTAAGAGATACACATTGACACAACATGGCATGATGTGGCATGACATAGCATGGCGCTAGTGTCAGTATGGCATGATAAGGGGTGGGTCCATAGATGTGATATGGCACGTGGATAACATGGCATGGCACATCATATACGTTGTGCATCATCATGTGACATGGTGGAATTGGTAATATGTCAAACAGGCATCTGACATTAACACATTGTGGGTAGCAACTGTTGTAGATGTGAATGTGACCTCAGATGATAGGTGGGAATAGTTGTAGTGGTGGTTGCATCAATTGCTACCTTGATCTTCACTATCTGATAATTGTTAGGGTTAGCCATAGCATAGTAGTGAGGTTGGTTGATATTGACTGAACGATGAGGTTAGGTCTAGATTGGGTTGGGTTAGAGAGGAGAGGGGCATATTATAAAATTAAAAGTATTTTTAAACGAGTTTATTTTTTAAATTTTATTTTTTTTGGTCTTGTGCATTTTCCACATGCAAGAAGGCATCCATTGCGCTTCCTTTTTAGGAATTTTTTTCATCCTGGTTCATAATCTGCGCCATTTTAAGAGCATGTTTTCTTAATTAAAAAGCCATCCTTTAAATGTTTTAGAGCTTCCAAACCTGCGACAGGAGCTCTCCTTTTGATTAATTTTATCTGTCCCGCTTGAGAGAGAGAGAGAGAGAGGGAAGAAATAGAGAGAAACTGTAGAGTCATGGGCTTCATTCAGCCCAAGTTCGTACCCCGTAATCCGACCGGGAGGGTCACCGGGGGAGGCTCACGGCGGCGGGGCACCTCCTCGCGGCATTTTTCTCATTGAAAAGGTGGAGTAAGGCCGGAGAGAGAGAGAGAAGAGGAAAAGCGCCTCTGCGTCTCCATCGAAGGCGCTCTGCGAGGACGAAGGTGCAGTGGGTGGCCGTGGGCTTCCTCTCAACTCCTGGTCCTCCGTCCCCTTCCCGGAGGAGCTGCGATTCTCTGCACCTTCTCTCGTCCTTCCTCCGAAAGCGGCGACCTAACAGATGACCCCCCCGGTGACGGGAGCACTGACCGGAGGAAGTTACGAGGCGATTATGAAGGGAGAGTTTCCCTTTCGTCTGTATTGATTAATCAGTGCTTTCTTCCACCCCTTTCTTCCTTCGCCCACTGACCAGGTCGGCGTGGGCGATTCCTTGACTCGGCGGCCGCCAGTGTCAACTTGCGGTTTCCCATGTTGGGAAACGTTGAAACCCGCTGGAGCCGTTAGACGCCGTGGAGGAGAGTCTGACTTGACTCGGCCCACGGAGGAAGCTACGCCACGTGACCCCGGATCTCCGGAAACTCAGTTACCCGTCTTCCATAGATCTCTACGGCCACCCTCGGCGACGGCGGTGACGGAGGACGGGAGGGGAAGCGAAGGCGGAAGCCTTCGCCCCCTCCGCTACCCACGCCCATGCAGCTTCCGCGAAGTGGGCCACCTTCACACACCTGTCACCTTGCTACCGACTCCTTCCAAGAACCTCTCTCTCTCTCTCTCTCTCTCTCTCTCTCTCTTTCGTATCATCGTCTTCCCCTTCTTTCCTTCCTTCGCAAGTACCCGCTCCATCATTTTATGCGTCCTATTTAAGGAGATCGGCCTCCGGTCGGTGGCAGGAGATTGCCAAGCCATCGAAGAGCAGAATTCCGTAGGGGCGGAGGAATCATGGCGCAACGTAGGATGGAGCAATCGCAGGTAGTGGTGTTCGAGGACTTCCTGCCGTCCATGGCGGAGCGGCTGGGGGCGGAGGGCCTCATCGGGGAGCTCTGCAAGGGGTTCCGCCTGCTGATGGACCCGCACCGCGGGCTGATCACACTGGAGAGCCTGAGGAGGAACTCGGCGGCGCTGGGGCTGGGGGGCCTGGACGACGACGACCTCCGGGAGATGCTCCGGGAAGGGGACCTCGACGGCGACGGCGCTCTCAACGAGCTGGAGTTCTGCGTGCTTATGTTTCGGCTCAGCCCCGAGCTCATGGACGGCTCCCGCCGCCTGCTCCAGGAGGCCCTGGGGGAGAAGGACGAGGAAGATGAGGAGCTGCTCAGCCAATTCACATCGTAGAAATCGCTCCACTGCTCATTCCTCTTCGTCTTCCTCTCCCTCTCCCTCTCCCTCTCCCCCTCCCTCCGTTCATTCGTTCATTCCCTCACTCACATTATTTCCCTCCGATCATCTCAGAACTCCCACAATAATTCCCCCAGCAGTTCTCTGAAACTATTTTTCAAATCGATCGGGGGGCAAGTTTGCTCCTAAGACCAAAGCATAGGGCCACCACGAGATGGACCTTTGACCGTGGTTGCAGGAAACCGTGGATCGGTCAATATCGTGGGTCAACGGGGCAGTCAATATGCAGCCTCTCTTCAGATCTGAATGGCCTGGAATTGGCCCAAAAACCATGATCTTTTTTTGACTCCCGAAGAGAAGGAAGGAGTCTGGGACGAGCCTTGATGAAAAGCAAAGTCAACGGTATCGTAGAAAGTGGATGATGTTTCCGCTCTTGGATCCCTTTTTGGGTTCCTCAGAAGGACATTAAAAAGATAATATTTGAAAAATAATACATCTACGTGATTTTTTTTATTTAAAATATTTATACCATTACACGGCAGGGATTCCAATTTTCCGTAAATTTCCCATTTTTCACTGGACGAAATTGGATTCAATTTTTTTATAAAAGAAAGTACAGTAAAAATTCATGATGGCTTGGTGAAACACACGCTCGCCGCCATGCCGTCGACAGCAGGGTTCGAACCTGCGCGGGCAAGCCCAACAGATTTCAAGTCTGTCTCCTTAACCACTCGGACATATCGACGTGATGAAGAAATAATAAAAATTAAAAGTATTACCTTTAAATCCACTCGAAAGTCAGCCAAAATCAGCAATTTTTCCTACGTTTCCTCATCGTCCTGTTGGGGAGACGAGGCGATATGGAGGCGCAAGCTCGTGAAAGTCAACGGCTCTGCTGAGATCGAACCATTCATTTGACCACGATGACGCAGAACAAAATAACAGGAAAATGTCTAGAAACAGATGCATAATCCGAGAATGGAAAGAAGATTCTGACGGCCTACAGAGAGTACCCACATAAAGAAGGGACAGACAGAACAAGAAATCGATCCATTGTCAGGTTTAGAGGGGGGAAGACGGCGGCGGCGGCGCGGCTTCCATGTCTGAGTCTGTGCCTGCTTCTGCATCCAGAAGTAGAAACCAGGGGATCGGAATCAGAAACAGACTGATGGACTAACTGGTTCATGGAGTTGGGAGATGAGAAGGCTATCCGGGTACCTCATTGCCGTGAAGAGGGGAGATGGTTCTCTTCCTCCTCCGGCACCGGACGCAGCAGGTCTGCGGCGGCGGCGGCGGCGGCGCTTCTGGGTGACCCGGTGGCGGCGCGGCCGTTCCTCTCGTCGGTGTGGCGGACGACGACGACGGGGCAGACGCAGTGGTGAACGCAGTAGTCGCTGACGCTGCCGAGGCGGGCCTTGGTCGTCCTCTTCGTCGCGCCGAAGCCCCTGGAGCCCATGATGACGGCGCTGAGCCCCAGCCGCTCCACCTCCAGGCAGAGCCGCTCCTTCATGTCGTGGTCCTTGACGATGTGGATCTTGAAGGGGATCTGCGCCTCCACCAGCGGCTGCGCCAGGTCCTGCGCCTTGCCGGCGGTGAACGCGTCGAAGTCCTCCTCCAGCTTCTGCTGAGAGATGCCCTCCGAGCCCCCGCCGGAGACGTCGACGGAGCCCCAGTCGGCGCCGTAGAGGACGCTCGTGGGACGGACATGGAGGAGGATCACGGCGTCCCCGGGGCGTAGGTAGTTCTGCACCGCCCACTTGACGGCGTAGGCGCTCTCGTCACTCAGATCCACCGCGATGGCTATCCGCCGGTGGGCGCCGCCCGTCTGCGCCGCCACCGAGGACAGAAAGAAGCGGGGCGATGAGGGCTGGAGCAGCGGTGGCGCCGCAGCCGGGGAGACTGGCGACTGCGGCGGCGGGTGGTCGGATTCGGCCTTGCCCTGCATCCTCAGGGGGAGCGAAAGCGGGAAGATGAAAGAAAACAGATACCGGGCGAGATCTGCAAGTCCCCTCCTGCAACAACTACTCGGTGCTACCCAGGTCTTCTTCTTCGGGAGGTTTCAGCAAAGGATCTTGGTTGCGGTTTTGATGGGTTTCGAGGGTTTTCAGAAAGAGGGCGTCTTTAGAGAGAGAAATTTAAAGGCCGAAGGAAGAGAGAGAGGCGTGTACTGGATAGGATTGAGGGCCCTGGCCTGATCCGGGGAGATGGAAACCCGGCGGCAAGGGCCAGGGGCAGCAGCTGGCGACCTGGCGCCCACGGCAATACCGAGCCGACGCCGCCACGTGGGCGATTTCCGATTGAAAACTCGGCCACTCGGGCAGACCGAGTCACCGACCCAGTAGACTGGCACCGTGAGCCGGTGTGGATGAGGACTGGCCACTTCTGACGTGTTGCTGACGTGGATACCCCCTACGTCTCCCCCCCCCTCTTATCGGCATTCCATAGCTGCTCAATTAATGAATGAATATCACGCACATATTATTTAATGAAAACCCGGAAACCGAGTCAAACTAGCTTGGAACCGGATTTCCTCACGCCACGCGGGGTGCCCCCCTCCCCCCCTCTTTCAAAATCCCATTAATTACCCACACCGCAGGTATAATATGGGGTATGAAAGAACTTAGTCAAATAAATTGCATGTATTTAGATTATATCAGGCCTATTTAAGCATGTATTTTTTATATTTTAGATCCTCATATATTTGGTTAATTCATATGCTCTTCCTCAATAAATCAGACAAGTGTTGCATGAGCAAATGACACCTCCTACATTGCTTTAGTGAGGGCTACACTCCAAACAAGGGTAGTGAGATGCTAACTTGAAAGGTGAGATTAAATATGATTTTAAGAGCATGAAAAAAAAACTTTACTGAAGTTGATCTAAATGTGACAAGTTTATTTTTGAAAAAATAAATGTATTTAAATTTTAAATTTCTTCACTGGATTTAATCGATGTCACCAGCTTGCACCATTTTTACTTGTGTTTTTATGAAAGGCTGAAGGAAGTGTATCAATGGAGATATTTGATATATTTTATATGGTAGAAGAGAGTCGAACCACTATTTTGATGACAATGATGAAAAATTCTCCCTTCCTCTATGGGTGCCTCACATTATTCAGAGCTTAAAAAATGGGCCATTAGCTATGTGCCATAGTCTACGTGCAATATAATCCATAAATAGCACAGATCACATATGCATTTACTGAAAATAATAAATTTATTTTCAGTAAAAACCAACCGAAGGAACTCAATACCAATACAAAAATGTTAACGTTCCTGTTGAGTAAGAGGAGATGCCCATTCATTTCTCATTATTGATGTTAGCTGGATGCTATAAAAACACGCACTTTGTTGTGATAAACACAAAATGTCTCGAGGTATTCGATCTTATTTGATGGAAATTCAAGGCATTCAAACCGCTTGTCTTCGAATGAGATTTCTCAGGTGCCATTTATTAGGGAAAGAAAAAAAAAAAAAAAAAAGCTAGTTTCAACACACTGTGCTTGATTAAGACTGGGATTAGACAGCGGTGATGATTAAATGAGAATGGATCCGTATCTCCACCAAGGGTCTTGGCAATGAACTATGAATCCAGTAGAATAAAAACGCAGAGCCTGCTTGGTAGTTAGGAGACATCTCGGCCAAGTGTTGATCTACGGCCAGTACCTTCCAAGGGCCACTTACTCCCTTGTCGGTCTCCTCCAAATTTGGTAAGAAATCCGCAGGGTAGAAAAGATGAGGCTCAAAAGTAGCCCATTCGATTGTTTTGTTCGTGGAGAGAGTTTCTATCCGCCTCTGCGCCAGATTTTAGGCCCAATAATTAATATATTATCTTTTTGACGGAAAGAATCCTCGACCTCATTATTCATGGGGGTGAATTTGCTGGAGGTCGACGTGTGAGCGCGTGGTGCGGGCACGAGTCCCCCTGGGGTGGGGTACTTCGGGAATTCCGCAGGTACGGAAGGTACGAGGCTAGGAAAGACGGGGTGCGGAGGAGTGCCGATACGCCTCGCGACGTCTCTTCTGCCTTGTGCGAGCTGTCGTAGGGGACGTCACAAATGGAAGGCGCGTCGGGGGGGAGGGGCCCTTTTACGAGAGAGTCGCGTCGCTTCAGGCGTTACCGGAAGCCGCCCAGCCCGGGCCCAGCGACTCGGCGTTGCGGCACGGCCCGCCGCTGATATAAGACGGCCCGGGAAGGGCGGACGGCGAAGTCCTCCCTCTCTTCTTTCTTCTCCACCGGCGTCGGAGAAGTTGCAACGGGCAGCGGCGGAGGAGGTAACGATGAGGCGGCGCATCAAGCGAGTGAGGGCGGCGGCGGAGGATAAGAGAGATGGGGGCGGCGATGGGGGGGTTGACCGGCTGAGCGACCTCCCCGACGACTTGCTGCTGGAGGTGATATTGTCGCTGCAGACGAAGGAGGCGGTCAGGGCGGGGGCGCTATCGCAGCGGTGGAGGCAACTGTCGGCCATGCTGCCCGTCGTGGGCCACATCCTCGTGGGGATCCCCTACGCGGCGAAGCCGACAAAACGGCAGCCGGGGTGGACCTTCGACTTCGAGCAGGTGGACCGCGCCTTGGCCGCGCGGCCGGGGTTGCTCAGCAGCTGCGAGATCGTGCCGGACGTCGCGCCGGACGCGCGCCTGATACGCCGATGGGCGGAGGCCCTCGCGTGCCGCGGCGTGCGTGAGCTCACCCTCGACTTCCGCCGCGACCCCAACGTCGATGCCTCCCCGGTCCTCTTCCTCTGCCGGTCCCTGGTGCGGCTCGAGCTTCACGGCTGCCGCCTCGTGCCGGATTCGCCGGAGATGCTGCGCTTCCCCCCCCCGCTGCTGTCGGTGGGCTGCCTGGGGCTGACCCACCTCAAGCTCGGGGACGTGGAGCTCTGCGACGACACGTTCCTGGGCATAACCACCGCATGCCTGCTGTTGGAGAGGATGGAGCTGCTCTGCTGCTACGGCTTCAAGTGGTTCCGCTTGGACGGCGCCCATCGGCTAAGGTCGCTGACCTTCCAGTACCCACCGGAGACCCACCTCGACGAGCTGCAGATGATCGACGTCGACGCCCCCAATCTCGAGGCCCTCGACCTCCGCACGCTGCCGCCGCCGATCGGGATCAGGATCTTTGCCCCCAAGCTGCGCTCCGTCCACCTCTCCCTGCCCAGGATCCGCCGCCGCTGCTTCCCCACCGTGGCCCCCGGCCTCATGCTCCTCCTCCAAAACGCCCCCGCCATTTCTTGCCTCCAGCTCCGCGGTGGCGCCGTCGACGTCCGGCCTTCTCTCTCTCTACTGGTCTAGATTTCACTCAATGCTGCTCCTCTGTTCTGTGCTGATTCCACCGCTATCTTCCACCGCAGTGCCTCTCCGTGGACAGGGTGCCGGAAAGCTTGAACTCACCGTTCCTCATGCTCAAGAGGCTCTACATCAATGTGGCCCTCAAGTACGAACGCCAAGCCCTCTGCCTCGCCGTCCTGCTGCAGCAGTTCACCAGTCTCGAGCAGCTGAATCTCTTCGTAAGGGGGAGAAACTCCAAGAGTCAGCCCTCTCTCTGTCTCTCTCTGTCTCTGTCTTACCTTCGCCTTTTCTTCCCTCCTCGTGGAAGATAATCAAAGGCGACGTCCCCTGCGCCGGAGCAGCCCTGTCGCAGCCGGAGTTCAAGGATCACCAGTGGAGGCTGGAGGAGGCGGGCTGTCTCAGAGATCGCCTCCAGATGGTGACCATCTCCGGCTTCACTGGGGAGTTCTATGAGACGTGTCTGGCGGGCTTCATCCTCATGGTCGCCAGGGCGCTCAAGAAGATGACGGTGAGCCTTAACAGCAAGTGCTCCAACTCCGGGAAGAATGCTGCCCACAGTCTGGCGAACTTGAAGCGGGCCTCCTCCATGGCTAAGTTCCGTGTGAAAACATCCCGCTGAAACACCATCGATCTGGTTCAATCGTGGAGGAAAAGCTGCCTCTCCACCACAACTGCTCTGGACACCTCATTCCTTTGATACATCACTGACCTGCCCAGACTAAATAGAGAGCCTCGTTCAGGAACATCTCTGGATTTTCCAGATGACTTCCGCTGAACATTCATGGATACTTACTTTTGATTTCCCAAAGATCTTCAGATGAATGTAGCTGTTGCTTCATTTGAGAATAATCTGCTGTTCTAATCCTAATATGAGCAGTGATGCGCGCCGCACTGTTGGATGTGAAAGCCAAAGTTACCTGCAACATGAAGAATCTGCTAGCATGCATCGAAAATCGATAGAGCATTTAAAATCCTACCTACATCTAACCAATGCTTTACCTTGAGCGCCGTGTGGTCTGAGGCCGACCTTCTGAACTTGTTTCTGTGACATGAGCAGACCCCTGTTGCTAACTACATAGCGCCGAACATATCATCAGCTGTCTTGTTGAGCAGAACTGAGATAACCTATGATTGGGATAGCATCAATTGACTCACCGGCAGTTGCAGTTCACCGAGATATCAACACATCTAACTCTGTTCTTGTTCATACGCGAATGAGCATCACTTGATCATAATGTGTACCATTAAGCATCACTTTATCATAGTGAGCATCACCGAGATTCTATGAATGCATAAATTTTCTCTAATTGATGCTGCTAATCATTGTTTCCCTGGCAATCCAGGGAATAGCTCAGAGGCCAGCCAGCCTCTGTTTGCCCATTGGTGCGAGGCATCCTTGATCACATCTACTCCTTGGTAGTCGGAAACCAGTGTAGTAGTTTCTAACGCCCGCTCACCTTATTCTTTTGGTGTTTCTTCATGATAAAGGAAAAGTCTCTCAGGGTTGAGGTTACTTTTCTACCATATACCCAAGCTCCTGATTGTTCTCTCCACATAAATTTCCTCAATAATCTTGGTGAGAAGTTTGTATGTGACCAACAGACAGTGATGATACATCAGATAAACACTCCGCCTCATGATCAAGGAGTATTCTGGCAATTTCCTTGGATCATTCACCATTCCCTCTCCCTCAGGGGTCGACTTTATGCAGATTATTTTCCACAAACATCTCATATGGAGAAGCGTCTATAAAAGGTAAAGGATTATCAAATGCTCCCAATAATCGACAAATTTATTGCAGGAAATTTTCAGGATGATTTGCTCTGTGCTGGTTCCTCCGGACTCTTCCACGAAGATAGATAGGTTTTAGTTTTCTCCTTTCATCTTCGTCATACAGAGACTTGTTGGTGACCATCCTCGATCTAATAGGCTTGTCGTCCTACTAATCCGCAAGCTGGACCATCAACATCCTCAACTATTCGGAGTAGGTTCCGAGGGTGTCGCATCGAGAGCCAGATGAAGGCCGATGATCCGCAGCAGACGGACCACATTGAAACTATCAAATCGTTCAGATGAACCAGATTTCGATCCCTAAACGACGTATGCTCACAACCTCCGCATCCGCTATCCAGATGAACGAGATACATCTCAGATTTCCTTCTCCCAGACGCTTACCAAGAACTTCCGAGCATTCGACTTACCTGGGGATGGGAAGAGGCCGAGCTCACTGATAATCCGATCTGGTTAAGAATACCCAACGGAGTCACCTGCATCAGCTGCAGCAGCTCCACGGTCTGAACTCGAGCTGGAGAGGAGAGGAGGACATCAGGGGTGAAGCAAGGGAGGACAATCTCGCATTCCTCACCACGCCAGAGCTGGCCGCCATGGCCGTGCTCTCTGGCCCGTCCAGATCCTCTAGAAGTCTCTCTTCTACTCTTGCTAAGAACTTAAATGGGCTAATATGGGCCGTCAAAGCCTAAATGGCCTGAAACGGTAAAGTAAGCAGGATGGAGACAAATCACGGCCAGGCCAACATTCCTTGGGGTCTTCTTCTTCTGGGTGTTTTTCTGTTTTTTATTCTTACGGGGACTTTTTTAAAATTATAGAGATAAACAAGCAACAGAAATGGCGCAAGAAACTAGGTAAATGAATGTTAGATACCAAATATATATGGTTATGTAGAACATCACATTATACCACAGACAGATCAACTGTCATAAACACAACGGATTAATGCATTTTGTATTCTTTAAAGTATCTTAGAAGAAAATTGAAAAACAAATGTTGAAAATATAAATTATAAATATATCTTTGTAGAATATAATTACAACATAACATGTTTAATTAGGAAGTTTCATGAACGATATACAAAACCCTTTTATACTCCATAAATGAAAATAAATCAAAACATAATCCGAGAAATCAATAAATGAATCTCATATATCAAGTATATGTGGTTAAGCAGAAGATCACATCATACTGCAAATATGACAGTTGTTGTAAGCACACTAGATTAATCTATTTTGTATTTCGTATAAATAAAATCTTTTCAAAGAAAATTAACAAAATGTTAGAAATATATATTTGTAGAAAATAATTACAACATAACATGTTTAATTGAGAAATTTTCAGAAACAATGTACAAAACCTTTGACACTAACAACAAGGGGGGGCTCTAAAATAAATCAAAACATAAATGAAGCAATAAACTAATAAATGAATCTTAGATATGAAACATATGTGGTTATGCAAAAGATCACATCATACCACAAATATAACATCTATCATAAGCACAACTAACTAATGAATTTTTTATTTCTTTTAACATTAGTAATTTCAAAGAAAAGTAACAACAAAATGCTGCCAATATAAATTATAAATATATCTTTATCGAAAATAATTGAAACATAACATAATTGAGAAATTTTAGAAATGGTATACGAAACACTTGTATACTGACAACAAAGGGGGCTTTGGAGTAAATCAAAACGTAAATTTTAGCAAATATATGTGGTTATGTAGAAGATCACATCATACCACATATATGGTAGCTGTCATAAACACAACAGATTTTATACATTTTTTATATTTATAATATGAAGTATCTTTAAAGAAAATTAATAATTTAATGTTTTGAATATAAATTATAAATATATCTTTGTACAAAATAATGGAAACATAAAATGTTTAATGAAAATTTTTAAAAATGGTAAACAAAACCCTTGTGTATCGACAATGAGGGGGGATCTAAAATAACTCAAAACACAAATTACCCAAGAAATGAGTAAATGAATCTTATATACCAAGTATATGTGGTTATGCAGAAGATCACATCATACAACATATATGACTGATATCATGAGCACAAATGGAATAATATGCTTGTATTTCTTATAACATGAAGTATCTTTAAAGAAAATTAAGAACACAATTCTGTAAATATAAATTATAAATATATATTTGTAGAAAATAATTGCAAAATAACATGTTTAATTGAGAAGCTTTCAAAAATGGTTTATAAAACCCTTGTATACTGATTACAAAGAAGTCTATGGAGTAAATCAAGAAACTAGTAAATGAATCTTAGATACCAAATATATGTGGTTATCAGAAGATCACATCATACCAGAGATATGACAACTATCATAAAAAAATTCATATGTTTTGTATTTCTTATAACATGAAATCTTTTCAAAGAAAACTAACAACATAATGTTGTTGATACAAATTATAAATATACCTTTGTAGAGAATATCACATGTTTAATTGAGAAGTTTTTAGAAACGAAATACAAGATCCTTGTATACTGGGTTTAATAGATGAAGAATTAAATCAATAAACGCTAGATTCAAGTATGGTGTTTTTATTCGTGCAATCTTAACATGCATGTTCTAGTTCATCATATTTTTTAATGTAATGAAATATAAAAGATTGAATCGGATCGTCTCTAGTAGAAGACAAATAGGTGATCAAATATTTTGTTGTTTATAAATGAAACTCTTACATGCACACTAAATACAAAAGAGGATCAAATAGAGACATATATGAAGATAGATGATTCTCCCAAATCTCCTTCTTCCAACATCTTGAAGAAAAAGTTCCTTTTCTTGACACCAATAAAAGGTTAATGAAAACCAATGGAAATGCTTACCTCTTCCTCTCTTCTTCAAGCCCTAAAACTCCACATAAAATTGCTACCTCCCTTCTCCACAGAGCTCTCGAAAACCCGTGATTTTTGAGAATACCTCTCTCTCATTTCCCTGATGCCCTAAAAGGAAGAGAAACGTACATTCCTTTTCCAGCTATTGGGCCCCTATTTCTGGCCCATTACCTTTTTGGGTAGTTAACAATGATGCGTCATTGTCTTCCCTACTTAAGCTTTGGAGATCCAACTAATAAAGGTGTCTTTTTATAAATAGTCATTTTTTGATCTCTTTATATGTTCTTCTAAGAATAGGCAAATTTTTATTTCAAATACCTTTCACAAATAAGAAGAGTCGACCAAATCTTGCCTTTTCGGGAAGAATGAAAGGGGGATAGTTGTAAAGAAGAATACAAATGCAAAAAAAATAGAAACAATAACAAATTAGGTTTGAATTTTTAAACTTCTTAATTGAGCTAGACAAGTGACTGATTTTTTTACCCTCTTCTCATCCCTAAGAGAGTTATAATAATAAATACCATTTGAAATAAGTTATAAGATAAATTAAATTGAAGTGTGTGAGTCCTTTACTTTTGGGCCCATGCGCAGCCAAGTGAGCCTTTGATACTCCACTTCATCAAGTCTAGTTGTGATATGAACCATATCATTTTTCTCTTGTTCCAATTTTCTTAATGCTTATAGCTTCACCATTAGAGGACCCCACCATGACAACTTCCACATGATCGTTGTTCCCTTCCCTAAGCTTCTTCTAGAAAATACAGATTATCTTTGTTGGCTAGACCTTGTTTGGAGACCAAGGCTAGTGAAGAGGAGGAAGATGAGAGAAAAGACATGCAGGAGGCTGCTAGTGCTCTCTCCCTTCTCTAAGTCTCTTGTACAAGTCAACAGAGGGCAAGTAGAATTTATAAGGCACAACTTCTTGAACCTTGTTAAGGGTCAGAAATCATAAGGAAAATAATTGAAAAGGTGCTATGTTGAAGGAATCACAGGCCAAATCTAGTTATGATGTCATCTCAACTAGTTTGGAATCAATGTGAGAATGTCATGAGGTATCTATCATTCTCCTTTGTTAGATTGCACCATCTCCAAATGGTAATCATTGGCCACATGAAAGCCTTTTTCCATTTGGAACTAGAGACTAAGATTGAGAAAAAAATATAGATGTATTTATCTCGTGGTTTGAGGAATCACTAATAATTTATGACTATTGGGCAAGTTAATTGGGTTGACTATGAGTAAATGCTAAAAAATGAAGTATACTATTTAAATGATATACAAAAATATTACAAAAAATAACATAAAACATAAACATTTAATTTAACAATACATGATTAATATAATTCCACGTCTAATTATTAACACAAGAATATATAGTTTTCCTCTTCTCACCATTTCTTGTTCCATAAAGTTCATGGTTATTTTCTTAGTTACTCTATAAAAAGGAGGCACATCTTTTGAAGTACTCCTTCATCAAAAATGTTATGATTTCAAAGATACAAAAACATAATGGCTCTTCGAATTAATAACTAAAAAATAAACCTAAATAAAACTCAAACATTGCCCAAAGTTTTATGTTATAGAATATGAGATTATAGATACCATAATTCAAATAAAAAATACCTCTTTGACATAAGATAATCTAAATGTATGCTTTAATATTATTTTATTGTTGTAAATGATTATGAGACACAGAGGAAATAGAAAATTTTAAAATGATAAAACATTAACCTTGAAATATAAAGATTAGAGGTATCTCACCGAATTAAAGATCATACATAATAACTTTGTATTTTAAACTATTTTTGTGATTATTATGGTAGAAATAATACTTAAATTTGTTTATCATATTATATTTTACCCATATTTGAATGATTTTTTTTATAATCACATTAAAATAATTACTCATCACCTTTTATTTTTATTGATTGTTGACCTTGAGATCATGTATATAGAATGTGAAATCGATTACATGTGCTAGAAGGGGGTATAAAGAATATTATATTAATTAATATTTCATATTTGGATAATAAATAAATAATTTAAATCAATGTCTGTTATTTGAATAGACTTTGATATATTACGATGTTTGGAGTTTGAATGAGAAAAGTAGTCGAAAAGGGACTTGATGGAGGGATACATCGAAAGGGATTGATGGCTCACAGATGAATGGTTTTTGACCCACCTTGCTGTTATGCTTTCAAGGCTATGATTCAATATTTACTAATATTCGGTTTCAAGATCAAGCCCAAAATGATTTTGGAGTGTGGCTTATTTTCTCGCAACGTTATTGTCCCACCGTCACTCGTGTGACGCACACAACTCTCTCTTTCTCTCTCTCTCTCTCTCTCTCTCTCTCTCTCTCACTCTCCCTCTCTCGCTGTATATATATATCTGTATGTAAATATCTGGGGTCTAGCCCGAAAGGATGGGGCTCTCGTTTTTTTGTTACGTAGTTGCCCTACCTTCACTAAAAGGTGAACAGTCTGGCTCTCTCTCTCTAGATAGGAATGTATACGTGTCTAACACTCTTTCTCTCTGATAGCAGCCCGTAGAAGGCCAGGTTGGTCCTAATTGATACTGGGGTTTGATCCACAGAATTCAAGCCCCATTTCCCACTTTCCACGCTTTATGGGCTCAGCATTCAAAATTCCAGGCCGAACAGGTTTGTTGCCCTCGCGGACGTGATCCAGACCGGGTAAGCGGGATTTTAATACGACCCCGATCTCTCTCTCTCTCTCTCTATCTGCTACGAGTTTTTCAAAGAATTTTAAAATATCGCTGAGATCTTACCTCTCTAGTGGGCCCAACTTAATAACTGTGTCAAATGCCTCTACACGTGTTGGAAGGTCGGAGCCGTAGGGAACTTATCCGACGGCCTTTGGTAGTTGACTAATTTTTTTTTTTCCCCGACCCAGGAAATCCTTGTCAGCGAGGCATGGGTCGGTTCCTCCGCGGGGAGGTGTTTATTGGCGAAGTCTCTGTCCCAGTCGCAGGGGGGGGAAAGCATGCGAAGACCAAACTGGTGCCCGCTGACATTGACTGCCTGTTAAAAACGTGGTGTCTGAATGCCCGTCAAACCCCTAGATTGTGCTAAGACCAGATTTCGCCTCCGTCCGGTGGGCTTCTGGTGGTCGTCTACAGGGCATCGTACCAACCGCCGCATTCCGATTCATCTACCTTCTGCGCCAGCGAGAGATCTTCCATCGTTGACGAGGAGAAGCTTTCTATTGGGGCGACCAGGATGGGCAGGCTAGGGACAACCCGTCGGCGGAGCAGAGAGCAGGCGGCGGCTTACTGTGGAGACAATTTCTAGGGACATTGAAGGCGGGTGATGGGTCTCAGCAGTGGCAGCCTCCCCTGCAGAGCAATCGCCGGCGGTGCCATCAACTCGCTCCTTCTCGTCATCCTCCTCGGCGGAGCTTCCTTCCCCGCCCCTTCTCTCGCGACGGATACCCTCGTGAAGGGCCAGTCTATCGCAACCAATGGATCTCTCATCTCCGATGGCGGCATCTTCAGGTTGGGCTTCTTCACCAGGGGCTCCTCAGGAGGATACTATTTGGGCATATTGTACAATAACATCTCGGTGGAGACGGTGGTGTGGGTCGCCAACAGGGAGAGCCCGGCGGACGCCGCCGGGTTGCTCCGCCTCGGGAACAATGGCAGGCTGGAAGTGGTCGACGGCAGCGGGGGGATCCGCTGGTCGTCGAACTCTACGATCGATTCTACCAACTGCTCGGCGCAGATCGGGAACGACGGGAATCTCATCCTCAAGTCGGGGAATTCGCTGAATTCAATCCTCTGGGAGAGCTTCGACCACCCCGGTGATACCTTCATTCCCGGCATGAAGATCACGATGGACCGGGCCACCGGCGCAATCCAGCGTTTCATTTCTTGGACAAGCCCCGAGGATCCGGCACCGGGGAGGTATTCGCTCGGCCTCGACCCCCTGGGGTCCGCACAGATCTACATATGGAATGGGTCGGCGATCCGGTGGAGGTCTGGGCAGTGGAACAAGAGGTCCTTCATCGGAATCACCCGGATGAAGGCCCTCTCCATCTACGGCTTCAGCCTCGACCCAAATAACAACGGGCAGATGGTTCTCAGCTTCAGCTACGAAGAATCGCTGCTTAGGTTCGTGATGCAGTCGGACGGGATCCAGAACACCTCGACCTGGAATTCGGGAAACCAGTCGTGGACTGGAGTCTGGGCGCAGCCGCTGACCGACTGCGAGACCTACAACTTCTGCGGGAATTACAGCCTCTGCGACGAGGAAGCCACGCCCAAGTGCAGCTGCCTACAAGGTTTCTTGCCGAAGTCCGACGGGGAGTGGGGCGGCGGGTGCGTTCGGAGGACTCCTCTGGGGTGCGCCGCCAACGGTACCGGCGGAGCAACTGGGTTTGCAACGTTTGAGATGGTCAAGTTGCCGGACTTCTCCGAGTGGGCATCGACGGCGAACGACGAGGCGGCCTGCGGCGCCTACTGCTCGGCGAACTGTTCCTGCGCTGCGTACTCCTTTGTGGAGGATCTGGGCTGCTTGGTGTGGTCCGTCGATCTGCTGGATCTTGCCAAGTTTATCACCGGCGGCAACACCCTACACCTCAAACTCGACAGCAATGATCTAGGTAAGAGACCGTTACTCTATATTCGGCTGAAGTAAAATGATTTTATCTTCCACACTGGAGGTATGACCTGGTCTCCATTCGGAGCATCATGTCCGATCGTGGGCTCCACATCTTCGTCGTTCTCTTCGTCCTGCTTTCTCTTTTCACTATCTCGAGGCTGACATTTCAGAGCTTTTCTCGTATGCCGGTCCCATGATTCGTGAAACATGGTAAGATGCTCTCCCACACGAGGGCGAGGAAAAACTCGAGTTCTTTAATAGAGCCAATGGGGACGAGTGATCAAGAAGCGTTTACATTAATGTTCCATTAGCATTGAGATCAATCACCACACCACCTCTGTCATACATACGACATTACACGACGCGAGGATGAGGGTGTTACATTGAGTTCGGATTGGATTGCCCGCATGAGTTTTACCCCTTGATGATTTCTGATGCTGCTCCCTTGGTATTCGATATTTCCTTGTTCTAGAGAAAATTGATCGACTTCGGTTTCTCTCTCTAGATTCCGGAGATGAGAGCAAGAAGAGGGTTTTATGGATCGTCCTGCCCGTTGTCCTCGTTGTCATCTTGCTCCTATGTCTCTTCATTGGGTGGAAGTACATGGCTAATATCAAAGGTATTGACGTTACAACCGCTGGGTTTCCAAGTTTATGATCGGTATCAAGTATGCCTTAATCTTCTGCCTCGCCTTCTACAGGCTGGAGAGCGGGCAAAAGAAAGGGGCGAGGTAGCTCAACGGCCGGGTCAGGGTTCAGTGGAGACGGGCCAACGAAGTTCTCTGACCCGAAAGAACTCGAAGACAAAACCGAGGGGGATTCTCCGGATTTGCCCGTCTTCAGCTTTGAGGCCATCGCCGTTGCCACGGACAACTTCAGCAACATTAACAAGCTCGGAGAGGGCGGATTCGGCGATGTTCATAAGGTGATGACCGCTTATTATAAGCTGGAATAGTCCCGCGTTGATCGGGGATAAAACTTCTACAGTGGCTTCCAAATGGTGCTGACTCGCTTTGCTTTCGGACCAGGGGGTGCTGCCCAGTGGGGAGGAGATCGCCGTCAAGAGGCTCTCAAGGAGCTCCGGCCAAGGCCTCGACGAGTTCAAGAACGAGGTCACGCTGATCGCCAAACTGCAGCACAGGAACCTGGTTAGACTCCTCGGGTACTGCTTCCAAGGGGACGAGAAGGTACTCATCTATGAGTACCTGCAGAACAGGAGCTTAGATGTCTTCCTCTTTGGTATCCCTCTCTCTCTCTCTCTCTCTCTCTCGCTATGTGTATATATTGCCATTATACAATCATGCTACACGGTGCTTAGATTCAGGAGGAGATATCGATAGCTTGATAGATAATCGGCTTCATCTGTTATATGTGCAGATCCGGTGAGGCGGCCACTTCTAGATTGGAGGAAACGATTCGACATTCTTGAAGGAATCGCCAGGGGCCTCCTCTACCTCCACCGGGATTCCAGGCTTCGGATAGTTCACCGGGACCTGAAGGCCAGCAATATCTTGCTGGACGAAGAGATGAACCCTAAGATCTCGGATTTCGGGATGGCCCGGATCTTCGGCGGCAATCAGAACCACGACAACACCAACCGGGTGGTCGGCACGTTGTAAGTATCAGCTGAATACATCTATATATCTATCAGTCTGCCGTTTGTGTCTTCCCAATAACTCATCCAACGGCATCAAGTTGAGAAAATGAGAAAATTAGTCTAAAAAAACGATAATTTTGGATGCGTTTCCGAATCTAACAAGTTCTCCGTGGAAAATGCAGCGGTTACATGTCTCCAGAGTATGCCATGGAAGGTTTGTTCTCGGTGAAGTCGGACGTGTACAGCTTCGGCGTCCTGATGCTGGAGATTGTGACCGGGAGGAAGAACAGCAGGACTCGGTCGGAGAACTACACCAATCTTCTTGGATACGTGAGTATATAATATAGCTTTCGACCCGCCTCAAACTCCGAAGTTTCCCCGTTCTTCTCCCCTCTTACTTCCATCCTTTTCATATCGTTCTACATCTCTAGGGAGAGACCTAGTCTGCACGCATATCATCTCTAATGTGGACTTTACATGATCTATGAAAATTGCTGATGATGAGTGCATCTTGGAGTGACTTAGCATCAGTTGAGATAAACTAATGCATAGTTGACGCATTTGTCTTCCTTTATTCTTTCTTATGAACTAATCCTCGAGTGTTGAAACTGGTGGGTTCAGGTGTGGCAGCTGTGGACGGAAGGGAGGGCCCAAGACCTGATCGACCCGTGCATAATGGACTGCTGCGACGCCACGCAGGCATTGCGGTGCGTCCACGTCGCTCTCCTCTGCGTGCAGGACCGCCCCTACGACCGGCCCACCATGTCCTCGGTGGTTATCATGCTCTCCAGCCAGAACCCCCTCCATGAGTTCCCCAAGCAGCCGACCTTCGTCGCCGACGGCAGCCCCAGCGACACGGAGTCCCAGAAGCACAACGGCGACGGCTTCTCTGTGAACGACGTCACCGTCACAATGCTCGCCGGACGATAGGACAGAGGCAGAAACCCCTCCTCTCTCTCTTTCTCTCGCTCCCTCTTTCCCCAATTTTTCGTTGTTCATATTTGATTGTGTAGTTTAATCTCTCCTTTTCTCGCTGTCCGTCTTCCCCACATTCTTTTTTGATAGCGGACAGTGTATACAGGCTAATCTCTCTCTCTCTCTCTCTCTCTCTCTCTCTCTCTCGCTGTCTTTCCCCAATTCTTCATTGGTAGTCGAGTGTCTAGTTTAATCTCTCTTTTTCTCGCTGTCCTTTTTCCCCACATTCTTTTTGAGACTGGACAGTGTACATAGGTTAATCTCCTCTCTCTCTCTCTCTCTCTCTCTCGCTCTCTATCTCTGTCTTCCTGTCTTCTTCTTCGCGAAATCATTCATTGACAGCCCACACCGTTTAGGATAAGCTCGACGATGGAGGACGAATCAAAAGCCTTGTAGAAAGAGGCGATATTCCTTTATTCGCATCGATCGAGGCGTTTCAGGAGGGTGGGATAGGGCCATGACGTCGAGCTAGTGGCCGGAGAAGATCGGATCCGCAAGCGATCGTGGTAATCTCCATGTCGAGAGGTGACCGCCGCCGCTAACTGGTCTTACCGTCAACATGGCGGTGTTAGCATATCGGTCCGAGATTTTTGGGCTCGGGCCAGAAAGGGTGAAGCCCTAAACTCTAGCTGGATATCGGCCCAAGTAACCTTACTGGACCCTGAGGCTGAGCTTTCCATCAAGGGCCAAGTAACCTTACTGTAAGAGCCTCGGTGCCGGCTTGGGCGGCCCATTAAAGACCCGAATCCACGACTCAAAAAGTTTCCAGTGCAACAAATTAATTCTTAAATATATAATGCGGCCGAAAGTAAGGTTATTGTCAAATGCCGATCATGGGCCACTAGTTGAGCCCACTATTCTCTCAAACTTCAGCGCATCTGTTGGTGAGCTGGGCATGGCGCAAAGAGAAAGAGAGGGAGAGAGAGAGAGGGAGAGAGAGAGAGAGAGGGAGAGAGAGAGAGAGAGAGAGAGAGAGAGAGAGAGAGAGAGAGAGAGAGAGAGAGAGAGAGAGAGAGAGAGAGCTGTGGACAAAGCCCGCGTGGTAGTCCAAGTCACAGGTCAAGTTGGTGGCCACATAAGGGTTATCCAAACCATTTGACACCAAAAAATGTCAACGATACACACTAATATGTGTTCGGAGAGGGCATCCTGCTGACCAGAGTAAACTATCCAAATCATGAGGAATGAGGTAATTTGACTTATTCCCCTATCCAACTAAAGTTACCGCATTTAATGTGAAATTACTGTGCGAGCTGAAAACGACGGCAGTTTACTTGCTTTGTCCAGCCGGAAACTTCATAACATTTTCCCTAGAAACGACGGCAGGAGTTTTGTCGACATCTTTGAAAGATGCAAAATCAACTGCCAGCGCATGCCGGTGGTTTGTTCAGCTTCCGGTGGACTTCCGCCGCCGGAAAGTTGTGGCACCCACGTAAGAACCCGTGTTCGACCGTCGGAGTTCGCAGACCGGACCATTAGAGGTCCGCTTGGGGGAGTGGGGTGAAGGACGCCAATTCGAAGATGTTACTTCCGAAAACCAGTGCGCTGGTTTCTATCGGAGTGGTGGATGGTGCTCGCCCATCTGAATTCCGCCGTCTGAAATGGAGAGGTGGTTTCTCCTTGCTCATCTTCGTCTCTCCTCATTTCTCTTCCGGGAGAGGGAAGAAGGATGCAGGAGGTTGGAGACGATATAGCGGAAAACCTGAGTGCACCAGGCTCCTGATCAATGAGTGGGCTCTCTTTTTCCATTCTCATCCTTCTTCTGTGCACAGCATCGCCGCCCCACCTGCTGGCGACGGCAGCGCGCGACGTACTGGCGCCCGGGCAGGTGATCACCGGGAACCAGATTCTCGTGTCCGCCGGTGGGACCTTCGCCCTGGGCTTCTTCTACCCCGGTAGTGAGTCCTTTGGGAGAAAAAATCGTTATCTAGGGATATGGTACAACAGGATCCCCAAGATAACTGTGGTGTGGGTCGCCAACAGGGATCAGCCGGTCACCGACCCTGCTGCCTTTCTTACCGTCACCGAGGACAGGAACATCGCTGTGGTAGACTCAGAAAGAAGCTCTATGTGGTCCTCGGACGTGCCGGGCATCCCCAACGGAACTGTGGCCATGCTTCTGGACTCGGGCAATCTGGTTCTGAGACAAGAAAACGGGCAGGACGTCTGGCAGAGCTTCGACCACCCCACCGACACTTTTCTGCCTCAAATGAAGCTTCGCTACAACCAGAAAACAGGCATAGGCCAGAGGGCCATTGCGTGGAGGGACGTCGACGATCCCTCTTCGGGAAACTTCTCCTTCGGTCCGATCTCCCAACAGCTCGTCATCTGGAGAGGATTCAAAACCTACTGGAGGGTCTCCTACCAAAGCACTCTGGGCTGGTATGCAGGCTCTACGGGTGGAGTTCAGTGCTCAATCTGGGTCTCAAGGGTGGGAGACGAAGTCTCTTTCGGCATAACCGGCGCTGGGGGCTCTGTCCCACCGAGATGCACTCTGGTGCCCTCCGGAGAGCTGAAGTTTATGGTGTGGGTGGAGGCATCGAGTGAGTGGGTTCCGACGTCTTCGTGGCCAAGCAGGTTCTGCGATTTCTATGCACGCTGCGGGCCGTCGGGAGCCTGCAATAGCAACGCGAAACCGCCGACCTGCAGGTGTCTACAGGGGTTTGTTCCCAAGAACCAGACCGAATGGGAGAAGAAAATCTTCTCCAGCGGCTGCGTAAGGAGGGTTCGGCTCCAGTGCAGCAAAGGTGACAAGTTCCTGCAGGTGGAGAGTCTGAAGCTGCCGGATAGATCGAGGATCATTGGCAAGAAAACCGAAGCCGAGTGCAAGATCGAGTGCCTCTCCAACTGCCAATGCACTGCTTACAGTTATGCCAACACGAGCGTAGAGTCAGACGGTTACATCTGCCAAGTTTGGTACGGAGAACTCATAGATCTTTGGATCGACGATATGGACGGGAATGACCTGAACATACGGCTGGTGGCGTCAGAGCTGGGTAAGCTTTATTCCAATATGTCCCTTGTCTTAACATCGCAGAGCCCACATGATAATCCGCCATGATTCTGTTATCCTGCTCGCAGATAAGATGGAAAAATCATTCATGTTCCTTCTGCCGGTACTAGTTATCTGTGCACTCCTCGTATGGGCTGGCTCCTATTTCCTCGTGAAGAGGCTCAGATCACGCGGTAATAAATTATCCTTCATGTTATTTGCCTGGACGAAGAATGCGTAGCCGAACTGACGAATGATTGTCTTGAAGCCCGGAAGAGCACGGCCAGGAAGACGATGCTGTTAGAGGACGTCGACATTTCTGATTCGTTTGGAAGCGACAAAGGCTTCTCAGACGCGCCCCTGGTGGACTTGAAGAGTGTACGATGTGCTACCTGTGATTTCTCAGATACGAACAAGCTCGGCGAAGGGGGATTTGGTTCCGTTTACAAGGTTATTACCAGTAACTTGCCTCTTAGATCAGTGCTGTTCAGGAAGTAGTTCTAGTTTATACATCGCAACCGCGTAGGATGAACTCTCTTTTTCTCTCCCGCTCTCTCTCCCCTTTTCTTACTCTTCCTATTTACATACAAACAAAGACAGACACACACAAACACACACACACACACACACACACACACATATATATATATATATATATCAATTTATCATGGTATAAGTACATCTGAGTCTCTTTATTCAGGGGAAGCTGGTGAGTGGGCATGAGGTAGCTGTGAAGAGGCTCTCCAGGGGCTCCAAGCAAGGCCACCACGAGTTCGCCAACGAAGTCAGACTCATCGCCAGGCTCCAACACAAGAATCTCGTTCGTCTTCTGGGATGGTGCACCGACCAAGACGAGAAGATTCTGATCTACGAATACATGCCCAATAAGAGCCTCGACAAGCTCGTATTCGGTGGGTTTGTCTTCACTGGACTTTTATGATTCCGATTCTGCCGGGAAGGATTCAAGCTTCGCTATTTTCGTAAATAATTAATGCGGTTTTGTGTTATTACTGGGAACCAGCCAGATCGGAGGAACTCAGTTTGGAGAAGCGTTTGACGATCATCGAGGGGATAGCGGATGGGCTTCTCTATCTGCATCACCACTCTAGAATGCGCGTCATACACAGAGATCTGAAGACGAGTAATATACTTCTCGACAACGAGATGAACCCCAAGATCTCAGACTTTGGGTTGGCAAGAATATTTGAAATAAACCAGACCGAAGGAAATACTAGGAAGGTCGTCGGAACGTTGTAGGTTCTAATCAAGTTCCGAATCTTCTATCAGTTTCATCCTCCTATCGTGACTAATCTCGGTGAATTTCGGGCTGTGGGTGCAGTGGATACATGTCGCCGGAGTACGCCATAGACGGCGTCTTCTCTGAGAAATCTGACGTCTTCAGCTTCGGCGTGATCGTCTTGGAAGTTATCAGTGGGAAAAGATGCACGGGGTATTATCCATGTAGGGAGTCACTGAATCTTCTAGGATATGTGAGTTCCAGCCATCTGGTGTGCTTCTAGATTACATTGAGTTATAAGAATGGTTCTGGAATAAAGTATTTCGGGGAATTTGTATTAAACGTTTCCCCTTCCCTTCCAATTAATTTGCTTCTCACTCAATGGTGCAGGCGTGGGAGCTGTGGAAAGAAGACAGGGCCGTGGAACTCCTGGAGCCGGCAGTTAAGAGCTCATGCCAGGCGGACGAGGTTCTGAAGTGCATTCAAGTTGGATTACTGTGCATTGAGGAAGATGCGGCGGACAGACCCACTATGAATTCAGTCGTTTCCATGCTGAAAAGTGAAAGCAGTGTGTTACCATTGCCGAAGCAGCCTGGTTTTTCGTTTGGAAGAAATCTGAGGGTCCGTGTAGGCAGATCACCGAGATCATCCATTTATGGGTTGAGCGAGAGTATTTTCGAAGGGCGCTGAAGGGAAAATGCACTGGTGGAGACCGTCAAGCTGAGTGTGAGTAGTGATCCATTTAGGACTGTTATAATCCAAACGGGTCGTCTATAATTTTGATGTGTAGAGTTGTCCTAATACCAATTACTGAAATGAGATATGATGCACTGACCTTCTGTTGAAGAAGTAATATATATTTGGCACAGATCGATACAGTGGAAGCACAATCTCTGGATTATATAAATGTAAATGACACTGGAGTAATAAGCGATCTAGAAGGCAAACTCCTTAAGAATGAGTCTTTCAGCAAACATGCCTCTAGTCAGTCTCCAAAATAGCTTTAGACAAACCTGTGGATGTATCACCTTTTCTCAGTGTCTTCACCTGTGATATAGAGAGAGGAGAGGAGCCAAGATAGAGGGAGAGGAGAGAGGAGGAGAAGAGAGTCAGAAGGGAGGGGAAACTTCTCGTTTCATCTCTTCAGCAGCTACAAAACCAGTCCTCGTACACTCTTCGCAAGGGTTTTTAGTCCCAACTAATAAGATAGGAATGGGTCCCAATGGGGGCCTGTCCACTAAGGACAAAAGGGTAAATGGGCAAAGTCAAGACCCACTCATCTACTGTTGTTGAGATAACACCCCCTGACAAACTCCACCTTGGTAGACATCCCATCTACACTTGGAGCAGATGTTCTTCCATGATACAAGTTTTCTAACTTTTCAAAGTATATGCGATATGAATCAAGTCCAAAAAATGTTTGAACTTTAAACCTTGATGACCTTTGTTAGTATATTAGTGATATTTTTCTCTTTGTTAACTTTTTTTAGAGAGATATCTCTAGAATTTAGCAATTTATGAATCTTACGATATCACACATCAATGTGCTTTGACTATACATGATAAATTTGATTTTTCGTTAAACATATAATACTATGACTGTCACATAATAAAGAAACCTTACCTTATCAGATTTTAAACTCTTTCAACAATCTTTTCAATCACAAAGCTTCTTTTGCTACCTCTATAGTAGTTGATAAGGCTTCATTATCATAAATTAATAATTAATTAATAATATATTTCAAGCTTTAGCTCATCAGAAATAGATTTATATTTATGTTAAATTATGAAAAAGAGTTTTTATTTAGTTAATGTAAAATTTGACTAATTATGTGATTATATATATATTTATATAATTTTTATAATCAAAATTTTGAGAAAAATAAAAATAAATAAAATAAAATAAAAATATAAAAAAGGTTAGGGACCCACTGGCCACCCCAACCGACAAACGGGTTGGAAACATAATCTAAGTGGAGTTGTGAGCAAGAGGCTTGAGTGGTTAAGGACTGATTGAATACACGTGTGTGTCACTCCCCTTTTACGTCATTAGTGGCCAAAACTTAGAAAATAGTGGATGAGGGTCTAAATTGACATCATAACTTCCTATTTTTTTTAACAATTTTAGTACCTAAAATACTCTTTTTTTATGAGAAAAAAAACCTTATGATGTCACTGTATAAATGTATTTACATACTTATTTTACTTTCTCTCATATAGGCTGGCAATTGGTGAAAGTTTGAGTCCCATCAAAGCCAAAACTTATATTTTTATCTAATTAAATCATGATTTTTTTAAAGGTTACTTATCAATGATTAAGTCACTATAATCATTCAATTATTGATAAAAATATCAATATAATTTGTAGAGCATCATTACTAAATTATTGATCAATCATATATAAAAAGATCATGAATCAATTGAATAAATTATCTCTAATTAATTGATGAACAAGTAGTCATTGAAAAAAAGATAATCCATTGAGAGATGAGTTATCACCTTTAGCAAATTAGATGCGATGAAGAACCTTTTCTTATTGTGTGAACTAGAAGATGAAAGTTTTTAAGATGTGTCCTACCTCTATCTAGTTTATCTTTATTGGGTGATAGTTGTCGGATATTCTCAAAGTCACTATTTTTCTAATATGTCGAATGACAACTATTAGAGATGATTTTTCAATCTACCTTCTTGATTTTTAGACTTCACAAGAAGATTTAGAGATTGTCTACATCATCCTTATCTAAAAAAAATCTTTTAAGGCTATAGATATTATATGATAATCCTCCCAAACATATAAAATTTTGACGATTGCTATCATAAGATTAGAATTCAGCCTTTCTTACTTTCAATTTAATTTTCACTTAATTTAGTGATATTTTATGTGATTTCAAGTTTCAAAACTATTCTTTATTAAATTATGATTATTTTAGCTTTTATAGATCTTAATTTGACCAATTACTTTATTTGTAATTATTTATGTAAGAATTATTAATTAAAATTTTATTTCTAATTGATTCATGTTCATTAAGCCATTGATGTTATCATGATGTCCTTACCTTTATTTCACTTTTCATGAATTTTGAATATATTTTATCTTCATTATTTAGTAAAAAACTATAAAAAATCGTATTCTATGTTAAATGATTCTCTCCTTGAGGGTGCGACGACAATTTATAAGACCCTAGATGGAGGATTTTCCAAATAATGTAATCTAATATCTCTTTCTATTCTCATTCTACATCTCATGTCTCTTTTTGTGCTCATCACTTGACAATTTAGACTCTAACATTGGATACTATAATTTGGAAAACATTTAAACAAGTGATAGTTTAATTGAACTAAATATATACACATTAGAATGAGTTGTTACTAGATAACTGTATAACAAGAGAATGAATAGGAAGTACGTCCAGGTCAGCAAAATATCAAAGCAATTTTTTCCACATCCACACAGACTTGTGTATGGATTTAATAGTCCAAACAAACAACAACTGTCATCTGCAAGACTCACTTTAAGAGGAAAGTAAAAGAAATACCTAGAGAATGGGCTCTATGAGATCAGACACATACTATGCAGGGGCTAATCTCATCCACCCAAACGGTGCGACCAGCAGTGCTCCCTTATGGGGGAAACTACTGAGTGAGAGGGGGAGGGAGAAAGAGAAGCGAGAGAGAGAGAGGGAGAGAGAGAGGGAGGGAGAGAGAGAGAGAGAGAGAGAGAGAGAGAGAGAGAGAGAGAGAGAGAGAGAGAGAGAGAGAGAGAGAGATAGAAAGAGGAGGAAGGTAACTATAGAGCCAACCCACGTGGCAGAAAAAGCAGCATCATGTTGATGCGGATCATGGGCGTGATGGCCCTGTTACGTGTCACGATGGACCAGTTAACAGTCACCAAGCCATGGGACGCTGTAAAATGACACACGATATATACTTATATATCTATGTTACGGCGATGAAATGGTGCTGATAATGCAAGAATCGAATTGATGAGGAATGAGCCAAAGTGGCTTACTAAACATATAAGCTTAAAGTTACCGCATTTAATGTTAAATTACTATGCGAGCTGAAGGATAATACTCCACTGTCGTGATGCAAATGGAACAGGTCACTATCATTGTCCAGCCAGAAACCACATCACAGTTCCCTGGAAACGCCGGCAGGACTGTAAAAGATGCAAAATCAACGGCCAGCGCCTGCCGATGGTTTGTTGAGTTCTCGCTGGAGTTACGCCGCGGGAAAGATGCGACATCCATCTAAGAACCCGTGTTCGACCGTCGGACCTCGCAGACGCGACGATAAAGAGGTCCGCTAAGGGGATTTCCGAAAACCGGTGCACTAGTTCCCATCGGAGAGGTGGATGGAGCTCGCCCATCTTAATTCCGACGTCTGAAACTGAGATACGGCTTTTCCTTGCTCATCTCCGTCTCTTCTCACATCTCTTCCGGGACAGGGGAGAAGGATTCTGGACCTTAGAGACGGTATAGCGGAAAAGCGAAGTGGACTATACTCCAGATCAATGTGTGGGCTCTCTTTCTTCATCCTCATCCTTCTTTTGTGCACAATATCCCCACCCAAGCTTCTGGCGACGGGGGCGCGCGACGTACTGGCCCCCGGCCAGGCGATCACCGGGAACCAGACTCTCGTGTCCGCCGGCGGGACCTTCGTCCTGGGCTTCTTCGACTCCAGAAGCGAGTCCTTTGGGAGGAAAAATCGCTTCCTAGGGATATGGTACAAGAAGATTCCCAAAAGGACTGTGGTCTGGGTCGCCAACAGGGATCATCCTGTCACCGACTCCGCCGCCTTCCTTATGATGACCGAGGACAAGAACATCGCCGTGGTGGACTCGAACAGAAGCTTTGTCTGGTCCTCGGACTTGGCTGGTATCGCCAATGGCACGGTGGCCATGCTTCTGGAGTCGGGCAATCTGGTTCTGAGACAGGGAAACGGGCAGGACGTCTGGCAGAGCTTCGATCACCCCACCGACACTATTCTGCCAGAGATGAAGCTTCGCTACAACGAGAAAACGGGCTTAGCCCAGAGGGTCATTGCGTGGAGGGAGGTCGACGATCCCTCTTCTGGAGACTTCTCCGTCGGTGCCATCTACCACCAAATCGTCATCTGGAGGAGATCAGAGACCTACTTGAGGATCTCCCAGCAAAGTGTCTTGGGTTTGCAAGTAAGCTCTACAAGTGGAGTTCAGTGCGTGGTCTGGGTCTCACGGGTCGGAGACGAATTCTCTTTCAGCTTCTTCACCGTTGGGAGAACTGCCCCGGCAAGATGGGCTTTGGAGGCCTCCGGAGAGCTGAAGATGATGGTGTGGGTGGAGGCATGGAGTGAGTGGCACCCGTTGTGGATAAGGCCAAGCAGGTTCTGCGACGCCTATAATCTCTGTGGGCCGTCGGGAGCCTGCGATTGCAACGCGAAGCCGCCGACCTGCATCTGCCTACACGGGTTTGTTCCGAAGAACCAGACCGAGTGGGAGACGAGAACCTTCTCCAGTGGCTGCGTTAGGAGGGTTCAACTCCAGTGCAGCAAAAGTGACAAGTTCCTGCCGGTGAAAAGGGCCAAGCTGCCGGATAGGTCTAGGATGATAGACAAGAAAACCGAACTCGATTGCCGGGCCGACTGCATCTCGAAATGCCAATGCACTGCCTACGCTTATACAAACACGAGTCTAGACTCAGACGGCTTCATGTGCCTAATTTGGTTTGGAGATCTCGTAGATCTTGAAATCGAAAATACGGGCTGGGAGAACCTGAACATACGGCTGGTGGCGTCAGAGTTCGGTAAGCTCGATTTAAATTTATCATCGAACGCACAGGGTAATGCACCATGAATCTCTGATCCTGCTCGCAGATGAAAACCAAAATCCAATGAAGTTCCTGCTACCGGTACTAGCTATCGGTGCACTCCTCGTAGGAGCTGGTTCCTATTTCCTGGTGAAGAGACTTCGATCACGCGGTAATATGTTTTCCTATATGTTATATTTTTGGGCCAAAAGACGACTAGCCTCGCTGACAAATAAGTATGCCCAGAAGCGCGGAAGAGGACGCCAATGAAAACGATGATATTAGAGGACATTGACTTATCTGACACATTTGGAAGCGACAAAGGCTTCTCAGAGGTGCCTTTAGTGGAGTTCAACAGTGTACAATGTGCCACCGGTGATTTCTCAGATGCGAACAAGCTCGGCGAAGGGGGATTTGGTTCCGTTTACAAGGTTATTACCAGTAACTTGCCTGTTAGATCACTCCTGTTAATGAACTCGTTTGCGGTTTATACATAAAAACCGCGTAAAAAGAACTGTCTCTCACACTCTCTCGTCCTTTCTTACTCCTATGTTTATAATATATGTATATAAATTTATATACGTATAAGTAAATCAGAGTTTTTCTATTCAGGGGAAGCTGGGAAATGGGCATGAGATAGCTGTGAAGAGGCTCTCCAGGGGCTCCAAGCAAGGCCATCACGAGTTCGCCAATGAAGTCAGACTCATCGCCAGGCTGCAACACAAGAATCTCGTTCGTCTTCTGGGCTGGTGCACCGACCAAGACGAGAAGATTCTGATCTACGAATACATGCCCAATAAGAGCCTCGACAAGCTCGTATTCGGTGGGTTTGTCTTCACTGGACTTTTATGATTCCGATTCTGCCGGGAAGGATTCAAGCTTCGCTATTTTCGTAAATAATTAATGCTTTTTGGTTTTACTACTGGGAAACAGCAAGATCGGTGGAACTCAGTTGGGAGAAGCGTTTGACGATCATCATGGGGATAGCGGATGGGCTTCTCTATCTGCATCACCACTCTAGAATGCGCGTCATACACAGAGATCTGAAGACGAGTAATATACTGCTCGACAACGAGATGAACCCCAAGATCTCAGACTTTGGGTTGGCAAGAATATTTGAAATAAACCAGACCGAAGGAAATACTAGGAAGGTCGTCGGAACGTTGTAGGTTCTAATCAAGTTCCGAATCTTCTATCAGTTTCATCCTCCTATCGTGACTAATCTCGGTGAATTTCGGGCTGTGGGTGCAGTGGATACATGTCGCCGGAGTACGCCATAGACGGCGTCTTCTCTGAGAAATCTGACGTCTTCAGCTTCGGCGTGATCGTCTTGGAAGTCATCAGTGGGAAAAGATGCACGGGGTATTATCCTTGCAGGGAGTCACTGAATCTTCTGGGATATGTGAGTTCCGGCCACCTGCTTTGCTTCCTGATGAGATTCAGTCATAAGAATCGTTTCGGAATAACGTAGTTCGACGGATTTTTTATTAAACGGTTTCCCCTTCCTTCAACTTCAATGTGCTCTCGACTGAATGGTGCAGGCGTGGCAGCTATGGAAAGAAGGCAGAGGCATGGAACTCCTGGACCGTGCAATTAAGAGATCATTCCAGGCCGACGAGGTGCTGAAGTGCATTCAAGTGGGATTACTGTGCATCGAGGAAAATCCGGCGGACAGACCCACTATGAATTTTGTCGTTTCTATGCTGACAAGTGAAAACTGTGCGTTGCCATTGCCGAAGCAGCCTGGTTTTTCGTTTGGAAGAAATCTGAGGGTCCGTGCTGACAGATCGCCGAGATCATCCATTTATGGGTTGAGCGAGAGTACGTTGGAAGGGCGTTGAACGGAAAATGCTCTGTGGTGCAGACTGTCAAGCTGAGTGTGAGTTGTGATTCTCTTACGATTATTCGTATCAAGACATGGGTGGTCTAGAAATTTGATGTGTAGAGTTGTCTCATTACTGTAATGAGAATATTACGCACTGATCTTCCTCTTACAGTCGCCGGCGTGTGCCTGCCCTATCCCCTCCGGCGTGTGCCGCCTCTGCCCGGTTTCATCTGTTCCGCGTTCACTTTCTCATCATCTATGCAGTGGAGGAAGAGGAGCTGGGACCTTCTCCATCCCCCGTGTCGCCGCAAGGGCATCTTAAAATCGCCGGCTCACACCCCCCTGTAGCGCGAAGGGACTCGAGACCCCACCCGGAGGAGACGTCTCGAGGAATACCGACATTAATCCGTCAAACCCACCCTCTTTAGCGTATGCCCTTTACGTGCGTACCAGGGAAGTTCATGAAAACGCCCTGGTAGCCCGGATTCCCATGGACTCGGGGCCGCACGACGTGCTCTTCGTCTCTCGTCATCACATGGAGTACCCCCACGGACCGAGTTCTACTCGTGCTGGGGGAGTTTCCCTAAGGATTGAACCTCATCAATGTGGAAGAGATTATTTACAACTCTGCGTACTCTTCGACCCTCGTCTTAAGTAATAATGACTGGGCCTCAAATGATGAACTTTGATCACTCTTACTAAGGTGGCCATGTTTAGTACCTTTGAGTTTAACATTTACTTCAAGATTTTCTGTAAACCTGAAGGCAAATAAAACAAAACGAAATGTTTTGAGAAGTAATGGTCTGAAATCAGCACTTAACCAAGACTAAACTTTCGGGAGATGCCACCTTATGGGAAATTGCATCACAGATAACCACGATGTATCAAACATCATTTTGAAGTATATGTAAATATGTTGTAGAATAGAAGAGTATGCTAATATTTCTATTGCAATATATGAGTAATTATGTTGGCTCTTTGGATTTGTTAAATAGTTATGGAGGCATAATTATCATGCTTGAGACTTTAATATGTTAATAACTCCTTGTATCAAGCTTGGCACTTCAGTAATCAAGGGTTAGATTATATAGTGAAATGATATACAAGATAAAATATCTTGATGATTAAGATAACTTTAATAGACCAAATTGATGTAAATATTTTAATTTTTAGGATGACATTGAAGAAAATATCCATATGATGCAACATTTAGGCGTTTTTATTTGTAGTAAATAGGCCAAATTTGTAAGTTGAAGTAGAGTATCTGTGGACTGAAATAGTAGTTTTAGAAATTTGATGGTTTCATGTCCAGAAATGATTTCATGAGGTATCAAATAAATGATAATTATTATTTGAATAGTTTGAGATTCATTATTTCATTCTATTAGTTTATGTTGGTGATATCTTGATTAAGGGTGTTCATGTAGGAACTCAAGAAGATAAAGGTAAACTTACAAAATAACTTTTTAATGAAAGACTTGGAGGTATAAAAGTAAAATTTTCAGATGAGAATACCCCATGACGAAGTTTTTAGTTTCTAGGGATTATCTGAAAAGAATTACATTCAGAAGTTACTAGGATAAATATGCAAACTACAAGTCAGTGTGATTGCTGGCTTAAGAATAAAAAATAATCAAGTCAGAATCTTATCTCAAAAGATCATATTGAGAAATTACTTTTCTGGTTAAATATGCATACTGCAAGTCTTGTGGGTACACTTAACTCCATCACTTCAAGCTCTCATGAGACAATCATTTAACATAGAACAGGAGAAGCAACATCTGGAGACAATTATTTATGTCAGTGCAGTAGGTAGCTTCATGTATGCTATGATCTAGATTAGATCTGGTACATTTTTTTTAATGAGACTAGTGAAAAGATTAAGAGGAATATTTTTAAATTAGAAGGATTTGTTGATTCAGATTTTACAAGTGATGTGGATATGAGTAGAAGAACTGCTAGATACATTTATACCTTGGGTGGGTAAAATTATGAGCTGGCTTTCACAATTGAAGAGAGTTATTGCTCTCCCTACCACTCAGAAAAATTATGTAAAAAGTTACAATGAGAAGTAAGAAATAATTATGGTTGAAGCATTTCCTTACAGAAATAGGCAAAATATTTCAAAATATTGGGTTATTTTTGACAATCATAGAAACATTTATCCAACCAAATCCCCATGTTTTATTTCAGAACAAAACACATATAATTGATGTACAATTTTATTGCTAGCTTATTGCAAGATGAAAACATTAGAGGATTGAAGAACCCATCAGATATGTTGACTGAGTTGTATTGAATTTTAGGCCTCAATAAGATCAACAAGGGGGGTTGAATTGTTCAACTTCTAGTTTTGACACTTTAATGATTCTTAATATTTCCCATGTTCTCTCCTCGACTGTTAAGTTTAATAGCATTTTTAGATAGAAATGTGTGTGACTAGAGAATTTTCTAAGTGGTTTAGCCCCTGCCTATCTTCACTCTCTAAGAACTCCCATATTCTAAGGTTCCATTAGACCGTAACTTCACTACACAATTACTGATTATAGGGTTCAAATCTCACATAGTTTAATCCTAAAACTCTCTTCTACATCAGTCCTAAGTCACCAAAAATTGATTAAAAGGCTCCAAATATTTTTATGTTTAAATGAAAATTAAGATAACTAGACATCTCACAAAAATTAGGAAAGATTTCACCATGGGTAATTTCCAAATTAATATGTTGACTTTATGTATGCCCAAAATGTGGATGAAGAGGATGCCAATCAAGGTGTGGTTCTTGTTGCCCTCTTGTTATATGCATACTAGCTAGAGATGGAGTGGATTACTACTTTAATTAGATTAAGGAAGATTTCTGATTGCTTGAAATTGGTTCTATGAATCAATGTCTTTGTATTGTTTGAACACTAGAAAAGGCCTCACCGACCATCACATAATTTTCTACAGAAAGTATAAAACAAGCTTTTGAGATTATAGAGGGGTTCCAAGAATAATTAGCTTTGGGGAGGTGTTGAAATTATGGACAAATCAAATTAGAGAAATTTCTATATTTTTCACCATCATACAATGTTTAAAATCTAAAATTAATTCGAAATCCAAATCATTGGAAACAAATACAACATGACCTCTACTAGTTCAGATATCCAATTAAAAAATCAATAAATTTTATCATTAAGCAATAATGTATATATCCAGAGAATATTATTTTGATCAAGTTTGGTAAAGTTTTGATTTCATCAAAATAGAATTGATAATATCTCAAAAGTAATGAACATGTTACATTCACAACATAACCGAATTGCTTCAAAAATATTATAATTGAATCACGTTTCAAACTTGTGAAATTTTAGTTTTGGCAATATAACTTTTTTCAATAAGAAGTCATACGTTCATGATGAACAATTAGAATTTAATCAATCGAATGATTATAAAAATATTCCAAAGTCATGATCTAACATGATGAGGTCATAATAGATTAAGCTTTTGTAGCCATATTATTATACAAATATTTAATTGATTCTGTTGTGCAATACCACCTCACTATGATAAATTTTGTGAGTATATACAAAAACATATAAAATGATAAATCCACAAAAAAATTCATTAGATTAGAATTTTGACACACATGGATTTATTTATAGATATTGAGATTATAAATTCAATTTATTCATGAATTTATATTGAATTAAACTCTTATGCATGTATAATTACAAACCAAATGTGATCTTTTAATTGGTTTTTTAAGTACTTTTCATCCTCAAAATAACATCATTTTAATCCTCCAATTAGGTATTCATTGAAAATTTGATGTAATGCATATAACCACTATTGAAGACTCTACATAAGTTTTACAACTATTTTATTTTTTCTCTGTAGATTAATGTAGAGAATGATCAAATCTGGTTTTATAGAGAGTAGTGGATCTGACTATAGAGAATGATGGGTGTTATTTATTAACAAAATATAATTACCTTAATCCCATGATATAAGAGGAGTTGCTGCCTCTTATAATGGATGTATGAAACTATTTAATCCCTGAAAGGATGAAGGATGGTTTGTATGACCTGGATGTAAGAAGATTCTCTTAACAACATAGTGTTTCTTTCTCCTCATCCTCTATCGCTCATGTTTACATTTCTTTCTGCTTTGCACGGGACGCTGGTTTCGTGAAATTTATTACTAATAATCGATATGTTAAATAGAGAAATATTTTAATGACTGAGAGCATAATTGAACTAAAGAAATATACCTTAGAATGTATTCTCATTATTTGAGTTGTTAGCAAATAACACTATCAAGCGAATAAATAGGAAGTACATCCAAGTCACCAAAATGTTGTAGTAATTCGTTCATGTCCACAGACTTGTGTACAGCTTCACTAGTCCAAAAAAATGTCAATTGACCTTTGCAAAACTCATGCTAAGATCAAAAATAAAGAAATGTCAAAGTAGTTAGCTCTATGAAATCAGACTGTACTAAGGATGGGCAAATCAGATTCACATAATTAGTGCGATCAGCAGTGCTTGCTTTTGGGGGAAACTACACAGGAGAAGAGGGAGAGAGATAGATGGATAGAGAAAGAGCGAGAGAGAGAGAGAGCGAGAGAGAGCGAGCGAGAGAGAGAGAGAGCGAGAGAGAGAGAGAGCGAGAGAGAGAGAGAGCGAGAGAGAGAGAGAGAGAGAGAGAGAGAGAGAGAGAGAGAGAGAGAGAGAGAGAGAGAGAGAGAGGTACCTATAGAGTCAGCCCACGTGAGATAAGAAGTAGCGTTAGGTTGGTGCGGCTCATGGGCATGACGACCCAGGTATATGTAACGTTGGGCAACCTAAGAGCTACCGAAGCCATGGGACACCGCAAATGACACATGATATATTTATATATGTACGGTGAGGGCATTGTGCTGACCATGGAAGAATCAATCCAATTCATGATGAATGATCCAAATTGATTTATTCGACCTATACGAATAATGTTACCATATTTTTTGTTAAATTATTATGCGAGATGAAGGCTACTACTCCACAGGCGCGATGGGGAACAACCAGATCACTTTGTGGTAGAGTCCTACCCATTCCTCTTTCTAGGATGTATCAAGGTTATACTTGCGTTCAAGAATAGACCAAGTTGATCGACGATATGGAAGATTCTACGTCAGATGATGGATCGGAGAAAGAGACAATATATTGAAGAGGAAGTAGATGAAAGATAGAAATAGAAATACAAGAGGACTTATCCTTGGTATGACCGATTTGAGATGGTCAATTTCCAGCATCCACATGCGGATACGCATATCCCCCTCCCCCCCCACCACAACTGTCGTTACTCACCCACTTCTGCCACGTCCGTCATCCATCTTCACAATCTTCTGTAGCCTTCGGTTTCTGGTGGTACGTGGGGCACCACCCAATCCGTCAGGTTCGTTTCTCCGATGTGAATGAAAGGATCTTATCAGTATAACATCCGATACCAGTTGGGGGTCTGACACTGTCCTGCAGACAACCACATCACATTTCCCTAGAAACCCCGGCACTACCTTGTCGGCGTTTGAAAAGTAGAAAAACCACTGGCCACCGCCGGCCGGTTGTATGTTGAGCTCCCGCGGGAGTTCTGCCTCCGGAATTATTCGGCACCCTCGTAAAAGCTCGTGCTGGGCCGTCCGAATCCGGACGTCCAACGATTAGAGCTCCGCTTTGGGGAGTGGCAAGGACATCAATTCAAAGATGTTACTCCCGAAGACCAGTGCGCTGGTTTATATCGGAGAGGCGGATGGAGATCACCCATCAGAATTCCGCCGTCTGAAACGTAGAGGCGGTTTCTCCTGGCTCATCTCCGTCTCTTCTGATATCTCTTCCGGAAGAAGGCTGCAGGTTGCAGAACATGAAAGACGATATACACGAAAAGCGAAGTGGACGAAACTCCAGATCAATGGGTGGGCTTTCTTTCTCCATCCTGATCCTTTTTCTGTGCGCAACATCCCCACTCCACCTGCTGGCGACAGCGGAGCGCGACGTACTGGCGCCCCGCCAGGCGATCACCGGGAACCAGACTCTCGTGTCCGCTGGGGGAACCTTCGTCCTGGGCTTCTTCTTTGGGAGAAGAAATCGCTACCTAGGGATATGGTACAATAAGATCCCCAATAGAACTGCGGTGTGGGTCGCCAACAGGGACCAGCCTCTCATCGACTCTGCTGCCTTCTTTACTGTGACAGCGGACAGGAATCTCGCCTTAGTGGACTCAAACGGAAGCTTTGTCTGGTCCTCGAACTTGGCCAGCGTCCCCGGCGGCACCGTGGCCATGCTTCTGGAGTCGGGGAATCTGGTTCTCAGGCAAAGAAACGGGCAGGACGTCTGGCAGAGCTTCGATCACCCCACCGACACTATTCTGCCGGAGATGAAGCTTCGCTACAACACGAAAACGGGCTTAGGCCAGAGGGCCGTTGCGTGGAGGGACGTCGACGACCCCTCTTCGGGAAACTTCTCCGCCGGGCCAATCTCCAACCAAATCTTCATCTGGAGGGGATCCGAGATCAATTGGAGGTCGCCCGTTTTCAGAGGAAATACTAGGCTCGTTGCCTGGTATGAAAGCTCTCCAAGTAGAGTTCAGTGCGTGGTCTGGGTCACGTGGGTCGCAGACGAAGTCTCTTGGAGCTTCAAAACCGTTGGGGGCACAGCCCCGGCGAGGTGTACTCTGGAGCCTTCCGGAGAACTAAAGATGATGGTGTGGGAGGAGGCATGGAGTGAGTGGCGCCCGTTGTGGATAAGACCAACCTGTTTCTGCGACGTCTATAATCTCTGCGGGCCGTCGGGAGTCTGCAATTGCAACGCGGAACCGCCGACCTGCATATGCCTACAGGGGTTTGTTCCGAAGAACCAGACCGAGTGGGAGAAGAGAACCTTCTCCAATGGCTGCGTCAGGAGGGTTCCGCTCCAGTGCAGCAAAAGTGACAAGTTCCTGGCAGTGAAAAGGGTCAAGCTGCCGGATACGTTGAGGACGATAGAGAAGAAAACGGAATTCGAGTGCCGGGCAGACTGCATCTCCAACTGCCAATGCATCGCTTACGCTTATGCAAACACGAGCGTAGAGTCACACGGCTACATGTGCCTGGTTTGGTACGGAGATCTCATAGATCTTGAGATCGACGATAACATTTACTGGGAGAACCTGAACATACGGCTGGTGGCGTCAGAGCTCGGTAAGCTTGATTTAAATATATCCTTGACTTCACTATCGGAGAATCCACATAATAATCCACCATTATTCCCTCATCCTGCTCGCAGATGAGAACCAAAATCCAATGAAGTTCCTGCCACCGGTACTAGCTGTCGGTGCACTATTGGTAGGAGCTGGTTCCTATTTCCTAGTGAAGAGACTCAGATCACGAGGTAATAAGTTTCCCTGAATGTTATTTTCTTGAGCCAAGAACGAGTAGCGGAACTGACAAACAAGTATGTCTTGAAGCGCGGAAGAGGACGGCCAGGTGGACCACGGCGTTAGAGGACATTGACTTCTCTGATGCATTTGGAAGAGACAAAAGCTTCTCAGAAGCACCCATGGTGGAATTCAGGAGTGTTCGCTGTGCTACCTGTGATTTCTCAGTCGCCAACAAGCTCGGCGAAGGGGGATTTGGTTCCGTTTACAAGGTTATTACCAGTCACTCCTCATAGTTCAACCTGTTCATGAAGTAGTTCATAGTTTATAAATCGCAACCGCGTAGGATGAACTCTCGCTTTCTCTCGAGCTCTCTCCACCTTTCTTTCACTCTCCATGTATATGTCAATCCATGTCTATTTATATTGGTATGCGTATATATGAGTCTCTATTCAGGGGAAGCTGGGAAATGGGCATGAGGTAGCTGTTAAGAGGCTCTCCAGGGGCTCCAAGCAAGGCCATCACGAGTTCGCCAATGAAGTCAGACTCATCGCCAGGCTGCAACACAAGAATCTCGTTCGTCTTCTGGGCTGGTGCACCGACCAAGACGAGAAGATTCTGATCTACGAATACATGCCCAATAAGAGCCTCGACAAGCTCGTATTCGGTGGGTTTGTCTTCACTGGACTTTTATGATTCCGATTCTGCCGGGAAGGATTCAAGCTTCGCTATTTTCGTAAATAATTAATGCTTTTTGGTTTTACTACTGGGAAACAGCAAGATCGGTGGAACTCAGTTGGGAGAAGCGTTTGACGATCATCATGGGGATAGCGGATGGGCTTCTCTATCTGCATCACCACTCTAGAATGCGCGTCATACACAGAGATCTGAAGACGAGTAATATACTGCTCGACAACGAGATGAACCCCAAGATCTCAGACTTTGGGTTGGCAAGAATATTTGAAATAAACCAGACCGAAGGAAATACTAGGAAGATCGTCGGAACGTTGTAGGTTCTAATCAAGTTCCGAATCTTCTATCAGTTTCATCCTCCTATCGTGACTAATCTCGCTGAATTTCGGGCTGTGGGTGCAGTGGATACATGTCGCCGGAGTACGCCATAGACGGCGTCTTCTCTGAGAAATCTGACGTCTTCAGCTTCGGCGTGATCGTCTTGGAAGTCATCAGTGGGAAAAGATGCACGGGGTATTATCCTTGCAGGGAGTCACTGAATCTTCTGGGATATGTGAGTTCCGGCCACCTGCTTTGCTTCCTGATGAGATTCAGTCATAAGAATCGTTTCGGAATAATGTAGTTCGACGGATTTTTATTAAACGGTTTCCCCTTCCTTCAACTTCAATGTGCTCTCGACTGAATGGTGCAGGCGTGGCAGCTATGGAAAGAAGGCAGAGCCATGGAACTCCTGGACCGTGCAATTAAGAGATCATTCCAGGCCGACGAAGTGCTGAAGTGCATTCAAGTGGGATTACTGTGCATCGAGGAAAATCCGGCGGACAGACCCACTATGAATTTTGTCGTTTCTATTCTGACAAGTGAAAGCTGTGCGTTGCCATTGCCGAAGCAGCCTGGTTTTTCGTTTGGAAGAAATCTCAGGGTCCGTGCTGACAGATCGCCGAGATCATCCATTTATGGGTTGAGCGAGAGTACGTTGGAAGGGCGTTGAACGGAAAATGCGCTGTGGTGCAGACTGTCAAGCTGAGTGTGAGTTGTGATTCTCTTACGATTATTCGTATCAAGACATGGGTGGTCTAGAAATTTGATGTGTAGAGTTGTCTCATTACTGTAATGATAATATTACGCACTGGCCTTCCTCTTATACCTGGCGGCCTGTGTCTGGCTTCAGATGCTTGGAGATTTTCCCTTCCCCAAGTCGCCCTATGGGCCGTTTGATAATCGTCGGCTGGCACCCCCCTGGACCGCGGATTCTGGAGAATTGGGGTTTCTGGTTCCGGAGTAAACGCTGGAAGCTACTCGATACTTGCGACAGGGTGCAACTCGCCTTCTACTTGTGGGACTCCCTGCCAAATGAAGAGTTCGCAAGAGGAAGAGACGTGGCGAGGGGTAGCGATACTAATCCATGAGGCCCTCTCTATATCCGTGCCGAGGAAGTTCATGAAATGCCCTCGGGGTCCGGATTCTTCGAAGGACTCGGGGCCGCACCAGGTGCTCTGACTTCTCTCCTCATCCCTTGGAGTTCTCCCACGGACCGAGTTATACCCATGTGCGGGCCCAGCTACGTGAGTGCCCATAAGGAATTCGCCTCCTAAATGAGAAAGAAATTATGTCTGTCTCTTCTTACTCTTCAACCATCGCCTTGAATATCAGGGAGCCAAACCTGCAAAGTAATAGGGACTAGATCTGAAATGACAGGCTTTGATCACTCTCACTGAAAATGAGGCAGCCATGTTGACTACTTTTGAATTTAACATTTACTTCAAGGTTTAATATAAATTTGAAGATAGAGCCAACTAAACAAGATATTTTGAAAGGTATTTGTCACAACTAAACACTAAATCAAGAGTGAGGGTAATGCCACTTCATGGGTAAGTTGGCATTACCTTTTTATTTTCTTATGTCCTTTATATCAATGCACTCATTTTAATGTTTATAAAATGTATTACATATAGTATCTCAATGAAATAAACATCTTAATTATAATATTTTTCACATATATTATATATCACCAATAAATACAATGTGGGCATCCAACTATTCTTGATCAAGTTAGAAAACTCTAGCACAAATTTCAATGGCAATACTATGAAGTAAGAAGATTCAAAGATTAGAAGGTACAAATGTCATTACTACTTATTCAACAAAATGATTAGTTTTTGAAGAAAGATTTGAAGGTTCAAATGTCATTACTAAATATTCTGCAAAATAATTAGTTTTTGATGGAATATTTCGAAGGTTCAGATGTCATTACTACATATTCCACAAAATGATTAATTTTTGAAGGAATATTTTGAAGGTTCAAATGTCATTACTAAATACTCCACTAAATGATTAGTTTTTGAAGGAAGATTTTGAAGGTTCAAATGTCATTACTACACATAAGGCACTTAAGATCTGATGAAATAAGGAAACTAATATAAGATAAAGTCTTATATATAGAAGAAGAGTTCCTAATTTAAAGTTAATTAAATACAATGAGTTTCAAGGTTCACAATGAACCTCTTCCTGCTGCACACATCAATCATGTACATGAACATGCATTCTCTTCATCAGTTGATTTCAATAACCAATTAAAACAACCATCATGCTTTTGTTCTTCATGAGGTGTCAAGGTTAATGGCTGAGAGTTTTTGGAGTAAAGACACAAGGTGTTGGTAGTTGTGGTTAGCTAGAGAAGGGCAGACTGTCTAAGGAAATGAACTTGAGTTCTTTGTGTTGAGTTAAGGATTAACTCATGATGTTTTTAATGATTTCTAAATATTAGTAAAAATCGTTAAATTGATAGATGTATTGTAAGTTGAAAAGAAGATTGCTAAATTAATAATGTTGAAGAGTTCATTTTATTTCAGTAATGATCAAAGGTCTTAGATCATAGAATATATCTTATTCTATTTCAAATTCTCATAATTGATATGAGCGTTAGATGATATGGACCTAATTATGAAAAACATATCTGTGTGAGGTAAAGATGTTATCATCTCATGTGTAAATCATAGAGTTTTAATTTTCTACATCAAGTGACTTCAAATAAGGTGAAAGAGGAAAGCCATGGTGGAGTGAAAGTAACTCTAGGTCGAATGAAAAAGACAAAAATAAATATATGCATCATGAAAGAGTACACTAGGTATATGATTCTCATATTTACTCTATATCTAAAGATCAATTAGTTAAATATCTTGATGAATGCATTGAAGACTACAACACATAAAGTCTCACGTGGAGAAAATTTAAAATTGAAGAAATCAGTTCAAGTTCTTGAAAATATACAAAACACCATAAAATCTTATTTGAAAAACTAGAAGATGAACATAACATCTTGAATTTTTGAATATTCTTGGCTAAAAGGATAAAGAACTCCAAGAGAGTATTCTTGAATTTTTTTTTTGCCCATGGCCAATGATGTCCAACAAGATATTGATTCATTGACAGTAGAAACATTTGTTGAACCCAATTAGAAGGGATGAGAAACCTGAAGTCAAAGATCTGAAAACATTTATTTAATTAAGTCGTGAGGTGTATTATTCATGAGAATATAATTTATAACATAAGAAAGGAAAGGAAGACATAAATGCTAAAATAAAAGATTAAAAGTATAAGGATCTTAAAATAGAAAAAAATTATGATCCAAAATAATTTTATGAAAACTTATGTGGCTGCAAAAGGCATTAAATATATTGATTGAATGTCAAATACTGTCCATTAGAAATGAATGAATAGGATTAAATTCTAAATCAACAAAGAGTATCTTATAAATAAAAAATGGCCTCAAACATGTTATATATAATATCTATGAGTAGTGTAGTTAAATTCAAATATCGGTTCCCTTATTAAAAACTTAAATTATTTTCAGGGAGATCTCTGATGGGCAATTTCATTATGATACTTGGACAACATGAACTCAAGATATGACTTGAGATTGAGGATGGTTATCTTCAGTCAAGTCAATAGATGATGAGTAAGCAACCATTGGAAATAACGAACGGGTGTACTTAAATATGAAAATATTTCTTTTGAAAAGTTTGGTTCCCGGTGATCACATTGCCGGGCGCAAGTACGTCGCGCACCACCGCCGCCATCAGGTGGGACGGCAATATTTTCCATATAAGAAGGATGAGAACGGAGAAAGAAAGCGCAGCCATTGATCTGGAGTCTGCTGAACTCAGCTTTTCCGCTATATCGTCTCTAACCTCCTGCATCCTTCTCCCCTCTTCCGGAAGAGAAATGAAGAGGGACGGGGATCAGCAAGGAGAGACCGCATCTCCGTTTCAGACGGCGGAATTCTGATGGGCGAGCACCATCTGAATATCTCTCTCCAATAGAAACCTGCGCACTGCTTTTCGGAAGTAACATCTTCGAATTGGCTTCCTTCACCCCGCTCCCCCAAGCGGACCTGTAATCGTCCGGTCAGGGAACTCCGACGGTCGAACACGGGTTCTTACGTGGGTGTCCCAACTTTCCGGCGGCGGGACTTCTGCGGGCACCGGCCGTTGATTTTGCCTCTTTTCAAGACACCGACAAACCCCTGCCGTCGTTTGCGGGGAAATGTGATGTGGTTTCCGGGTGTGCAAAGAAAGTGAGCTGGTCATTCCCCATCACGGCTATGGTAGTACCCTTCACCCCGCAAAGTAATTTATCACAGGTAGAATAAGACAAATTAGCTAATTCCTCATGAATTAGATAGATTCTTGCACTGTCAGCACGATGCCCTCACCGTAGATATATAAGTATATATCGTGTGTCGTTTGCGGTATCCCATGGACTAGGTAACTATTTCGTGGTCCCCAACGTAACACACGACTCTTGATGCATCATCTTCAGATGATGATTAATATAGATTTTTGGGAAATAAGAGTTTTAATCATTAACAAAAGCCATCAAATTAAGTGAAAATGCTAAATTGGGTTTTCAATTGCGTCGCATGGATTCTTGGGTTAAATAAACATTTTATCTCTTTTAACCTACACTTGAATATAAAGTTTAAAGTTACACTCATTAGACAGATCATTTCTTGGTGATTTTTTTTTTTGAAATGTTGGAAAATCTTCCTGATTTAATTATGAACTGGCTGCAGAAAGACGCCCATTAACCAGCTTCAAAGTTTGGAGAAAGGGGCCAAGTAATCGCGTCAGTAATGGACCAGTAAGAAGATTGGAAAGAAGCTCAGTATAAAGCCCGCTATGAAGGATAAAATGGGGCCGGCGAAGGAGCTAGGGCACAAAAGGTATCCCCTGTTTGCAGGGTCTGTGGGGTGAGACAGCAGGCCGGCAGCAGAGGGAAAAGGGGATCGACAACGGCAACATGCCTGTGAGTTTTCCCTCATCTCCTAGGCGACGGAACAGAGCAGTGGTAGCAGGCGGTGAGACGGTGTTGCTGCGGAAACCTGCAGCACGACGGAGGCTGTGAAATCCCATGACATCGACGAGCTCACCTCCTGAGTGACAAGTGGAGGTGAAATCGGTGACGACGGCGTGCATAGCAGGTTGGATACCAGCGGCAGCAAGTAGAGTTGTCATCCCAAGAAATCTCCTCTCCCTCTGCATGACCTGCGGAGACTGGCTGAGTGATGAACAGGGACTTTTAGATTGGTTAATGCTATTTCAAGCATGTTTCATGTTTTACCTTCACTTTATGCTTTATTAGTGATGTGGGTGACAGGCACGTAATAGAGTCGATTTTTAGTTTCTCTCTTTTTATTTTTTTTGATTTTCAGAACACTGTGTTTGCGTTTAGAACCCCAGCATCATTTTGTCTTTGCTCTTGTCTGACAGACAGGAAGAAGATTCAATGCTGCTTTTATTCACAGCTTAGTTTAGTCCATGGTCAAACATTTTTTTATTTCAATATTATGGTTGAACGTAGTTATTTAAAGTTCTCTCTCTCTCTCTTCTTGCCTTTTTCTTCACGGTTGTTATAAGTAGAGTATGTATTTGATAGCAAATTTCGGCATTTAAATTGGTAGCCATCCCTGAGGATCGACCTGAACCCAATAGACCATATAATCTTAATTTCTATTTTGAGCTCAGCTAAAAATACTAAAATTGACATCTTCTAACTCAACGACTAGAAGATGAATCAATGACCCAGACCAAATTAATGCTGCTTCTTTTGCCATGTGGGCTGGTTCTATCATTACTAGCGGTGCATTAGCGTCATAAGACAATAAATTTTGGATTTGATTCATAAAATCATTTAATAAGATTATAAAATCATTTAATAAAGATAATTCATATTAGAACAATGTTGAATGTATTATACATTGAAAATAGATTAGTGACATATACAAGGTTTATCAATATAAAATAATCATTTATCAATAAATTTTCATGTGTAATTATCAAAACCAAATGCTAGTAACAATATATAATATTGAGAAAATATATCTATTTTTTTATACTTACAAAATCATTGAGAAAATTTATTTAAATCTATAATATTGATACAACACCATGACAAAAAATTCATTTAACTTGATTATAACCATAAAGTATATCTGAACGAGAAATTCATAACTTTATTCACATGTCAAAGTTTCAAGATTCAAAATTTAAATAGTCATAAGTTCCCCCTTAATGTGTGCTACCTCTAAATATGTGTAGTTGCTTAAATTTCTTGACCTAATTTCTCTCATTTTTTTGTAAGATCAAAATGACCAGAAAGAATTAATGAAAAGAGAAATTTAAATGTTGTCTTCAACTTCCTATTGCCTTTTCTACCTCCAATAGCTTGATTCATTACTTAACATGATCAATGTTTTCATTGAATTTATCAAGAAGAAGTAATAACTTAACAACGGAAGGAACATGGGAGATCAAAGAGGAGAAAGTAGAGGTGGCGGATGGACAATAGATCTACTAGTCCTCTAAGAGATGTAATACCTGTCCAGAATTCTTGATGACTTAGTAGGGCTCATAACTAAATTATTCTTCTTTGATTGGATCTAAACAAAAATGTTTGAGGATGTGTGTGATGATAATGTCTAGTAGCAGAATCAAAAGATATTCAATAGTAGTTTTCATTTGTTCTAAAATCAATAAATTAAAGTTAACTAGAATATTTTCTAACATGTAATGAGGCAAATATTTATATTTTTCTAAAATTCAATCATGAGTACAAATCTTGTACCAGAATATGTGAATAGTAATAAAATGATCTTATCTAAATGATGATTAAAGGTGGAATGGTTTATCTTAGGCACATTTACATTTAGTATCTTGGTGAATGAGGTACCAAATGTATTGGCTGCCAATCTAGCAATGGTTACTTCAAGGCCAAAGAGGATTTTAAGGGTAGGAATTAAATTTTTTCTATTTTGACATCACTCTTTTCCTTTTGAAAATATTAAAATATGAAAGAGGTCTTGTAGTATCATTGTAAAATATGTAAATAGATGAAGATATAGTTGATGATCACATAATGATTTAGATTTATTTGATGATTGCTCAAAATACATGGCTATTTAACTTTGTTTATAAGAATTAGTTATTATATTACTTTAGAAAATCAATAGAAAAGTTTAAAAAGACCTTAATAACCAGAAAAGATATTAAAGATAATTATGCAATCAATTTTCAGAATATTAAATTCTATGATTTTTTTGATGAACTAAGAATTTCACATAACTTCTTAGCTCCAAGAACACTATCACAAAATTGGATTGTTTAGAGAGTGAATATGATGCTAGTAGATATGTCTAGACCAATGTTGGGTTAAAGTAATCTTCATAACTATTTTAGGGCTGTATTAATTAATAAAACATATTATTTGATTATTAGATCTTTGATTATATTAAGACTAAAGAAAAAACCTTATGAACTACTTAAGAATAGAAAGCTAAATTTAAACTACAAATGGATTGGATACATATGCTTTATCCTAAAAAATGGAAGAGAAGAATTAAGAAAGTTTGATGTGACCAAAAAGTTTCTCCCACAAATACCTTAGAATCAGATCATGGATCTCCTCTAGCTTTAGTTTCCTTGCTAATGAGAAACCATTCAAAATGGTCAAATCGACTCTATTAGTCTAAAATAAGGTAAACAATAAGATTAAAACTCTAATCTTGACATCAAAAATAGTATCTCATGTGACTTTGTTGTTGTATAATAAATCACATAAATTTCAAATTTATAAGACTAGAAAATACTATTTTTCAGATATTTAGAAATATTTCTAAAAAATATATTAATTATAATTCAGTATTTTTTTAAAAAATAATATAAATTTTCTAAGTCGATCATAAAGATGTAATATAATATAGGGTAATATTTTAGATTTTTTTGCAAAAAATATGATTTTTTTATAATTTTAATACTAAGAAATAAAAATAAAATATATTTAAAATTCATGAAAAGGGAAATAAGGGTGTGGACACTAAGATGATGTCAGTGCATGATGAAAGCAAATCAAGTAGACGTAGAGTTCCACCTAGTGATTCATACGTAAGTGATTACAAATAATTTAATGCGTCAAGTTAAAATCTGTAAAATCTAGAAGAATCGTAATTAAATGAAAAATATTTTAATAACTTGAAATCACACAAAGTACCACTAAATTAAGTAAAAATTAAATTGAAAATATGAAATGTAGAGTTTTGACCTCAAAGGTTCTCCTTAGACGCGGATGACCTATGCATTTGTTAAATCTCCTTTTGAAGTCTAGAAAATGATGGTAAAAGTTAAATTAGTTAAAAAATAGTAAAATATAGTTCTAACGTGGCAACAACAATATGTCAGAATCTTGAACATTCAAGAGGATTGTCATGCAATGTCTATAACCTCAAAAGCTCTCCTTAGACAATAACATAAACAATTTCTAGATCTTCTTAAAAAGTCTAAAAATTAATAAAGTAGGTCGTCCAATGATTTTTGGTGGCTATCACCCGGCAAAGTAGAAAAATAGTGATTTTGCAACTTTCTGACGACTGTCACTTGATGAAAATGAGTTGGATGGAGATGAGGCACATCTTAAAGAGTTTCGTCCTCTAGTCCATGTAGTAAGAGGAGGCTCTTCATTGTATTTAATACACTTTCAAGAGGTGACGACTCGTCTCTTAATAGATTGTCTTCTTCTTATCAATGACTTGTTCATCGATCAATCGGATATGATTTACTTGATAGATTTGTGATACCTTTATCATAAATAATTTAATAATTTTAGTAATAATACTTCGTAAATTATATTGACGAGATTTTTGTCGATGATTGAGTGATTCTAATGACTTTATTTTTCATCGATGACATATAGAAAAGTTATAATTTAATTAAATGAAAATATGAGTTTTGACTTTAGTAGGATTTGAACGCTCGCTAGTCACCCATCTATATGAGAGATAGTGAAATAAATATATGAATACCTTTATAAAGTGACATCATTAAGATATCTCTTTCTAATAAAAAAGACATATTTGAGATAAAAAAATTATTAAAATATTCTAAGGAAGGTTTGACTAGGGTTTAGTCTTGCATCGATTATATGTCAAATTTTGAGATGAATATATAGTAATATGAGATTGGGGAATCAATGATTCCCTTTCTCACGTGTGTCAGATCACTTCTTACCTCACTCTCGGCTGGCCACTAGTGATGTGTGGAAGGAGAGTGATGCACACATGCTCAATATTGATTCATCCTTAGCTGCTCAAGCCCTTACTTGTGGCTTTACCTGACTGTGCTTTCAACCTGCTTACGGGCTTGGTTGGCTAGTGGGTCCCCCCCCCCTTTTCTATCTTTTTATTTTATTTTCTTTATTTATCTCAATTTTTTTTTATAAAAATAATATAAATTAGCATGAAATTATATAATTAGCCAACAAAAATTACTTTAACTAATTAAAATCTTTTTTATATAATTTAACATAAATATAAGTCTATTTATTATGAGTTAATATTAAAATTATATTTTTTATTAATTATTAACTCATGATAATGAAGAGTTATCAATATCTATAGAGTTTAATTGACTAATATCAAATTGATTTTATTGATGTGGTATGCATTAAAATGAGATTTTTTTTAATTAGCTTTATTATTATTTTTTTGTGTTAAGTTGTAGGATGATTGTAATAATATATTGTTAATTTAGTTTAATTTTTAATTATTAGAAAAAACAATGATATAAAATTATTACTGCATGCTGCAAGCTAACACTCAACAATTAATCTAGAAGGGAACTGTGGTCAAGTAGATGGACCCAAACTAAGAGAGTCATGAGCTAGGCTTAAGTGGTGAAGGACTCACTTTGTGAACATGTGCATTACTCCCTTGCCATGTCTGGGTGGCCAATTGGTCATGAAGCAACACATCAAAAAGATGATGTGCATTTGTTGTTATGTTTAAATGTCAATTATCTAATAATATTTATAATTAAGATTTAATAAAATATTAGTATCAATATAAGCCTTAAGTCAAACACAAGATTAATTAATCTATCATGAAAAATTAATTAGTTTATATATATAGTGGTTTGAATATTTTATTACTTTTTAAAAGAAATAATAAAATAGAAGGATGAGAAGAGAAGAATAAAAGCACATGGTCACAAAGGTGATGTGCATTTGTTGTTGTGTTTAAATGACTATTATCTAATAATATTTATAATTAAAATTTAATAAAATATTAGTATAAATGTAAGCCTTAAGTCAAATATAAGAAGACTGATTAATCCATCATGAAAAGTTAATTTAGTTTATATATAGTGATTTGAATATGTTATTATTTTTTAATAGAAATAATAAAATAATAAAATAAAAGGGTGAAGAGAAAAGAATAAAAGCACATGGTCACAAAGTTGATGTACACTTGTTGTGTTTAAATGACTATTATATAATAATATTTATAACTAAAACTAAATAAAATATTAGTATGGATGTAAGTCAACTCTTTTTATGATGATTTAGTTGTATACATAACTCGAGTTTACAATGTACTAAAAAATTCACACACATGACATAAAGTCAGTCGTGAATGTTTCCACCATATTTAACAATTCAATGATCATTAAGCAACTTTTAATCTCATTGATTTTTTATTTAAAAATAAAAAATACTTGTTATTTGTAGAAGAACAAAAACATATATACATCAAGATTCGACTAAAAGATTAATAGAAGAGAAGTTAGAAATGATCTTAACTTGATCTTAGATGAGTTTTAGAAGATTCAAAAAAAGAACAAAGATCATTTATGAGGATTTGAATTAGTTCTACTCATTTCAATCAAGACATATATGAAATGAAATTAATTTATCTTAAGATACAAATAAATGTTGAAAGTACATAAATAAATGAACAAAGTAAGAAATAAATTATTGCCCAAATTTAGTCTGCCTCTTGGGCAATTAGAGATATTAAAGTGGTGGCTTAGTTTCATTTAGATGTGCCACATCATGTTGAAAGTCACAAAAGTATTGTTTAGAAGTATTGTGCTGCTTGCTAGAGAGATTTACTAACAAAAATGGTTGACCATACTATTATTGTCATCTAGGGGGAGAAGGGAAGAGTTGACCACTTGCTAGAGGCTTTGAGTGCAATTAGGAGAGGAAGGAACGAGCTCGTTGATTGTTGGAGGCATTGATCACATGCAAAGAGAGAAGAACGGATGCTATATTTGTGACTACCATTAGAATTTTAAAGATAATTAATAATATCTATTTTACTAGGTAATAATCGATTATTATCTTTATATCTTTGATGGTGATAGATGCGAGAACTAAAGTTTCTGGTATCGTGGCACCTTGTGTGTTGTTGAATCAGATATATTTGGTCCTTGGTACTATGGTGCTTTGCTTGTTGTTGGATCATTATTTTTGGTCACGTGCATGTTGAGTGGTGCTGGATTCACAAATCGCCAATGGATTACTTTATGCTTTTGGTGTCATGGCACTTTGCTTGTCATTGGATCTCCTGTATTTGGTAATGTGGCCCATTAAGTGCTACTAGATCATACCACACTCCAAACTGCTGCCCTACAATGAATGAAAATATTTAGTCTCACATCGAAAGTTTTTTAGCAACTGAACTGAAAACCATCTTGATGGTCTACACACAACTGAAAAATATTCTGAGCTCCTAAGTAAGCCCTACACACAATTGAAAAATATTTAGTCTCACATCAAAGTTACATTGTACAAGTAGAGATCTTTTCTCTTGAAGTAAAATAATGCTCAAAACCATGGAAAGATTCTGGGGGCTGTCTCTCCCAGTTCAACCCGGTCGAGAGATTCCGGGGGTGTCACACTACTCCTATGGAAGAGATATTCAGAAAGCGAGCGCGGAACAGATGAGGCCAAATAGAGGTCGCTGAGTATAAGACAACGCCGGTAGGATACGATCATTCGGATCAAAACAGGGCGTTTCTTGAAATTTGATGTGTGCGAATATCCAGTCACTGAAATATGTTATATGATGCACTGACCATCCTCTTACAGTCGTGGCTGAGTGTCTGCCCTATTGCGGCGGCGTTCTATAAGACAACACCGCCTCCCTACCTGGCTTTCATCCTTTACGCGCTCGTTTTCTAATCATCTCTGCCAAGGAAAGAGGAAGAGGCCCTGGGAGCTTTCCCGGTCCCATATCACTCCTTAAGGCATCTAATTATCGCCGGCTTTGACCATCGTGGATTTCTGAATTGCCAAACTTTGACCATTCTCACTAAAAAAGAGGCAGCCTTGTTGACTACTTTTGAATTTAACATTTACTTCAAGATTTCTGTACAAAGCCTGAAGTAGACAGAATAAAAACAAATATTTTGGAAGATACTGGTCGCAAATCATGTCTTAAACAAGAGAAAATGTTGGGCAGATGCCACCTTATGAGCAAGTAGACATTAGCTTGCTATTTTTCCTTCTTTTATATCAATGCGCTCTTACTCCTGTTTAAGATACGTATAACGTATGTCTCAATGATGGAAATATATAAAGTACACTGCAATCTGCCGTTGTTTCTTTCTGATATTGGGTACTCTTGGAGTTGTACTCTTCCAATATGGACTGGACGCCGAGTAAGAAATTTAGTTCTCACACAATTTAAGTGACTTCACAATTTGGGCTTTTTCTTGGCCATCTTTTAATTAAAATTGGACAAGAGCAATCAAGATTCACACACTTCAATTTGTAGTGCTAGATAATGCTTTATTTTTATCAGGGACAGAGATGATACTTATCGCCCGGAGGCGAGAAGGGGTGAAGCCGAGGAGGCGAGAAGGGCGGCGGCGCCCGGAGGACGCATGACGGTGGCGTCTCGAGCCACAAGCTCCGACTGGAAGCGCGGGGTCCTCACGACCAACCCTACCGGGGCGACAGGGTCCTCTCCACCAACCAACCCTACTGGGTTGACGGGTTCCTCATGACCAATCCACTGACGGGGGCGACGGTCGTTCTCGCGACCAAACCCTAAATCGGGCGAATTTGGTTAATCTCAACCTAACAAACTTCTAATATTTCTCTCTTTTCTTTTTTCTTTTAATCATCATTACAGAGATATTTATGCAAAATGAAGGGGAAGAGTCGATTCACCAAACGAAGCGTTGATGTGGCGATGACACGTCAGCTGTAGGGATGATGTGTCATTTGATAATGACGTGGCTGGCTGTGATGACGTGGCAACTCCGAAACCCATCACATTTCCTTAGAAACCCCGGCAGAAGTTTGTCGGCGTCTTGAGAAGAAGCAAAATCAACGGTCAGCGACTGCTGGTGAATTATATAGCCCCCCGGAGTTCCGCCCCTGGAAAGATGGGTGAACCATGTAAGAGCCCGTGTTCGGCCGTCGGAGTTCGCAAACCGGATGATTAGAGGTCCACTCGGGAAGGGGGGCGAAGGACGTCAATTCGAAAATGTTACTTCTGGAAACCAGTGCGCTAGTTTCCGTTCGAGAGGTGGAAGGTGCTCGCCCATCTGAATTCCGCCGTCTAAAATGGAGAGGCGGTTTCTCCTTTCTCATCTCTGTCTCTCCACATTTTTCCTTGATAGGAGGTTAGAGACGATATAGCGGAAAACCTGTGTGTACCAGACTGCGGGTCAATGGGTGAGCACTCTTTCTCCATCCTCATCCTTCTTCTGTCCACAATAGCGCCCCCCCACCTTCCGGCGACGGCGGCGCGCGACGTACTGGTGCTCGGTCAGGTAACGTGTCCTTCGGGAGAAAAATTCGCTACCTAGGGATATGGTACAATAAGATCCCCAAAAGGACTGTGGTGTGGGTTGCTAACAGGATTAAACCTCTCAGCGACTCCGCCGCGTTCCTGACCGTGACCGAAGACAGGAACATCGCCGTTGTGGACTCGAATGGGAGCTCTGTCTGGTCCTCGGACGTGGCCAACGTCCCAGCGGCGCTGCGGCCATGCTTCTGGACTCGGGCAATCTAGTTCTGAGACAAGGAAACGGGCAGGACGTCTGGCAGAGCTTCGATCACCCCACCAACACTATTCTGCCGGAGACGAAGATTCGCTACAACGAGAAAACGTTCGTACCCCAGTCTGTTATCGCGTGGACGGACGCCGACGACCCCTCTTTCGGAGACTTCTTCGTGGTGATCGATCTCCAAATTCAAATCTGGAGGGGAAACCAGACCTTCTATAGAAGCCCCGTTTTGGCAGGTCATTCTAGCGTCGGGGCCTGGGGAGCAAGCTCTGTACGTGGAGTTCAGTGCGTGATCAAGTTCTCAAGGCTGGAAGATGAAGTCTTTTCCAATTTCAGCATCATTGGGGCCTCTGCCCCAGCAAGGTTCACTCTGGAGCCCTCTGGAGAGCTGAAGATGCTGCTGTGGATGCAGGCAAGGAATGATTGGGTGCCATTATGGGCGAGAACAAGTGCGTTCTGCGACATCTATAGTCGCTGCGGGCCGTTCGGCACTTGCGATGGCAGCGCGAAATTGCCGGCCTGCAGGTGCCTACAGGGGTTTGATCCGAAGAACCAGACCGAGTGGGCGAAGAAAAACTTCACCGGCGGCTGCGTCAGGAGGGCTCCGCTTTTGTTTAGTATGGGAGACAAGTTTCTCCTGGCAGAGAGGCTGAAGCTGCCGGATAGGTGGATGATGAAAGGAAACATGAGTGAAGCCGATTGCAAGGTCGAGTGCCTGTCAAGTCACCAATGCACTGCTCGCGTAGGCCCAGACGGCTGGTTTGGAGCGGAGATCTCATAGATCTTGTGATCCTCCAAACCGGTGGGAGCAACCTCAACATACGGCTGGAGGCATCAGAGCTGGGTAAGCATGATTTCAATTTGTTGCATGAGTTTTTATTATAGCACTCACATGACAAACCAACATGATTCTGTGATCCTGTTGGCAGATAAGAGCGAGGAATTAGTCAAATTCCTGCCACCGGTACTAGCTGTCGGTGCACTCCTCATAGGAGCTGGTTCCTATTTCCTCGTGAAGAGACTCAGATCACGCGGTAATAAGTTCTCCTGTATGTTATTTTCTACCAAGAACGGGTAGGGCAACTGAAAAATTTATACGTCTCAAAGCCCGGAAGAGGACGTCCAGAAACAGCATCTTGTTAGAGGACGTTGACTTCTGTGACACATTTGAAAGCGACAAAGGCCTCTCGGATGCGCCCCTAATTACGGTGTGCGACCTGTAATTTCTCAGACTCGAACAAGCTCGACGAATGGGGATTTGGTTCCGTTTACAAGGTTATTACCACCAACCGCGTAGGATGAATCGCTCATTCTCTCCACCTTTCTTTCTTTCTCGATGTACATACAAATATATAGATATATTTATATAGGACATGTACATGTGACACTCTCTTCAGGGGAAGCTAGCGAGTGGGCATGAGGTAGCTGTAAAGAGGCTCTCCAAGAGCTCCATGCAAGGTCACCACGAGTTCGCCAATGAAGTCAAACTCATTGGCAGGCTCCAACACAAGAATCTCGTTCGTCTGCTGGGCTGGTGCACCTACCAAGACGAGAAGATTCTGATCTACGAATACATGCCCAATAAGAGCCTCGACAAGCTCATCTTCGGTGGGCTTCTCTTCCCTGAAGTTCTATGAATCCATTCTACCAGAAGGATCCAAACTTGGCAATTTTTATAATTAATTAATTGGGTTTTGTTTTACTACTGAGAAACAGCTAGATCGGCAGAACTCAGCAGGGAGAAGCGTTTCACTGTAATCGAAAGGATAGCCGATGGCCTTCTCTATCTGCATCACCACTCAAGAATGCGTGTTATACACAGAGATCTGAAGACGAGTAACATACTCCTCGACAGCGAGATGAACCCCAAGATCTCAGATTTTGGATTGGCGAGAATATTTGAAATAAACCAAACCGAAGGAAATACTAGGAAGGTCGTGGGAACATTGTAAGTTATAATCGAATCCCGAATCTTCTATCGTTTGATCATCTCATCGTTACCGATTTTGCTTCCGTCGGCCTGTGTGTGCAGTGGATATATGTCGCCGGAGTACGCGATAGACGGCGTCTTCTCTGAGAAATCCGATGTCTTCAGCTTTGGCGTGATCGTATTGGAGGTCATCCCTGGGAAGAGAAGCACGGGTTATTATCCATGCAGGGAGTCGCTGAATCTTCTTGGATATGTGAGTTCGAGCGATTTGCTGTGCTGCTAGATGAGATTCAGTCCAAGGGAGTGGTTGCGGAATAATATTTTCTGCGGATTTCTCTTTGAATGTTTCCCATTCCCTTACAATTAATATGCTCGTGAGTCAATGGTGCAGGTGTGGAAACTGTGGAAAGAAGGCAAGGCCGTGGAACTTCTTGACCCGGCAATTGGGAGCTCATTCCAGGCCGACGAAGTGCTGAAGTGTATCCAAGTAGGGTTACTGTGCATCGAGGAAAATTCGGTGGACAGACCTACCATGAATTCTGTCATCTCCATGCTGACAAGTAAAAACTGTGTGTTACCACTGCCGAAGAAACCTAGTCTTTCGTTTGGAATAAATCTCAGGGCCTGCGCTGACAGATCACAGAGATCAACCATTATTGAGTTCACCAAGAGTACTTTGGAAGTACGCTGACAGGGAAATGCGCTGTGTAAATCGTCAACCTATATGTGACCAGTGATGCGTTTAGGAATATTGATATAAAAACAGGGCTTGCCGTGAAGTTTTATGTGTAGAATTGTCCCTTACTGAAATGTGATATGATGCACTGACTTCCTTTTACTGTATTATCCCGGCGTCGTTGTCTTATACCCCGTCGATCTACCCGGCTTCAATCTGTTCCGCGTTCGTTTTCTAATCATCTTTGTTGGGAAAAGAGGTGGAAGAGGCTCCTGGATATGCTAATCCGCCAAGCTCTCTTTACAACAATATGCCTCTTCACGAGCGAACCGAGGAGGTTCATGAAATGCCCGCGTGGCTTAGATTCGAATGAACTCTAGGCGGCAACAGGTGCTCTTCGTTGATTGCTCTTGATGGTATAAGTGAATTAATCGGGTATTTAAGACTGTAAAGTAATCAATTAGGCCACTGATTACATCTACAAACTGTTGTATTAATCACAATAATTAAAACACGATTAAATAATTTTTTCCAATAGCTTTTTAGGCATCAAGAAGGGGTGTTTTGATTTATATGTTTAGATTATAATTGATATGAACATAAGATTCCATAAATTCAATCGTTTGTTCATATTTATTACATTCTCAATTTTTGGTGTAGTTCTGCTATGACAGTTCTAGCTTTCCAATCAAAGATTTTCAGCCTTAAAATTAAGTTCCTCTTTGTCTTAGAAGAACTTGAGAGAAAGAAATTACGAATGGAGGAAAGACGTATAAACACAAGGTTAATAATATGTACGACAGAAGCCGAATACAGAATAGCCAAATTGTGCTTCACTTACATTTTGATGGGTCAAATATCAATAAAGAGCAATCTCATGAAATTCCCATTGCAGGACAAAAGCAGAATAGTTAGCTTAGGGAGAACTAGAATATCAATTATTATTCATAAAGAGTAATTGATCTTCGATAATATATCAATTATCATTTATTTAAATTATGTGACTGAAAATGATTTTGCCTTGCTTTTCATGGATAATCAATTTCCATAAGCAGATATTTTTATTAAACCCTTGTAAACATTAAAATTTATAAATTTTAGAATAAATTATGAAATATGTAGAAAAACTTAGATCCCGTTCAATTCAATTTTAAAATGTAAATTCTAAGACTACTTCTAATTTTAGAAATATAATTTGAATTTTTTTCAAATTGATCAAATGCATGTTCCTGATAAACAAATATGTGTTGACTGGTGCTTCAATTTCATTCCTTGTTTTCCTTATACTGAGTTAATTAATCTGTGGTTTGTCATCAAGTTATAAAATCAGAACAATTGAAGAACAAAGGAACCAAGTAGCAGGTAGAAAATCAGTGAAGAGAAAATATAATAGAAATGTATAGGGATTTTAATATATTTTATGAAATAATTTTTATCAATTGTTGTAGTTTATCTGCAATAGATTAGTGAAATTTATAATAGGATGAATGAATTTCACATTGCAATTTTATTTCATCAAAATATGATTTTTTTTGCACTCTTCCTAATTTTTGTCCATTTGATCAATCATTTGAGCCATATCAAATGGGGCCATAATCTGAAATATTTTCATCAAATTTGATCCTTCATTTCATCTCCAAGGGTGAGGCCTAAACCAAACGACCCATTCTCCTTGTCACTAATCAATAGCTCTGATCTTTCAATCTTCAATCCTTGAGATCAAACTTGAACCCTGAAATTTCTTGAACACCAATGTTTGCTTATATATTAAACTGAAGCTTCAAAAGATTACATTTTATCATCTTCTACGATGTGAGTTAAGCATATAAATTATTTCTCTCAAGGTAGTCCTTTGAAGGTTCAAAATCACACTTATTTTTTGCAATCAAAAATTGATCGTCTATATTTTTAGATCTTGATTAACATAAAATATTTAATTTTTAAATATTTAATTGATGTGACTTAGTCATTGTACAGCAAATGACATAAATTTAAATTTATAAATTAGAAAGTACTAATTTTTAGATATTTAGAAGTATTTGTAAACAAATCTATCAATTATAATTCAATAAAACTTCCAAAAATAGTTTGAGATCATAAGGATGTAATATAATATCAGATAATTTTTAAAATTTTTCTCAAAGAATATATTTTTCTATGAATTTTATACTAAGAAATAAAAATAGAATATATTTAAAATTTACGAAAAAGAGAAATAAGGGTGCAGACGTCAAGATGACATTAGTGCTCGACAATTGCAAATCAGAAAAAAATAAAATTATACCTAGCAATTCTTATTTAAGCGATTATATACGATTTAATTGATCAAATTAAGATCTATAAAAGTGAGAAGAATTGTAATTGAATGAGATATACTTTGATAAATTTAAATCACAAAAATTATTACTAAATAAAGTAAAAATTAAGTTGAAAGTAGGAAAATAGAGTTTTGACATCGTAGTAGTGATGCATCGGCGATGCACTAGAATCTTAAGCGTTCGGGAGGATTGTTATGTAGTGTTCACAACTTTGAAAGCTCTTCTTGCACAAGAATGACATGGACAATCTCTAGATCTCCTTGCGAAGTATAGAGATCAATGAAATAAGTCATCAAATTGTCTGTAGCAGTTGTCACCTAGTGGAGCAAAAAAATAATAATTTTGTGGCTTTTTGGCAGCTATCACCCGATAGAGAGGAGCTAGATGGAGGTGGGGCATGTGTTAAGGAGCTTCATCTTCAAGTCCGCACAACAAGAAGAGGCTTTTCATTACATTTAGTATGCTCTCAAGAAGTGGCAACTCGTCTCTTGGCAGATCATCTTTTTCCCAATGACAACTTGTTCGTCGATTAATTAGAGATGATTTACTCAATAGATTCGCGATCTTTTTATCACAAATCATTTAACAATTTTGATAACAATGATCTACGAATCACGTTGACAAGATTTTTGTTAGTGATTTAGCGATTCTGGCAACTTAATTCTTCACTAGCGATCTATAGAAAAGTCGTGATAATTAGATAAAAATACGAATTTTAACTTTAGAAGGATTCAAATTCGTGCCAGTTGCTCGTCTATATGAGAGAGATTGAAATAAGTACTCTAATGTGTTTATCAAGTGACATCATCATAGTATATCTCTATTATAACTAAGGGGTAGTTTAAGTATTAAATTTTTTGAAACCTTTCAGGGAAAGGTGTGATGTGGGTTTAGTCTCACATTACTTGTGTGCTAAAGTTTTGGGTGAATATTTACAAGTAATGAGTCTCTTTCTCTCATGTGTATGACCACTTTTTCCCCCATAGCTGACTAGCCACCAATGACGTGGAAGGGGAGTGACGCACACGTCCCCCAATAGATCCTAGCCGCTCAAGCCCTTATTAGCGACTCCCCTCGATTGTGCTTCCGACCTATTTGCGGACTCGGCTAATTGGTGAGTCCCCCCCTTTTGCTCTATTTTTATTTTAATTTCTTTTTCTTTATTTATCTCAAAAATAAGACTATAAAAATCATATAAATTCGTAGAAAACCACATAATCAATTAAAAGTTCATGTTATTTAATTGAAAACCACTTTGCACAATTTAACACAAATATATGTCTATTTATCATGAGTTAAGGCTAAAAATATATTATTTACTAATTATTAACTCATGATAATGAAGATTTATCACTAATCTTTGAGTAATTTTTTCCTCAATCATGGGGAGTTATTCTAACTTAAATTGATTCCATTGTCCTGATTCTAGAGTTTCTAACAATATGTTTATAATTTTTAGGTGCAATAGATAATTAACCCGTGGATAGATCATAATTTCTGATTTTGACGAGAAACATTTATGAGAAGAAAATCCTAAAGCAGATAATCCAATGAAACTAGAATGTGAACGGCCTGAAGTCCTTGAAAATGGACTTTCCATTGATGCCATTGATTATTCCCTACACCTAATCATGTACTAAATTCAAGACTTTGGATTTAAAACACTAATTAGTCCTCAAATTGTCCTAAATGAATTAGTACATGATTTTTTTGGCAACATATTTTTTCCAAATAGCACCTTTGTTCCCCATTTATAGGAAAAACATTGAATCACAAGTTGAATTATAATAGAGGCCTTGGCAATTCCAATGATGGATTGCCTTCTAATCCTCAAAGAGAAAAAAAATGATGAATTTATTCTTCCAAATTGTCTTGACTAGACTTACCATTTTAATTGAAGGATTCACAAAAATGTTTATTGAATCTATCCCAAAATATGTATCCCCTCTCCATATTCCAAAAAGTTGATTGACTAGTATTGATCACTTCCTTGTATTTCATATCACCTATAATGAAGCCATAATTTTATCTGACCTTATTCTTGAATAGATGAAGGAATATATCAACTCCAAGCTTTCAATTCCATAGGTAATTATTACCTTTTCCCCTATGGTACTTCTAATTTTATATTAGGAGAGAACACTTTACTTGAACTCTGCCTATTGAGCTGCTAACTCAGATCAATCTTATCATGATTTCTGTCTTATTAAGTTCTTAGTGACATAAAATTCAGATCCAAAGAACTGCAGGCTGTCATTACTAGAGCATTATTCTTAGAGCAGATTGAAAATTTCCTAACATTTTTTGATGATGACAAGAAAAAGGAGAAAAAGTACAAGTTGTGGAAAGGAGTTGTGTGTCTTAGAGGAGTTTGAAAACTAAAAAACTAGGGATCACAATGTAAGAGGGAAAGAATCATGGGTGCACCTACTATGTGCTTTCAAATTAGAATTAGAAATGTAGTATACCATGCAAACTTTACTCTAATCTGTTAAATAATAAAATTGGAATTGGAAGAGCTCACCATGACTATTGGAAAATAGTTGCACCACAAATATGACATGCAAGTTAGAAAGGTTTGCTAAAAATTAGTGGACAACATAACTTGGAGTGATCAAGTTTCTTGTTAGAAATAGGGCTATGATTTAAAAATGTACCTTAAGGATTACTTCAAGATGGAACTTGGCTCTTAGAAGATGATAATACTTCAGATTTTCAAAGACTTGAACATTTAATCTCAAGGATTGAAGATTTTTCAAAATTAGGGTTGTTGATCAGCAAAGAGAGAATCAACAATTATAGTCATGTCTCACATTTGGGCAAATGATAACAAGTCAATATTTGATCAATATCATTTTGGATTACTCCTATCAATCAAGTTAAAATGATGGATCGCATTGACTGAAATGGTGAGCACATGAATAATAAAAAATCAGATTTTGATGCAAGTTTTCAAATGAAATTAGGCTTCCTATTATTCATTTCACTGAATACTAGTATGTATCTATCCATCATTTTCGAACTAGGTTCTAGATGAGTTTACATTAAGGATTAGCATAGGTGTTATGATTTATTGTCTCTCTATCTCAATCTTTATCTTTGTTTATAATATCTCATTGGTTCTTACATTACTAGGAACCAAAATCCTCATTAATGAGTTATCTCTACCAACCATCAGGTTTATGTTGATAGCTTACCAATAATGCTTCTAATACAAATTTAGCATTATTTCCTCATTAATTCACCTTTTTTCAAATCTATTGTATATTATAATGTCAGATCATCTGTTGTCATAGGGATTCACTCCAATCTTTGATTAGATTATGTTGGAGAACTAATGACAAATATGTAAGATCAATTAAAACATTGAATTATCATTTGAGATATTCCTATAAAATTATTGATATTTACATTATATATCACAATGTGGAATTGAATGATTAAGGTACTCAAATTGACCACATTATTTAAAAAAAGAGATGAGTATGCCAACTTAAAAATTCTATTGTGTGCCTATGTATTCATACTGATATGTCTAAACAGAATTGACACTAAATTATTTGATTCAAGTTATATAGTTCATTCTCTCATATGAAAATTTTAAATATTAAAGATTATAATTTAGAACATGATTTGAACATCATGAATCATTGAAGCTATGATTTTATATATTGAGATAATGACTCAAGATGTCTTCTTAAAGGTTGCATCTTATTTGAGGAGATTAGAACTAGTTTTAGTTATTGAATTGCTAGTTTAATAAAACATATATTATCAAATATGAGCTTACACTATATAATCTTCATCAAAATGATTTGAATTGACATGATTTAGGTTTAAATGTTAACTTTTAACAAGATCACATATTGGTCCCATGTAAGCATTTTTGTCATTTAATACAGATATAGTTTTGGTATCTCAACGATTTGAATTTATGCCTATTTCAACATAAACAAATGTTGGAAGGTTTTGAAATCCAAAATGACTTTTTTATGTGATTTACCTATAAATATCATTGATTTTGAATAGTTAATGAGAAAAAATGAATATCATTATCTCTTCTATGACCTAAAGCTTTGGGAAGTTCTTATAAAAAATATAACAAGAGAAATCAAGAGGTCCTTGTTGGTTGATTTAAATCTTTAAAGGCTTTGCATTGAGAAGCAATCTTGAAGATTCCAACAAGTACCATTGACAAGTCTTGTAATATAGTCTTGACAAGTCTTCATTATCATGAGTTAATAATTAATTAATAATATAATTTTAGCTTTAACTCATGATAAATAAATTTATATTTATGTTAAATTATAAAAACTAATTTTTAGTTAGTTAATGTGAATTTTTGGCTAATTATAGGATTTTATACAAGTTTATATGATTTTTATAATCCTATTTTTGAGATAAATAAAGAAAAATAAAATAGAATTAAAAGATAAAAAAAGGGAGGAACTTGTTGGCTAGTTGAGTCCACAAGCAAGTTAGAAGCATAGTTAGGTGGAGCTGTGAATAAGGGATCAAATGGCTAAGGACAAACTGATAAGGGAAACATGTGCGTCACTCCCCTTTCACGTCACTAATGGTGAGTCGAGTGTGAAGCAAAGAGTGGTTGTACATACATGAGAAAGGGACTCATTAGTTACCAAATCTCGTATTACTATAGATTTATCTCAAAATTTGATATATAACTGATGTGAGACTAAATTGGCGATCATAGCTTCTTTGAAATATTTTAATGATTTTTGTACCTCAAATACCTTTTCTTTATTAGAAAGAGGTACCATAATGATGTCACTTTATAATGATATTTGTGTACTTATTTCACTCTCTCTCTCATACAAGTGGATGACCAGTGAGAGTTCAAATCTTATGAGAGCCAAAAGTTATATTTTTATCTAAATAAATTGTGATTTTTCTATAGATTTCTATTGAATGATTAAGTTGCTAGAATTACTTAATTTTAATAAATTTTTTATCAATGTGATTCGTAGGGCATCATTACTAAAATTACTAAATGATTATGAATAAAAAGATTATGAATTCATCGAGTAAATTATCTTTGATTGATTGACGAATAAGTCATCATTGAGAAGAGGATGATCTATTGGGAAATAAGTCATCACCTCTTGAGAACATATTAGATACGATGAAGGGCCTCCTCTTATTACATGGACATGAAGATGAAGTTTCCTAAGACATGTCCCACCTCCATTTAGCTCATATCTATTAGGTGATAGTCATCAGAGAGTTATAAATTTGTTATTTTTCTACTCTGCAGAATGACATTCGCTGAAGACGATTCAACGACCTACTTCATTAATTTCTAGACTTTGTAAGAAAATCTAGAGATTGTCCACATCATCTTTGTCCAAGGAGAACCTTTAAGGTTGTGAACATTGCACAACAATCTTTTCGAACACTTAAGATTTTAACGTATCATCAACACATCGTCGTTGCGACGTTGAAACTCTATTTTACTATTTTTTTAACTAATTTAACTTTCATCATAATTTTCTAGACTTCAAAAAGAGATCTAATAAATTTTTAAGTTATTCATGTCTAAAGAGAGCCCTTGAGGTCATAGACATTACACAATAACCATTTCGAATACAGAATTCTAACAATCACTATCGGGAGGCCAGAACACTATCTTTCTTACTTTTAACTTAATTTTTATTTAATTTAGTAATACTTTATGTGATTTGATGTTTCTAAAATTTTCTTCATTTAATTATGATGTTTTTGGCTTTTATAGATTTTAATTTGACCTATTAAATCATTTGTAATCACTTACGTAAGGATCATTAAGTGGAGCTCTATTTTGCTCAATTCATTTTTTGGCAAGTGCTGACATCATCCTTGTGTCCATACCCTTATTCCTCTTTTTCATAAACTTTAAATAATTTTATTTTTATTTTTCAGTCTAAGATTTACAAAAAGTTATATTTTTTGTAGAAAATTCTAAAATATTATTTAATCTCTGTGATCCACCTAAAAAGTTATCATTATTTTTGTAACTTTTATTGAATTATCATTGATATATTTGTTAAAAAATAATTCTAAATATCAAAAAATTTGTATTTTATAATTTTATAAGTTTGAAATTTACGTGATTTATTATATAACAACTAAGTGACATCAAGTCTCTTTCATTAGTTTTTAGTATCATTATGCGAAGAAGACAAAAAAATAAAATATTAAGCTTCATCTTTTTTATCATAATTTTGGACATACAATAAGTTAACATCATCTTCAAAAATCTACTAATGATGTCATTTTTCATATTTATCATAAGATCAATTCATCATTGAAATCTTATTTAATCTCTTAAGAGAGTTAAATGAATTAATCAATTATTGGTGACCTAGATTTCTAAATCCAAAAATAAATTTTTGAAAAACTTTTTAAGAAAGTTAAACATAGTAATCAACATTTTGTGATCAAATAATCATATTGAGTAAAATCCAAGAATAAAGATTATTTTTAAGCAATGGACATAAATAGTGAGTAGAACCATTTGAAAATCCCTTAGTCTTTCAATTATGAATCTAGGAAAACATTATGACTTGAGAAGTTAAAGGGAACATCGATTCATCTAAAGACATCTTATTTAAAAATGATTATAAATTGATGAATTAAATTCTCCTTCTTGATCTAAATGCAGCCTAAAATCCAACAAAATCTATTGAGCTAATTTTGATTTTTACGAGTTTCAATATTTTTAGATATTTGTGTCTATATTTTATCAAAGTTTGAAAGAAAGAAATAGTCTTGTAGCTGTATGAGAAATATTTACTTGAAATGAAGAATTGAGAGATGTGAAATCAAGCCATTTGTTTGACCGTTGGAATAGTAGCATTCTGTGGCAGCTGGTGTGGGATCTCTAAATAGAGAACACTAAGAGGAATAAGGTATTTTTACGCTCTGATTAATCAATCTTATAAAATCTACAATTACACTTAAAATGATTTAATTTCATAAGAATCCAAAGTTGAATTGACTACGAGCTTATTATTACCATGTCCTAGTTAGGGCTCACATTATTTGTTGAAGCTTTTTGTTTAGGAAGGTCACTTGGCTGTATAAGATTTGATTGGTAGTTTAGATAATTCTATTCTATAGAGATTTAGGAAAAACTTAGTTGAAATATATTTTAGAGAGCCATAATTGGTGGATTAGCTCTAGGATTGACCAAAAGATTCAGAAAATTCTTTCTATCTCCTTCTATGGCATGTAGAGTCGTATTTTCTCACAAGTTATTTTCACTAGCATTCCTTTACCCAATAGATTGTTTCTCTTTCTTAGTCAATATTACCATTCTTACATTGCCCCGGTTCCCTTTACAACTTAGTTTTAGGTACAAGTCACTTGCTTTTGGGTTTAAAGCATGGAGCAATCTTCCTTCCATACCTTCATTGTGGCATTGTCACAAACTACCAAAGTGTAGCAAGTTTTTACCCATTAACCACATCAAAGAAAAATCACAATTTTCAATTTAAAATCATAAAAGTTTCTGGGAGGGTTTATGTGATTGATCTAAATATGCTTACTTTAATTAATGGAAATATACTTTTTTTAAAAAATAACTTAACATTTAAATTAATTTTTTAAATAATCACATACACAATTATCACCGACCTGGTTTCTAGTTGGAACTCATTTGAGGCTTGAGATGATCAATAAAAGTTTGCCCTAGATTTCCAGGTTGAGAAAATGTAGACATATTTGGTGGGTACCTTGCATAATAGACTCATTGTACTAAGTACTCTTACAAGGACAGGCGGGCTAATCCGCAGTGAGAAGTCAACCTCAGAGCGTCAGTGTATTGACCATGAGTTTTCGATTACTGAAAAATAAGGAAAATCCTTATTTTCCGTATGAGTCGAGAGAACCCGGGGAAGACGGCCTTCGTTCGGCCTAAAGAAAGAAAAAAACCCGTTGACGAGTTGACCACAAATCTTCTGGAACTGTCTCAAGGTTTGCTTCCAGGGAGAGAGAGAGAGAGAGAGGTGGAAGAGCCTTTAATGCCTACCCCACCGACCTCTCAGAAGAGTGGTCTATCCAACCACGCGGGAAGTCGGCGATGAAGCTTCCTCGTTCACAGAGTCTTATACCCCACTACCCAACAGTCAAAGTCAACTGACCGCATGACCTCCGGGATTTTGTGTCTCTGCAACCTGCGGGCGATGGGGATGCACTAGACCTCCTGTAGATGATCTCGCCGAAGAGAGGAAAGGGGCGATGGTGCCGATCTCCCTCTCCCTCTTCCTCATCTTCCTCTCCTCGATCCTTCTGCGGCCGCTCGACGGCGCCGGCGACCGGTTGCGGGCGGGGGAGTCATCGGGGTTGAACCAGACGATCGTCTCCGCCGGCCGGATCTTCGCGCTCGGGTTCTTCTCTCCGGGGAACTCCTCCGGCGACTGGTACGCCGGAATATGGTACAACAATCTTCCTACGAAGACTGTGGTGTGGGTCGCAAACCGGGAAGCCCCCCTCAGGGACCCCGGCGGCGCCGCCATCGGCGTCACCAGGGAGGGGAACCTCGCCGTGCGGGACGGCCGAGGAAGGTCGCTCTGGTCCACCAACCTCACTAGGGATCCGGATAACAGCACAGCGGCGGCGGTGGCGGTTCTCCTGGACTCCGGCAACCTCGTCCTCCGCCGCTGGGACACCGCCAGCGACCCCCCTCTCTGGCAGAGCTTCGATCACCCCACCCACACCCTCCTCCCGGGGATGAAGCTCCGATTGAACTTCACCAGCGGCGAAGCCACGCGACTAAGGTCGTGGAGCGGCGCCGCCGATCCCTCCGCCGGCGACTTCGTCTTCACCCTGGAGGGCCGCTGGGGCCTAGAACCATACGTCTTCAAAGGCGAGGAGATCCACTGGCGAGGGCCAATGTGGCTGGGCATCCCCCTCTTCCCCTTGCAGCTGGGGGACGTCAATTCCCGCTATCTCCAGTCCGTATATGCCACCGATCAGGAGATCTACTACAACTACTCCATGATTGACAGCTCCCTGCTCGTGAGGTACGTCCTGGACCACTCCGGCACCTACAGCTTCCGCGTGTGGGACGACGGCGCCGCCGCCTGGAACTCAATAGGGACGACGCCGACGAGGCCCTGCGATTTTTTCAACCTTTGCGGCGGCGCCGCCTCCTGCGACTCCAGTGGGCAGTCCCCTCTCTGCCGGTGCCTTAATGGGTTCGACCCCAGCGCGCCGGAGGAGTGGGCAAAGGGCAACTTCACCGGCGGCTGCGTGCGGCGGCGCCGCCTCCTCTGCGACGGCACCGACAGGTACACGAAGATCGGCGGGCTGAAGCTGCCGGACCGCTACTCCGTGGCTTGGAACCTCAGCCTGAGCCAGTGCGAGGCCTCCTGCTCCACCGCCTGCAACTGCAGCGCCTTCTCCCACACCAACTTCAGCACCTTCAACCTGACGGGGTCCCGCTGCTTGACCTGGTTCGGAGACATGGTGGATCTCGTTCAGATCCCCCTCCTCTCGCAGGACCTCTACGTCCGTCTCTCTGCTGCACAACTCGGTACGCCCCGTTTTCTCGGAAAAACTCAATCTTTTTCAATCAAACAAACCAGAAAGAACGAAATCTATGGATTCGGCATCCACGCTTCGTCCTGCAGATGGGGATCCTCCAGCGGATGATTCCCCCTCGGGGAAGAACCAGGTGGCGATCAGGATCGCACTGCCCATCGCAGTATCCACCGGCGTGCTTCTCATGGGGGCTTGCTGCTACTGCGCGGCGAGGAAGCTCAAGTCGCGAGGTAAACCCCTCCGCCGCTCGGCGGACGAGGATGAAGAAGAACACAGAGTTCACTGTCTGCTTCTGGAAAAGCAGGGAAGAGTGGCGGGGGAAATCTTCTGCGACTGGAAGAAATAAGGCTCACCGATGCGCTTGGGAGCGAGAAAGGCGTGCCCATGGTGGACTTGGAGAGCGTGAGGGCCGCCACTGCGAACTTCTCCATCTCGAACCAGTTGGGGGAGGGGGGATTCGGCGCCGTCTACAAGGTTAGCCATTGATCCGGTTATCTTTTCGCCCATGCTTCAAGCGCTCCATCATCAGAGGTCGCTCACGGTGGAAGAGAGAGAGTTCTGGGTTGCAGGGGAAGCTGAAGAGCGGGGAGGCGGTGGCGGTAAAGAGGCTATCCAGGGCCTCCAAGCAGGGCTGCGAGGAGTTCGCCAACGAGGTTCTGCTCATCGCCAAGCTCCAGCACAGAAACCTCGTCCGCCTGCTCGGCTGGTGCTCCCATGGCGACGAGAGGATCCTCATCTACGAGTTCATGCCCAACAAGAGCTTGGATCACATCATCTTCGGTGGGTTGCATCTTCCTCCCCGCAAGAACCCTAACCGCAAGACCTTCGATCGCATCATTTCACCTGCAATCTCTTCTTCTTCTTTCTCAGATTCGACGAGATCGGCGGAGCTGAGCTGGGAGAGGCGCTTCGGGATCATCCGAGGGGTGGCGGACGGGCTCCTTTACCTCCACCAGCACTCGCGGATGCGCGTGATTCATAGAGACCTGAAGACGAACAACATCCTCCTCGACGGCGAGATGAATCCTAAGATCTCCGATTTCGGGCTGGCCAGGATCTTCGAGATGAACCAGATGGAGGCCAACACCGCGAGGGTCGTCGGAACATAGTAAGAATCATACCCAGATCCCCGAGCTTCCATTTCTCCATCCCTCCTCCTCCTGTGACCTAACCCTCTCCGATCTGCAGCGGCTACATGTCGCCGGAGTACGCCATGGACGGCGTTTTTTCGGAGAAATCGGACGTATTCAGCTTCGGCGTGATCGTCCTGGAGATCGTCACTGGGAAGCGGAGCACGGGCTTCTACCGCTACAAGAACTCCCTGAACCTCCTCGGCTATGTGAGTAACGGCGGCGCCGCCTTCCTCTTCCTTCCCCGCCGCTGCTGATCCTCCTCTCTGAAACTGGCGGAGTCAAGTGCAGGCTTGGCAGATGTGGGAGGAAGGCAGAGTTCTGGAGCTGCTCGACCCCACCGTGGACAGCCGCTTCGAAGCCGGCGATGTGGTAAAATGCATACATCTCGGCCTGCTGTGCATTCAGGAATACGCCGCCGACAGACCCACCATGGCCGCCGTCGTCTCCTGCCTCGCCGGCGAGGGCGGCTGTGGCTCCCTCGCCGCTCCAAAGCAGCCGGCTTTCGCCATTGGTAGGGAATCTAACCCCCTTCTCCCTCTGTCAATCCACAGATCAGAAGGAAGAAGCTGAGTTAATCTAATCTAACCCCCTTGTCCTGTGCTTTTTTAATGATTTAAATGGTGGGCCCGGAAAGTCCGGAACGTGGCTCGGCCCGAATTTTCCCGGGCGTGGGCCTGATAATCATCCATCGGTGGGTAAAACGGGCCCGGTCCCCTGTCTGGCAGCGTCTCTTTCGAGTCTTGAGCCCAACGTGTCTGATAGATGAGGGCCCGTGTTGAGGGTGGGTCCGTGAGAATGGAATTTGGGTTGGCCAACTGTTATATAACTAAGTCGGGCTCGACGATTTACGGGCCGGGCCTGTCCAGGCCGGGCTCCATGGCCCGAGTTAGTTTAAATTAAATAGTATGAAAACTCGTAAAGCGGATTGCTTTTTTTTGTTGGACAAATTAATGGTTCATTTAAATTAATATTTTAATTTAGCGCTACCTCTGTCTGTCTTGCTCTCTTGCTCTCTCTCTTTCTCTGTCTTCTTCTCTCACTCTCTTCTTATCTCTCTTCTTCTCTCTTCCTCTCTCTCTTTCTCTCTCTTCTGCTCCCTCTTGCCCCCGCGCCGCCTTCTAGCGATAAACGGAGCTGGCTGAATGCTCCAGACTGGTTGTAGACTGCATTTCCCTCTCTCTCTCTCTCTTGCTCTCTTGCTATAAGAGCGAAGGAGCAGTCAATAAGATTAATTATGAGAGGATCGTTGGGACAGATGCTGGTAATGTAGTCTGGGCTTGTTCGAGGATCGGATGGGTCGGAGTAGATCCTCGTCTGACCGATGGGGGTGGATCCGACTGTTCGACCAGCTGAAGCGCCCGAAGTGGCTGGCACTCGTCGTCGCCGCTCTCGTCCTCATGTCTTGCGGCCTGCGGGACCGGCAGATGCTCGTCCGTGAGCATGACGTGAGTCAATCAATCCTCGCCTCATTTCTCCCAATTATCTTTGTCCACTCTCCCATCTCGTCACCGGTTTTAGATTGATTATCTTCTTTCCATGTTTTAGGTTTTCTGCCTTCACTTTCGCCGATTGCAGAAATTTCGAAGAAAAACGCTCTCGATCTATGTATGCTCAATGTCGTACTTCTCGGTATGCTAATGTTACGTATACTACACGACTGATCTTCGATCGATGCTCTGCCGATTCTTGAGAGAAATCACCCCTTTTATCAATAAAATGTCCTTCTCTATAGCCGCAAGTAATACCTACCATTCATGCTATTGCATATTGAACTCGGTTTGCTCCTTGCTACGCAGGAAGAAATTTCAAGATTGAATGTTGAACTGTCGTCCCTGCAAAATAAGGTACGCGAGCCTTTTCCAGTCTTGAAGAAATTCACCCTGATTTTATATCATACAAAAGAAACCATCGGGAGATGCAGTTTGGGTTTTCCTAGGAAGATTCATTCGCTTCCACCTGTAAAACAAATATAATTAGCATGCGGATTAATAAGTATCTCTAAGATTTTAATGATTCGCCATATGCATGTAGGTGCGAAAATTGAGGGCTTTCTCAGGGGATGCTTATGGGAGAATTGACGAGGATATTTATGTTGAACGAAGAGAAAAGGTGAAAGAAGCTATGCTTCATGCGTGGAACTCCTATGTTAAGTATGCTTGGGGCCAAGATGAACTTCAGGTTTGCTGAGGCTTGTTCTGCCATGTTTTCTCAAATGAAGAAGTTTATTCCCTAGAATGCTTTCGGCTTTCATCCAAATATGTCGTGCTTTCTTCTGGCCAGCCGCAGTCTATGGATGGAGTAAACAGCTTCGGTGGTCTTGGAGCAACCATTGTCGACTCGCTTGATACTCTTTACATTATGGGCCTACATGATGAGTTTCAGAAGGCTAGAGAGTAAGTCTCATAAAATTCACCTAGCCTAGTCAAATCCTATCCTATGGAAACTTGGGATTTGTGAAAATTAGGCCCATGATAGCCTGATTATTTCTGATTAGTTGATTCTGAACCAGAATCGTGCCAAATCGTCACTACATTATCTCAGTATGCTCTCTGATTTCAGTTATTAATCCTGTAAGCATAATGAAAATAATTAAGTGGAGTTTTAGTCAGTATGTGTTCTCTCAGTGTGACTTAAAAGCAATATGGATCGTGTTCAATGGCGTGTGTTTGTTACTTAGAAGCAAGGTGCCACTGTTGTTCTCTCCCACTAAGGTGGTCCGTTCCTTGGATTCATGCTTAGGTGATGTCTAACGCTACATAACAATGGTACTAATATGGCAATGAAAAAATAATCAACCTTTAGATCAGGGTGCGATTCAAGTCAGGGGACTCATAAATGCAGCAAGACAAGAGTTTTCAGACAAGTTGACCCTATAACCAACTCAAAACCCAAAATATTGACCTGTAGATGGCGTCTAACGTTGCTTAGGCAGATGCCATGACAAACACGTCGAGTAGGAAGGGCTGACCCTTGCGTATGCCAACCTTAGGTTGAATATTGTTACATTTGAGTAAGACAGTTTCTGCAAGCAGTATCTTGCTGTATTCATAGTCCGCTCGCTTGAATATGCTGCCAGGCCGCAAGTTTTATTATTTTTGATTTCCATATTGTTGCCAGTGATGTAATGAAACCATATTTTGGTTTAGATATCTGTCAAATCCCGGAAGAAGATGGCTACAAGTTCTTTATGCAAGAAACATTTCACTCTCTGCATAGGAAATGGTCTCAAGAGCCATAGAATCATAGTAGTCTGTATTTAAGATGACATTAGCCTTGTTATTTATACTATTGCTCTCTGGAACTACTTGTTATCTGTTGCTGCTGGGCAGGTGGGTTGTAACCTCCTTGGATTTCAACCGGGACTATGAAGCTAGCGTCTTTGAGACTACCATAAGGTTGTGATTTGAGGTTAAGTTTATATGTTTATTTCATGTCTTATAACATGATTGGTGGGCTTCTCTGGTATATCAGTTTTTCTTCTTTTAGACACTTCATAAATACCTTTTTGATCGAAAACCTTGACAACCCTTCGCTTTAGCTTGCTAGGTTGCTGGCATGGGTGACACATCATAAAATCATAAAACATTTGCCACATAAACGTGTGCCTGCTGATAGAAAACTTTGGCCAATTTTTTTATCGAGTTCAACTGAATTCCAGGGTTGTTGGTGGTCTCTTAAGCGCATACGATCTCTCTGAAGACAAGATTTTTCTTGAGAAGGCTCAGAATATTGCAGATAGGCTGCTTCCTGCATGGGATACACCTTCCGGAATCCCCTATAACGTGATCAATTTGTCACATGGAAATGCAAAGAATTATGATTGGGCGGGGGTAACATTCTCTTCTTTGCTTCCTTTTGTGGTCTTTAGTTGCCTTCACAGTCAAATTGTTTACTTTTATCTGGTATTAATGCCTGCCTTGGCTACCAAAATATTTGAAATGTCATGAGAAATGGAGCGTTAAGCACTTCAGATTGGAATGAGGAATGTTATACTGGAACTTTTACCAATTTTGATGCGTTCATAGTTGTATTTATGAATCTTGGGACATTTTTTATTTTTTTCGGAAAAGATCTAAATATAAATAATCTACTTACGATTTGGAAAGGACATCTAAAGTCAATGATCTAGATTTTAAAAATTGACGATTTCAGTCTGGAGACTTAAAATCTTTCCCACCATGTATTTAAAGCTGGAAAAGCAGCTCTCATTTTCATCCTTGATCGGATTGGAAGCTATAAATTTCTGTTTAAGCATTGTCCTTTCAAAAAATTAATATAATGATGTGAAAAATAAATAAAAATAGAGAATATGAGTCAAGAGTTTTAGGTTATTTCCGTCTCTGAATTCAAATGCCCCATATTTGATTGTAAATTCTTTTGCAGATATTCTAAAAGTAGAGCCGTTTGGTAACTAGGCATTATGGTAGGGAAAAGGAGAGAGTTGTGCATTCTTTTGTTGGTTCTTCTGAGCATAGACTTTCCTTTAGTGCATTATGATCAATGATGGAGTGAGCTTAGCGACCTTTAAATATGCATACTCGGAAAAGCATAGAAAAGTTTAGAAACTTTTGAAATGAAACTTATGGCTTCCTTTATTGGGCTTATTCTTATTTTAATTTTGGATTTACTTAGCATTAAGAGGTGATAGAATTATTCGATGCATGGAGGCTCTTAATCATTTTCATGCCAGGGAGAGATGAGTGGGAGTACCAAATGAAAGAGCTGAGCACAGCTGATCGGTCGAAAATTTCCTGTCTTTGCTAAGACCAGCTTGCTCACTGATAACTTTGTAGTGGGCCATTTTTTTCTAATTTTTTTTTTTTCAAATTTAGTGGCTACCCTCTAAAACAGAACCACCTCAAAAATGTTCTGTCGCTTCATGATATGTTCATAGACGCCTAAAAATGTTTTTCGTTCGATAATACAACTCTGAAAAGTTCGTTGAGGATAAGGCTGAAAAGTCCTATGAAAAGTTTTCTGGGTGTATAACGCTGACTCTTGAGGATCTTATCATATGATGACTGTATACAATGCCAAAACTCCTCATGCTTCCCTAGAAATACGGATTAGTGGGCCACCATCATCTCCCTTCCCAGCTTTCCTTGAAAACAATTCATGGAATCAGTCTTATATGTGCCTTATGGAATGGCGAGAAGCTCTCATCATAAAGTCTCGGTCGGATTGAAGTATCTTTTTCCCGGTCAGAGATAGCAAAATGTATTGGCTTGAATGAAAAAGTGGTTTAACTTTGAACAAATAGTAAGCATAATGGAGCTCATGGTGTCCCTGAGAATCAGCACGACTCATATGGGACTCGATACCAAGCGTAGTTTATTCTGATCATGAAGGCTTTGGTAGAAAATATAAGAAGCCATTGCATGGCAAGTTGCGGTGAAGGGGACGAACTTGGAAGAAAACATAGATATATAATGGATCGCTTTTGTATCAACGTGAAAGTCTTTCCTCGTCTTTAATGTGTTTTCCCCTTCAAAAGTTTGAATTAATTTTCACCTATCATTTCCAAGAAAAATTTCACAGAACATAGCATAACTTTTAATTTTTCCTCACAATGTTTTACACATTGTGCATTTTTATTTTATCAGGGTGATAGTATACTGGCAGATTCTGGCACCGAACAGCTTGAATTTATTGCTTTATCCCAGAGGACAAGAGATCCGAAATACCAGCAGAAGGTAGTTCTTTTCACCAATTGGAGTTTGTTATTATTTGTTTATGACGTTTTCTTATTGCTATTTCCTGGGGAAATGCCTCTTATAATTTCTTACATGCTACATTAGAAAAATTATTCAGCATGGCCACTGACTGAGGAAATTTTATACAGATATCCTCTATCTACACTAGATTAGTTTTAGTTTCAGGTTAGATTTCTGTTTCTGCATTGGTGGGAGGAAAAGAAAACCGTCTTCAGACGAGAAAGAGGCGAGCGAGGAATTTGATATGCCACAGGAAGGTCTTTGGTTATGTCACAATCACCAATTTCAGTGCAGTAAACCTGGGAATCTCTCTCCTGTCATCTTCCTTCTGGATTGAATGTGAGACGAGAATTTCCAACCAGTGTCCACACCTCTGTCTCCTGCTTCTCGGGCCTTCTTCGTTGCCCCCTATCTCCTCCTCCTCCCATGCCTTCCTCTCCTTGGCCTCTCAGTGGGTTTATTCCAGAGGAGATACCAAGAACCAGAAAAAAAGTAGAAAAATAAGGGAAGTAAATGGTCCATGAAGATGAAATTGGTGCTGGAGTTATTATCCCTTGGAACCCTCTCACTTTCGTCATTCTCGTCTTGTCACCTGGGCCATTGTCATCACCATGTGATCCCACACCTCCACTGGGCTCAGGTGAAGTCTTACGCTCTCTTTCTTTCTGAATTATCTTCCACACGGACCTGAGAGCCATCTGTAACTGCAGATGACTCTGTTGCTTTGGCCTTCGTGGAACCCTCAAGGTTTCCTCAATTGAGGGCGTCCTACTCCTATTCATTATATACCCTGGATCCTTGGAATACCTCTGAAGCCTAACCCATCTACGCTGTCTCAATTCCTGATGAGTCACCTAAACCTCCTTCCTAAGATCTGAACTTATAAATTGCCTCCAGCTTTCATCTGAGCCAGCTTTCTTTGGCTGGGCTACCCAGACAGCACAAACCTGACACCAGTCACAACATGATACAAACGGAGAGGAAGAAATCGAACTAGAAATTGGTCCAGAATTCATCACGCTCTAGTGGTAAAATTTCTGATTAACCTCAAAAAGGGTTTTTTGGAAGATTTCTCTTAGTATACATTACCAAGGAAAAGTTTCTGTCAAATATGTGTGTGAAGCAGGGGATGAAAATTGAAATACAGAGACGTCTGCTGATGGGTTGCGTGGGAGTGAGCTGAAACATCAAATATCAAGGAAAGTGTGAGTTTGAGAAAATATCAAATAAGGAAGAAACTAGAAAATGATGCGTCATTTTCCCTTAAACTAGGAAGTTGTAAGATGAAGCGATTGACAAAAAGCGGTTTCCTAGAGTAGAATCTGAGGTGCTTTATTTTTTTGGATATTTCTCGTATTTTTTGGATCCATTTAGTCAAATCTTTGCCTACTCCAACGAGTACCAAGGGACTTGATATGTGAACCCTTTTCTTCGAGAAAGATAGAAAAAGGATCCGGAGGCCTCGCAGAAGCAATGGGTACAGGTGGAATGGAAGCTTTTTATATCAAGCACAGATCAAAATCTCCAAGCTTCTATGTGATCTAGATCGGATTGATGGAAAATAAAAAGTTGACTCATGACAGTAAGATGATTTCAAATGGGTTGTTTAAATCAGCTAGGAAAACTGCCTTGGTAGATCACTCCTGCCCTTTCAATTAATTTTAGTGCATATAACACTAACACGGTTGGTGCCTTGATTCATTTCGAGCCAGAACCATCTACTATCAAGGTGGATTCCTGCTCTTCTCCCTTATCTACTTCTGCGACCGATTAATAATATATCCTGTGATGGATGCTTACCATGTTCTCTTTAGGTAGAAAAGGTCATCATGGAACTCCGGAAAAATTACCCCAGTGATGGCTTGCTCCCCATTTACATCGATTCTGATTCGGGAACCCCATCTTACCAGTCAACGATCACGTTTGGTGCCATGGGTGACAGGTACTGAGAACTTTTCTGCCCTTTTCTATCGATTACTCTTGTTGATCTGAAGATAAATCGACCTGTGTGGCGTTTCCTCGTCAGTTTCTTCAATCTTCAACTTCTCTGGTCCCTAGATTCCTTTGGATCTTTGATGTTATCTCCTTCGTTTTGAAGCTGCTTGAAATGGTAGTGATCAATCCTCTGCATTTACTTCGTGCTTTTTATAACAACAACCCCCCGTTGACTTTTCCCTTATTATTGGAGAGAGCCTCTAAAATGAGGGCTGTGTTCCAGCTTTTACGAGTACCTGCTCAAAGTCTGGATACAAGGAAATAAAACCGAGGCTGTGAGACACTACAGGTACGGATCCGAGGATCTTATCTATCTCCATCGATCATCAGTCGCGAATTTGTTTCGTCTCTTAGTGTGATTATTTATGAGGAAGTCAACTTCTGATGAATGATCAGCAAAATCGATCATGGGCTGCTTGGAGACTGCGATTTAACGGCTGATATTTTGGTGAACAGAGGGATGTGGGAAACGTCGATGCAGGGCCTCCTCAGCCTGGTTCGCAGGAGCACGCCTTCTTCTTTGTCCTACATCTGCGAGAAAACCGAGGATTCTCTCGAGGAGAAAGTGGGTTCCATTCCTTCCTGACTCGCTCACCTGCCGCAGCTAACGTTTCTCGTGTTCTACCCATCGTCCCTCCAGATGGATGAACTGGCCTGCTTCGTTCCAGGGATGCTGGCCCTCGGATCTGGCGGCTACGGCCCACAAGACGCCAGAAGGTTTCTCTCTCTAGCCGAAGAGGTAATCTCTCCTGCATTACTTTCTCTCTCTGCGGATCGGGATCATCTTCCTGATGGGATTCGGCTCCGCGCGCAGCTCGTCTGGACCTGCTACAACTTCTACCGGTCAACGCCGACCCAGCTGGCCGGAGAGAACTACTACTTCTATTCCGGGGAGGTCGTCGATCCCGAAGAACATTCCCCTTTGAGATGTTTCTTTCTCTCTCATGGTTCTGTGGACGCGTTTCTTCAGGACATGAGCGTCGGGACTGCCTGGAACATCCAGCGGCCGGAGACCGTCGAGTCGTTGATGTATCTCTGGCGGGTCACGGGCAACAGCACGTACCGAGAGTGGGGGTGGAATATCTTCCAGGCGTTCGAGAAGAACTCCCGCGTTGACTCCGGCTACGTGGGATTGAGAGACGTAAGCGTTGACCACCCCTCAAAACTCTTAAGGCTGACTGTCCCCTTTCAGCTAAAAAAAAAGGCGAGTGGGTTCTTCTGGCTGGGTTCACCGTTGCTGCTTGGCTCTGTTCAGGTGAAGACGGGGGAGAAGGACGACAAGATGCAGAGCTTCTTCCTCGCGGAGACGCTCAAGTATCTGTATCTCTTGTTCTCTCCACCCACGGTTATCTCCTTGGACGAGTGGGTCTTTAACACAGAAGCCCATCCCCTGAGAATTATACCGAGAGGCGATGGGATAGTCTCTCTTTGATTTCTTTGGGAGGCGAATAGGGGCCTAAAATGTGGGCGCTCCCTGTGGTTCCTCCTCTCGCCATTGCTGTCGATCAGAATGAACCAGTTCTTCTGTCTCCTTGCCGAGTGTTGCACCTCTTGTTTATTTCCTCCAGACTCTCTCTCTCTCTCTCTCTCTCTCTCTCTCTTGCTGCATTAATATGGGCTTGCGAAGAGTTGCAGCGATCCATTTGACCGCAGCTTTCTCAGTGGATGAACAGATACCTGCCTTCTTTCTGCCCTCGTTTCTCTCTCTTTAGAGGTTAATTGAAGAGACTTACCCTCGTAATCAGATTACTACTCTCTCTCTCTCTCTCTCTCTCTCTCCCCCTCTCTCTGCAGTCTGGTCAAGACATAAGGAGAGCGATACAGAGAATATGGCCGGAGCTGACGAACCTACATTTGCCGGCGAACGGCGACGAAATGGACACGACGACAAAAGATCCGTGGAGATGCGGAGGATGGCGAAGCGGAGGGGACGGCAAAACAGTGCCGATGACGACGGCTACGGCGAAGATTCCGTGTCCTTTCGAGCCCGGCCCCCGCCGCTGTCGAGGGTCCCCCGCCGCCGCGGAAGGGCTTCCTCTTGCTTCTACCGAGAAGGAACCAACGAGACCAGTCGTTACCCCCTCCGGACCAGGCGGGATCCTTCCGAGAGCAGCCGCCGCTAATCTCCTCGCGTGAAGAAGAAGAAGCGGAGACAAAAAAACGAAACCAGACGTCGTTATTGCGTATAGTAGTGCTGTTCTGCCGTAAAATACAACTACTACAAACTTCCATTCTGGTGAACTATCCGCCATTTCGCTGGTCAGCCAGAGCCCACGGTCAGACTGAGCTGAAAATGGAAAAAGAGGTCTAACTCAATATTTTCGGTCGAGTAAGGGGGAAGTGTATGCAAGTCAACGTTCCACCCAATTTTCGTCAACTTAAGCCCAACGGAACCCTGGACAGACTCTCAGCTGGCATAACGACAGGGGGTACATGTCACTAAGAGTATGCAATGAATGGGTGTCCTCGGAAATATCCGATGTATTGAGCTTCGGTGTGATGGTGCTGGAAATCGTCACCAAGAAGCGAACCACCGTCGTCTATCCAAAAATGATGTGTTGGAGTGTTTTACGTGGGAATAGCATCATTTTTCTTTCCAAATTCGTGTTTAGATGGCCGTGTATTACCTTATTTATTCACTAAGTAACGTGCTCAATCGCCTTGGAATGCTCCCTCAGGTTTTGGCAATGGTGGAGTGAAGGCCGGAACAGTATATTTTTCCGAGGGGCGTTGCTGCACGTTCAGGATGATCCGAGGGTTGGCCATCGACGTCCTCCGTGGTGTTTGTTGATGGGAAAGAGAATACAGCTCTGCCGTCGCCCGAAGCGAGCAGCGTTGGTTCTGAAGAGGGCCTCATCTCACCCTGCGTCGGCCATGGCAATCTCCTCGGCGCTAGAGCATCTGCGAGACGGAGAGCAAGAACACATGCCTTCCTGATCTCAGGAGCTCGTGGCCTGATCCAGTCGACCTCGGGGGTTTGCTCTCTTCCAGAGATCTGATAAATCCATATCTAGCGATGGGTGAGCTCACCACCGTCCTCAGTGTCCCCAACTCTCTAGCATGTTGGAAAAGGAAGAAAATTTAGTGGTGGAGCGTTACTTTCGTCCTCGTCTCGGTCCTCACTCTTACTAATTCTTAATTTTTGTTTCCACCTCGTTCATAAGCTTAAAGAATAACTGGCACCATCACCTTTTAGGCCGAGAATGGCTGCCGAAGTCGCGCAGCCGCAGGCCTTTTCTCACTGTAACCTTATGAATTTGGGAAGATGACGACATAGTCACGGGAGGTGGCCGTAGAAATTAATCCCGGTTACTTCGTGAGTCCGGGGAAAACTGCACCAGTCACGACTATGACGCATAACGATCTCCATGATAATGACATGCGAACAATGTGAGTAATTACACCGGCCCGTCGCGTCGTATTATAGGAGAACTTTCTCCGTGGTGATCACTGGTGTAATTACAATCTCACCCTCTAAGTTGCGAAGTCGTATACTCCTACTGGTTTATTTCCCATAACATATGGGCATGCCGAGGAAGAAGACCGGAAACCCTAAAACTTTCAGCTTAAGCACGGCTGCTCTGGTCAATTTTGGTTGCCAACGTCAGAAGAATGAAGAAGATTAAGAAGATTGAAGCCCCAACAACCCCTTCTCTCATCAAAGTTGCCGGAAGGAGGGAACGAACCACAGTCACAGATTCGAGTTATGGTCAAAGATCGTGAGAACGAAGACCGTGGAAAATCATGCGTTGCCCAACGCGGACCAAGTTTCAGAAGGTTTAAAGGATCATAGAGATAGGATGACAGGGAAGGAGCCTGTCGCACCATAAAAGCATCTAAAAGTTTGAATCATATAATGTGAACACGAATCATCTACGCCATCGCCCACCTATGGCAGGCCAACGCCTGTATTCTCCCCCCGACGTTCATGAATGCTGGTCTTCGGAGGAATAGAATGAAGCGGAAGAAGCAGTGAGAAGGGCTATGGGGCAGCGCTTTCTCCCATATTTAATTTGGCTCTTAATATCATCTCTTTACTGGGTATTCTGCGTTGCAGACAACAGACTACATCCTGACAATCGAATCTTCGTTAACCAAACCATAACTTCCTCGGGAGGGATCTTCGCTCTAGGCTTCTTCTCCCCCGGGAACTCCACTGAGAACAGGTACATAGGGATTTGGTACAACAGCATCCCGGAGAAGACGGTCGTATGGGTCGCCAACAGGGAAGCTCCACTGGTAGACGCATCAGGTGTGCTCACAGTCATGGCGGACGGAAACATCGCTTTGATAGACGGGAAAGGGGTTCTGCTTTGGAGTTCCAACCTCACTGGAATTCCTGTCAATACCTCCGCCGTCCTCCTGGACTCGGGCAACTTCGTTCTCAGAGATAGCGAGGAGAACGTCCTCTGGGAGAGCTTCAACCAACCATCCGACACCTATCTCCCCACGATGGATATCTCGCTGAATATCAATACTGGCAAAAGCATAGATCTGACGGCGTGGAAGGATCCACAAGACCCTTCACCTGGAAATTTTTCCTTCGGCCTCGATCGGAAGTCTCTTCTGCAGTTAGTAGTCAAAGAGGGATCGAAAATTCTCTGGAGAAGCCAGCCATGGCGTGCAAGGCAGGCTTTCGTTGTAGGCAATTTCAACACCAGTGACACCCTCATCCTTTCCTTCTCATTCACTGAGAAGGTGTTGAGTTTGTCGTCCTTGGCGACGGGGGCCTTGGTCCTCTCGAGGTACACTCTGGATACAAGCGGCAGGCTCAATTTCTCCTTCTTGAACCCTAGAGGAAACAGCTGGTCTCTCATGTCGTCCTTCCCAAGTAATGCCTGCGATATCTACAAACCATGCGGTGCCTTCTCATTCTGCAAGCTCGAGGGCTCTGCACACTCCTGCAGATGCCTGGAGGGATTCGAACCCACGAACATGAAAGAGTGGGAAGTGAGGAACTTCTCCAGAGGTTGTTTGAGGAAGGTGCCGCTGAGATTAAACAAGAAAGACGAGTTCTTGAGGTATGAGACCATGAAATTGCCGGACGACTTCTCCATCTGGTGGAATAGGACTGCGGAGCAGTGCATGACCGGGTGCTTGGATGATGGTCAGTGCACGGCGTACGCCATCGCCAATTTCACCGGCGGAGATCGAATTGGCTCAAGGTGTCTGGTATGGTCTGGGGAACTGATTGATCTGGTTAAGGCTCCAAATTCGGGAGAGGATCTGTACGTACGTGTTGCCTCAGCGCAATTGGGTACTTTCTTCAGCCCTTTCCGCTCCATTTATTTCCATTTTTACTATATTTCCTTGTCATAATCGTATGAAATTGAAGATTCATCCAATGGGTGAATTTCCTTGCTGTTCTTCGGAATCATTATTGTTGAAACTGCTTTTATTAACAAAATGTTATTCTCTTTTTGTTGCACTTCTCTCCTCTAGTTCCTCTGTACATCGTTTTTATTTTCATTTTCAATGATATTTCATGCAACCAAATGTGACGAGTTTGATCTCTGTAGATTGAATTTCATACAATCTAATGGGCAAAATGAATCAATATACCCTTGTTTCCAGACCCCAATGGGAAGAGTACTACGCTCCTGAAGATCGTAGCACCTACTGTTGCTGTTGTTGCGACACTTCTCATGGGAGCTTCTTTCTTTCTCCTATTCAGGAAACGAAAGAGCAGGAAAGGTAAATAGACGTACACCATAACCACCTGATCCACTTCTTTCTTTCTCGATTTATTAACCATTGGTATTTCTGTGCTTGCTGTATCTTAAGGAAGGAGGGTGAAAGGCGGCAAGGGAGTACTGTTTGACGGAAGTAGGTCCTTAGCTACGCTTGGAAGTGAACACGATATGTCTGAGCCAATCAAGTTGGAATTTAGTAGTATTATGTCCACGACAAATAATTTCTCGACAAAAAATCAGTTAGGGCATGGAGGCTTTGGTTCTGTCTACAAGGTATGCTATTCCTATCCATAATTTATGTTTTTCGATTACTAATTTGTTTGGGACCAAAGCTTGACCCAAGCTGGATTCACTTTTTCTGGGCCACGTTCTGAAAATAAAGCCTACAAAACGAATGGCCCAAGGATGGGACGGGTCTTAGTCTGGGACCCCAGTGTTTTGTCTGTCTTCCGGCTCTCTCCCCCCCGCCCTCTCTCTCTCTCTCTCATATGGACTTTTCTTCGCTCTGGAGACGTAGAAAATGCGTCCATTCGAAATGGCATGCGGGTAATTGCGAAGGTAAAGTAAGATTAGATTACGACTGATGGTCGATTATGGGATTCATTTCTCAGGGCAAACTATTGTCAGGCCGTGAAGTTGCAATAAAAAGGCTTTCCAAGTTCTCTGGTCAAGGACTCGAGGAATTCAAAAACGAGGTCAAGCTCATAGCCAAGCTGCAGCACACAAACCTTGTTCGTCTCTTGGGCTGGTGCGACCATGACGACGAGAAGCTGCTGGTCTACGAATATATGCCCAATGGAAGCCTGGACAAACTCATATTCGGTGCAGCTCATGCTTACCTTATTTGGAATATCTGTTCGTGATCTTTCTAGCACTTTGTTTTTTCTTAGCTTAAAACTGTGGAGCAGATGAAAGGCGGTCAGCGGAGTTAGACTGGGGAAAACGGCTGAGAATCGTAGAAGGGATAGCGAATGGTCTCCTGTATCTCCACCAGCATTCAAGACTGCGTGTCATCCACAGGGACTTGAAGACCAGCAATGTGCTACTAGACGCTCAGATGAACCCCAAGATTTCAGATTTTGGGTTAGCAAGGATATTTGACGGGACGCAAACAGAAGCCAACACTGGCAGAGTACTCGGCACATAGTAAGCCTCTCCTCCATTATTGGATTCGGAGGAAAATACACACCTTTTCATATTAACGCGGCGTTTTGTTTGGATTTGGAACGACAGCGGGTACATGTCACCAGAATATGCAATGGATGGGGTCTTCTCTGAAAAGTCTGACGTATTCAGCTTCGGCGTGATGGTGCTGGAAATTGTCACCGGGAAGAGGACCACAGGCTTCTACCCCTACAAAGACTCCTTCAGTCTCGTAGGTTATGTAAGTGCGACCCACTCGCAGAAAAAATTTCATTCACACAAAGACTGATCTGATGTAGGTAATCATTAAAGCAAATGAAGGATATTAAACTTTTGCTTCCGTCCTCAATTGATACATTAAGAATGGTTCTTCAATGATTACGATTAAAGTACATAGATCATAAGGATGGTCTGACTCTATTAATCGTCAGTTATTTCTTCCTTCAATGGCTGAATAACATTCGCATAGTATTGAAATCAAGATGGTTCATAGCATTTGTACACCCTTTTTACATTTTTTATTTGACAATGTCTAAATTTGGACCGGCATGTGAACTTTGTGAGAATAATAGCCCGTAGGAGATGGGCATTCTCCTTCAAAACTTGGATTTAAATTTACTAACTTTTGCTCAATATTTCTCGGAGATTATCTGAACCAGCATCATAAAAGTTTTTATCAAGAGACGAGCCTAATCGAACAGATTAGAAATGTTTGGGTTTTCAGATGGGGTAAACCCATGTCGTTGAAACCCGATCTGGGATTCAATTATAGATGGAAGTTATTGATTTGGAATGCCTGCTGCAGGTTTGGCAAATGTGGAAAGAAGGCCGGAGCTTGGAGCTGGTGGATCCCGCAGTGGATAATGTAGTTTTGACTTTCGAAGCAGAAAAATGCATCCGAGTGGGGCTGCTGTGCGTTCAAGAGGACGCGGCAGATCGACCGGACATGTCTTCAGTCGTGTTCATGCTGAGGAAGGAGAGTACAGCCCTGTCCTCACCCAAGCAGCCCACTTTTGGCATGAAGAAGGCGGCAGTTCTGCCATCTTCCACGGTAATATCTGCCATGGGACAAGAACACTGCAATGGACGACAACCAGGCGACAAAGTTTTCGAAGCTCTTGGAGACGACAGATGCTGACTTTTCAGTGGGTTCTCTCCAAATTTTGTTGTAGTTTACTTGCTCTGTCGGAATGGTGAGATCGCGGTTGAGAGTAACGATGCCAACCCTATTTTGGGATGGGAAAATGGACAAGTGATTAGCTTGTATTGCTCCGGATTCTGAACAGTACAGTTAACTCACATGACTCTAGGAAGACCAAGTCTCCTACCGAGAACAGAGACTTGCAGAAAACAGCGAAAAGAAACTAAAGAAAACAGGGGTAAATAAGCGGCCGCCGATTCAAAAAGGCGGCTTATAGCCTAGAATGTAGCGTTATTTTAGCTAGAATTATTTTTTTTATAAGAAGATCACCTCCATAGTTGACAAAAATTCATAATTGCTACCACAATATAGAAGGCGTGATCATAAGATAGATGGGAACCGGAAAGCCTGAAAGCCTTAAAAGCTTAAGCATTTGGTAATATGTTTAGATATTTTATCATCTATGTTGGTAATTTACTCCAAGTACAGGATTGTAATGTGTCGAATGAAATTTTCCATCTTGAAACACTTCATAAAATATCATTATAAAAAGCAATAATACGAGTTAGTTTCTAATGTTATGAATCCTGAAGCCTCGAGAGAGATCTGGGTAATGAGCATGAGAACAGTCTCTAGCTGACAATTTGAACGATCACAGAATAAATGAAGTCAAAGTGTCTTCTAAAACTCTGAGCTAGTATCACTAACTTGAGGATATTCTGCATCTACATTCCCTGGCAACTTTGGTTGTCATATTTTCCCAGATACCATCAACTAGTTGGAGGCTATAAATGATGGCTAGACTCGTCTCTCCTGGGGGAATTTCGTGCTGAGGTTCTTCACTCGTTTAGGTTCCAGGGAGGGGTGCCTGGACATATGCTACATGGTCTCTGAAAAATAGTCATATGGGTTGGAAACAAAGACAAGCCCCTTAATGTCGCTCGTAGGCTTAATCATCGACAAGGGCGGTGATCTCGTCCTTAATGGAAAGTCCAGGCTGATCCGCTGGTCTACAAGTCTCAACAATTTAATGAGCATCACCTCACATCATTTGAACTCCACCAATCTTGTGCTGAGAGAAGGGATGAGTCCTACAAACGAAATCTTCCTCTGGCAAAGCTATGACTATCCAACTGGTACCATCTTTGCAGGAATGAAAGCTAGGAAGGTTTCTCATGCATCTGTTGCATGCAAGCATATCTAAGGGGATTTCCGGTCAAGTACCAAGATGAGTGGAACATTCAAAGTTGCACTGGAGGCTGTGTGAGGAGGAGGAAGCTAATATGTAGAGGTGGCGACGTGTTCATGCAGGAGAAGAGGATGGAGTTGCTGGACACAGTGAACTTCACCATCCACATGGGCATAAGTCAAAGGTAGTACAGGGATGTGCTTAAAGAAGTGTTCCAGCGTAGTGTACACTGTGTCAGGGATCTGGTTTAGGTGATAACGTTATTGACAAATGGGCATATTGGGGTTCGGAGCATCCTCTCTCCCCCTTGTTACGTAGTGAAAGTCAGATGAAAAATGAAACACAAGAGAAAGAGAGGAAGAGAATGATGAGAACATGGAACGCACTCTATCTGAGTGGTTCAGAGAAACCTCCGATGTCCACTATGACACACAGATCAAGCTTCCTTCAAGTGATCGTCTCTTGCATTCCTCCAGAGCCAAAACGTCTTTCACGCCTTAATTACGTGAGTTGACGGCACCCCTCCTCCTAAGCTTAGAATTAGAGGAAAGTTCTATATAAACAAAGGACAAATATATCCATAAGTTGAATCTATATACTCCCTGAAGAGCTCCTTAAAGCCCATCATAATCCAATAAGGGATCAATCTCCACAACTACAACAATGGCAGGACTCATATCTGCGACTTGCAATTTCATATCTTGGTATGATTTATTAGACCTTTTGATTCGAGGAGCATGTTGGATGAGTAAAATTGTTTCTTGACTTGGGTACATTTGTTAACCTAACACGGCTTCTAATATTTGTAGTTGACTTAATATATTTCTAGAGGTACAGAATGGAGACACGATTTTTCCTTTCAGCATGAGATCCCTGCAACACAGCCGATGATACATTTTTAATTTTTTTCATTAATAGTATTATTGAAATTACGATTCTACCCTATGTTAAGTAGTGAAATGAGACCTTTCATAGGTATTTTCCTTGTCTGTTTTTAAACTTTAAAGCACTGACTTTCTGGATATACTATTGAGTCCCGAGACCCAAACTCCACGAGCAGATTGGTTACCATCTTGTGTCGTTGAAACGCCACTATCAACTATTCAACAAAAAAGGCGTATTCTTTATGCTGAGAAAATTTAATGGCAAACGAAGGGTACTATATTTTCATTCCAGAAAAAACCTACTTTCAACCACAAAAACTGGTACTATATTTGTTGACCTATAAGATTTCCAATGGTGTTTTAAGAAAAATAGCATGTTTCTTATGTCATGGGCAATCATAATGGCCAAATTTAACATATCTGGGTAATTTGAATGCTCAAGAAGTGCCGTATAGAACATTTTCCTATGAACTTCCTTGTAGATTCGACACCCCAGAGTTTATAGAAGAAAACAGCCTGCTCATTGGCTAATTCCTCGTTTCATCTTATTCATTTGCTAAAAATGGGTAAGCCGTTACATCTGATATATTTCGGCCACACGGGAACGGCTTAAACTGGATTTCAGTTCAAGGTTATCTATGAGAATACCTCATTTGTACCAAAATATTTTTGTTAAAAAAGAAATACGACAAGTAATGTTGATAACGAGATCCACAAAACATGCACACTACAGATTACTTTGCCGAACCTTGAATAAGGTCGGTGAATATTTGGCGTAAACACCGACCTTGTTCAAGCTTCAACCTTTGTGGGAGCTGAAACACCGCTTGGCGGTCGTTTTGGATGAGGCGGTTATGGGGTTGTTTTCGTTCTCTAAAAGTCCGGTGCTCTTCGATCTCTACCGGTCAACGGAGCCATCTTCGAAATTCTTCTCGAGAAAATGATTAATGGGTTTCGTTGACTCTTCGTACCTGTAACAAGTGAGCTCAGAATCACTGTCACACACGAAGTCCTCTACACTCTGGTCAATATTTGGCGTATGGATGACGGCCCTCAGCACAGTACTTCATAAATTGAATCATAGTTCGTCTCAGAAAAATACTGTTTAAGCAGTTGCTTTTTAGTTCGCAAAGCTGACATTCCACAGCTTCTCCAAACCTCAGAGAGAAGAACCGTCTGGAGTGGCAGTTGACCTTGAGCCGCAATGTCTTATGGAGTAGATAATAAATTTTCAATTTGGTTATCCAGGAAAATTGGGTTCCGGTTAGAAACTGCCCTTGAAGAGGCTGTGTCCACATTCCGGACAAGGGATTGACGAATTGAAGAGCGAAGTTACGCTGATTGCCAAGCTTAAACGCCAAAAACTTGTTCGACTTCTGGGTTGTTGCATTGAAGGAGAAGAAAAGATGCTGATTTATGAGTACACGACTCAACAAAACCTTTGATGTGTCTGTTTTCTGGATCATAATTCATTCTTATCTGCATCTCTTCTTAAGGGCCAGCTGCTGCTTCTGCTGACGACTATAAAGCATAAATCTTATAATTTTTTTCACGTCCGAAGGTGTCTCATTAGACGCACGGAGGGCGTAGAGGTAGTGAGATGACGCGTAGCAGGTTCTCTCCCAGATGATATCGGTAGTAATGCGTACCGTCATTTGTACCCACCGCTGACTGGCGACCTTACTTGGACGTACCTTAGGGGTCAATTCCGGGCTTCTCTATCTCCACCTAGATCCGCGGTTCAGAATCATCCCCCGCGGGAACGACTCTTCTTGACAGGGGCCCATGAACTACGAAATATCGCACTTCGGCGCTGGCAGGATCGCATGGAAGGATCAGGTGGATGAGAACACGGTCAGAATAGTCGGCAATATGTACGCCTCTAAGGCGCCCTATCCATTCCCGTTAATCTCCTGCCGAGTAGTCTCAATATCATATTCTCGTTGACAAATCATACAGTTGTCTCCGGAGAGCATCACAGACGCAAATTCCTCGGGGAAGTATGATGCGTACAGACTTGCAGTTTTAGTGTTGGAGATCGAAATTGCTAGGACCCGCTAGGATTTGTCAGGTCTCCCACCTAAACCTTCTCGTATAACCACATTGACGCCTAAATCTTCTCCCAGGTAAAACCCATGGTATCAGATGATGCCACATCGAATAATGTAACGATCAAACCTTCTCGTCATTGGCTAGTTCCTCCTTTTGACCTTATTCATTTGCTAAAAATGACTACACCATTACATCTGATATATCTATTAGGTTAAGCTCCTCCTGTGTGGTAAAATTGTTTTGGGATGAAGGAAACACGACAAGTAATGTTGACAACCAGACACACAAAACTTGCACACTCCAGGTTACTCTGACAAACCTTGAGTAAGGTCAGTGAAAGGCTTCCGCCTTGTGGGAACTGTAACACCGCCCAACGGTCATTGTCGACGAGACAGTTGTGGGGTTGTTTTCGCTCATCTTTAAATGTCTGTGCTCTTCGATATCTTCCGGTCAAAGGAGCCATCTTTGGAATCCTTCGGGAGAATATGATTTCAGGATTTCGTTGACCCTTCGCACCAGTAGTAGGTGGGAACGTAATTACAATAGTAGGCATTCCCCATGAAATCCTCTACCCTATTGTCAATATTTCGGCGTCACCTACCATCAATGATTCTGAGGAGCGTGGATAAGCTGAGCATATACGTGAGATAGCGCGTTCGAGAACTGTATGCCTTAAGAAAAACTGTTTAGGCAGTTGATTGTTAATTTGCAAAGCTGACATTCAAAAGTTTCTCCAAGTTCCGAGGCAGTTGAATGTTAATTTGCAGCGGAAGTCAACCCTCAAGCGCAGTTTCTTGCCGTTCAAGTTTTGTTATTAAATGTCATCATGATTGTCCGACATGTATGGTCGTGATCTTCCATTTAATATTGATAGGAGCTGTATATTCGGTGGAACCAATCAGCTAGCCTGTGAGGTACATTATCTGGTAGTCGTCGCAGAACGGATAGCCCCAGTTAATGTTCGCGATAAATACCAATGGTTGGAAGACGGAACACAGGCTAGAAAAACAAGCCAAAACTGCGTGCAGCTTCCACTGTTTGCCTACCGTAGATATTTTATGGTCTGAAGCAAGAATATAGCGTAAATAGTCAATAAGCGTCGCGATCAGATATGACTCTATCGTTAGTTAAAGGCATATCCGCTAGTGTCCGATGAGAAGATTTTTATTCGCTCTGAAGATCTGAGATCCGAGGTACCATTTCCAGCATGGGGAAATCATCGATGATCTTTCACTACTGTTTAGTAATTTCTCTCTTCGTCCTCGTATCGTCCTCGAGCGGTGAAGACACAATCCAGCAGTCGCAGAACATCAGCGATGGCCAGACTCTCGTCTCCGCCGGCGGGATCTTCGTGCTGGGGTTCTTCTCTCCGGGGGATTCCGGTAAGAGGTATCTGGGTATATGGTTCGCCATTTCTAATACAACAGTCGTATGGGTCGCGAACAGAGATAAGCCTCTCAACGACTCCTCCGGTATCCTGCGCATCGACAGCACCGGCAATCTCGTCCTCGCCGGGAGCCCTCCCAGCACAATCTTCTGGTCTACGGGTCAAACCAGCTCTGCCGGCGCTACAGCACAGCTGCTGGACTCCGGCAATTTCGTACTCAGAGAAGGGAGCAGTCCTACGGCCGGAAACTTTCTCTGGCAAAGCTTCGATCACCCAACGGATACCATGCTTGCGGGGATGAAGATCGGGCCGGACTACAGGACCGGGCGTGATCGGAACTTGACGGCGTGGAGGAACGCAAGCGATCCCTCACCGGGACGATTCACCTACAAGCTGGACCCTCGCGGGATGGGTCAGCCCTTCGTGCTGGATAACACGACGGTGATCTACCGCAGCGGCCCCTGGAATGGGATCCAGTTCAGCGGCTCACCGTCGATGAAGTCCTACCCGATGTTCTACTCTACCGTCGTCCAGAATCAAGAGGAGGCGTACTACCAGTTCGGTGTAACCCAGGCGACGACCCTCACTAGGCTGGTGATGGATCATTCCGGAGTGGCGAGGCGCTTGCTGTGGGATAGTAAGAAGGCGGGCTGGCAGGAGCTGTGGAGTTCGGCCCTGGACCGGTGCAGCAACTACCTCTTCTGCGGTCCCAACGGGGTCTGTAACGGCGATGGTTCTCTCCCATGCAACTGCCTCCCGGGATTCCGGGCCAGGAATCAAGACGAGTGGGACATTCAAAACTGGAGTAGAGGCTGCGAGAGGAATACGAGTCTGAACTGCGCCGACGGCGACGGGTTTCTGCCGCGGATGGGGATGAGGTTGCCAGACACGGTGAACTCCACCGTCGACATGAGCATGAATTTCAATGAATGTAAGGAAACATGTCGGAAGAATTGCTCCTGCGCAGCCTACGCGAGCGCGAACATCAGCGGAGGAGAAAGTGGTTGCATAACCTGGACTGGGGATCTGGTCGATCTGAAAACTTTTGGGGAAGCTCAAGATGGGCAAAACATATATCTACGACTGGCGAAAGCTGATATCGGTACGTTCTATCATCTTATTCACCCGAGATTTTACTCAATTGAAATCACGTATGACTGGTCTGAACCAGCTCCTTAAGGATGCTCCGATGTTCACATTTTTGGGGTCCCTCGCTCCTAAATCAGAACCACAAGTCGTATCTGAGTAGGCTGATCTTTGGTGAAGGAAATGGCTTATGCTTTTCCTTCGAGTAGCCCCCCGACCCATTTAAACTACGGCTAATCGCTCCAGTGATATTATTTGATACTCCGCAGAAACCGAAGCATAAAACTGGATATTACCCTCTCTTGTTCTGATATTTCGGTGGAATTTTGCGGTTTAAATGGAATTCGCCGGACTACACGCGCGCATACAGATATCTTGTTCACTACAGGAAACTGTCTTGGACTCTACCGTGGAACTTTCATATGCCAGACTATAGATTATTCGTACGGAATTCTTTTCAGGAAAGGAGATCCATTTTGACAAGGATTCTGCAGAAGTCAATATGACTTGCCGCATTAACTATTCATTTATGTTTTTTCTCTTTTTGCTGGGGGGTGGGGGGTGGCGTGGGTTTTAATCCATGGCAAGTGGTTTGGGAGGGAGGCCTCCTAATCCCATTGCTCGGCAGTGAAACCCCCCGGTCGACGTGGCCCCTTCACGGATACCGTCCACCATGTTGGCTGCTGACATAGCTGTCTGGTGAGAGGCAACTCTTCTGGGTGGGCGATGCCACACTCTTCGCTAGAGGCTGTCCGCAGTGGCCGATCGTTGAGAAGGCTTTCTCGCGGTGGCTATTCGCGATGGAAGTCCGCAGCGGTGAGCCCCAACCCTGCGGCGGACGACCCCCGTGAAAGGAACCTATTCGTGGTGGGAAGATGGCCTCTTTGTCAAGGCTTGGGCGTCGCAGCAGCAGGAAGAGTACTGGGCAGCGCTCACGCCCTTCCCCCTTGGCGGAGGTCCAACTCGCGGCGCCATTGCCGTACACGATGGGGTGGAATGGAGTCCTCTTGGCCGGCCAACTAGATTTCCCCATGAGGATCGACCCAAATTGATAATCTTATCCATGATTTCTTCGGAAATATATTTGATTCCCCAGAAATGGCTGCATCTAAATTACAAATTGTGTTCTTCAATATCTAATTCGAAATTCTTAAGAAACTTGCCTGATAGCCAAAATTCGTTTAATATTTTTGCCATTGCTTCTGGGTTTAGGAATGGTAGATAGCAAAATCAAGGTATGACAACGACCACCCCCAGTTGACAACTATGCATCTTCCTCCATTCTCTTTTGAGATAATCGAATAAGCTCGGCTTTCTGCCCTTTATATTTTAACCTCATTAGCGTTGAATCTTCCTTCAGACTCGTCTTCTTAGAGGGGAGTTCTCAGCTCATCTACTTCACCTTTTCTGTTCAGCCCTGTGTTGGGTAATCGTACTTATAGGCCTGTTTACAAGGCCGTGGAGCAGCAAGGCAGGCTAGAGAGTGTGGCTGCAATGCGATTCAGCCTACTGTCGTGATTATTTTTTCCCTGAATATTTGGGGGCATTCAGATGTTTACTTAGCATCAATTATTTCTCATGCAGAAGAGATTCTTGGGAAACCATCCAACAAGAGACATGGTGCAGTTATCGCCGTCACAGTGGCTTTAGCTTTGGTGTTGCTCATTTTGGCATTTTGGGGATATTGCATACGCAGGAAAAGGAATCGGAAGTCGGAAGCCATAATCGAAAACGGTAAGAAATTTCACAAAGGATTTCCATTTGGTTGTCCTCAGTGTAACTTTCTCGCTCAAGTGAATAGGAAAACATTTATGTGGATATAGTATAAGCACTGGGAATCATTCGTACCATCCAGAGAAATATTTATGTGCTGTTTAATCTTAGCTTCTACGCATCAATGCCAGGTTCAAGGCTTCAAAGCATCAACAAGGATCTTACTGATGAGAAAAACGATCTGCCCCTGTTTGATTTGGGTACTATAGAATTGGCCACAAACAAATTCGCAGATGGTAATAAGATTGGGAAAGGAGGGTTTGGTTGTGTCTACAAGGTGAGCTTTCCTTTTTATTACGCCTCCAAGAACACCGTAGGATTGTTATATCTTCCTCGTGGATGCATTTTACCCCTGGATCGCATAACTGAGGCGTAGTACCAATTCTCAAGCCTTCTTTACAACTTTTCAGGGAAAATTTGTGGATGGTCAGGAAGTGGCTGTAAAGCGGCTCTCTTCGCAATCTGGAGAGGGGATTGAAGAGTTCAAGACTGAGGTTAGGCTGATTGCCAAACTCCAGCACAGAAACCTTGTCCGGCTTCTTGGATGCTGCATTGAAGGAGGAGAAAGACTGTTGGTTTACGAGTACATGCCCAACAGTAGCTTGGATGTCTTCATATTCGGTAGGATTCTTGACTTTTTTTTTTTATTGCAATCATAGGATTAGAATTTTCAATACTGTCCCAATGCTTGCCCAGAATGATGCTAATGATGGTGTCACACCCAAGATCCAGTGATGGCCACGACTAACTTATAGACATCTACCATTGACATTAAAAGGAATTGGATCTTTTTTTATGTTGACTCAAGATCGAGCCTTTATTTACATGCAGGTGATGAACAGAAGCGTCTGCTTTTGGACTGGGAAAAGCGCTTGGACATAATCTTGGGGGTAGCCCGTGGGCTTCTCTATCTCCACCAGGATTCACGGCTCAGAGTCATCCACAGGGATCTCAAAGCAGCCAACATACTCCTAGACGAGGCTATGAACCCCAAGATCTCGGACTTTGGCACTGCCAGGATCTTTGGAAGGGATCAAATGGAGGACAACACCGTGAAAATAGTCGGCACCATGTACGTTCTCTCTCTTGTGCTAGTTATTCATTTTGGTTTGATCTCATGACGAACAGTGACAATATTATTTTCGTTTTCACGAACGGTGCAGTGGATACATGTCCCCAGAGTACATCATGAGTGGGAATTTCTCGGAGAAGTCTGACATCTTCAGCTTTGGAGTTCTGGTGTTGGAAATCATAAGTGGTAGAAAGAACCAGTGGATCTCTCAGAAGAACTTCCACATGAGGCTTCTAGCCAACGTAAGTGCAGAACAGCTAGACCCATCTACCGAATAGCATTCCATGTACCGCTATCATCGTTGGTCCCTAAAGCCCCAAGCGTATATATATAGTACTGACCATTTTGGGAAACTTAATTTCAGGCTTGGAGACTCTGCACCGAAAACCAATGTGATAAGCTCTTGGACGACATGCTGAGGCCTCCAAATCAGCTCTCCGATGTCCTGAGGTACATACAGATTGGGCTCCTGTGTGTGCAGGAGTCTCCAGACGACAGGCCGACAATGCAAGAGGTAGTTTTCATGCTGGCCAACAGGAATTCTGTGCTGCCACGGCCGGAGAAGCCCGGGTTCTTTAAACCCACCAGCCTGGTGGCAGCAGCACAGTGGTTCGCCGACGGCCATAATCTATCGCCCTCTGTGAACGTGATTACTCTCACGAATGTTGAAGGGCGCTGAAAGGTTCTTGGTTTATGTCAAAATCATTCCACTGGAGTGAAGTCTAAAAGCTGGTGCAGGAACAGGGACCCTCATAACGAGGCTCAGTTTCTTGTTCAGTTTTGTACTTCCCTTTCATCTTCAATTAACAGTAACCAAGTCTACTGATTTCTATCCGGTGAATGCATAACAGTAGCTGCAGTATGTCTACGCAGTTACCATTGACCCAAGGGGCAGGTTCCTGTCTCTTTTTTCTGTCCGCCGTCGGCCGATTACGCCAGCCCAATAATGTTGTTCGGCCCGATTGGAAATTGACCTGGTCAATATTTCTAAGATGGGAGTGAAACGTTCCTACGGCCCAGTTTGGCTCACAAAAAAATGCTTTCGCTCACAAATGAATCTGAGAATCAAACGAGACTTCTTTTATCTGTTTTACTATTTGCAATCCAGATCAGATTTGGATTATTTACCTAGTCAATTAACTAATAGTAACTAAGAGAAATATTACGCTGGCTATTTCATCGTCACACAAAAAATAGATGGAATCCCCCACGAGAATCGTTGTAATGGCAACAGCGGGATTTAAGATTTCAAAGATGATAGTTTTCCTTGTATTAGGATCTAAAAAAACTAAAAATATAGTCAATAGATTCAGTTCGATAGTTAATAATAATCAAATTTTGGAGAAAGAAATAAAATTTGATGAGGTGAGATACAGACACGAATCTTAGTAATAGTCGTGGACACTATTATCCTTCATGTAGATGAGTGAGTGAACATGGGTCCCAAGGGAAAGACATTCATGGATTGAGCTTCACAAGAAGCTTTCTAGAGCTAGAGAAGAATACCCCAAAACTTAGATAAGTCTATCTGTTATCCGTTTATTAGGGTGTAAAAAATTTGATATTTCCTTTGTGAGAACGATTATTTCTAAATATATGATTTTTCTTCGTGTTGAGATTTTCTGTGTCTTTGTATGCTGTTGTGAGTGGCATTCTCTTTATAATTTATTTCTCTAGCTTATCGTTCAATAGCGGGGGTTTTAGACCGTTTCATGTGGCGACACAGGGTCCATGTATTTATTCAATTAGTCACATCTTTAAGATTTCATTTTTGTGTGCCTTTTAAAAAAAGGCTTCATAAGAACCGTTTGAAATATCAGCCATGAAGTGAACTGAGAAATGATAATACGTACGAATATGAGCAGTAAGACGTATGAACTGGAAAAACTTCAAGTCAGTTCATCAGGGAGTCCGAATACACACAACACCCATTTATCACACTGAATTATTTACAAGATGCACCAACAGAGAAATTTGAACACAAAAACAATATAGAAATAGAGCAGAGAGTCAAGTTGTCACCCATTCCAACTGGGGCGGCATGCACATACAGGTCCTCCCGCACGCTTACGTCCTTCTCCTTGCCATCGTTGAGAACTGGGTTGCCGCTTCTTCCACTGTTCGCACGTTTAATCCGAAACCCAACACTCTGTGAAGAGAGAGAAAGTTCGTGAAAAGATGAACATGGAAGTGCTGACAACTTTTTATTCAGTCTTTAAAAAGTCTATAGTTGTCGGCTGGCCTAGCATTTTTTTCTTTTCAGTCAAGCATTAAAGAATTTAAAGAAATTAAACTTTAGATGCAAGAAGCCTATTGCAGTGATAAACAGCCACGTCGTACCTCTTTCTTCCATGCCTGGTGACACGGACATATGTACTCCCTGAGTTTATGTTAAGGTATATTATTGCATGTAAGACCTGAAACAACATTCCGAGATTTCCGTGACTGCTCCTTCGGATCATTCACTTCAATCTCTTAATTATACAGTTCACCTCCATATCCAGGGAGGTGAACCAGAGAGAGCTAACCCCTCGTCCAACTACGAGATCAAACTGAATGATCAGCTCACCCCCGTTCGCTTAAGGGGGCCCCAAGAGAGGGAGAGCTCACTCTATAACTTCTTATAAACAGACGGTCTTTTCTCTTATCAGATAACATCCCTTTTATTTGGAAATTCCATAATACATTTCTTTGATTGCGGAATAGGGGAAGGGGCCCCATTCCTTAGTTGTCACAAAAAGATCAATAAATATTAATCTCATTTTACAAGGATCAAAACCGCATTACTAGTATTCGTATAATTGATCGCAGAAACTTGTCAAGATTGTGTACTTCCTGGTAGTCTTGCGCCCATGACAGTGAGACCACGATATATGGTTTTCCAGGAATGATCCAAAAATGTCTATGACAGCAAGACAAGACGGCTGTGATCTGACATTGAGCACCATGGGTAGCTGGATAACTCAATGTTGCTCTCTAAGTTATTGAAGGAATCCCCATAAAGGACCGGCAATCCGGGGGAGGCAAGCTCATGATACAAAAGGTCAGTGAGTACTGTCTCTCATAAGTGAGAGCAAGGATGGTGATGCAACCAACGGTGGCTCCATACTTGGGAAGCCTGAGGTGAACTGCTATAATGGATTGTTGAGCTCCTTTTATGCTTTTCAAAAACAAGAGAATGGCATGAAAATCGAGCTATTTTTTGAGTTTCAGATTCCTTACGGGTAAAGACTCCTTCAGGGTCAAAAACTCAAAGTTTTCTTACTCAAACCTATTCTTTTACTTACTTAAGGGATACAGATTTACTATGGCCTCTAAGGCGCATAATGACATCTAGAAGTTAGATACATCTTCTAACTCTAATCTCTAGAAGTATCGTGTATATGATGCATTATTGTAGGCTGACTTGTATAAGATTTTGGATGGTTCAAAGTCAAATAAAATCAGTATTGATGATTGAGAAATAATGGAGAAAAACGTTGAAGATTTTATTTGTACATGTTTATCTGATTAGGCTTTTCGACAAGTCAGATAAATACAATCCAAAGAAACTCTAGAAGAAAAAGGAGAAATGATGTGTACCTAACTTGATGAGTAAATTGACATTGAAAAGAAAGTTATTTGAGTTATACATATTAGATGGAGATGATTTGACATCTCATATTGATTATTTTAATTAATTATTGAATGACTTACTTCGTATAGAATCAGATTTTTCTAATGAGAATAAAGTTATTATTTTATTTGTTTCTCTTCTTGATTCATATGATTACCTTGTTACGACCTTGTTGTATGGTAGTACAACACCTGTTTTTGAAGATGTGACTCATTGATAGAGTACTATCATCAAAAGAAAAATATTGGTAAAGCTTGTGGCAAATGTTTATATGTGAAGGGTGGAAAGAGAACATAGAAGGCAAAAGGAAAAAGAATCATTAGGAGACAAGAAGAGTTGATTTAAGTCACAGAAAATTAATTAAAAAACTAGATGTGTCACAAGTGTCATGAGAAAAGACACGTGATGAGATTGTCCAAAGAACTAGAGTGATAAGACAAAAAAAGATGAATCTAATTCAGCTAATGTTGTAAAGGGTGAGAACAAACTAGATGTTAAAGTCTATTCTAAACTTGTTGTAGTTGAGGAGTTGTCAAATATATAGATTCTTGATATTGGTTGTTCTTATCATATATGTCTTAATATTGACTGGTTTAACTCATACAGGAGTTCAACAAGAATTATTTTTTTAAGAAACAATGTAACTTATGAAGTTATAAGCATTGGTTTAGTAAAAGTTTGGATGTTTAACAAAATAGTCTAAGACCTTTGCTTCAAACGAGAGAATGGAATCCTCAAAATGATAAAGGAATTACTTCTTATGATGAAAGGAAGATGTCAATGAGTAAATATTTATAAACTTGACAAAAGTACTATTGTAAGAGAAGCTTATATTGTGACACTAGATGATTTTATGATTAATGACATATTTTTATGACACTTGTGATTGAGTCATATGAGTGAGATAGATATGTAGAAGTTACATGTGCGAGGACTACTACCTGATGTGAGAACTTGTAAATTGAATTTTTATAAGTACTATATTATAAGAAAATAGTGTAAGGTGACATTCAAGATAACGTAGTATGATACAGGTGGTGTGTTGAATTATGTTCATTTAGATATGTGTGGTTCAATAGACGTGATGTTGATGGGTGATACTTGATATTTTCTGACCTTTGTTGATGATTTTTTCAAGAAAGTCTAAGTATTCTTGTTGAAACACAAGTCTGAAGTATTTACAAAGTTCAAGACTTAGTGTGTGAAGGTGAAGAATTAAATGGGGAGGAAGATCAAAGTCTTGCAGATTGATAATGGTACAAAATTTAAGAATTCTGAATTTGATTAGTTTTGTGATGAGCATGATATTCAATGTCATTATGATGAAGAAGACTTTGTAGTAGAATGGTGTTGTTGAGCAGATGAACCACACAATTACTAAGAGAGCATAGTGTTTATGACTGAATGTTGACTTGTGCAAAGAATTTTGAGTGGAAGCTGTGGGTATGATAACTTATTTGATGAATAGATCATCAAATTCTACTCTTATGAAAAGGTTACTGAAGAAGTATGGATTAGAAGTCCTATTGACTATTTGAATTTACATATATTTAGATGTTTAGGATATATCCTTACACCTATAAATGAAAGATCAAAGTTGGATCTAAAGTCAAAGAAATGTATCTTTTTGGGCTATAGTACTAACATGAAGGGACATCGACTTTGAGATTTAGAGGTGAAGAAAGTTATTTTCAGTAGGGATGTAATTTTAATGAAGATCATATGTTGAAGTTTTTTTCTACATAACAAAATGTTCAGAAATTTGATGATACTTGAGTTGTAAACAGAGCAAGAATGGGGGTGAAGACTGTAGAATCCTCTTAGTTCTATTGTGAGTGAAGATTGAGTTGCAAAATCATCAGATGTTCTTGATTATATTACTACTAGACAAAGTAGGTGTAAAGTAAAGCCTCTTGCTTATCTTAATAATTATGTTGTTTTTGTATTATTTATAGGAGATGGTGAGCCCACAACTTTTCAATAGATAATTAGTTGTCTTGAAAGAGAGATATAGATATAGATAATATTTGAGAAGTAATCACCTTTAAATAAGAACCACACTTAGGAATTGGTAAATCTATAGAGAAGTGAGCTATTGGGTGCAAATGGGCATACAAAAGAAGTCACTAATGATTGATGGTGATCAGCCATAGTACAAGGCAAAGCTTATTGTAAAAGGCTTTACATAGAAGTAAAAAATTAATTATACAGATGTCTTTTCGCTTGTCGTGCAGCATACGCTTATTTGCATGGTGTTAGCTATTATTGCACATAAAGATATAGAGCTTGAGTAGTTAGATGTGAAGACAACATTCTTTCATGGAGATTTAAAGGAGGCTATTTATATGTAGCAGCCAAAGGGTTTCATTGTGCAAGGGTTATAATATCTTGTTTGTCAAATGAAGAAGTTTCTTTATAAGTTAAAGTAGCCATCAAGGCAATAATACGAGAAGTTTGACTCTTATATCTTAAATAGTAATTATACGAGGTATGATTTTAATTGTTATGTTTATATGAAGACTTATGATGATACTGCTCTGATTATTTTGATGTTCTATATTGATGATATGCTTATTGCTTTGAAGAATTCATATAAGATTGCTAGACGAAGATACTATTGGGTAGGGAATTCGATATGAAGAATTTTAATGTGACAAAGAAAATTTTTGGTATGGAGATCTATAGAGATCGAGAGTTAGGTCAACTATGATTGAATTAGAAGAGTTATCATTTGAAGGTGGTAAATTTATTTGGCATGAGTAATGTTAAAACAATGAGCACTCCTCTAACTAGTCATTATGATATATGATAAAGATATTATTCAGATGAAGTAAATTTCTTAAACTAGTGTAGTTGGTTCTCTCATGTATACTATGGTCTGTATGAGACTAGATATATTGCTCATGCAATTGAGCTTGTGAGTAAGTTTATGAGTAATCTAGAAAAGGAGCCTTGGAGCATAATAATGTGAATTCTCTAATATCTAAAGGATTCTTTAGATTTTAGAATTTATTTTGAGTCAGAAAATTGTCTTTTTGCTATTGGTTTTGTTGATGTAAATTTTGTTGGGGATATAAATCATCGAAGATCTACAATGAGATATATTTTTACTGTGGCTAGTGAATTTTTCAATTGGAAGTCTACACTTCCAACTGAAGTAGAATACATAACAACTACTAAAGTGGCCAAGGAGGCCTTGTAGTTGAAGAGATTATTGAACGAACTTGGAATTTGACAAGGTGAAGTTTCTCTATATTATAATAGTTAGAATCAAGTCTATCATGCACGATTGAAACATACTGATGTGCTGTATCATAAGATTTATGAGTTGGAGAATTCTAGAGATATCTCTCTAGAAAAGGTTCACACAGAGGAGAATGTCGTAGATATATTGACGAAGGTTGTCACATTGTAAAAGTTTAAATATTGTTTGAATTTGATTCATGTTGTAAATACCTTATAGAAGGTGGAAAATTTGTAGCAGGTTGTCACATTGTAGAAGTTTAAATATTGTTTGAATTTGATTCATGTTGTAAATACCTTATAGAAGGTGGAAAACTTGTAGCATGAATGGATGTCGACTTCGAGTGCAGTGATGATGGCTGTCAAGGTGAAGTTTATTGATAGTATCAGTCCATCATGGCTGACTTGTTCAAGAGATATGTGAGATAATCTCTCCCATCTGAACTGTTCAAGAGACATGAGAGAGACCTCTCTCATTTGACTCACTTAGGAGGCATGGGAAGAGTAAGGGGGTGGTGACACGATAGTCACATCGACCCTTACGACTTATTCGGGGTTCGTGTTGAGAGAGAATGATGGTGGTGGCAGCCATCACATCTGAGATGTGTGGGCTTGACTGCATATAGATCGAGATGCTTCCCTTTAGGGAGTGGTTATCTTTTTTTATTCACTATAAATAGGATTTGTATTTCTTTTTTTTGAGTATGACGGATGATGATGTCTCTCTTGATTCTAGTCTCTCTCTCCATCAACTCTATTCATTTTCTTAGTAGCTTCTCTCTCTTCTAATTTAGGTGAAGTCCTTATAGAAAGATAGAAGAGTCCATTGTTGACTCTCTAGTGTGTGAGTCATCTCGAAGGCATTAAGATGTGGATTAGAAGTGCTTGGTGGAAGTCTTGTTCTCATTTGGATTTCTGATAGCTTAGTGATTTTTCTTTTATTTTTTCTAATTGATATTCAGAAATTAAGTTTTTGTTATTATTGTGGTCCTATGCTTACATTTTTTCCCCTACAATTGAGTCTGGTGGCGACTGTACACTAGTAGCAGCAAATGGCAACAGCAGCTGTAAGGTCCCCTTTGGCATGACAAGCAAAGGAGGAGCCGAGAGTGATAGTGGTGGCAACAATATTTACAGTGGCGGTGATGGTAGCAATAGAGCGAGGGGCTGAGCACAACGGCGGTGCCCAAGCCATGACGACAGCAACTTGACTTCCCTCTTCTAAAAGCCGTGCTCTCTTCTTGAGTGACAGACAAAGTGAGGAGTGAAGGAAATAAGAGGATCTGAAAACTAAGTTTCTTTTGTTTCAATTCGTGCACTGGTTTAGAGGTTTCGCTATCATAGCAGTGTGAGTGACAGACACACAGCTAGAGTAGCTTATTCATTTCGTTAATTACTTTATTTTATAGTGACAAGATACTTTATTCCACAGATTGAAACCCCTCCTTCAACGAAAGACATCGAAATTTTTGTTTTAAGTTGAATCTTCATTCATAACACTGTATCTTCATTCTTATGTGACAGCTAAGGACGGTTTTGCATTTATATTCTATCTTTATATTCTTAATTGCTTTAGGTTTGACTTTATATTCTTAATTGCTTTGGGTTGAGTATAATGCAACCTTGAGTAGAGGATGTGAATTAATCCTTCAACTAGTAGTTGTTTGTGTGGATCAACCCGAACCACTAAGAGCATAAGATTAATTTCATGAATCTGAGTTCAGACAACTAGTACATTTGATTCATTTTAATTCAACAACTAAAATGTGAACAGTTTACTAGAGGATGAGTGAAGTCTATGCCGGTTGGGTGGCTTGGTCAAACTACTTGAGGCCATGTCACAATAAAATGATAGATGGTAAGGATCCCATTTGAAATCCTTCGGGCCCGTCCACGTTGTTATTCTCGTATTCGAGGAATGTTGTTGGTGAGGAGACTAGCTTCCAGATATTTTGACAAACATAAGGTGGACCATTGACTTGCATATGCTTCCCCATAAGACCTCATGGAACCCTTGACCCAGCCACATAAAATAAGTACATTTAGTTGCATTTCTCCGCTGAAAATCTTTTCATCACACTATAACGATGTCTGTTTTTATTTTTTATTTTTTTACTTCTCCTCGCGCGTAGATCAGTGGGATGCTTTCTGAAGGATTCCGCCTGGTCCAGGTCGGGTAATGACTGCTCTGGTTTGTTCCTTCTTAGTAGCACCCTTCGGCGGGGGTGGGGGACCCTCAATAGCAGTGGCTGCCGCACTTGGAACCTCCCTGTTGTCATGGGCGCTGCTGCCATCATCATCGGCGCTTCTTATCATCCCATCAGCTTCGTCATCCTCCTGATCACCATGGAATGCCAAGGCCGTTGTGACCATTTCGTGTTCGATCACCGCCAAATGTACGTTGGTATGCTCTGGCCATGTTCTCTCTATCACTCTCTCGCCCTCTCCCTTCTTTTTGTCTTGACCAGAGTTGGAGGGAGAGGGAGAAAGAGAGAGAGAGAGAGAGAGACGAGGGCAGAAAGAGTTAAAATCCCTTAAAAAACCGTCATTTGAAGAAGGTAGATAGGTGTGTTGGCATTTAATGCTGGGTAGAGGGAGTCTTTAGATATCTTTTTTATGTTGTTATCGGACAAAAACAACAGTGGCCCACTTGGGCCTTTATATCCTATTTAATTACTCTTTCTCTCTCCTTGTTTTTTAATTGGTCGTGACATTTCATATTTAAGGTTTTTTCTGTACGAATTCCGTTTTATCCTCTTTCCTCTTCGATTATTCTCTCCTAAAATCCATCTATTGTCTCCAGAATTTGTATTACATATTTTCATACAAAGTGGTACCAAAGCATCAAGTTCGTTATAGTAGGTATTTTCTGTTTTCTGTGATAGAGACCACAACAATATGGAAGGAAGATTAAAAAACAAGTAAAGTTTTATGGTTTCATGAAGATTTCTTACCATAATAACAATGATCACAAAGGTGCTGTGCGAAGTCTTTTATAAGAGGTAATGCTATTGATTGTGAATATGATAATCTCGTCAACTTCTCACAATCTCTAGTACCACTTTTCAATGAATAGAAATATAACTTTGAGTATTAAGATGAATTAGTTGATAATATTAATAATGAAGGAAGAAGTTCTAAATAGGATAGTAAAGAAATTTTGGAGAAGGATGTTAAGGCTTTATTACTGTTTCAAAAAATAGTTTTTAAAACTATTTTTCACGAATTAGTAATGCTAGAAGTTCTTCAAAAGTATGAAAATTCTGAAGGATGAATTTGATAGAGATAATAGAATTACATTTTAAAACTTGAAACTCTATATAAAATTCGAAACTCTTTTAACGAAATCTGGTAAATCTATTTAGGATTTCTTTTCTCATACTTTAGTTATTGTTAATCATAAGAGAATATTTGGAGTAGATATAAGAAAATAAAATTATTAAAAAAATTATGAGAAGTATTCTATTTAAATTTGATCTTGTTGTTACTTCTATCAAAGAATCTATAGATTTATTTATTTGTACTCAAAAGGAACTAGTGAGATCTTTCTTGTCACATGAATAAAGGATGAATAGATATGCAGAAAAACCTCTTGAGAATGTATTTTAGGCTATGCTTGAAATTTAAAAGAAGAATAAAAATGATGGTCATTTCTAATCAATGAGAAGATAATAGAAATAAAGGTAGAAGAAATTGTCATAACTAAAGCCATGCAAGAAGTTATAGTAGATACAATTATGGACAGTAAAAACATGATAGTAGACATAAAAAAAATCAGAAACTAAATTATAGAATGATCCAATATCAAGTTTGTAAGAAATATGGAGATATTGACGCATATTTATTAATGGGACAAGAAAAATAGCAAAAAACTATTGGAGATGAGAGTTCCAATAGAATGTGTAATTTTTTTAAAAAGTATGAGTAAACTGAAGCAAATTGTTGGGATAAGAAAAAAGGACTAAGAAAAGATTATTGAATAAAATGAAATAAATAATTCATTTATTACTTACACATCTTTAATTACAAGCTTATCAAATATTTGATATGTTGATAGTAGCTATAACGAATATATGATAGGTGACAGAAATTTATTTCAAAATATTGATGCAACTATAAAATGTGATGTTGAAATTGGTATTAAAAAAATGCTACAAATTGAAGGCATTGAAATCATAGCTGTTAAAAAAAATCGTGTAAACACATATATGCATGATGTTATTTGCTTCCAAATTCACCAAGATTTGTTTAGAGTGGGTCAAGTTATCAACTACAAATTTCTCTTTGAAGAAACTTTCCTTTGACTGCTACATAAATTTGTTGCATATTTTTTGAGATGAAAATTAACTTAGGAAGAAGGGTTAAACTTTTGGATTATTTTTGCCACTACATGAAAATATTAAATAAATGACCTTGTAAAATTAATAACAAATCAATGCCACAATCAATGAATCCTAATTTAAATACATTTTTATTGGTTATTCATATCCCTATAAAAGTAAAGTTATCTAATACAAAAATAGTCAAATATTAAGTCTTACACATAATATTATAACATATTTACCTCACTTAGAGTTTTTATTATATTTATACCTAGCTAATAAAACAATATTATCTCCAATGAGAATTCAGAAAGGAATGAAATATTTCTAATGGTCGAATACTTAATTCTTTTCTAAAATTTCCTTCAATGTATGTATTAGTAATCTATACTTTTTAGTCACATCCAATGCATTAATCTCTAATTAAATTTAGATCTCATATTATCAATTTCATGATTTAATTTTACATCTAAAAATCATCAAAATATTATGGAATTAATTGATACCTCAATAATTTCAAGCCACCCATATTTGTGATCCTATTTCATGATTCAACTATTAATTTCTATCAATCTAATCTAGATCATCTAGAAGATTGGAACCTTAGTCCATGCATCATACAATAAGCTTCCATTTTCACTTTTCCTCAATTGCTTCAATAAGGCTTCTAGATCCCTTTTTCCTTATTTTTTCAAAAAGAGAGTGTACATATCAGATCTCTTGATCATTGAAAATTAGTTTATAACCCTTCTATTATAAGTGAACTAGCTTAAGGAAGAGCTAGTAACAAAACAAAAATGCTATTTCGTGCCTTGGTGTCTAATTTGTGATGATGAATCTAAGATTCATGTAAAAATAATTTTTGATCTTGTGAATTTAAATTGTAGTTCAAAAGAAACATAATGAAAACTAAGGATACAAAACCTTGATAAGTAGACATAGGCTAGGGAATGTCAAACCAATTTAAATCTGGCCACTCTACATTACTATTAATGTGTCGACCCATGCTTGCATGTGCTGACAACAATAAGTTGGTGATGATGAATCTTAGTTTCTATTGACTGTCTCAATAGAAACTATTGAAAACAAAAAATATCATAACTGATCAATTCAACATCATTCTTGACATTATTTCTAACCTTCATTATGGCTGAAAATATTAATAAAGCCAATCTTATAAAAAAAAACAAAAAACTTTGAGTATATCTATAACTAACTCGATGAAAAACATATTTTGGTAAAGGGCATTCCACCCAACGATCTCCATTATTTAATAGGTCACACTACACTTAATGCAAGAATGAAAATTTTCACTCAAGTAGTCTATTTTAATGCATGAAAAAGTATAAAAAAATGTGCCATATATTTGTTGTCAGAGTCATATTGGCATTTCTCCTGAAAGATGATGGGAAGGACTATTGTCCTTAAATGCCAAATAAATAATTCTATGATTTCATGTTTTAGATTCTCACGACCTAAAAGAAGTTAAACCTGCAATTAACGAAAGAAATATGAGAGAAGGTTGAATTTATGTACAAAAGAATGACTCAAGTGAAGATTTAAAAATTTGATATTTTGGTACACAAGCATGAGTAATGAAACTAGTCTTTTTAGTCACGTTTAAAAGATTTATCAATATTATCAATGGACTAAAAAATTAATGGAAAAGATATAGAAAAGTACCCATTCAAATGTTAAAATATTGAGATAATTAACTTCATGTTTGAGACGTAAGGTTTGAGTTATATAAAAAGCTAAATACTAAGAAAAATACCATTTAATGATCACTAATGCATAATTAGTAACTTTGGTGCATTAGTTCATGTTAAATGATATACATTTAATGAAAAATCGAGTAACACATACTTTAGGTTAAATAACATGAAATATATCCTTGATCTATGATTTTTACATACTTTTATCACGTTTTAATATCTTAAATATTATTTGATTATAGTTAATATTCTTTGAAATATATGCTTTGATTAAATATGTGATTATTAGGGCAAAAATAAGAATTTAATTTTTGGAATTTATTTTTTTGATGCATTTTTTCATAATTTTTCCTTATTTTTCATAATATTTTCGAAATATGTTGATTTATAGGGGACTTATCAGCTCATTAAGAAAGCACATTAAGGCTCCTTATGTAGGTTTATTTCATTAAATTAAAAAGATTCAAAAACTGTGTGGAAATTGGTGTAACTATCTAGAAACAATTGGAACAACCTGAAACAAATGAAGAATTGATGAAAACCATGCAGAAAAATTGGAGAGAGAAATAGAAGCTGGTTGTCTCTGAAAACCAAACGATGGGGTTTATCAATGGGAGTGTAAAAACTTTTAATTTATCATAACAAGGACCTCTTTTCTTCCTATTTCTGCCCTTTAGACATACATTGGTGTTCTTGTAATTTTTCATCAAATTCTTGTGTTAGTTTTTGAAATCTGAAATTTATACCATTTTGAATTCTTTTCTTCAAATGATTCAGGTGACTAGTGAATGTATCAAATAAAAACTAAATTTGTAAGGATTTTATTCACGATTAATTCGCTTGCCCATCCCTAGTGTCAAAGGGGAAAAATCCTGATTTCAATCCATTTTCTATCTGATTTCTTGACGTTTTTGAGTTAGTATTAGCTTTAATTTAATTTCATAAAAGAAATTCTGCAATAAAAATTTAATTCATTTTTTCCAGGTTTAGAATTCATTAATTTGCCTCACCCCTAGTGTAAAAAGAGGATGTTGATTTTTAATCTATTTGTTTTATTTTTTTATTCAAAAATTACAATGGAAGGGAGTTATTGGACGAAACAGATTGAGTATAGATCATCTAGTTTACTCTCTCTCTCCAATTTTTCTTTCATTATTTCAAATTTTAGATTTTTTAGTTTTCACTTAGATTTAGATTTATTAGAGGAAAAAAATAAATTTTATGATTTAACTTGATGTCTTCCTTGTGGATTGACTTGACTCACTGAATGTGAATTCAATTTTATAAATTTTAAATTTGACATCTATGAATACAATAACTATGAGATGATCATGTAACAAAAAAATGAGAAATCCATTGCCTTCAAAGTAAATGACAAAGTTAAGAGATCACATAGAAAAATTAAGGACAATGACAAAATTGAAGAAGTATGCTTTGAGTGTAGGAAACCAAAACTTTAAAAGGGAGCTAACTCAAAACTGAAGAAGAGAGATCACTCTCTAAGGTGAAAAATGATGATTGCTGGCTGGAACAACAGGGAATCAGCCTAAGATAAATAACACCTGAATCTCTACCTAACATCATATATTATTGAGGTACCTTTTTGTATTTGACTCTAAATTTGTGACAAAATAAATAATGCAAAAATTTGAAGAATTATTGTTTGAATGTAAAAACTCTAAAGATGAGTTAAAAAACTTAAGTAAATCTTTCATTCAATAAAGAATACTCTAACTGATAATGCTTTATTTATATGTAATAACTAACATAAAAACTGAAATAAATTGTGCACGAATCAAAATAAAATAGTAATTACTAAAGGTAAATCATTTCAATACTAGTTTGGGAATTCAGTGATGAATTTATGTTTGATTCAATATTTTTTATAATTTATGCTTTATGAGTATATTCTTTATTTTTAATCTACGTACTAACATGATTATGCAAGGTTTATATTCTTGATAATTATTTTACCATTGATAGGAAATTAATCGTGAGCAGAAAATTTAGAAAATAAATTTTTCTAAGATTTTTGAGGGAATTTATGAAGTGATTTTCCTATAATTTTTCAGTAATTGAGAAATTATCAAAATAATTGGCAAAGAAATGCAATGACATTAGACCACATTTGTTGGAGAATGTGTCAATGGTTTATGGGTTATGTCAGCATAAGTTGATAGACAAAGAGGTATACATTTTATTCCACATCATCCATGTATACATCATCTTCTATAATTTATTTTGGTTGGTGAAATGAATGATATTTTTGAATGAAAATTGGAAGGGAACTTGGAGATAAAGGGAGGATCAAGTAGGGATGAGTGACAAGCATTTGAAGCATTTTGTTTGAGTAGTCTTTGGGTGACAAGTGGAGATGAGTGAGGCGACAATGTGTTTTATGAATTTGATTTCTATTTTTAATACATTTTATCTTTATTTTCAATTGATACATCATCTAGGTGAGAGGCAAACAAACTAGATTTATTATTTCTTACAACTTTCGAATAGATATTAAATCAATTTTTAATACTCTATTTTTCGGTGAGAGACAATGAGAATGATAGAGGGTGCTTGCAAATTCAATTTCTACTTTGCTTTGATTTTTTTTTATCTTATTCTATCATCTGGGTGACAAAGAGACAAGGAAATTATGCATTTAAAGCCACATTTTATTGCTCTTTGACATGAGTTAGTCATTATATATTGAATCACGTAAATGTAAAATTTATAAACTAAAAAAATACTTATTTTTGGATTTTAAAAATTATTTTTATATAAATATATCGATTTTAAATCGAAAAAAGCTCAAAAATATAAAAAAATGTCAAGTTAATCATTAGGATGTATAATAGTATTTGATAAAATGAATCATAATGGGCTAAAGATGTGCTTCAAAAATTAAATTCAAGTAAAAATAGAATTCATGGCCATTGATAAGTCTTCATTATCATGAGTTAATAATTTGTAAATAATATAGTTTTAGCCTTAACTCATGATAAATAGACTTATATTTGTGTTAAAGTGTGAAAAGTAGTTTTCAATTGATTAACGTGAATTTTTGAGTAATTATGTGATTTTATATGAATTTATGTAATTTTTACAATCTTACTCTTAAGATAAATGAAGAAAAAGAAATTAAAATAAAATTAAACAAAATGAGGGGGACTCGCTGGCAAGCTGGGCCTGCAAGTAGGTCGGCAGTGCAGTCGAAGAGTAACCGTGAGCAGGGGCTCGAGCGACTTGGACCGATAGGGGCACGTGTGCGCCACTCCCCTTCTACGTCACTAGTAGTCAGCTTGTTGTGGGGTAAAGAGTGGTCATACACGTGCAAGAAAAAGACTTATGTTCAATCTCTAATATTACTATATATTTGCTCAAAAATTCGACACACAAGTGATGTGGGACTAAACCCATGCCACCTTCCCTAGAAAGGGCAGGCAACCGGCACAGGTTCAAATCCTCCTAAAGCCAAAACTCATATTTTTTTATCTAATTTATCATAACTTTCTTACAGATTACCAGTGAAGGATTAAGCAACCAGAATCGCTAGATTATTGGCAAAAATCTTGTCAACACAATTCGCAGAGTATTGTTACTAAAATTACTAAATGATTCACGATAAAAAGATCGCAAATCTATCGAGTAAAGTATCTCTGATTGATCAACAAACAAGCCGTCATCGAGAATAGGACGATCTACCGAGAGATGAGTCACCACCTCTTGAGAGCGTACCGGATGCAATGAAGAGCCTCCTCTTGCTGCGTGGACTTGAGGATGAAGCTCCCTCACATGCTCCCCACCTTCATTTAGTTCTTCTCCATTGGGTGACACCTGCTGAAGAGCCGCAAAGTTGCCATTTTTCTACTCTGTCAGGTGACAGTCGTTGGAGATAATTTGACAACTCATTTCATTGATCTCTAAACTTTACAAGGAGATCTAGAGATTGCCCACGTCGTCTTTGTTCAAATAGAGCTTTCGAGGCTATAGACATTGTATCACAATCCTCCCGAACACTCATAATTCTAGTGCATCACCGCCATGATGTCGAAATTCTATTTTCCTATTTTTAACTTACTTTTTACTTTATTTAGTGATAATTTGTGTGATTTAAATTTATCAACATATACTACGTTCAATTATGATTCTTTTAACTTTTATAGATCTTAATTTGCTCAATTAAATCGTTTGTAATCGCTTACGTAAGAATTGTCAAGCAGAACTCTATTTCCACCCGATTCGCATTCGTTGTGCGTTGACATCATTCTGACATTCGCACCCTTATTTCTCTTTTTCGTGAATTTTAAATATATTTCCTTTTTATTTTCTAATATAAAATTTATAAAAAATAATATTATTTGAGAAACATTTTGAATAATTATCAAATATTATATTACATCCTTGTGATCAACTTAGAAAGTTATCGCTATTTATGGAAGTTTTAGTGAATTATAATTGATATATTTATTCATAAATACTTTTAAATATCTAAAAATTTGTATTTTTTAATTTTATAAATTTTAAATTTACATGATTTATTATACAATGACTAAGTCACATTAGCGATCCTTAGAATTCTATATGTTTAGAAGGTGTCCAATGGGTGTTCAAGGTCTCAAAGGCTCTCCTTAGATGTGCACAATTTGAGCACTCTCTAAATTCTCATGTGAAGTCTAGAGGGTGAAGAACAATGCTGGTCAAGTGTCTTTAGCGGTTGTCACATGTCAAAGTGATAGTTTGATGAAAATGATGCTCTAGAAGCTATCACTATTGGTTCCTAGATAGTTGGATAATTCAAAAGAGGAGGGGGGTGACTTAACTTTTAATTTTTCTTCTTATTAAGTATAATAAATTTTCTTTTATTTTTATCTATTAATATCTTATTTATATCTCTATATTAATATATAAATATAAAATAAATCAACAAAGGATAGTTCACTCTAAATTTTACAGTGGTTGGGTCAACTCCTTTGACCTACATTCACCTTTGAGGACTCCACCTTGATTCAATTATTCAGCCTTAGAATACACCCATGATTTTAAAAGAATCAAGAACCTTTTATATTCTTAGGCTTTGTGAACTTAGAATCAACCAACCTAGAACTCTAAGCCTAGAGTTCTTAGGTCCTTAGGTCTCCTTGTTTCAAGAACACTATAGGTGTCTCAATAGACAATGTGATTGCGTGACGACACAACATGTGTCTCAACCAGTCCACACACCACAAACTGAGGTAGAAATAGTAAATAATATGAAAAAATCATCACTAAGAAGTTGTGTTCTTCTCTCTTGCCCTAATTTTGGGTGAACTACCTTATTTATAGGTCAGCTGGACTGCTCCCTTTTGGCCCTAGTCAGGTCAAATGGTCAAAGCTAAAATGGGCCTTAATAGGCTGCACATGAATCCTAAAAAATACAGAAAAAAATAAATGTAAACATTTAAAAATTCATAACTCTCTTGATACTCCAAATATTTACGAATAGTTTTTAGCCTGATTTCTTCTTTGAATGCAAACAGCTGTGTATTTTTTGAGATAAAAATTACTTTAATATGAAAGGTTATGCTTCTGGACTATTTTTCTCTTGCCCGAATATATAAAACTGGTAATCTTGTAAAATGAGTATCAAATCAATACTTTGGTAATTCTCTGTAAAATTTATTTTACTTGAATCCTTGTTTAAAACTCTTTATATTTTTTACTCATATGCATATATTAGCTAAGTCATTTGATATAGAAAAATTTTAAACATACAACCTCCTCATAAGAACATAACATATTTACTATGTAGAGATATTTAATTGTCTTTATATCTAAATCATCTAACAATCATGTACATGTCAAAAAATAAAATGAAATATAGTTTTAGCTATATAATATTAGACCTCAGATCATTATCCAAATAATTTTAACATCAATAAATTCATCACATCAATCTGAATTCAATTCACATCAAATATCATTAATTTAAAGATAATCAACTGATTGTTTAAAAATCATTAAAAATATATTTTCTCTTCTTGAGTTAATGATTAACTGAACAATCACTTAATGAAGTTGAGATTGATAAAGGTGTGATGCATCTTAGAGAGCTTCATCTTTAGATCTATGTAGCAAGAGGAGGTTATTATCACAAATAAAGCACTTTGAAGAGACCAAAATGAACCTCTTGGTTGATCTTTCTTGATGATGTTTTGATGATCCATCTCTGGTCGTGAAAGTTACCTGGTGTTCTACTGAACCCTCGGCCTAATGGTGTAGGTAATTTATTTCTAATTTGTTTATCTGACAAAAATTACGTGCCGGGTACAAACTGGCCGTGAAGACCGAAGTTATGTTGATTGCCAAACTTCAACGCCAAAACCTCGTTTGACTTCTGGGTTGCTCCATTGGAGGAGAAGAGAAGATGCTATTTATCAGTACACAGCTCAACAAAACCTTGGATGTGTTTGCTAAAGGGCCAGCTAAGTCTGTTTAGGATTATAAGGCATATAAATCTTATATTTCTTGTTTACATCTGAAGGTGTGTCTCATTAGACGCAAAGAGGACAATAGAGGTAGTGAAATGAGGTGTAGCAGGCTGTCTCCGTGATGATGTCGATAGTAGTGCTGAGCGTCATTTATACCTACTGCGGATGAGCGATTTCACTTGGACGTACTCTTGGGGGTCGATCCCGGGCTTCTCCATCTCCAAGATTCGGGGTTCAGAATCATCCCCAGAAACCTCGAAGCGGGTGAGATCCTTCTTGACGGGTGGGTATGAACCACAAAATATCGGACTTTGGCGCTGCCAGGATCGCAGGGAAGGATCAGGTGGATATGATCATGGACAGAATAGCCGGCACAATGTACGCCTCTACGGCGCGCTATCCATTCCAGTTAATCTCCTGCCGAATAGTCTTAAGATCATATTCTCTTTGACAAATGGTGAAATGGTCTCCGGAGAGCATCACAGACGCAAATTCCTCGGGGAAGTATGACGCGTTCAGCCCAGCAGTTTTAGAGTTGGAGATTGAAAGTGGTAAGAGGACCCGTTTGGATATGTCAGGTCTCCCTCTTAAACCATATGGTATATGTAAGCACATTGATGCCTTCTTCTGCCAGGTAAAAATCATGGTATCAGATGGTGTTACAGCGAATAATGTAACAGCCAAACCGTCTGCTCATTGGCTAATTCCTCGTTTCATCTTGTTCATTGGCTAAAAATGGCTATATCATGACATCTGATATATTTCGGCCTCACTGGAGCGCCTTAAACTGGGTTTCAATTGAAGTGTAACTGTTAGGATAACTCCTCCTGTGTAGTAAAAGAGTTTTGGAACAAAGAAACACGACAAGTAATGTCCAGAAAATTACTCACGGAACGAACCTTGAATAAGGTCGGTGAAAGGCCTCCGCTTTGTGGGAACTGAAATACCGCTCAACGGTCATTGTCGACGGGATGGTTGTGGGGCTGTTTTCGTTCATCTTTAAAGTCCGCTGCGCTTTGATTCTCTGCCGGTCAAAAGAGCCACATTTCTTTGCGGGAGGTATGATTTCGGGGTTTCGTTGACCTTCAGACCAGTGTCAAGTGGGCTCATTAAAAAAACACTAGGCGTCACCTACGAAGTCCTATCCCCTTTTGTTAATATTTCGGCGTGTCTCCTACTATCACAGTTGAAAAGGAGCATGGCTGACGGGTGTTAGCATAGCTCTAGATAAATTGGTCAGAGATGGCGCCTTCAAGAACTGTACGTCTTAAATTTAAAAATGTTTATGCAGTCGACATTTAATTTGCCGCCCTGACATTTAAGAGCTTCTCCAAGTCTCTGAGGAAAGAAAAACCGCTTTCAGCGGCAGTTGACCTTTAACCGCAGTGTCTTGCCTGTCAAGTTTCGTTTATTAAAGGCTATCGTGATTGTTCGGCATGTATGATCGTGACCTTATATTTAACATCGACCGGAGTTGTATCTCCGGTCAACCGAATCGTTTAACCTGACAAGTACATCATGTGGGGGTTGTTGCAGAACCATAAATACAATGTGTTGTCCCCAGTTAAAGTTCGCGATGAATACCAGAAGTCGTAAGACGCAACACAAGCAAGAAAAACCAACCAAAACACGTGAGCACAAGCTTCCATTGTTCATCTACCCGCGGATATTTTACTGTCGGAAGCAAGAACGACATATTATCGACGGCCGTCGCGCTCAGATATGACTCTACTGCTCATCATATCCATTCCTGATCAGAAGATTGTGGTGCCCTTTAAAGATCTGAGATCCAAGGTACCATTTCCAGCATGGGGAAATCCTCGACGATCTTCCCCTACTGCTTAGTAATCTCTCTCTTCGTCCTCGTATCGTCCTCGAGCGGTACAGACACAATTCAGCAGTTGCAGAACATCAGCGATGGCCAGACTCTCGTCTCCGCCGGCGGGATCTTCGTGCTGGGGTTCTTCTCTCCGGGGGATTCCGGTAAGAGGTATCTGGGCATATGGTTCGCCGTTTCTAATACAACAGTCGTATGGGTCGCGAACAGAGATAAGCCTCTCAACGGCTCCTCCGGTATCCTGCGCATCGACACCAGCGGCAATCTCGTCCTCACCGGGAACCCTCCCAACACAATCTTCTGGTCTACGGGACAAACCAGCTCGGTCGGCGCCACCGCACAGCTGCTGGACTCCGGCAATTTCGTGCTCAGAGAAGGGAGTAGTCTTACGGCCGGAGACTTTCTCTGGCAAAGCTTCGACCACCCAACGGATACCATGCTTGCGGGGATGAAGATCGGGCCGGACTACAGGACCGGGCGTGATCGGAACCTGACGGCGTGGAGGAACGCGACCGATCCCTCGCCGGGGCGATTCACCTACAAGCTGGATCCTCGCGGGATGGGTCAGCCCTTTGTGCTGGATAACACGACGGTGATCTACCGTAGTGGCCCCTGGAACGGGCTCCGGTTCAGCGGCACACCGACGACGAAGTCCTACACGATGTTCAACTTTACCGTGGTACATAATCTGGAGGAGACGTACTACCAGTACGGGATAACCCAGGAGCCGACCCTCGCTAGGCTGGTGACGGATCATTCCGGAGTGGCGAGGCGCTTGCTGTGGGATAGTAAGAAGGCGGGCTGGCAGGAACTATGGAGTTCGGACCTCGACCGGTGCAGCAACTACTCCCTCTGCGGCCCCAACGGGGTCTGCAACAGCGATGCTTCTGTCGCATGCAACTGCCTTAGGGGATTCCGGGTCAAGCACCAAGACGAGTGGAATATTCGAAACTGGAGTGGAGGCTGCGTGAGGAATACGAGTCTGAACTGCACCGACGGCGACGGGTTTCGGCTGGAGACGGGGATGAGGTTGCCGGACACGGTGAACTCCACCGTCGACATGGGCATGAATCTCGATGAATGTAGGGAAACATGTCGGAAGAATTGCTCCTGCGTGGCATACGCGAGCGCGAACATCAGCGGAGGAGAAAGTGGTTGCATAACCTGGATTGGGGATCTGATTGATATCAGAACTTTTGGGGAAGTTGAAGATGGGCAAAACATTTACATACGACTTGCGAAGGCTGATCTCGGTACGTTCTACCATCTCACTCACCTGAGCGTCTACTCGAGTAAAATCACGTCTGACTGGTCTGAACCAGCGCCTCAAGGATGCTCCGATGTTCATACTTTTGGGGTTCTTCCCTCCTAAACCAGAATCACAAGTCGTATCTGAGTAGGCTGATCAAATGCCTTATGCCTTTCCATTTAGTATCTTCCCGACCCATTTAACCTACGGCTATTCGCTACAGGGATATTTGATATTCTGCTGAAACCGCAGCAAGATTAGGGTTTCTGTTCGAGAGGAGGTATAAAACTGCGAATTAACCTCCTGTTTTCATATTTCCGTTGCATTTTCCCGTTTTAAAAGGAATTCGATGGGAACTATTATTTTCCGGAGTAGATTATCCATACGGAGTTCTTTTCAGGAAAGGAGATCCATATTTTGTTAGTAATTTTGTAGCAGTCAGTATGGCTCATTAACTATTTATTAATGTTTTTTTTCGGGAGGGGGGGGCGGGGTAGAGGGGAAAGGGACTGGCCATCGTGGCCAGGGGTGGGCTTTAGCCCATGGGAAATGGATTGGAAAGGATGCCTCCTCCGAAGCCCATTCATTTCTCGGCAGTACCCCCGGGTCGACCGACGGCCACCCTTCACGGATGCCGTTCCCCCTGGGAGACTTCAGAGAGAGCCGTCTTGTGAGGCTCTCTGCTGAGTGGGCGCCGCATTGCCAGTCGGCAAGGCCACTCTTCGCGAGGAGGCTGTCCGAAAATGCGGACGGTTGTGGAGGCTTTCTCGCGGTGGCTATTCGCCATGGAGGTCCGCAGCGGTGAGCCGCAACCCTGCGGCGGACGGCCCCCGAGAGAACGCCCTCTTCGTCAAGCGTTGAGCCTCGCAGCGGCAGCGTACACGATGGCCCTCATCTATGTTACGAGCTGTGTTCTTCACTATCTAATTCGAAGTGGTTAAGAGAAATTCGTTTCATATTTTTGCCACTGCTTCTGGGTTCAGGAATGTTAGACAGCAAAATCAAGGTATCGCAACGACTTCCTCCAGTCGACAACTCTGCATCTTCATTCTCTTTTGAGATAAATAAATAAACTGGGTCCTCTGCCCTTACTGTTTAACTTCATTCGCGTTGAATCTTCCTTCAAACCTGTCCTCCTAGAGCGAGTTCTTAGAGGGGAGTTCTCAGCTGATCTACTTCACCTTTTCTGTCCCGCCCTTCGTTAGGTAAACATAATTAATTAGTGATCCTATCGGTTCCTCCTGCTGATAATATAGGCCTGTTTACAAGGCCGTGGAACAGCACGGCAGCCTACAGAATGGCTGCAAATGCACATCCAGCTTACTTCCTCGTCGTGATTTTCTTTTCCCTGAATATTCAGAAGCATCCAGATTTTTACTTAACATCAAATTCTCTCTCATGCAGAAGAGATTCTTGGGAATCCATCTAAGAAGAAACACTGGGCAATCATCGCCGTCACGGTGGCTTCAGCTTTGGTGTTGCTTTCTTCGGTACTTTGGGGATATTGCATATGGAGAAAGAGGAATCAGAAGGCGGAAGCCATAATCGAACATGGTTAGATGAAAAGAACTTTCACAAAGGATTTCCATTTGATTGTCCTCTGTAGAACTGGAAAACTTTTATGTGGAAAATACTAATAGCACTAAGGAATCACTTTTATCATCTAGTGAAACATTCGGGCGCATGCAACTGCTGTTTAATCTTAGCGTCCATGCATCTATGTCAGGTTCAAGGTTTCAAAGCATCAACAATGGTCTTACTGATGAAAACAACGATCTGCCCCTGTTTGATTTGGATACGATAGCATTGGCCACAAACAAATTCGCAGATGCAAATAAGATCGGGAAAGGAGGGTTTGGTTATGTCTACAAGGTGAGATTTCCTTTCTATCGCGTCTCCTAGTAAAACGTGTTCCTTATCAGCTAACAATACGTCAGGTTTTTTATATCCTCCTCCTGGAGGTGTCTTACTCCTTGATGACTTATTGGAGACGTAGTGCTAATTTCGCAAGCCTTCTGTGCAAATTATCAGGGAAAATTTCTGGACGGGCGAGAAGTGGCTGTAAAGCGACTCTCCTCACATTCTGAAGAAGGGATTGAAGAGTTCACGACTGAGGTTAGGCTGATTGCCAAACTCCAACACAGAAGCCTTGTCCGGCTTCTTGGATGCTGCATTGAAGGAGGAGAACGACTGTTGGTCTACGAGTACATGCCCAATAGTAGCTTGGATGTCTTCATATTCGGTAGGATCCTTGACTTTTTGTTTTGATTGCAATCATAGGGATTAGAATTTTCAATATTGTCCCAATGCTTGCGAACAATGATACTGATGATGGTCGCAAGTAACTTATAGGGATCCGCCAGTAGCGTTAAAAGCCATTGGTTGTTGACCCAGAAAAGAACCTTCATTTACATGCAGGTGATGTCCAGAAGCGTCGGTTATTGGACTGGGAAAAGCGCTTGGACATAATCTTGGGGGTAGCCCGTGGGCTTCTCTACCTCCACCAGGATTCACGGCTCAGAGTCATCCACAGGGATCTCAAGGCAGCCAACATACTCCTAGACGAGGCTATGAACCCCAAGATCTCGGACTTTGGCACTGCCAGGATCTTTGGAAGGAACCAAATGGAGGACAACACAATCAAAATAGTCGGCACCATGTACGTCCTCTCTCTTGAGCTAGTTATTCATTTTGGTTTGATCTCATGACGAACAGTGACAGTATTATTTTCGTTTCACGAACGGTGCAGCGGATACATGTCCCCAGAGTACATCATCAATGGGAATTTTTCGGAGAAGTCTGACATCTTCAGCTTTGGAGTTTTGGTGTTGGAGATCATAAGTGGAAGGAAGAACCAGTGGGTCTCACAGAAGAACACCCACATGCAGCTTCTTGCTAACGTAAGTGCAGCACTGCAAGACCAATCTACAGAATACCATTGCATTTACCGCAATCATCATTGGCTACTAATGGCCCAAAGATGCATGCAATGCTTACTCTTATGGGAAACCTTCATATCAGGCTTGGAGACTGTGCAGAGACAACCAATGTGATAAGCTCCTGGACGACACACTGAGGCCTCCAACTAAGTTCTCCGATGTCCTGAGGTATATGAAGGTTGGGCTACTGTGTGTGCAGGAGTCTCCAGACGACAGGCCAACCATGCAAGAGGTGGTTCTCATGCTGGCCAACAGGACCTCAGTGCTGCCACAGGCCGAGAAGCCCGGGTTCTTTAAACCCACCAGCCTGGCGGCAGCAGCCCAGTGGTTCTCAGACGGCTATAATTCATTGTCCTCTGCCAACGTGATTACTCTCACGAATGTTGAAGGCCGCTGAAAGGTTCTTGGTTTAAAAGCTGATAGAATGACGACCCTCATAACAATGGTCAGTTTAGTACTTGTGTGCTCTTTCATCTGCATTTAATAGTAACCATGTTTACTGATTTCTATCCAGTGAATGCATAATTATAGCCGCAGTAGGCGTATGCCCTCACCATTAGCCTAAGTGGCAGGTGATTGTGCCGCCGTCGGCCGGTGATTCCGGCCCGGTAATGTTGTTGGACGTAGTGACGAAACCTAGCCCAGACTTGGTGGCTTCTCGACCAGATTGAAAAATCGATCAAATCTTAAATATTTATAAACCAAAATTTAAAAAATTGTTAAAATTATCTTTTCTTCAATTCAAGTCATCCACATAGAGGATGGTTGATCTCAATATAAATTTCTTGTTCGTTCCATGTAATAAAAAAATTAAATAAAAAATATTTTTCTCTACATTTTTATCTCCTTCAATGTTTGATGATGGTGTCACAAAGTTTTAAGCCTAGAATTTTCCTACTTTTATATATTCCCACATTTAAAATTGATTGATGACTCTAGATCTTTAAACAATTTCAACAAAAAAGGTAGAAAAAAATTTAAAATAACAGAAAAATAAAAGGATGAAAACTAAAGCATAAATAAAGAAAAATGGGGAAAGAGAGAAATATTATAATCAGTGACAAGGAGAACTCACTAGAAGTGAACTAGGAAATACAACTGAGCCGAATTCACATAAAAAGTAATAAATATTTTAAAATAAATGGATTCATATGATTGTATAAAAGTTAAATTTGACAAGGAAACATAAAATCTCACAAACTATTGAAATTAAAATTAAAATGCATATCCATTGGTAGAGTCACTCCATTATTGGTAAAATAGGAAAATGAGTTCAGTTCATATGTTTTTTAAAATAAGTAATACATCAAACGAAATCGATTCAAGTCAACTTTAATCAAAGATAATCCATATCACAGAAGAACAATTAGAAAAAAATAAATCAATGTACAAACTTATCCTTGTCTATCACCTAGGAAGAAAGTATCATCACAAATAGAAATAACCTTTTCTATCACCTAGGACTTAACCTTATTGCTTGACTATCACTCAAATGATAGTTTAAGTGAAAATAATAATAAAATGCAATGAAAATAGAAATAAAATTTAGAAACTCCTATGATCACTTTTCATGTCTGACTATCATTTGGAGAGAGATTGGCCAAAAAGTGCTTCGTAGTTCCTCAATTCACCTACAATGTCCATCTCAAAACCTTGCTCCATTTTTCTTGAAGCTTTCTTCAGATCATGATCCCCTGAAATCTCAACACTATCCACCAAAAAAAGGAAATTTCGTATGTTCCTTTCACCATCCAAAATTTAGTATGCTGATTGATGTATACATGTATGACATGGGTTAAAATGTTGACCCATATCTTTCTTCATTTCCTTATACTGACATAACTCATAAATCTCTTGTTATATCTTTTTACTAATGTGGCCATGAATATCTATACTTTTACCATTATTTTTATGATTTCTGAGTTACTAAATAAATCATTTCATAAGTTTTTGAAAAACCAAAGAAAAAGAAATTGTCAAAATTTTTACTTCACTATCAATTTTTTTATCAATTCCAATATTTCTCAAGGATATAAACATTAGATTATCATGTTAGTATATATATTAAAAATCATAAATATATTCATCATTCGTAGATGTTAGTATAAATGTTAGATAGTTGTACTTTATGTATTACATGAAAATAAAGTATTATCACTTATCAATTGAATCTTCCACCCATTTCAAGTATCCACTAGGTGCTCCATGTATCACAACTTAGAAAGGTAGATGGTTCAACCTCCCTAGGCTCCATTGGCCTACTAAGGCTGAACAAAGATTGTACTTGGACTGTGCAACCATCTAAAATCCTAATTGTCCAATATGGGTTGCCTGAGCCTAAAGTGCTTATCAAATGATAGGAGCTACCCAACTTAATTCATAGGGGGATCATGTGGGCATCCACCCAAACCATATGCCAAGAATTCCTTAAATTAAACCTAGAAGACAAGGTTTAATTTATAGGGGAGACTTTTGTTGAGACGCTCACCTCAACCTAGAAGACTTTCATTCCCTCGTCCATTCAACCATCTCTTTCTCACTGCCATCTTCAGAGCTCCATCACATCTTTGAGGAATTTGAGAAGAACTCCCGTGTGGACTCTAGCTAGGTGGGATTGAGAAATTTGAGCATTGATGACCCCCTTTAATCTCTTCCATGGCTGAATATCTTCGTTTACTAAAAAACTGCGGGTGGGGTTGTCTTGCTGGGCTCACTGTTGTTGCTTCGCCCCTATTCAGGAGAGAATGAGGAAAAAGGATGAGAAGATGTAGAGCTTCATCCTTGCGAAGACACTAAAATACCTCTATCTCTTGTTCTCTCTGCCCACGGCGATCCCCTTGGATGAGTGGATCTACAGTACAGAAGCCCATCCCATAAGAAAAATACTGAGAGGCAATGGAATAGTCTCTGATTGAGTTTTTTGAGGAAAGGGGGCCTAAAATGCTGCCCCCTCTTGATTCCTTCTCTCACCATTATTGCCTCTCAAAATAAATCTGGTTTTGCTTCCTAGCCGAGTGTTAAATCTGTCCTTTATTTCCTCAATACTAGCTCTCTCTCACCATCTCTCGCCCTTGTTCTCTGTCTTCTCCTCAATTCTATGAGGCCTGCGAAGAGTTAAAGAGATCTATTTGACCACAGCTTTCTCAGTTTCCTCTAAATGCATAGACACCTACTTGCCTTCTTCACCTTATTGATGACAGCTTACTAAGAGATTACGATGAAGATGAAAATGAGAACGTAATATAAGTCAAATAAATGATGCAGAAATCACAAACACTATCAGAAATAGAAGGAGAAATCCGAATCTAGCTCAACATAATCTACTATTAGAGAAGTGGGGTTAGGACTAGGTAGTTTAGGCAAACCGCTAGACGTATGGTATTCATAATTAACAGTGTAGATTGTTTTATCACCCGGATGAATCATGCAATGTATGAAAATAATTGTTATCCTATAAGATCACTCATGACGATAATGACAAGAAAAATATACTAAAAGAGCAGGGAATACCAAGTGTAAGAAACGAGAGAACTAATTATGAAAGGAAGTCACCAAAGGGACCATGGTCAGAGATGGTCGATCATTGACTGTTGACTGAGTGGTGCCGTTGACTGTTGACCAAGCGGAATCGTTGGCTGTTGACTGTGCAGAAGCCATTGGGCGCTGGACAAACGGAGGTCTGGTTGCTGGTCGACTACAGTTTGAACCCGTCGGATCTGCATAACAGGTACGGACCCAATCCAGAAACGAGCCGGTGGATGGGGAAGGAAATAACCCTGGTAATGGGCCTGGGGAAGGGCGGCCCAACAATGGCTCTCCGGCTTTTAAGCCCGAACTGCTCCGAGAGCGCCGAACCGGCGGTTGACTCCGAAAACCGGAGCGTTGGGGAGGGGAAAGGGCGGACGATAGAGGAGGAGAGAGGGGATGATGGCGGCAGACAGTGGCGGTGATGCCGGCGAAGGGCGACGGAAACGGTGGAATGGCAGCGCCGGAAGGAGACGGCGGAAACGGCAGTGGCGGAAGGCGGAATACGGCGCCGGGAGGAGAAGGCGTTGACGGAGGAAGAGGGCGACGGTGGAGGCGACTGGGAAGTGGAGAAGCGGCAACGCGGGGGAGCCAGCGGTGATGGAGGGAGTAGGAAACGGGGGAAGGAGAAGGATGAGAGGCGGCGATGGAAGGAGAAGGCGACGGCGGAGGCTAGCGGATGGTTGCACGGGGGCGGCAGAGGGGGAGGTCGACAGTGGGCGGCGGAAGGGTGACGGTGATGACGACGGCGGTGGCGGACGGAAGAAGGATCGGTGGCTGTGGAGGGAGATGGCGACGGAGATAACACTCCAACCGGGAGCATGTGGTCCTCACGACCAACCCTACCGTGGCGACGGGGTCTTCACGACCAGCAGCAGTCGACAGAGCCTCGATGATGGTAAGTCTGATTCGAAAAATTCTGGTATCCTCTAGGACGGAGAGAGGGGCGTTATATAGGCCTTTCATAGAAAAAATGAAAAAGAGCAAGTAAAATAAAGAAAGCCTACTAATTAGGCCCACTAAGATAGCCCACTAAGGCTGAATTGGTTCCTCGTCCTGCATCAGATTAGTTCTTTCTGCCCTCCTTTCTCTCTCTTGAGAGGTCAGTTAAAGAGAATTACTTTCGTAATCAGATCACAACTCTCTCTCTCTCTCTCTCTCTTTCCCCCGCTTTCTTCCTTTCCCTCCAGTCTGGTCAAGACCTAGAGACAGGCAAGAGAGCGATAGAGAGAAAATGGGCAGAGAGGATGAACGTAGATCTGGCAGCGAACGACCACGAAATGGTCGCGACGACCTCGGCATTCCATGGAGGTGAGGAAGATGACGAAGCAGATGGGAGTGCAAGAAGTACCGATGACGACGGTGGAGCCGACGACGGCGACGGCGAAGATTCCGTCTCCTTCAGAGTGGGGCAGTTCCCGCTGTCGAGGCCCCCCCGTCGCCGCCGAAGGGCTTCCTCTCGCTACTGAGAAGAAACAAACCAGAGCAGTCGTTACCCCGCCCGGACCAGCGTGAATCCTTCAGAGAGTAGGCCCCGCTGATCTCCTCGCGAGGAGAAGGAGAAGAAAAGAAAAAACCAGACGTCGTTATTGTGGTCGTCAGGTCTTACGGGGAAGTGTATGCAAGTCAAACGTTCCACCCGATGCTCGTCAAACTAAGCCAATTGCCCGGAAGCTAGTCTCCTCCCCGGAAACGGCCCCCGATGACGAGAGTAGCTAGGCTGAGGGGCCCAAAGGATGTCAAATGGGATCGCTAGTCATGTATCACTTCGTCGTGGACGCGAGCTCAAGTAGTATGACCAAGCTGCCCAACGAGCACAGATTTCAATCCTCAGGGAGTCCCAAGGGATGGAAGAAGACCCGGTCGTCCAACGACTACAGACTTTTGAACACTGAGTAAAAGGTTTTCGGCAGTTCCATGTTCATCTTCTCACAAGCTTTCTCTCTCTTCACAGACTGTTGGGTGGTTTCGGAACAAACGTGTGAACAGTGGAAGGAGCGGCGACCAAGTTCTCAAAGATGGCAGTAAGCACGGGCATAATTCACTCTCATGTGGTTTAGAATTCTACGGTTTTTTTCCTTTCGCTGGGTGTTAGATCGTTTTATCCTGCTCATTGGCTAAAAATGGCTACATCATTTCATGTAATATAGTTCGGCCACAGGGGATCGCTAGGGTTTCAGTTGAAGGGTATCGATTATAATAGACTCCTCCTGTGTAAATATCGATAGGAACAAATAGAAAGATGACGGAACGCAAGCAAGAAAGACCAGCCAAAAAGACAAGCTGGGGAGGAAACTAGTGTGCAACCTCGCATTGTTCCTCTACCGGAGATATTTTATGGTCGGAAGCAAGAATATGGCGTATGCCGTCGCAGTCAGATATGACCCTATTGTTCGTTGGATGCATATGCATGACTGTCCTGATTAGAAGATTACTGTGCCCTCTAAAGATCGGAGATCTGAACATCTGAGATCCGAGGTGCTATTTCCAGCATGCGGAAATCCTCGACGATCCTCCCCTACTGCTTAGTAGTCTCTCTCTTCGTCCTCGTATCGATTTTTCATTCTGGTCAATACGCCACTCAGTCTCAGCTAGGTTTCGTCACTATGCCGAAGATTATTGGGCCGGCATAATCGGCCGACGGCGGGTGGAACATGAGTCAGGAAGCTGTAACTAAGTGCGTACATCTACTGCAGCTAGTATCATGCATTCACTGGTGATAGAAATCAGTAAACTTGGTTACTATTAATTGAAGAAACTGAGGGTTTTTAAACTTCATCCCGGTGGAATGATCTTGATATAAACCAAGAACATTTCAGCGGCCTTCAACATTCGTGAGAGTAATCACGTTCACAGAGGACGATGAACTACAGCTGTCGGCGAACCACTGTGCTGCTGCCACTATGGTGGTGGGTTTAAAGAACCCGGGCTTCTCTGGCTGTGGCAGCACAGAGGTCCTGTTGGCCAGCATGAGCACCACCTCTTGTATTGTCGGCCTGTCGTCTGGAGACTCCTGCACACACAGCAGCCCAACCTGTATGCACCTCAGGACATCGGAGAACTGACTTGGAAGCCCTAGCATGTCATCCAGGAGCCGATCACTTTGGTTTTCTGTGCAGAGTCTCCAAGCCTGAAATGAAGTTTCCCATAAGAGTAAGCGTTGTGTACTGTTGGGGATTTAGTAACCAACGATGACTGCACTGCACTTACATTGGCTAGAAGCTTCATGTGGAAGTTCTTCTGAGAGACCCACTGGTTCTTCCTTCCACTTATGATCTCCAACACCAGAACTCCAAAGCTGAAGATGTCAGACTTCTCCGAGAATTTCCCACTCATTATGTACTCTGGGGACATGTATCCGCTGCACCGTTCGTGAAACGAAAATAATATTGATACTGTTTGACAAGAGATCAAAGCAGAATGGATAACTAGCCCAAGAGAGAGGGCGTACATAGTGCCGACTATTTTGACAGTGTTGTCCTCCATTTGGTTCCTTTCAAAGATCCTGGCAGTGCCAAAGTCCGAGATCTTGGGATTCATAGCCTCGTCTAGGAGTATGTTGGCTGCCTTGAGATCCCTGTGGATGACTCTGAGCCGTGAATCCTGGTGTAGGTAGAGAAGCCCACGCGCTATCCCCAAGATTATGTCCAAGCGCTTTTCCCAGTCCAATAACCGACGCTTCTGGACATCACCTGCATGTAAATAAAGGTTCTATCTTGGGTCGACATGAATGAAGAAGCAATTCCTTTTAGCGCTACTGGTATAACCCTATAAGTTTATCACGACCATCAATTCAGCGCAGGGGTGGGTGGACAACGTCGTTAGCACCATTCTTTGCAAGCATTGGCACAATCTTGAAAATTCTAATCCTATGATGGCAATCAAAACAAAAAGTCAAGGACCCTACCGAATATGAAGGCATCCAAGCTACTGTTGGGCATGTACTCGTACACCAACAGTCTTTCTCCTCCTCCAATGCAGCATCCAAGAAGCCGGACAAGGTTTCTGTGCTGGAGTTTGGCAATCAGCCTAACCTCGGTCTTGAACTCTTCAATCCCTTCTCCATATTTCAAAGAGAGCCGCTTTACAGCCACTTCCTGCCCATCCGCAAACTGTCCCTGAAGATTTGGGCAGAAGGGTTGAGAATTTAGTACTACGTCTCCATTAAGTCAAACACGTTTTACTTGCAGACGTAATAAAAAGAAAAGCTCACCTTGTAGACACAACCAAACCCTCCTTTCCCGATCTTATGACTATCTGCGAATTTGTTTGTGGCCAATGCTATAGTACCCAAATCAAACAGCGGCAGATCGTTGTTCTCATCAGTAAGACCGTTGTTGACGGTTTGATGCCTTGAACCTGACATAGATCCATTGAAGCAAAGATTAAATAGCAATTGCATGAGCGTGAATGCTTTTCTAGACGGTAAAAGTGATTTCCAGTGCTATTACTATTTCCACATCTAAAAGTGTTTTCCGGTTCATTTGAGTGATAAAGTTGTAAATGAGGAAAATCAAATATAAATCCTTTGTGAAATTGTCTTTTCATCTTACCGTCTTCGATTATGGCTTCTGCGTTCTGATTTCTCTTCCTCCAGCTGCAATATCCCCAAAGTACCAAAAAGAGCAACACCAAAGCTAAACCCACCGTGATGGCGATGATTGTCTCGTGTTTCTTCTTGGATGGTTTCCCAAGAATCTCTCCTGCATGAGAAATAATTTGATGCTAAATAAACATCTGAATGCGGATTTACAGCCACTCTGTAAGCTGCTGTGGTGTTCCACGGCCTTGTAAATGAAGGGTACCCATGGGATCACTAGTTAATTATGTTCCACAGCCATTCTGTAGGCTGCTGGACAGAAAACGTGAAGTAGATGAGCTGAGAACTCCCCTCTAAGAAGACAAGTCTGAAGGAAGATTCAACGCGAATGAAGCTCGGCTTTTCTGCTTGGCAGAAAGCCGAGCTTATTCGATTATCTCAAAAGAGAATGAAGGAAGGTGCATAGTTGTCAACTGGGGGTGGTCGTTGCCATACCTTGATTTTGCTATCTACCATTCCTAAACCCAGAAGCAATGGCAAAAATATTAAACAAATTTTGGCTATCACGCAAGTTTCTCAACAATTTCGAATTAGATATTGAACAAATCTCGGAGAACATTATCAATTTGGGTGGATGCTCACGGGGAAATCATCTTTGCCGGCGAAAAGGACTTTATCCCCCCTCCCTCCGCCATCGTTTACGGGAATGGCACCGCGAGTTGGACCTCCGCCACAGGGGAAGGGCTTTCGGCGCTTCCTGCTGCTAAGGGACGTAGTCGATCGGGGGGGGGGGGGGTCACTTGCGAGCAATGGGTTTGGGAGGCCTCCCTCCCAAACCATTTGCCCTGGATTAAAGCCCAGCTGTGGCCGCAATGGCCAGTTCCTACTCCCCACCCCCCCCCAAAACCCCCCTCAAAAAAAGTAAAAAACATTAATGAACAGTTCATCCGGCGAGCCATATTGACTTCTGAGAAACCTTTAGTCAAAATGGATCTCCTTTCCTGGAAATAATTCGGTACGACTAATCAACTCCGGAAAATAAAAGTTCCTCAGTGGAATCGAAAACAGTTTCCTATAGTGAATTCCTTTCAAACCGCAAATTCCCACCGAAATATTAGAACAAGAGAGGGTATTCTCCAGTTTTATGCTTTCCGCTCTAGCAGAAACCCAAATCTTGTTCTCTAAAGTATCAAATAGCACTGGAGCGAATACCCGTAGGTAAAACGGGTCGAGGAGCTGCTCGCAGGAAAGGCATAAGCCATTTCCGTCCCCGAAGATCAGCGTACCCAGATACGACTTGTGATTCTGGTTTTGGAGCGAATACCCGTAGGTAAAACGGGTCGGGGAGCTGCTCGCAGGAAAGGCATAAGCCATTTCCGTCCCCGAAGATCAGCGTACCCAGATACGACTTGTGATTCTTGTTTTGGAGGGAGGGACCCCAAAAATATGAACATCGGAGCATCCTTGAGGCGCTGGTTCAGACCAGTCAGACGTGATTTTACTCGAGTAAACGCTCAGGTGAGTGAGATGGTAGAACGTACCGAGATCAGCCTTCGCAAGTCGTATGTAAATGTTTTGCCCATCTTCAACTTCCCCAAAAGTTCTCATATCAATCAGATCCCCAATCCAGGTTATGCAACCACTTTCTCCTCCGCTGGTGTTCGCGCTCGCGTATGCCACGCAGGAGCAATTCCTCCAACATGATTCCCTACATTTATCGAGATTCATTTCCACGTGGACGGTGGAGTTCACCGTGTCCGGCAATTTCATCCCCCTCTCCAGCCGAAACCCGTCGCCGTCGGTGCAGTTCAGACTCGTATTCCTCACGCAGCCTCCACTCCAGTTCTGAAAGTCCCACTGCTCTTGGTTCCTGGCCCGGAATCCCGGGAGGCAGTTGCATGCGAGAGAAGCATCGCTGTTGCAGACCCCGTTGGGGCCGCAGTAGGCGTATTCCCCGCACCGGTCTCTATCCGACCTCCACAGCTCCAGCCAGTCCAACTTCTCACCATCCCACAGAGAGCGCGTCAACTTTCCGGAATTATCAATCATCAGTCTCGTGAGGGTCGCCGGCTGGGTTACCATGAACTGGTAGTACGCCTCATCTTGATTCTGGACGACGGTGGACCTGAACCTCGGGTAGGTCTTCATCGACGGCGTGCCGCTGAACTGGATCCCATTCCAGGGGCCACTGCGGAAAATCACCCTCGTGTTATCCAGCACGAAGGGCTGACCCATCCCGCGAGGATCCAACTTGTAGGTGAATCGCCCCGGCGAGGGATCGGTCGCGTTCCTCCACGCCGTCAGGTTCCGATCACGCTCGGTCCTGTAGTCCGGCCCGATCTTCATCCCCGCAAGCATGGTATCCGTTGGGTGGTCGAAGCTTTGCCAGAGAAAGTCTCCGGCCGTAGGACTACTCCCTTCTCTGAGCACGAAATTGCCGGAGTCCAGCAGCCGTGCGGTGGCGCCGACCGAGCTGGTTTGACCCGTAGACCAGAAGATTGTGTTGGGAGGGTTCCCGGTGAGGACGAGATTGCCGCTGGTGTCGATGCGCAGGATACCGGAGGAGTCGTTAAGAGGCTTATCCCTGTTTGCGACCCATACGATTGTTGTATTAGAAACGGCGAACCATATGCCCAGATACCTCTTACCGGAATCCCCCGGAGAGAAGAACCCCAGCACGAAGATCCCGCCGGCGGAGACGAGAGTCTGGCCATCGCTGATGTTCTGCAACTGCTGAATTGTGTCTGTACCGCTCGAGGATGATACGAGGACGAAGAGAGAGACTACTAAGCAGTAGGGGAGGATCGTCGAGGATTTCCGCATGCTGGAAATAGCACCTCGGATCTCAGATGTTCAGATCTCCGATCTTTAGAGGGCACAGTAATCTTCTAATCAGGACAGTCATGCATATGCATCCAACGAACAATAGGGTCATATCTGACTGCGACGGCATACGCCATATTCTTGCTTCCGACCATAAAATATCTCCGGTAGAGGAACAATGCGAGGTTGCACACTAGTTTCCTCCCCAGCTTGTCTTTTTGGCTGGTCTTTCTTGCTTGCGTTCCGTCATCTTTCTATTTGTTCCTATCGATATTTACACAGGAGGAGTCTATTATAATCGATACCCTTCAACTGAAACCCTAGCGATCCCCTGTGGCCGAACTATATTACATGAAATGATGTAGCCATTTTTAGCCAATGAGCAGGATAAAACGATCTAACACCCAGCGAAAGGAAAAAAACCGTAGAATTCTAAACCACATGAGAGTGAATTATGCCCGTGCTTACTGCCATCTTTGAGAACTTGGTCGCCGCTCCTTCCACTGTTCACACGTTTGTTCCGAAACCACCCAACAGTCTGTGAAGAGAGAGAAAGCTTGTGAGAAGATGAACATGGAACTGCCGAAAACCTTTTACTCAGTGTTCAAAAGTCTGTAGTCGTTGGACGACCGGGTCTTCTTCCATCCCTTGGGACTCCCTGAGGATTGAAATCTGTGCTCGTTGGGCAGCTTGGTCATACTACTTGAGCTCGCGTCCACGACGAAGTGATACATGACTAGCGATCCCATTTGACATCCTTTGGGCCCCTCAGCCTAGCTACTCTCGTCATCGGGGGCCGTTTCCGGGGAGGAGACTAGCTTCCGGGCAATTGGCTTAGTTTGACGAGCATCGGGTGGAACGTTTGACTTGCATACACTTCCCCGTAAGACCTGACGACCACAATAACGACGTCTGGTTTTTTCTTTTCTTCTCCTTCTCCTCGCGAGGAGATCAGCGGGGCCTACTCTCTGAAGGATTCACGCTGGTCCGGGCGGGGTAACGACTGCTCTGGTTTGTTTCTTCTCAGTAGCGAGAGGAAGCCCTTCGGCGGCGACGGGGGGGCCTCGACAGCGGGAACTGCCCCACTCTGAAGGAGACGGAATCTTCGCCGTCGCCGTCGTCGGCTCCACCGTCGTCATCGGTACTTCTTGCACTCCCATCTGCTTCGTCATCTTCCTCACCTCCATGGAATGCCGAGGTCGTCGCGACCATTTCGTGGTCGTTCGCTGCCAGATCTACGTTCATCCTCTCTGCCCATTTTCTCTCTATCGCTCTCTTGCCTGTCTCTAGGTCTTGACCAGACTGGAGGGAAAGGAAGAAAGCGGGGGAAAGAGAGAGAGAGAGAGAGAGAGTTGTGATCTGATTACGAAAGTAATTCTCTTTAACTGACCTCTCAAGAGAGAGAAAGGAGGGCAGAAAGAACTAATCTGATGCAGGACGAGGAACCAATTCAGCCTTAGTGGGCTATCTTAGTGGGCCTAATTAGTAGGCTTTCTTTATTTTACTTGCTCTTTTTCATTTTTTCTATGAAAGGCCTATATAACGCCCCTCTCTCCGTCCTAGAGGATACCAGAATTTTTCGAATCAGACTTACCATCATCGAGGCTCTGTCGACTGCTGCTGGTCGTGAAGACCCCGTCGCCACGGTAGGGTTGGTCGTGAGGACCACATGCTCCCGGTTGGAGTGTTATCTCCGTCGCCATCTCCCTCCACAGCCACCGATCCTTCTTCCGTCCGCCACCGCCGTCGTCATCACCGTCACCCTTCCGCCGCCCACTGTCGACCTCCCCCTCTGCCGCCCCCGTGCAACCATCCGCTAGCCTCCGCCGTCGCCTTCTCCTTCCATCGCCGCCTCTCATCCTTCTCCTTCCCCCGTTTCCTACTCCCTCCATCACCGCTGGCTCCCCCGCGTTGCCGCTTCTCCACTTCCCAGTCGCCTCCACCGTCGCCCTCTTCCTCCGTCAACGCCTTCTCCTCCCGGCGCCGTATTCCGCCTTCCGCCACTGCCGTTTCCGCCGTCTCCTTCCGGCGCTGCCATTCCACCGTTTCCGTCGCCCTTCGCCGGCATCACCGCCACTGTCTGCCGCCATCATCCCCTCTCTCCTCCTCTATCGTCCGCCCTTTCCCCTCCCCAACGCTCCGGTTTTCGGAGTCAACCGCCGGTTCGGCGCTCTCGGAGCAGTTCGGGCTTAAAAGCCGGAGAGCCATTGTTGGGCCGCCCTTCCCCAGGCCCATTACCAGGGTTATTTCCTTCCCCATCCACCGGCTCGTTTCTGGATTGGGTCCGTACCTGTTATGCAGATCCGACGGGTTCAAACTGTAGTCGACCAGCAACCAGACCTCCGTTTGTCCAGCGCCCAATGGCTTCTGCACAGTCAACAGCCAACGATTCCGCTTGGTCAACAGTCAACGGCACCACTCAGTCAACAGTCAATGATCGACCATCTCTGACCATGGTCCCTTTGGTGACTTCCTTTCATAATTAGTTCTCTCGTTTCTTACACTTGGTATTCCCTGCTCTTTTAGTATATTTTTCTTGTCATTATCGTCATGAGTGATCTTATAGGATAACAATTATTTTCATACATTGCATGATTCATCCGGGTGATAAAACAATCTACACTGTTAATTATGAATACCATACGTCTAGCGGTTTGCCTAAACTACCTAGTCCTAACCCCACTTCTCTAATAGTAGATTATGTTGAGCTAGATTCGGATTTCTCCTTCTATTTCTGATAGTGTTTGTGATTTCTGCATCATTTATTTGACTTATATTACGTTCTCATTTTCATCTTCATCGTAATCTCTTAGTAAGCTGTCATCAATAAGGTGAAGAAGGCAAGTAGGTGTCTATGCATTTAGAGGAAACTGAGAAAGCTGTGGTCAAATAGATCTCTTTAACTCTTCGCAGGCCTCATAGAATTGAGGAGAAGACAGAGAACAAGGGCGAGAGATGGTGAGAGAGAGCTAGTATTGAGGAAATAAAGGACAGATTTAACACTCGGCTAGGAAGCAAAACCAGATTTATTTTGAGAGGCAATAATGGTGAGAGAAGGAATCAAGAGGGGGCAGCATTTTAGGCCCCCTTTCCTCAAAAAACTCAATCAGAGACTATTCCATTGCCTCTCAGTATTTTTCTTATGGGATGGGCTTCTGTACTGTAGATCCACTCATCCAAGGGGATCGCCGTGGGCAGAGAGAACAAGAGATAGAGGTATTTTAGTGTCTTCGCAAGGATGAAGCTCTACATCTTCTCATCCTTTTTCCTCATTCTCTCCTGAATAGGGGCGAAGCAACAACAGTGAGCCCAGCAAGACAACCCCACCCGCAGTTTTTTAGTAAACGAAGATATTCAGCCATGGAAGAGATTAAAGGGGGTCATCAATGCTCAAATTTCTCAATCCCACCTAGCTAGAGTCCACACGGGAGTTCTTCTCAAATTCCTCAAAGATGTGATGGAGCTCTGAAGATGGCAGTGAGAAAGAGATGGTTGAATGGACGAGGGAATGAAAGTCTTCTAGGTTGAGGTGAGCGTCTCAACAAAAGTCTCCCCTATAAATTAAACCTTGTCTTCTAGGTTTAATTTAAGGAATTCTTGGCATATGGTTTGGGTGGATGCCCACATGATCCCCCTATGAATTAAGTTGGGTAGCTCCTATCATTTGATAAGCACTTTAGGCTCAGGCAACCCATATTGGACAATTAGGATTTTAGATGGTTGCACAGTCCAAGTACAATCTTTGTTCAGCCTTAGTAGGCCAATGGAGCCTAGGGAGGTTGAACCATCTACCTTTCTAAGTTGTGATACATGGAGCACCTAGTGGATACTTGAAATGGGTGGAAGATTCAATTGATAAGTGATAATACTTTATTTTCATGTAATACATAAAGTACAACTATCTAACATTTATACTAACATCTACGAATGATGAATATATTTATGATTTTTAATATATATACTAACATGATAATCTAATGTTTATATCCTTGAGAAATATTGGAATTGATAAAAAAATTGATAGTGAAGTAAAAATTTTGACAATTTCTTTTTCTTTGGTTTTTCAAAAACTTATGAAATGATTTATTTAGTAACTCAGAAATCATAAAAATAATGGTAAAAGTATAGATATTCATGGCCACATTAGTAAAAAGATATAACAAGAGATTTATGAGTTATGTCAGTATAAGGAAATGAAGAAAGATATGGGTCAACATTTTAACCCATGTCATACATGTATACATCAATCAGCATACTAAATTTTGGATGGTGAAAGGAACATACGAAATTTCCTTTTTTTGGTGGATAGTGTTGAGATTTCAGGGGATCATGATCTGAAGAAAGCTTCAAGAAAAATGGAGCAAGGTTTTGAGATGGACATTGTAGGTGAATTGAGGAACTACGAAGCACTTTTTGGCCAATCTCTCTCCAAATGATAGTCAGACATGAAAAGTGATCATAGGAGTTTCTAAATTTTATTTCTATTTTCATTGCATTTTATTATTATTTTCACTTAAACTATCATTTGAGTGATAGTCAAGCAATAAGGTTAAGTCCTAGGTGATAGAAAAGGTTATTTCTATTTGTGATGATACTTTCTTCCTAGGTGATAGACAAGGATAAGTTTGTACATTGATTTAATTTTTATAATTGTTCTTCTGTGATATGGATTATATTTGATTAAAGTTGACTTGAATTGATTTCGTTCGATGTATTACTTATTTTAAAAAACATATGAACTGAACTCATTTTCCTATTTTACCAATAATTGAGTGACTCTACCAATGGATATGCATTTTAATTTTAATTTCAATAGTTCTTGAGATTTTATGTTTCCTTGTCAAATTTAACTTTTATACAATCATATGAATCCATTTATTTTAAAAGATTTATTAATTTTTGTATGAATTCGACTCAGTTGTATTTCCTAGTTCACTTCTAGTGAGTTCTCCTTGTCACTGATTATATTTCTCTGTTTCCCTATTTTTCTTGATTTATGATTTAGTTTTCATCCTTTTATTTTTATTTTATTTTAATTTTTTTCTACCTTTTTTGCTGAAATTGTTTAAAGATCTAGAGTCATCAATCAATTCTAAATGTGGGAAGATATAAAAGTAGGAAAATTCTAGGCTTAAAACTTTGTGACACCATCATCAAACATTGAAGGAGATAAAAATGCAGAGAAAAATATTTTTTATTTCATTTTTTTATTACATGGAACGAAAAAGAAATTTATATTGAGATCAACCATCCTCTGTGTGGATGACTTGAATTGAAGAAAAAATAATTTTAACAATTTTTTAAAATTTGGTTTATAAATATTTAAGATTTGATCATTTTCATAGTAATAACCAAAGTGATATGAGTAACTCACTAGGCCAATATGTTCAAGGACCTTTAATGAGCTGATGTAATATAGGGCCAACTTTTCGTAGAGGTTTTGATGCAGGATAGAGGATGAAAGTCAAAATTAAGATTATTCAAAAGGAATTCAAGTAAGAATCTAGGAGAATTCACTCTTAGGATGAGACTCAATGGGGAGATTTATCCCAATATTAAGTTAATCCTAAAACTTGAATAGAATAGGATCCGATCAACCACTGAAATAAAACTTGAAGAGAATAGGATTCTTGAAGAGAATGTCTTGATTTCATAATTCTTGAAGTGACAACTTCAAGTGTAAAAGAGGGTGTCAATGTGTACCTTGAGTGTAAAATTGATACCTTCACACTTTTAAGTATTGAAAAGGAGAGGAAGATTTTCATGGAAGAAGAAGAATGGTTAGAAAAGAAGAAAGGTGGAAAAATATTGAGTGGAAAACCTTCTCGACCTTCCCTTTAGGGACAACTTTGACCTTCACAATCTTTCCTTTAGGGAGCAAAGAAAAAGTGAAAAAATTCACTTCAAATTCAAGTCTGATTCCACTATCCATCACAAGAGTTTGTGCCCTCTATTTATGAGTATTTTTGGGGTAGTTACAAGGGATAGAAAAATATTAAAAATAGAAGTCAGGGCTTAGGCGCATCTTTATTAACTGCCTAAGGGGTGATGACTTCTCCAAAGATTACTTTGAAGAGGTGTTCTAGTCAACCCTTGACCATTTAACTTCCCTCTTGTCTGAGGGTGGTTTTGGATGTAAATTAGAGGTAGTTATGCAGGCTAGAAGGGTAATTAGAGGCATCTCTTCAAAGGATGCCTTAATGGGAGAGTGGCAGGAGAAAGAAGAAGTGGGCTTGGATGCCCCCTTTAAGTGATCCTCCTACTCCTTCTAGGCCTTTTCTTCATGATCCTAGGCTTAGACTTTGACCAGTTCTCCCTCTTGTTCATCCTCCAATTGGGCTTGAATTGGTTCCTCTTGACTTGGAATTTTCTACAAGGCCTCTTGGTGTTGGCCCTTGACTCCATTAGTTTCCTTGTGAGTGAATTTTGTCAAGATGGGCAAAAGCTAAAGGTAGATGAGGCCTCCCTTAATTTGCAAATGCAATGTCTCACTGCTTAGGTCAGCATAAGCCTTCATGTGAACTTGAGGCTTAGCTAGATGCTGCTTGTGTTGAATGAGGTGATCAAGTTCACTTGATTTTGCCATCTGATTCTCCTCCTAGAGGAAGGTAGGCAAGTTACACCTGTAGATGATGTAGAAGAACTATGACCCAAAAGATGAATTAAAATTTGTACTGAACTAAAATTAGTCCCATGTCAACCATTTACTCTATTGGTATGGGCAATTCCTAATGAAGATAGGGCTCTAGACCCTATTTGGTCAGTTTGTACTGATTATTTGTCTATGGAGAGTTTTTCCTAGTAACTTGAATAATTGCTTCCAAAAACTACGCATAAGAATCCAATCTCAATTAGTGAAGATTGATTCCACAAAATCACCATGTCCAACAATATCTCAAATAAAGATTTCTATTGTGTCTTGTGCTATGGTTGTATTGGAGGGGAGAAAATTGAGTGTATTTGTTCAACCAATCAACCATGACTAGGATTGCACTAAACCACCTAAATAGGACAATATTTTGAAAAACATTATTGCTAAATCATCCTAGATTCTCTTCAAAATAGATAAAAGGTTGTAGAAGGCTAATAAAGAAGAGGGACTCAAAATGTTTTTCTAGCACATAGAATATGTATATACATACCTCTTGTTGCACATCTTCATGTCAATCGACTTCACATATTCTCCAATCCAAAGATCAGTGTGTAGAAATTCCGAGTGTCCATAAATTTTTGAGTTGCAAAATTCATTTGGAAGCTTTGAGATCATTAATCACTTGCTCATTGATAATCTTCAGTTTCTCAACAAAGGACAAGGTCTAGCCAAAGAATGCAATCATCTTCTTTAACTATAAGATGGCATATTTGACTTTGCGATTAGATGTGTTTGCTTCCAATTCAAAACTTAGAGAGAAGTTGGGGAGAGATAGTACCAAAACTAAAATCATAGTAATCTTGAACTTGTAGAGACATCTCCTTCAAATTCAAAACCTAGAGAGAAGTCAAGGTGGTCTTGAGCTATTAGTAGGCTATTGATGTTGAGGCCCAATTGAAAGTATTGTGTTTGAGCTACTATATGGTAGCCTACGTGATAAACTTGTATCCGACATTGAAGTGTTGATGATACCTTGTCAAGCCAAAAAATCCTTGAAGCTCATAGAGTTTGGGAGGGGATGGTGACCTTTTGACTACTTTCACAGCTAGATCTACTATGACAATTTCTATAGATATCTAATGGTTAAGTTAGGTTATTCATAGCGGCCCAAAGGAACACTTCTCTGGGTTGATGTGTAGTTGGTGAGACTATAGGGCTTTGAGTACCTAAGTTAGATAGAGTTTCTGAGAAATTTGTAGAAAATCTAATTCATTAACATCTAAAAGTTCTGAGAGGCCAAAAGGCATTATGAGGAATTTGTGATAGATTTTGTGTCTGAAATAGTGCTTCTGACATGTCTTTAGCTTAGATTCTAATCTTATGATAACCAAATAGAAGATTTAGTTTTGAACATACTTGTGCTTTGTTTAAGTCATCTCTTTTTTGAGGGTGTTATAGTCCAAGTAAGGTCTTCTTTTTATGAGGTTATTGCCTTCTTGAGGGTGTAATAGTCCAAGTAAGATCTTCACAACCCATCTCTTTTTTAAAGAAGGAGAACATGACTTAAAAAGAGGCTATTTGAGTGTTGGGTGATGTTTATTTCTAATATTTTTCAAATCAATTTCTTTAATTTTATTTTCTAGAAATATTGGTACCTAAAGAGCCTCATGTTGATTGGCTTTGAATTTTGTTTTAGGGGAATTTGATGATCTAGATCTCTATTGGGAGTCTTTAAATGTCAGCGAAGTTGTCTTGACTTGGAGTCTAAGCTGATGTTCGAGGGAAGTTGAATTTACCTTTAAGTCCTATTGTGTTAATTAAAATATCTCATAGCAGATTTGTCCCATTTTAATGCTACATGACAAGGATTAGAGAGAGATGACTGACAAAATTTTTAGAGCCTTTTTTTGAAGGTCACTTACACTACTTTAATTTTGAAGGATATGATCCATTGTTTGAAGTCTAGTTCGATGTTCTTTTGGGCTTTCATCCATTGAACTCTTGGGACAATATTGATCATGACTAGAAGAAAGATCAATCGGTCATCTTAGATGACTATCACTTGTAAGTTGACGACAACTCTTTGGTTATCTCTTCCCTAGTACTAGATCAGTTAGTATTGTAAGATACTTGTAATTGGTGGACTAAGTTCCTTCATAATGCTGTAACCAATGAAGTTGTGAGTTGTTCTACTATCGAGAAAACTCATGACTAGTTTATTATCAATCTCCACTTGAAATTTCATAGCTTTAGTTAATATTTTTTTAAAGAGAATTTAAGTATATTGATTTGAGTTAATTGTTGCATAATAATTCATGTAAATTTTAATTTATAAAATTAAAAAAATATTAATTTTAATATATTTAGAATATTTTTAAATAAATGTATTTATCTTAATTTGATAAAAAGCTTCAAAAATAGTGAAATGTTTTCAAGTCAATCACGTGTATAACATAGTATAGATAAAATTTCAGAATTTTTCTTAAAGAATATAATTTTGTTGATTTTTAAACTAAACGATTTAAAGGCTCTCCTTAGATATGCATGATGTGACCAAACTTTGGATCCTTTTTACCATGTCCAAAAAGTGATGATGGAAGTTGGTGAAACATCTTCAGTGACTATCACTTGATAGAATAAAAGTTCAACTGCAATGGGTTCTTTGATGGTTATCACTTGATAAAGTTGAGTTGGATGGAAGTGAAGCACATCTTTAGAAGGCCCTTACTCAAGTCCACATAGTAAGAGGAGGCTCATATCATATTTGGAATGCTCTACTAAGGCTGCAATTAGTCTCTCAAATCTATTGTCTTATTCTAGATGATGACTTGTTCATTGATCAATCAAAAATGATTTCCTCAAAAAATTTATGATTTTTATACGTAAAATTATTAGTCAATTCTAACGATGATCCACGATAATCATTAACAAAAATTTCACTAAAGATTGAGGGATTTGAGCGGCTTGACTATTGACCAATGCTCTATAGAAAAATCGCAAGTTGAAATAAATAAAAATGTAAATTTTAACTTTGTTGGGATTCAAACCTTTGCTAGTCACCTTGCTGAATGAAAGAGGGTTAAAGAAAGACCAAAAGACCCTTGAAATAATGAGCTCATGGCCACGTTTTCTTCTAATACTATAGGAGTATTTTCAGCATTATTTTGTTGACATGTTTCAACTATGTTTTAGTTCCACATCGATTGTTTCAAAGGTTTTGAGATCAATATAATTATGAGCTTACTTTGCTTTCAAGTGCCCTCTCACAAAAACATAATGGCTATGACCATATGGGGAGAGTGTTCCATAAAATCAGGTGGTCTGCCACCACATATACACTTGTGCACAAACACTCCTTGCCCCATGCCTAGTTGTCCCTTGGTGACATGGAAGGGGAGTGTCACACATGTGTTTTATGTGGGTTCCTTAGTCAATCAAGTATAGCTTATGGCTTCCTCGATTGAGCTTCCCACTCTCATGCAACACCCTCTAGGTCAGCTGCCAAGTGTTGGCTGGCCAATAGGTCCCCCCTTTTCTTGCATTTTTTTATTTAATTTTCTTCATTTTAACTTAAAAACATGAACCTAAATATCATATAAAATCATATAATTAGCTAAGAATCTGTTTTCTCTATTAAAAAATAACAAGTGTATATTTATCATGTGTTAATTTAGAAAAAAAATTATTTTAATCATTATTAACTCATAATAATAAACACTTATTAAATACCTTGAGGGCCAATGATTCATTTCTATGTGGATGTTGGATGACTCTTCTCCCATGTCTAGAAGTTATTGAAATGCATAAACCTTTTCTAAAATAATGAGAATTCATGATTTCTTTTGATAGTAGTGACCCAATGAGAGTTTCTCTTTGCATGTGAAGCACAGCCTTGAGTATAGCATGGTTGGGTTTCCACATGTATGAGGTTGAGTCTCCCCCTATCTAGGTGATTAGCTTTCGTGTTGGTTGTTGAAGTTGTCTAATGTCCAAGCTTCTTCCATTGTCATTCCACCATTGCAGTTATGCAATTCAATGTTCTCCATTTATGCAAATAAAAGTTTTGACTCTTTTGTGGGGGTTGACAAAACAGAGTCTGCTTAATAAGCTAAATCAAAGAGGGCATTATTCCACAGGTTAATCTTTTGAGCAGTTCTCAGTATCACCTCAAGCCTAATAAGTTCAAATAAGCATACTTCAACCCATATATCCTTCAACATGCGTTTTATGAAAGTATTCTCTAATATTTACTTTGAAATATCTTTGATTATGACTATCAAAAGTTCAAATTCTTCTCTATAATCCATGATCCAATCTGTTGTTTGACCTTCAGAATTTTTTTGATAGAGTGAACTAGACTAATTGAGTTGAATCATTTTAAGATTTTGTGCCATAGGTCATCCTAAGTTTGAAAGAGTTTGTGGCCATCCACCCATTACAACTAGGCAAGAGCTTTGCCTTCCATACTAAGGTCAATAGGAGAAGGCGGTGTGCATTACTAAATAGGTTGTCAAGTTATTGATCAGGATCCTAGTCCCTTGTTTCTCCTTGGCCCATGGTGGATTTTCTATGGTTGGACTCACCCATAGTCCATTCTTCTAACAAGCTCATGTGAACTTTTTCTTTGTTTGGCCAAGTAATGAGAAGGATTATTTGTGACAAACTTCTTTGATGGCCTAGGTGATAGAACCTAGTTGTTGAATAATTTCTACTTGTGTATTTTGAAATGTTGCCTACTCTTTTAAAATTTCTTCTTTGTTTACTTTATCTGTGCTGGCCTTTTGTTGGGCCTCCTATAGAATTTTTTTGAATTCCTTTTGTAAGAAGTTTAGTTTGGAATTACTGAATTTGGAGGGTATACTCTTTCTCTAATGCTAAATGATGGATCCTAAGAGATAGTGGTGAGAAAGAGATGGTCGAATAAACAAGGAAACAAAAATATAATAGAAGATTTACTCAAGAAATAGGGAAAACTTGATAAACAGAATGGATAGGAGGATAGAGGGAAGAATCTACAGAGGGACCTCTCATGAGAAGACTAATTTGAGATGACTAATCTCCCTTTCTTTGCTTAGATATATGAAACTCATAAAATACTTGACTTTGTCTTATAGAGGACCTAAGGTCTTCTCATAGCCATATGGTCTTCAGCAATTCATCATCATGCATGCTCAACCTCTAATTTTCCCTACATTCCATCATCCTTGATCATACTCAAGCTTAAATATTGGGAAAGCAAAAGCATTTGGCTTTACAAGAAATTATTACTATTGTAAGGAATGAAGAAAGTAAAAGGAGCCTCATGGTGAAGTCACAAAGAGTTGACAATTCAACATTTGTGACTTCACAAAAGGAAAGCAAAGGTAATCTCCTTAGAATCATGGATAGTCAGATCTCCTCTAGAGTTTTGGTTTATAAAAACCAAACCCTGCTTGTTCAATTTTGGTAGTATCATTAATTGTTCTAGGTGACCTCCTAAGTTTACTATATGTTTTGAAGGAAATAATTTTCTTTTCTTTTTTACTTCATTTTCCTCTTAGAAAGACTCCTTTCACTTTTCTACTATAGTTAATGATAGTTAGGTGTTTAGCTTCCTCCATAGTTGAGAGCTTAAGTTTCAACCATGAACTTAATGATATCACCTTTTTTGCATTTAACTTCGTTTGTATATCTTTTCCCTTAACGTTTAATTTTCTCCATTAATGATATATATAGATCTTTGGAAACTTGGAACTAATAAATTCAGTTTCAAATGATATTTTGAGCAGATTAGAATGTCCAAGGTCTAATTATTAAAACATTTATTTCATGATTGTGATAGTGAACTAGTGATTAAAATAATTTCATGATTTTGAGAACCCCCAAAATATGACTTGAATATAGATCATATGCATTCCTTTTCACATTTATTTCATAATTAGTGATACACATTCGTTTTTCAAGTCACGAGGACACAAGATGATTATGTACATGATTTGAGGCTCCCTATAATTGTATTATGAGGCTACATCTCGTGTCTTGACAAATTTTGCATGCTTGTATTGCCTTGGTACCTTTATCTTCGAAGTATTTTCCATAAATTATATGATCATGCTTGTCTTAGGATTTTTATTTATTCATTTAATCCTTCGAAGAAAAGTATATATGTTACTAAAATGTGATTAATGAGTAAAAGGGGGACAATCTCTATGAAAAGTTGGGAAGAAATAGTATATATTAGATTTGAAAGCATTTAGGGGTGAAATACCAAAAGTATTAGGTGCTAGAATGAATATGAAAACTACAAAACAAGTATTTGATGCTTATAATATATTTGAGACATTTTCAAGAATTGAAAATCAAAAGAATATAAAAGCTATAAAAATGACAAATGCTATTCATTGCTCAATAGGCAATTAATGAACTTGATTTAAGGGTTAAATATGTCGTCGTGATGCAACTAAGTTCATGTAATAATATTTATCAAACCTTAGTCTTCTATTTAAGATAAGTAAGAGTTGATCCTCAAAGAGTGTAGGTAATGAGAGTAATAATTTTACTTATTTTATTTCTTATATATATAGATATACTTGAGATTGTGAAGGGCAAAATTAATTTAATAAAGGTAAAGACAAGAGAAATGAAAAGTGTAACAAAGAGAAGAAAATAGATCTAATACAATAAAATGATAGAATAAATGATATAATTAATTCAAACTAAGAGTTAATCTATTCATAGAGAATATTATAAGGATGCTCCAAATCTAGATCTTACACAGTTCGTTGTGTGCCAGTCTTAGGCCAAGTAATGTTTGATCCATGACGATTTTAATGCATTCTAAGTAGTCTCTTTTCCACTATAATATTAGACATAAGAATGTCATTGACTTGATCTTAATTTTTCCATTTTTTCCTTCAAGTAGATATTACTAGAGAGGGAATCAAAAAGTGCCCTGCAAGAAGAGGTGAGATATCTTAAACCTCTAGAGAATTAAATCCCTCTAATAAATGGTTATGATTAATAATCGACTCTCTTGATAGACGACCCAAATTCTTCTATGAGGACAACATTCTAATCCTTCTCTTAATATCATCTTAAGGTGCCCTAAGATGGATAACCTAAACCTTGATAGCCCTTTTAAGTTTAAATGGGTTAAGCCAAGGTGATGTACTCTTTTGGGCTCATAAATATATTAGGTTGACTTTCTTTATAAGACTTGAGTTTTTCCTTGAGCCGAAGACTTGGGCTTCTTTCATTACCTTTAACTCATAATAAAAGCTTACTTAAATCTTTACAATCAAATAATTATCAATAAAATGTGAGAGAATCATCACTTGACTTTTATGAAGTCAAGTAAGGTTAATCTCATAATATAAATAAAAGAATATATATTAGAACTTAAATGATAAAATATTATAAATGTCATAATGAGTTAGTAATATATGTATAATTATATTCTCTACCTATTAATTAATATGTATATATACAATATTAATGTATAAATATAACTACTAATTTATACTTATCAACAACTTAAGTCATTCTCTTTGATAATATAAAAAAAAATCCAAACCATTTTAATGAGATAAGCTATTATAAACCTAATTCATGAAGGTTAAATACAACATAAAACAAAAGGTTGTGAAAACAAGAGATGACCACAACCATCTAGAAATCTTCATGAAACTCTAGAGAAGAGAGTTTAGAACATTAGATAAGTGTCTTATCCATTGAACATTAGATAAACCCTTATCGTTTTGATATTTTCGAGAAGTCGATACATGAACAAGGACTCATCATAGAAGAAAGCTATGAGACATAAGTTGTTTTGGAGCCTTCAAAGTGATTCACATGCTTAAAAACATGTGAGTAATCATACAGTTGAAATTAGAGGGGATGGAGGAAATATACATCGGAGAAAGAAAAGAAAATGCATTGCTAAGGTATTCTAATAAGAGCCAAAAGAGATAATTAGAATAATATATATTTAATGAAGAGAGTATCCACAAGATGCCAAAAGGGTAACATGGTAATTTTCACATTAGTATATTACACATTTTTTAATATCATGTCATTCAAAGTATAATCAACAATCAAGAAAATTTAGCAAAAAAGATGCCCCCAATTATTTTTGTGCATTGATTGAAAATAGAAACCATGAATATTAGGGAAAGCAAGGACTTTTGATCATGATGGTGTGTAATTTGATCTATATGTGAAAAATGTAGGTACAAGAAGGTTTCAATATTTGTAAATAGCTCTAAATTCAATGTAAATGGATTTGTTTTCTTGCAAATCATCTAGCATCTATAGATTCCAATAACTCCCTATTTTCTGTGCCAAACCAATAGGTCTTTATATATATGATGTGAATCATTATTAATCTGTTTTGACTTAAAATATCTTCCAATCGTTTTATATTTTTCACATAATCCTAAAAATGAAAAGGTTCAATTTTTAGTTAATAATGTTCAACTAGTTTTTCACATCAACAATCCAAGAAAATAATTTAATTTTTTTAAGTTTTATACATTCTCATATGTTGAAAAAAGGCTCCAATTTATATAGTTTTTTAAAAAAAAATTACACAATTTTTTTTTTTAAATGTATTGACCACTCCCTTCTTTTCCCTACCTTACAATATATTCCCGTCGGTACCCAGAAAACGTGGTATATTTAGAAGTATACCCCACCTGTACCCCCCCCCCCCCCAAAGGAGAATTAGATTATTGGAAGACCACATCCATTTTAAAGTCTCGTATCAGATCCATCCGACGATTTACTAAAGAGAAGATTTGAACCGATTAGGATCCGGACTCTGACTGACTTACGGGTCTGCTGTTGTCTCAAATTGCCCTCAGCTGCTCCGTGATTTTCCCTCGTTCCCGCCAACATTGCCGAGAGGTCTTCGCCTGGCAGAGCCCATTGGCAACCCCTCTCGGAGGAATCGGAGATCGCCTCTTCTTCGGACCACGGCGGTCGAATGCTGAGTTCTCGGCAAGTTATCAGACCTCCGATCTTCTTCGTCCGCTCTCTTCCGGTTTTTTGCCTCTCTGATGTCACGACCAATGGTGATGACCCACAGGGGCGTTGCAGGCAGTATGGAAGAGTTGCGTGGTGGCGACTGTGGCCAGGAAGAGGAGTATTTTCGACTGTGGTATGCATATGGGTTAAGCCGGCTCCTGCAGCAGCTTCCCGGACTTCTCCCTCATCCCCCACCCCGGGGAAGGAGGGTTCGACTCTAGCCTTTGTCATCTTCACCTACTTGTAAATGTTATCTCTAACAATGTCCTATTCACTTTTCTAGACTTCGTTGTAATTTCGGACCATTAAAAGCCACTGTGGTGGAGGTCGTGATAAAATGCTGATCTCGGCATGGTACCAAGTTCTCGAGTCATTCTTAGGTACTTTTCACCCTTCCCGATGGCAAAACGTTCACTGATATATGCCTCCGTGCTTCCGCTTACCCAGTGAACCTTGTCTTGTTACAATAATGATAACTCTGCTGCTGTCAAGGCCATGACCTTCTTGAACCACTACAATGACATAGTGCTGGATGAGGTAAATGTTATATTAAGAGTTTAAGCCATAAAATGGTTTTCTATTTTATTTCCATCGAGGCTTCCATCTCGCTCATTTTCTCCTAGAAAAGTATTTTTAGTGAATGCCTTATAATAATGTTTTGTAGCATCCAAACAGGTTTTCAGTTCTGAAAATATATAAATTCTTTCAGGAAAATTGTGTTGTTTGTAATAAGCTAATGCCTCAAAGATTAGACCCAATATTTTAAGCTCTAATCTGTATTTAATGCTGATTACTTCATATACTTAAACCGGCTGTTCTATACATTCCACTTTCTACTGACTTTGTCAAGTGATTATGGAGGTATTAATCTGCTTCCATATGAGACATTGTTTTCCGTGTTGTAGACGTTTTCCACATTCATAGTAGCCATCAATCATTCTGTTGGAGTGGTTTTTGTCGGTAATAGTACTTGCAATATCAAGTAACTCCATCAGTTTACAGAAAATGTGTTCACTGACATAATGACTCTGCGAAAAGGCCGACATATTGACTTTGGTCCTATGTGAGTTAATTTCTCATGGTTTATTGTAGTCATTTATGAAGAACATCTAGTTTCCTACATTATATGAGCGAGCACCAAATAATATGACAAGAAATTACCTTTCTCTGTCAAAAGAGCATTTTTAACCAAATACTTTAATGCAGTATATATCTAGCCATCTGGACTACCTTTGAGCGCTTCCTTGTTTTACAGAAGTTTGTGCGTATAGTAGGCTCATCTATATGACTATAAGCTTCTAGAGACCATATGACATCAGTTTGTGGGTATAGTAGGCTCATTTATCCCTGTTCCTCGTTCTCTTAAATGATTTAGTCTGCATTTTTGTCTCCGTCATTCATATAGTAAGTTATTGCGGGTCAAATGTGATTGAGACCTTGAAATTGACATTGGAGGATTACCAGATAGTGAAAGAAAAAAGAAGAGAGAAAGAGCAATTCAGTGATGATCACATGATGAAATGTATGAAGAAGATTGTGCAAAATGTGTCTATGGATGTTTTCCTGGTGCATTCGTTACGTCAAATATGATTCATCCTGGACACCAGAGATGTTATGATTGAAGAAGCGATTTATTTTAGATTCTGTATATTTTAGTTTTTTTCCTTTACACAGACTCTATGATATTGTGTACGGCCACTAATGCCTTCAAGAAAGGAATTGGTAGTCTGAGGCAATATCAACATATTTAGGATTTAACTGTCACCTCCTAAGAATATTAATTTCCTTGTGTATAATGACCACTTAGAATTCATTGATAGTTGAGGTTATTTTTTAAAATATATCTTTGATGGCGGAGGACATGAAAGATACTGAGCTGTAGTGAAATCTAGGCTAGCTGCTTCATTTCTACTAAAAAAGTATTGGAATACTGGTTGCGTTCTCTTGTAGCACAAGCATTATTTCATTGACTGGAGGGAGCTGGTTGCAGGCGATGGCCATAATATGATGGAATGTAGAAGCAAAGCATGAGAGAGGATTCTTTTAAAATGCTTCTGGAAATTAAGATTTGCCTATGGTAACCACTACTGTTCTGCTGAAAACTCATGTCAATACTATCTTGAACGTTATCCAACGAATCACATTTTGTCCTTCAATTTAACCAATTATATCTATTCTTTCTGGTACTATGAAGGCATGCCATTTTACTTTCATTGGGTCGTTAGTATTTTCTTGATTGTGTTGATCTCCGGAAAACAAGTTTGTATTTTTCTACTTCCAGTTCCAATTTCCACAACATGGAATATGCGTGTATAATGTAGCTTTAAATTTATTTCCTGTAGAGCAAGCCTGGGTAGCTAGTTACATGTATGCCGAGTATTTTCTAATAGATCCTCCTTTCAGTCATGAACATGCTATTCTGTATTCTTCACATTCTTTCCTGCTTGGCTGCTCTCAATCTTTCCTGGACATAAAACTGAAACCCTTTCCTCTTGAACCTTGCAGCCAGATTTGGTTAGCATGGTCTAATAAATTTAACAATTAAAATAGCATGTCGAATTTCCTCATTTTTCTTGTTTACATGCATTTATTTACTGGTATGCTTGCTTTGTGGGATGTTCCTATTAAGTTCTCGTGATTTGTTTGTTTCATAGCTTCTTCAGTGCACTTCAGCTATAAACGGTGGATCTAAAGCAGACAGTGGAAGTTGATAAAGGTATCCAAGTTCGTGTGTATTATTCTGGCCATGTGCGTTTCTGAACTATTCTGTTTCTTCCTCTTCATTATACTTGCTAATGTAAACTCTCCAAGGCAAGTTTATGGTTGACGTGATTTGATGCTCTGTTGTAATGTTTTGCTCAAATTTTAGATTTTTCATGGTTCTTAGTATTGTAAGTGTCAAAACGATTTTTCTTTGGGTGTGTATGGTTCCTCCGTCTTGAGGATAATTAAAAAAAACTATTCCTGCTCTGAAGAAGATAATTCATTAACCACCATAAGTCAGGCAATTTTCTGGATAATTCGATCACAGCTTACTTAGCTTGTGGTTTCCTGCATCAGTACTGCTATTAGCATGGCCAAAATCATCAGCAGGTCTCATTTTCTGGATCAGCCTGTCCAGTGAATACTAAGGATGCTTGTGTTTGTTGGTGATACTTGAGGGAAATTTTGTCTTGGGCACCGTACACTGCGTATGAATCTTTTGGCTCCACGTTATTTGCCTTTTAAAAAAATCTAGTGGTTTTCTCCTCATAGAAGAAAAGGGTTAGGGGTTTCAGAGTAACTTTTTTGAACGATCAGTAATTCTCCCCCCCTGAGACCTGTCATCGTATAGCTCTGTTCTCTGACTTGAATCGTTGAAGCATTCTATGCTATCATTTTTCTACCCTCTACTCTGGGGTACCAAGGTGAAAACAGCTGTTTGATGAATCCTTACCAAGATTGTTGAAGTGGCTTGCACCATATCTTGCTGTCCACTAAAGGGAATCCCTACTTCACTCGAAGTACGGGGAATGGATAATTTCTGATGCCTTTGCCCTCAGAAATGAGGATCTAAACATGTATCGAAGTCACTAGTTAGAGGCTGCAATCAAAGAATCCTTGTCAGAGGGCTGCAGTCATCCTACTCCAATGAAGGTGATATTACCTTAGGGATGCTAAATTAAAGGCTGCACGGTGTATACTCACCAATTCTCCTTGGCTGGGTTAATGTCAACCATGCTAAGTATGGATAAGTGTACCCTTGGTGTACCAAGAAGCCTTTGTGAGGGTTTAGATGGCTTAATAATGTTTTATTGCTGATTCATTCAAGGACTTGAAACTATTAAGCCACTAATAACTAATTGCACAGAAAGAAGAAATTTCTGATGTCAATTAGGAGCTGCTAGGGTACTCGTGGAAACTAAGACAATAATGATCGAAGCCCCCATACTGACTTCAGATATTTTAATAGCCTCTAAAGCACGTTGAGATGCTTTGGGGCTGGGGACTGGAGGTGGTTTAAACCAAAAGGTCAACTCCTTGTATTCTTTAGTGAAAAGTAAAATGGGGTCAAGATAAAAATTTCCCATTTATGATTAGCAATTGGATTCCATGGTCCATGGTCTGCCTTATTGGAGACATTATTTCTTGCCATAATAGTTTGTATTATATTCAGACCATGATCAACTAATTTTTGATCGCTCTCATGAACAATTGAACCTTTCTGGAATATTGAGTGGGTGATGCCATTTTTAGACTAAGTTTACTCTATTGTTTGTTGGAACCTTGGGTTACTGATGATAAGAATTAAAAGTTTGATTGGCTATAATTAAAGTTTCTCTGAAAATGCTTTATTGATTCTAAATTAAATGTTATAATTGGTACACTTTAACTAGTATAATTTTGTGTACACATTAAAAGTTTAATCGCCTGATTTCAGAATGGGTAGTTTATACCGCACACTAGTTGGAATGCTGATTCTAATACCGATTCAGGATGTCTTTATAGATTGCGGATTAAATGTTTTCATAATTAGATTAGTTTGCTAAACTTGGTTCGAGTTTTTAATTCCCGGACATTGAAATTTTTGATTCGCTCTATACAGCACTAGTTGGAAGATTGATTCGAACATCAAATTACCGAATAGTTTTAATGATCGTGGATTTAAATTTTAACCACCAGATTAGTTGGGTGAAGTTGATTAAGAGTGTTTAGTTGGCAAACCTTACACAATTTTTTTTATTGTACATATGCTTAAATTACAATGCTCAAATTTGATGGGCTGACCGGTATTCTGTGCACATATATTTATGGCAATAAAAAAAAATGTACAAGGTTTGCCTACTAAACATTCTAATCGACTTCACGCTACTAATCTTATAGCAAACCTTACACCTTAATAATATTTTATTGTTGATTTCAAACAGTAGATATGTGCACTGAGTACCGGTCAGCCCATCAAACTTTAAGCATGGTAATTTTTAATTTACAATATTAGAACTATTAAGATATTTTTTGACAAACCTAACTAACCATCATAGTCATGATAAATTAAGATTTAGGAGTCTAATTGATAAATGGTTTCCTGCTTGTAAGAGTAACTGAAAATTTAACCCCTGATCATTCAATAAATTTTAGATGTAAATTGATGTCCCAAGTATAAGCATACGTTTACTGAAAGGTATTTAAATGGTGAAGATGATGCAGACAATGTCAAAGAATTCGATTTGATATAGACTTTATACATATTTGGTGTAAGGCATATTTTGCGCACTGATAGGACAGCTAGTGTTCTGATTTCTAGATATTAACAGCCATTGCAAATGACTATTAGAGGCAGCGAAAGTCACTCAATAAAAAGATAACTTCTCCTCACACCAAATATGTAGAGGGTGTCACAACTCTCACATCCACCCTTTAGTCCATCCTTAAGGATCTACTATTATTTATGAGACTCTGGAGGCAGGAGGAAACCAATTTCTGCTCAACGCCTTCAAAGGAGAAGTCATCTCCAAAATTTGAAGCTGCCCAAGCATCAAGATAATAGCTTTTCGAACAAACGCGATGGAACTGCATCAAGGTCCCTAAATCCAGTAATCAATGTTTTAACATTGCATATGTTCATTATTTATCCTTAGACATTAGAAACCATGCAAATTAATGGTGCGGTGGGCTCTAAACCTTGAACTGCATTAGCACATGGGTTTGACAGGATCGTGCACTGTTCAGTGGGTAGAGCTAGTAAAGCCAGTGGAGTGACAACACATTGATAAGCTGTTTGGTGCACTGGAGGTAGTAAATTCCAGTGGAGGTTTGACAACAAAGTGGGCTATGGATGGGTTGGGGCCAATAAAATTGGAGTGATAGTTTCTTGATATGCTATTTGGTGGGCTAGAGCCAGTACAACTGTGGTTTGTTTGATGGTACCGAAAGCAGCTCGGTAGGTCAGGGGCAATAAACTCGGTGGAGAAGGGATGGTGTTTTGACAAGCCGTTTGGTGCACCAGAGCGAATGAACCCAGTGGAGGTTTCACGGTATAGTGAGCTGGTTTGATGGCCCTGAGTCAATAAATCTAGAGTAGTGATAGCGTCTTCATATGATGTTTTGTGGACTGGTGCCCGTAAAGCCAGTGGAGGTTTGATGGTACCCTGAGAGTATCGGTGGGCCGGAGCCAATAAAGTTGGTGGAGTGATAGTGTTCTGATTTGTAGTTTGGTGGGATGGAGCTAGTAAATTCGATGGAGGGGTGACAACACTCAGACATGTTATTTGGTCGGTCAAGGCTAGTAAAACTGGCGGTGGAGTGATTGCTCAGAAGCAATTCGGTTATTAGCCATGTAGGCATTGGAATGACTGATAACTCAAAATGCTATCTGGTGTCTAGGGCTGTGAACGCCTGGAAGGACTCTTGGGATAGTGGATATTATATAGGAGCTGAACCACTCAAATTGTGTATTTATTTCGTTTATGTGTTTCCTTATTCCAATAACCTAAACAATTTTTTGCACCATAGAAAATTAAATAGTTGATCTATTTCTGTCATTTAGATTGCATATTGTAATCTTGTATGCAATGTTCTCAACCATATCTTGCATATTTCTGTCTACACAATATTGATAAACTATCTTCATCTTAAATGTAGGATAGAAACAAGCCACCCATTTCTCAACCCATAAAGTCAGGAGATTTAACCCTGACGATTACAGCCTATTTTACTAGGAATCAAAATTTGGAAGCAGTACTGTGTCTATTTCCCCTCCTTTAGACAACATTAGCCATCTTCTGGTACTTCATTTCTAACATTCAAATAATTGGATTTGATAGGTTAAGGAGACCAATGCGGACTGCCTTGATTTTTCGACTTTAATGTAGAACGAAAAGGTGAGCAGACTACGGAGTATTCTTATTTTAGGTTAAAGAAGGATGCCTATTTTAGAAGATTCAATTTTGCACTAGTGTCATTTTAATTAGCAATTTTGTTATTTGGGAATTACATGCAAGTGGGTTAGCTCAATATTTTGGTCCAAAAAGGACTATTCAGTAACTTGATGAATTGTTTCTTGGACCTGCCTCTGAAGAGATCTTGGACAGTTAACCTCCAAATGCCATGCATTCACCTCTCCCCACTAACAAAGCAAATGTGCTACATTTGCATAGATTTTGTAATGGGCCTACCACTCCTTAGAGCTAATGGCTCCAGGTGGCGCATCCCTCTTATGTTCTAAAACTTTTGATGCATCTAGGGTTGCAATGGTTTATATTGATGACGTTGTTAAGCGTCATGGATTCATTAAGATTTATCTGTTAGATAGGGATGTGAAAGTCATGATTTATCTTTTAAAGATCTTTTTGTCACTTGTTATACAAGAAGCACAAAATCCCTACTGTTTATCACCCCCCAAAAACATGCACAAATGAAAGTAGTTAATCAAAGCCTGGGAAATCTCCACTTTTACTTGGTGATTTTCCTGCGAGTTGGGATCTGATCCTTCGACATGCTACATCTGCACGTAATAGCTCCACTAATGGTGGATGTCCCCAGGACACTTAGTATTGTAGAGGGAGAGGGAGTTAATAGATTTGATCGTCACTAGTCCTAAATATTGATTTTTGATTCAAATCACTGTAATCTTCCAGGTTAAGCCTTCTAATTTAGTGGTGTATTTCTACTTTGTCGTTAGAGATGGAGCGAAATCAATGCAAACACAATGAACCAGTTACTGTATACAAGCCGAATTAGAAATCCAGCCGAATTAGATTAACTATTTTGAAACTTTCTTTTTGGTTGGAAACTATTGTAAAGGTTAGAGATAGACATGAAATACACAAGTAGGATGCGCACACCGAAACTAACTACGATTCAGCTCTTATACAAAACTGATTTTGCCATGCATTTTTTTTTTCGATTGCCATGCAATTTCTAGATGATTCTTTTGAGTAACTATGACCATATCTTGCGTGAGTTTCAGCTGGTTTCATCTCTTGTCCCGTCCTGCATCAGTACCAACCTAAAAGGCTTAGATTACATACACTGTTAGAAGATACGTTTACTTGGTTACTACTAATCTGATGAGTACCAAGGGGAGGTTAATGAAACTTATATGTTCTAGGGTCGAACTAAATAACTAAAAGGCTTTAGTATTCTTTGTGCCAGTTTTTGACTCGTAGATGTGCCATCCTCATTCTTAATTTATATAGAAAAAATATTCACCCTTATTTTCATGGCATCTTACCTAGCTTGGATCCAACCAGCTGCATTAGAAAACTTTCCAAGTTTTGAAAGAACAAGTCTGGTATGCATACAACCAACAAAACATTGTCCACTGAGCACAATCCCATAACTCATCATTCAGTGTTTTAAAATATGAATCTCACCGGAAGGCTAAGCCTACTGTTCATATCGTTGGTTGCCATATGGAGAAATAGGGTGAAAGCGAGTCAACAAAATATTCTTCCATTTTATGGAAAAAAGAAACATTCAAACACATCATGGCGGAATATCTGAGCATCTCCCTCTATCTGCCCTCCATCACTGTGTTTGTCACTCCATTCCCAGTGTACTGTAGGAGCTCAACTGCTGTAGAGACAGTTGCGTGCTTGGGACTCCTGAACACAACAAAGCCCGGCCTCCTGGGTTCTGGGAGTGGAAATGTTTCACTGGACAACATCATGGCCACGGTGGCCATGGTGGGCCTAACCACAGCTCGTTCTTGCACACACAACAACGCAACATGTATGCATCTCAGTACTTCAGATACTGGGCAAGTACCGCTTGGTGCATCATCAAGTAATTCTGCACATTTGCCCTCCTTCCATAGCCCCCATGCCTGAAACAGTAATGTGATAAAGCATGACCTTTTCTGTAGGTTGACGTTGAAAGTCAGCGCATTTTGTCTGACTACAGCGTTGGTCAATCCTAGACGACTTTAAAGAACAGAGTAAAATAAAAAATGACTAAAGAACTAGATATTATTTGTGCTTTCTTTCTACCTTTGATAGTAGACTTTCATGTGGCTCAGTAATGTATTGACCACGATTCCTGACTCCGCATATGATCTCCAGCACAAGAACCCCAAAACTGAAGACATCCGACTTCATTGAGATGACCCCATCGATCGCATATTCTGGAGACATGTATCCGCTGTTCAATGGCCACCAAACCCAGAAACAATGCAGTCAAAACTTTTGATACTGCCCATGGATTTTCTGCCTTTCTAACAAAAATGTATAGATCAAGACAAGAATGTGATTCTTTATAAGCATGATCGATGAAGAACTTACTATGTACCGATGATCTTCCTAGTCTTGTCCAGCATCTGATCTGCACCGAAGATCCTTGCAGTCCCAAAGTCCGATATCTTGGGGGTCATTGCTTCATCGAGGAGGACGTTCCAGGCCTTGAGATCCCTGTGTATGATTCTCGACCCCGAGTCATGGTGGAGGTACTGGAGTCCACGAGCGATGCCCATCACGATGTCCAGGCGAGTTCTCCATCCCAGAACAGCGCGTTTCTGTTCATCTAAGTTCATCATGTTTTCAATTCGTTCGATTAGAAATTTGATGGAACCCCCAGAGAAATGCCAAGCTCTCTGAGGTAAATAAATCACAGGTATCCATGGGCCATTCGAAGTACGGAAATCTTGGATCTTGGAGAGCTTCAGATCGTCAATAGTTACCGAAAATGAAGGCATCCAGGCTCTTGTTCTTCATGTACTCGTAGATGAGCATCTTCTCTTCTCCGGCAATGCAGCAACCCAGGAGCTGGACGAGATTCCTGTGCCTGAGTCTTGCCAGGGACTTGACCTCGTTGGTGAACTCGCTTTGCCCCTCGACAGAGACTCTCGTCAGCCTCTTCACTGCGACCTCTCGCCCATCAGCCAGGATTCCCTGCGATTTCTTCGTCTCCATATCAGATCGCCCATAGAGATTCCATTGGCCAACGGCAGAGGGATACCTTGTAGACGACCCCAAAGCCCCCTTCTCCGATTATATTAGCGGGCGAGAAATCGGACGTCGCCGATACAACAGTCTCCAAGGCGAACAGCGGCAGCTCTTCTTCGTTCTTCTTGACTGTTGCGCGGATGCGGTTCTTGTCTGTGGCAGAGTGGGCAACTTTCGCGAACCAATTCGAATCAGAATGATACAAAACGAAGAAGGAATTTCTTGACTTGTTGCAGCAATTCAACGTCATCTAAGCGAAGGCAGACGAGGAGGCCCGCCGTGAAAATTCACCTTCGGTGTTTGTGTTCGTCCTCTTCTTCAGGATGCAGCAGCAGACCAAGGACAGGACTACTCCCGGGAACAGAATGGACGGGACCAGAATCGTGACCTTCTTCGGCACTTTTGCTCTCCTAGGAGGCTCTTTCACTTGATGCGCGGGCACATGTTGCATATCGTCAACGGTCATCAAACATGAGTCGGAGAGAAAAACCCACCATTTATATTACAAAATGGCCGGAGAAGAGGTGACTTCTTCGCGAGAGATGTGGGGGTGTACCGAGAGAAGAGGCCGGAACTCGTATGTACAGGTCCTGCACCTTTGTGTCCAAGATTCTGATGTCCAGAAGATCGCCGAGCCAAGTGATGCATCCCCCGCGGTCGTCGGTGACATTGGCGCTGGCGTAGGCCGTGCAGGAGCAGTCCTCCGCGCACTTGTGCCGGCACTCTTGGAGAGTCATGTTCCTGTTCACCATGGCGTTGATCAAGTGGGGCAGCTTGAGCTGCGGCATCAGAAGGAACCCGTCGCCGCCGCTGTCATTGCCGCTGCAGTCGGGGATCGTCTGGCGGACGCAGCCGCTGCTGGTGTTCTGATTGTTCCACTCGCGGGGATTCCGCGGCGCATAGCCTTCCAGGCACCCACAGACGGGGAAGGTGCTCATATTGCATATGCCAAAGGCTCCACAGTTGGCGAACCTGTCGCATTCGTCCACCGGCGAGTAGGTGAAGCTCTTCCAAGTGCTGGTTTCCACCTCGAAGAGCAGCCTCTGCACCACGCCGTTGGGACTCAGGTTCAAGATGGACACCGTGGTGTTAGTGTTCATCTCGAATCGGTAGTCCGCCTGGTCTCCCGTGGTTTCCACGATGAAGAGGACGATCGGGTTCGGTTGCATGTAGGGAACGCCAATGAAGCGGAATCCATTGAAGTGGCCTGTGCTGTACCTCAGCCTCGAGCCTTCGTACATGAGGAGGCGAGGTAGAATGGTGAAGTCCATCTTGAAGGTGTACATCCCCGGAGAAGGGTCGTTGGGGCTCTTCCAAGATGTGAGGTACCTGCCGGCCATGATCCTCATGCCCGGGAGCATCACGTGGTCGGGATCCTCTATGCTTTGCCACAGAAGACCCTGCGGAAGGCCCTTTTCGCTGTCTCTCAGTACGAGGTTGCCCGAATCGAGAAGCTCCGCGACTGCGTTGACGCCAGGATCGGGCGAGCCGCGCGTTGACCAGATGGGTTCCCCATCTTGTCTGTCGAGGAGAAGGAGCCTCCCCCGTTCGTCTATCAGTAAAACTCCAGTGGAATTGTCCAGGGGCTTCTCCCTGTTGGCCACCCAGACCACCGCCTGTGGCTGGGGGTTCTTGAACCAGATGCCCAGATACCTTTTCTTGGAGCTGCCGGGGCTGAAGAAGCCCATCTCGAAGATCTGCCTGGCGGAGAGGATGGTCTCGCCATCCCGTAGATACTTGCTCCGGCTGATGGGCGCCGCCGCTGTGGAGGCTGCTAACAGGAGGGAGACGAGAAAGGGAAGCATTTTGTGGAACTGTCATGTCCCTTCCATCTCACTAGCACAAGCGTGCTTTACTCCCTGGCGGATTTCAAAAGCCCTGCGCGTCCTCAACAACGGTTGGATAGCTACCATCAGTGTCCCTTCCATCCATGGAAATAACACAGGCACGAACACGTTTGGTGGTGACTTGCATGTTTTCTGGATGAGCTTGAGCGTCCTAATAAAGAAAACAATGAACTCACTCGGAATTCACAATCTTGAGCTTGACTAGATGAGCAGTTGTCCATATCAGGAACGAGGGAGAGGTGAAACGTCGATGCCATTCGCAGTTCGCATTCATCCCGTTGACTTGTTTTGCGTGATGGACACGATATCGTCAAGTCGCACGCTTGTGGGGTGCAGCCCATATGATTTTTTTATCAAGAGATACCCCAAATTGGAGAATTTTTATAAGGTTTTACGTTACCCTCTTTCTCTGAACAGGATAGCTCAATGAAAGGCACAGGATTGCCTCACCGCACTTGATTACTTCGTTTCTCTATTTGACTTTCTGAGCCAATGTACATTAGTTTGCCCAACACTTGCTTATTAAAACCCGTGATGTACACAGATGTTCTCTATTTCCTCTCTTTCTCTATAGTTTTCCAAATAGGCTGCCACACTGCTTGGTCAAGCTTAGCCCTCCCATGGATGAGATTTTTTTATTTTCTTGATGTTTTTGTAATTCGATGTTGATAGAAAAGCATTTTTATGTCATATGATTTGAAAGTCATTGAAAGTATGTCGGTTCTTTCCTGGACGCCCCCTCTAACCCTGTGAAACTTTTATTAACAAAACATAAACTTCCACGTATATCATACAAAAAACGTAAATGAAGTAAATTGTCCACTAACGCCTAAAAAGACAACCATTTTTATGCCTATTTTAATTTCCATATCAACTCATATGAATACCCCTTTTTCATCACCACTTATTTATTAAACAATTTTTTACCATGATGATATCAAAGAGAACAGTTAAAACAGGCATGCAAATAAATTGAGTTGGATTTTTTGCATACAATTCGATTAAATCCTCAAATCTAAATAGCGCTTAACTGGATTAAATTTTTTGAATTATGACGCAGCCCTTCTTTTTTTTTTCTCATTTCAGCACTAACCTCTTTGAAAGCATTGTCTCTCATAGTTAAGAAACCCCTGACAAACAATTCTAAACATGTTCATTTACTCATAATATTTTCATAAAATCCAACTTTTTTTATTTAAATCCTTTTGAAGACAAAAGTGCCTTCCTATTATTAGAGTACACTTAATCACTAGTAACCAGAGTAGAAATGTCAATCTGTGATACAAGTGAAGTACTTATGGAAACCCATTCAAAACTCATGTATCAGCAAAGAATATATAGCATGAAGGATATCTTGTTGGTTATCATCATGTAAAATGTTAAAGAAAAAACACATAAAATGTCTCTCGTTCAAAAGGAGCATTGTTGTTTGTTTTTTCTCATTTGGTTTCATATAATCTATCCTCTTTAGAAATAATAGTATATGTCTCTATAAAATTCTATGCTAAAATCAGGTCTTAAAAACTTAATTTTAATTCAATTTATTGGGTAAAAAATATTTTTATAATATATTCTCATAAATGATATCATATATTGAACTAAGACATTGCTAGCCATCTATGAAAGGAGCATCCTAGTCTTCATTGCTCAAGCAGCTACATTTAGTAACCAAAATTCTTATAATTTGTCTATATCTGTGTGGAAACTTAGCTTTATTTTTAATGAAATGAACTTACTTATTTTATCCTTTGGGACTAAATTGTTCTGATGATGGTAAAATTTACAAAAGGGAAAATTATAGATGAATTAGATTATGAAGGGTCTAAATTGGAATAGTCTAGAAGAACCTTTAAAACTAAGGAAAACTAAAATTGGGGTAAAGTTCTCATTTTTTATTATAAGATAATGGAATATCAGTGTCACCCTTGAATATGCCCAAATAAGTTGAAGTGATCTAATATATTTTCTTAAATTTATTACATATTTCAAATAAGCTTTATACACAATATAACATGTTTCCCTTTATATTAGTAAAAGAGTATAAAGGTGGTGACAAATATGTTAACATATAAGAGAGATAAAGTGTTAAGCATAATGCAAAAGGGAGAAATAGGGAAAACCAATTTTAAAGACAACCATGGGAAGACAAAATAAACCTTTGGCTAGACCTTTTTGCGTAAAGTTTTCCTTACAATAAAAACCAAGGCTTGATAGAGACATCACAAGCTACACTTGGTAAAAGTGATTTTTTCAAGTAATTCAAACCAACGTCATCAACAACAAATGTAATTTGTGAAATAGGGCTTTGCATTAATCAGTTAGCTAATAACTCAGTATGAGTTATTTCTGAAATGAAAGTCCACACAGCCTACTTTAGACTACAAGAATGCAAATGCAATAATTTATAATTGAGAGGAAATAGGTTCAAAAAAATTATCTGAAGGGTATTAAAGGCATTGGCTGTTGAAGACTCAATTCATTCAAAATGATATCATGAAAATTTCTTTGTATAATGCGAATTTTCTTGAAGAAAAAATTCAGAAATTTTCCATTAAAGATAATATAAATTTTTTCCAATTGATAAAATTACTGGAATTTAAAGAATTAAATCTATATGAAATCATCAAAAAGATATAGTTGAGAAAATTTATGGCATAGTCAAAATTCAACTAAAGAGCACAGAAGAGCATGAGGTCTAGAACCATGCATCAGAACCTCTAAGCCAGTTTGAAAGAAACAAAGTAAATGGGGATGAAAGAATCATACAAAACAAGCTTAAGAGACTAGTATACAATATATATATATATATATATATATAGTTCTTATATGTTTTTGTGTTGAAAGGCAGCCCCATTACTAAATTTATCAAAAACCAACCATCTAATGTCCTAAATGCTCAAACTTATGTAGATGATGTTTTTTTGATAGAACCTATTCTAACATTTAACTGAATGTCAAATGAGTTTAATGAACTAAATTATGTGAAAGATTAAATCACCTTGTATATTATAGTTAAAAATTAAATTCAGGTAACATAATTATGGCTTTAGCAGCCCTAAGTCTTTTGATGATGATCATAGAATATGAAATAATAGATTGATGAAAACTAATTATTTTGATGATCTTAGTGATTTCTACCTGGCAAAGCTTTGAGTTATGTAAAGTCAGGATAAAGACTAAAATGGTGATTGAATATTAAAAGTTAAATTAGATATTCAAATCATCATTCAAGATGATTGCATAGGATATAAAATAGTAACCTATTGAGTATTCTAGTGAAATATTATCTGCACATTTTCTCTACACCCAAATCTTGGTGTTGATGCATGTGCCGCCACGAGGAGATAAAAAGAGACAACCTTTAGGTGTGCTAGAGAAAGAAAAAATGAAACTATATATTAGGCACACCTTCTCTATGAAATGAATTGTTTCACACGATTAAAATAGTTATTAGGAAATTATAGAAATGAAAGAAAAATGAAGAATGTATAAAAGACCCTCTCCTCAACTAGAAACATGGAGGATCACTGAAAAATCAGGATAAAGGGCTAAATAACATGAAGCAATCAATTGTACATTGGGATATCCTCATAAATCTTTCCAATGAGGAATTAGAAGGAATTGAACATCAAGATATTTTGAAGCTGAATGCAAAGCATAGTGACTCTTATAACTCATTCTATATTTGTATTTGCACTCAAGTCCCATTGAGAGCCCTAATCTAGAGGAGATTAGCTGATACTTACCAATGGTATCAGTTATTTTGGAGGTTGAGGAATATCTTGAGGAATTGAACCTTGAGATATTTTGGATAAAACTATTATAATTGTGTCAAATACCATATCTTCCCTTGTAGATCAAAATAATAAAGGAAAATTAGAAAAAGACTAATCCACTCCCACCTCTTTGTACTATGATGCCATTGAGAATTCAACATAAATTCAATATATGAAAACACAATGAAATCTATGGGTTTGTAGTACAATTAACTACATATGTAATACATTTCAACCTCTATTGCCTACTTGTACATTAGATTTCAAAGAAATCTAAAAAAATTAATTGGACTGAAATCAACCACACTTGTTTGTTATCTATCTGTAATTGTAGTTTTTAGAACAAGTTATCTAAGATGTTGTGATGCAAAATTAATGTGCTCCAGTAATTTTCATAGTGTAATAAATGAAATTAATATAAAAGTGCAAGTAGGTTTTAAACTATCCATGGTTGATGTTTAATTTCATAAATTTCAAGAAGACAAGAATCTATTGCATTATGTAGTGCTGAAAGTGAAAATGTAACTAAATAAGGTGTTAGTGCAAGTAATATTTCTTTATTCTATGTTGATACCATAGCAATTAACCATGTAAATAAGCTTGTTGTCCACCTTGGATTAAACACACTAAACTCATACATCATTTATTATGAGATTCTATGGAAAAATAAGAACAATATCTTTAGCCAAGGAGAGACAGAACAATCAATCCCATTGTGGATTTCAAAGACCCACATTTCATGTTTAAATGTTTAATCTCATGTGTTATGATTATAACCCAGCATCTGATTTAGGGGGAGATTACATGTTCATAACTAAATACACTATTAACTCTCTAATGTAGAACGAAAGGAGTGATATATTTAAATGAGATTGATCTTGTAGATCTAGCCATAGTTGAAAATCTTACTTTCTCATCCACACATCATATGAACATCCATATCACCGCTGAACATTTGCAATGGATGTTCTAATGTTGATCTTAAATTGCTTATTAAATTAATTAAATCTTTTTATAATGAAAAAATTTCAGAATCATTATAACTATGCCGGCACCTCCTTGCCCTTATGTACAAGTGCATGTATATGTCTGCCTACTCTAGCACCGGTGGTGTGCCCATCCTTCTATGTGCTCATTTCAGATAGTGTATGACATGCAGTCATATACACAGATAATAGAGTTCGGAATGCTCAATGCCCTCTCCTAAGGATAGGTGTACGTTTCTCACATTTCTTGGATAAAATTAGTCAACCAATGCATTAAAACTTTATGTTAGGTGTTGAAGTGTTTTATCCTTCTTCCAGTAGGCTGATATAATGCTACCTCTATCATGTTTTCCATCATTTTATAAACTTGTACATACTCCCAAGTTTTTGTATTCAATGTCTACACTACATGCTCAACCCAAAAATTTCTATAAGTTTTAACTTCATGTCATTTAAAAGTAGGCTTTTAGTGGTAGAAAGCTAGTACCAGAAGTGATTATCATTCCAAACGTAGAGCTATGAATTTAGAAGAAAGTGCAAGACATAGTTGGGCTTGACCTAAAGCGATGAGATCTAAAAGCATCATTGGGGAAATTCGCATCTGATTTTCTTAATGCCTATGCTCATAAAAGGCTTTCTTTCAGAAAATACAGGTAGAAAATACATGATAGACTTGTTTACTTTTCAGTCATTATATTTTATGAGCCTACAATTTAAAAAAGGTTCCATTATTATGAATGTTTAGTTCAGCATGCTCAAAAGTAAATATCTAATTAGTCTATTTATCTCATAAATCACTGTGTTCTACAAGCTTGCAATTTAACAATACTTTTATCAATTCTAAAGTTTGTTCAGCTTGTCCAAAGCTAACTTCTGATTGGTGTCTTCTTTTGTAAATTCTTTTTTTTTTAAGAATCCTATTAAATAAACTGAGTTGTTGCTAACATATTTTTTAGCATTTTGGTGAAGTAGCACAACATAAAAGATAATGGCATTTATAGTGTGTTGAGTGACTCAAACCTCAGAAATTTTTAATATTTTTATAAATAATTTTTAAAAATTCAAATAAGTTTCTATTATTCTAAATTTATATTTGACACATTGATAAGCTTATGCATGGTTATTTTGCAGTATATTAGATTCAAAGTGTCTTCTTTACTGAAAAACCATGTTTTATTTCAATACTGTGTTTATGAAATGAGACAGAAATTAGTATGGAAATCATTGTTAGGTTCAACACCAAGATCAAGAGGAACACCAGAAGAGTCAATCCTTGTCACACTATCATTAAAATAAGTAGGCAAATGAGCAGACCTAACTGCCTGTGTTAACTCTCAATATTTATATGGTTCAAGAAGAATATATTTCTTGTGCTGTTTACCCATAATGATAACCAGTAAAGACTGAAACGTAAGCCTTTTCATAGCTCTTTAAGGGCTCTCATACACGTTTTCCAAGGCAAGAAATGCTCAATTTAACAAGACCAAGTAATTGTTCCATATATTCAGACGTTCAATGTAGAAACTCACAATGCTTTGGTATAATCTTTGACATCCAACCTGAATTTCTTTCATGCTCATCCCAACGTTTTACATGTTGCCCAAATCTTAAAAAGCTATTCATTTATTTACATTATGTGATTTTTTGAGGTGCATTAAATATACTTGTCACACTAAGAAGACAGATGGAATAACTTATTGTGATGATAGTGCCGTCTTAACCAAAGAATTGAAGTCAAGCTTTTGATTTTCCACAATAGAATTGGGTTATCCAGTGTGCTTGTTTCATGTAGAACCCTTATCGAGTACTGAATTTAAGGCTGAGATAATTTACGAATTTCTCCTAGTAGTCCTGATTACAGTGTTAATCCCATCACATTATGAGAGGTAACCTTGCCAGGCGTTAGAAAAAATGTCTGGCGATTCGTACTATCAACAAAAGAATCTCTATTATGCCTGATCTGTGTTCTCATCAATGCATGACAGCGTACAAAATTTTAATTAAAAGGTAAAGACTAGAGAATATACTTGGGTATTGATTCAAAATGTGAATTCTAACTGTATAACGCATCTAGTCGTTTTTGCCACCCTATCATTTACTGTTACGGACTCTTTTATCTGAGGTACTGTATAGAATGGTCGGGCAATGAAACTGGCGTAGTATTCCTTCTCAATCGATATATGTATAAAAAACCAGAAATAATGCAACGTCATCACATTTCATATCTGCGGTTGAAATGGTGCGACATCTCCAACTCTACCTGCCCTCAATGACCGTCTCTGTTACTCCATTTCCAGAATAGTTTAGCACCTCATGTGATGCAGAGACAGTGTCTCGCTCGGCACTCCTGAATACAACGAAGCCTGGCCTTCTGGATTCAGGCAGGCGAAACGTTTCACTTGACGGCGTCATTGTCACGGTGGCAATTGAGTGTCTGTCCTCTGCCCGTTCTTGTACACAGTAGCGCGACTTGTATGCATCCAATACTTCAGACATTGGACAGACCAGTATGTGCATCATCAAGTCGATCTGCATAGTTCCTGTTCTTCCATAGTTCCCATGCCTGAACAAATGGGTGACATCACACTACTTTAAGAATTCGTCCCAAAAAATTAGAAGAATATTATGGGTGCGTCAACACAGTTGGTCAGCCTTCGATCTTGCTTCCCCAAGCCAAAATACCGGCTTCTCAGGTCATTTCAGCACAAAGTCATTGAAGAAAAGTGGTGCTGAAAAGGACTGTGAATGAATTTCCGACGAAACATTAGGGCTTGAACAAATAGGACCCCGTCCATCTGTCAAAAGGAAGAGAAAGATACCGATTTGGGGGCTGGGAAGGGGGGGAGAGAGAGAGAGAGAGAGAGAGAGAAAGAGTGACGAGCAAAGGGAAGAGAGGAGTCGCATGGGCAACTGTGGAACAGCCCCTTCGAACAGAATGGCCACGATTTCGCGCCCCCTGCCTCGGAAAAGAAACTGATCGGTTTTGCTGAGAATTTATCTACACTTCGATAATCCCAGACATGATTTGCGTACAACAACTAAATTAAAAAAGGTAACTAACTATTGCTCAACATTTAATAGAAGACTTTCCAGTGGCTCAGTCGTATACAGCCCTCGATTTAGACTCTGATTATTTCCAATACTAGAACCTCGAAGCTGAAGACATCCGACTTCATTGAGATGGCCCTGTCGATTGCATATTCTGTAGACAGCTGTCTACTATTTAATAGTGTTGGAGTTAATCTCGCTGCCATCATCATCACAATCCATGAAGGAGGAAGGCATTCAATGAGAGTTTTGTTTTATCTTACGTTTTTCCTTGTATCTCTTTCTTTTGAACGTTTCAATCTCAGCTGTTATAACTCCATAATGGATGGCTGAGATTGTGTTAGGATAATAGGCTTGCAATAACTGTCATAACAACGTTACTACATGAGGTGTTCGACTTGGTCCTATAAGAGAATCAGTTCAATCACTGATTGGCTATGCGAATTGATTTCTCCAATTTCTAATTTAATAGATTTGGGCGTTTTTATTTCTCCATTTTTCTTGAGTTCTTAAGTTGTTACGAAGAGTCATAAGGTTAGATTCTTCAGTTGGTATTAGAGCACTTGTGATCCAACATCATCTGGATGAGAATGACACCACATAAGGGAGACTTGTCGCAGGATCTCGCGATGATGAGAGGATTGAAAGGGGTGAAGCAACCTATGCAGATAGGTACCTTTCCAATCCTTGTGAGGCTTAACTATCAGGTGTGGCCATCTAGGATGCGTCTACACCTCAAAGGTCTTGAGCTCTAGGATGTCATTGAGGCGGAGACTCCAGTCAAGAAGAAAGATAGACAGGTGATGTCCATCCTCTTCAGCACTCTCTCAGATGAAATCTCATAGGAGTTGGATGTCGAGAAAACTACTAAGCACGTGGAATCTGCTGAAGGCAAAGAATGGAGGTGTTCCATGCCTACAAACAGCCTATATTCAATCACTACGGAAAGATTACGAGAATCTTTCTACGGAAGATGATGAGTCAGTTCTTGATTATTTCGGGAAACTTCTTGGATTGTGATTGAATTAAAGAGTCCTAGGGAGAAGATTTCGGATGCGGATCTCTCCACCAAACTCTTGAGGTCAGTCTCAAGTAAGTTTGACTCGATTACAATGTCTATTGAGTAGTTTCAGGATCTTGATGCAATCTTAGTGGAGGAGGTTCTTAGAACTCCCAAGATTCATGAAGACAAACTTCAAGATCGCTCAGTCAAGAGGGAAGAGAAAGTCTCATTGGCTCATGCTCTTGGCAAAAATAAGAAGAAAGATTCTTCCGATAGTTCTCAGGCAAGAGGCAGAGGAAGAGGCCATGGCAAAGGAAGAGCAAGAGGAATGATGAAGATAGAAGACTTTGATGATGATGAAAGACTGAGAGATAAGTCATTTTTCATTTGTTACAATTGCCAAAAGAAGGGCCACTATGCAAATGAATGTCAATTTTCAAAGAAGGAAAAACCGAAGGTAGATAAAGAGAAGGCAATTAAAGCTGAAGAAAATTCAAGTGATAATTCATTACTTATGGCATTTGAAGATTCAGATGTGCTACTTCAAGGTATCTCTCAATCTGAGCTGATGAATGACATGTGGTATTTGGACATGGGGGCAACATCTCACATGTCTAGTGAGAAGACTCTTTTCTTTGAGTTAAGTGAGTCATATAAAGGAGGTATCCATTTTGGTCATGACTCACACCCCCATTGAAGGTCGAGGTAAGATACTCTTAGACACTAAAAGTGGGAGCAAAATTACCTTGATCAATGTCCTCTATACTCCTCGTCTAAAAGCCAATATTTTGAGATTCGGGAGTCTTGATGAACAAGGGTACAAAATGAATTTGCAAAATAAAATTCTTACAATTCATGATCAAAGAGGCATACTTCTAAGAACAGTAAAAGAAATACAAGAAGACTTTACCTATTGAAACTCGACATTGTTGAAAATTGTCTTCATGCTAAGTCTGATCAGAATTGGCTTTGGCATAAGAGGTATGGCCATTTAAATTTCACTTCTCTTTGTGCTTTGTCTTTACATAATATGGCCAAAGGACTACCAAAGTTTGAAAGGGGAGAACTTTGTATTGACTGTATGAAGTCCAAGTAAACAAGAGCTTCATTTCGATCAATTTCATCATTTCAAGCTACAAGACCTCTTAAACTTACTTATGGAGATATTTGTGGGCCAATTGAACTAGAGACTCTCGGTGGAAGTAAGTACTTCCTACTACTTGTTGATGATTATACAAGATTAATGTAGATTTTTGTGGGGAAGAAGAAATCAGAAGCATTTGAAACTTTCCAGAAATTTAAATCTCTAACTAAAGGAGACAAAGAGGTGAAAATATCATGTCTATGAACAGATCAAGGGGGTGAGTTTAATTCCAAAGAGTTCTCTAAATGGTGTGATGAGTAAAGAATCCGACGAAAATTGACTACACTGTACGCACCTCAATAAATGGTGTAGAAGAAAGGAGAAATCGGCACTCTACTGGACATGGTAAGAGCCATGCTGAAATCAAAGCACTTACCTCGAGAATTTTAGGGAGAAGCAGCAAGCACAGTTGTCTATCTTCTAAACAAAGCTCCCACAAGAAGTCTTCATGGAAAGACTCCCTATGAAGCATGGTCTAGCAAAAAACCACAAGTTGACCATTTAAAGGTTTTTTGATCAATCTGCATGTTAAGGCACTTGGAGGAGCTCTTATGAAACTTGATGATAGAAGCACATCAATGATTTTTATTGGCTATGGAAAAGGTGTCAAGGGGTGATGTGCATTTGACCCTACATTAGTCAAGATTCACATCTCGAGAGATGTAATATTTGAAGAAGAAAAATACTGGAATTGAGAGAATTTCACAATGCTGAAAGAATCAAGTATATCACTATCATCTCTTATATTTGATCTCATAGTTGATTTCAACCTCAAGACTTTGAAAATGAAGTTGGAAATCATGGAGAGGAGATGTCTTCAAATCTTGCCTCACCTAAAGACACTCAACTTGCCTCATCTTTGGGTGAATCTTCACAAGATTAAAGATTCAAGAATCTATTTGAATTGTATGCAAAGAGCAGTCTAGTTGAAGATGCAGATGAAGTATGTAACTTAATGACTAAAGAAAAACCTGAATCAATTCAGGCTGCTCTCAATAAAAAAATTTAGAAGAGAGCTATGGAAGAAGAATTGAATCAAATAAACAAGAATCATACTTAGATTCTAGTCACACCACAAGTAGGATGCAAGCCTATTAGACTCAAGTGGGTCTTTAAAGTCAAGAAGAATCCAAAAGGATAAATTCTCAAGCACAAGGCATGACTAGTGGTGAAAGGCTATGTGCAAAGGTATGGATTTGATTTTACTGATGTGTTTGCACCTATAGCAAGACTTGAGACAATTCTGGTTCTTCTAGCTGTCTCAGCTCATTTTAGTGAGAAAATTCACCATATGGATGTAAAATCTACTTTTCTCAATGAAGAAATTAGTGAGGACATATATGTGAATCAACTGCCTAGATTTGAGGTCAACGAGAAGGAGAAGATGGCTTATACATTGACAAAGGTTCTCTATGGCTTGAAAGAAGCACCAAGAGCTTAGTACTCTAAATTAGATAAGAGTCTTATCTCATTGGGTCTAATTAGGAGCAGCTTTGAGCCTACAGTCTACTTTAAGAAGAAGGTGAATCCTCACCTATATGTGGGAGTATGTGTTGATATTTACTCATCACCAAGAACATTGAAAAGGAAATTGAAGATTTCAAGTTCAAAATGGCCAACATGTTCGAGATGTCTAATATGGGCCTGCTCTTGACATATTTGGGCATTGAAGTATGACAAACTGGTGAATTTATCTCTCACACATAAGTCCTTTGCTCTAAAGATTCTTAAGATATTTGACATAATAAATTGTAATTCGTCAATAACTCCTCTTGAAGTAAGACATTTTTAATTAGAAGGAAGGAAGAGACTCAGTAAATGCTACCACTTACAGAAGCTTAATGAGATCATTAAGGTACTTGACCCACACTAGATTGGACTTGTCACTTAGTGTTGGATTTCTCAAAAAAATTATAGAAAATCCATTAGTTGAACATCTCAAGTGTGCTAAATGTGTATTGAGGTACATTAATGTCACCTTGAATTTCAGTCTTAAGTACAAAAAGGAGAAGAATTTTGTACTTGTTGGCTTCTGTGTCAATAATTATGAAGGAGATATAGAGGAGAGAAAAAGCATGTCAGGCTTTTGTTCCTTTATTGGCAAAAGCCCTGTGACATGGGTGTCACAAAAGCATTGTCATCCTATCGTCCTGTGAAGCTGAGTATATCTCACTCACTTTGACAGCATGTCAAGGTGTTTGGCTGGCTGAATTTTTCAGAGAGCTAATTGGAATCTACCTCAAACTAGTTAAGATACAAGTTATTAATGTCTCTGCCATTGAGCTCATGAAGAATCCATCATTTCACAGTCAATCAAAGCACATCAAAATTCACTACCATTGTGTGTGCATTTGTGTTGAAGATGGTGAAGTTGAAGTCGCCTACATGTCAACAAAAAGACAAAGGGCAGACATTCTAACAAAATCTCTTGCAAAAGTTAAATTTGCAGGATTTTGGAAGCTGATTGAAGTGGAAGATCTGGTGGAATAGCAGCAAGCTTAAGGAGGTGAATAATGGAGTTAATCTCACTGCTGTCATCATCGCAATCTATGAAGGAGGAAGGCATTCAACGAGAGTTTTGCTTTATCTTACATTTTTCCTTATATCTATTTCTTTTGAATGTTTCAATCTCAGCCATTATAACTTCATAACGGACGGCTGAGATTGTGCTAAGATAATAGCACTTGCAGTAACTGCCATAATGGTGTTACTACATGAGGTGTTTGACTTGGTCCTATAAGAGAACCAGTTCGATGACTGATTGGCTATGCCAATTGATTTCTCCAATTTCCAATTTAATAGATTTGGACATTTTTGTTTCTCCATTCTTCTTGGGTTCTTGAGTTGTTATGAAGAGTTGTAAGATTATATTCTTCAAATGGCTACCAAATCCAGAAACGATGTTGCCAAACCTTTCAATACTGCCTATTGATTTTCTGCCTTCTTTAGATGTTTTAGATTCAAAAATAGTGATTCTTTATCTATGATCAATGAAGAACTTACTAAGCACTGATGATCTTTCTAGTCTTGTGCAGGATTTGATCTACACCGAGGATCCTTGCAGTCTCCAAGTCTGATATCTCGGGGATCATTCCTTTGTCAAGGAGAACATTCCAGGCCTTTAGGTCCCTATCTATGATTCTTGATCCCGAGTCATGATGAAATCGACGAGCAATGCCCAGCACAATGTCAAGGCGTGTTCTCCATCCGAGACCAGCACCCTTGTGCTCATCTAAGACATTTGATTGTAACTTGGTGAAACGACCAGCACACGTGCTCATCTAAGGCATTTGATTGTAACTTGGTGAAACGACATAGAAATATCAATTTTCTGAGATAAATATGATGAAGTCAAAAATATGATATTGGAGCAATCATTGTGCCGGCCATTTAAATCAATTCTGTAGTTTCTAAAAGCACAACAATTAAAAATTTGCTTCAAATGGTGACAATTACCAAATATGAAGGTATCCAAGCTCTTGTTCTTCATGAACTCGTAGATAAATGTCCTCTCTTCTACGATGCAGCAGCCCAAGAGCCGGACAAGATTCATCCGTCTGAGTTTTGCTATGGACTTGACCTCGCTGGTGAACTCTGTCAGCCCCTCGACAGACAGGCTTATGAGTCTCTTCATGGCAATCTCTCGTCCATCGGACAGGACTCCCTGTGATATTGTCATCTATTAAACTGTTTTCTTTCTGTATTTCGCATATAAAATATCCCGTGTCCTAGTAGGAAAAGTGAGCGCCAAGGGGTCTTTTCCCTTAAGTCAACAACAAAGAATACTTGTGGACGACACCGAAACCACTTTCTCTGTTTTTATTATCCAGAAGGAAGTTTGACGTAGCTGATACAATGGTTTGCAAATCAAACACCAACAGATCCCCGTCGTCTCTGGTAATTATTACATAATTGCCGACTTTTCTGTGACAGAAGGCACATTTATATAATTAACGAGTATTAAATGAAACATAAAATATTTCTGGGTTATCTTCTATATGCAATAAAAAGAACACTGAATGTATTACCTTCTATATCTGCAGTTATCATCGTCGTCCTCTTCCACGTCCATGTGTAGCAACAAAACAATACTATCAGGACTCCAGAAACTATAAATGTTATGATAATAATTAATTCCGACTTCAGAACTATTGTCATGATAATAAATGTTGTTCTTCCGAGAAATCTGATTCTCTTTGTATGCTACATATACACCGAGGAACCACTGTTCAGATGTTCTCGATAGCTTATATTACATATAAAAGGTGAGTAGATTGAACACCAGAAAAAAGATTTGATATAGACTGTACCGAGAGAAGATGCCGGCACCCTTATGTATAAGTCATGCACTTCTGTTTCCAATGCCTTGGTGTCCAGAAGATCGCCAGACCAACCGATGCTTCCTCCCCTGCCGTCTGTAATATTTGCCCACGCGAAGGGAGTTCAGGAGCAGCCCCCGGCACACTGGTCCCGGCAATCAACGAGGATCATGTTCATGATCATTTAGGAATTAATCAAGTGTGGCAGTTTTAACTTTGGCATCGAAAGGAACCCATCCCCCCCCGTGCAGTCCGAGTAGTCAGGCGGATGCAACCACTAGTGATGTTCTGCTGGTTCCACTCAAGGAGATCCCTTGGGGCATAACCTTCCAGGCCACTACAGATGGGAGAGTTGCTCATACTGCAAAGGCCGAAGGCTCCATGGTTGGCGATCCAATCGCATTCGTCGGCCGGCCCGTGGGCAAATGTTTTCTATGTCTGACTTCCCTTGTCAATGATCAACCTCTGCGCCATTCCTCTGTGACTCGGGGTTAAGATGGATAAGGTTGAGGTGCTGTTCATCTCGAAACTGTGGTTCGCTTGGACTTCCCTGGCTTCGATGATGAAGTGCATAACCGGCTTAGGTTGCATGTAGAGGATACCGACGATGCAATCACGAAGCTAAACTTCAACGTACACCCATCCAGCATTACGACGGGAGGTTACACGGTTAAGTCCATCTCAATCGTGTGGTTTTCCGGCGAAGGGTCGTCGACCCTCTTCCGCGAGGTGAGGTAGCTACTGACCCCGGTGGAGTTATCAAGCGGCCTCTCCCTGTTAGCGACCCAAACAAACATCTAAGGTTGGGGTTTCTTTAATCAGACGCCCAGATACATCTTTTTGGAGCTCCCAGAAGCCCATCTCGAAAGTCTGCCCGAGTTGACAGACTTCACCTGATGATATCCGCGGATCTGACGCTGAGATATGAGAGACAGGATAGAAAGAAGAAACCGAAATATCTCGTGGGCTCTTGAACGTTCTTCCGACGTTGTGAAAAGTAACTGGCTCACCAAGAACGATTTCGAAGTTTTCATCGAAAACGGCGACAGGACAACACGTCCATTCATGGACTGTCAACATTTATGCTGTGTAGATTGATTTTACGTGAAGGACACGCGGTCGTTGCTCCCAAGTGTGCCACAGTTTTTTTAAATAATTGATACTCCAAATGTGAGTAGTTTATAAAGGCTTGCCTCATCTTGGGTCCCAAAGTGTGGTCCTATTTCTTTAAAATACTAGCTTCATCGCTGTCTTGTTTCCATGTTTGACTTTTGTTACCTATTTAATAGATTGCCAAACTCTACATAATTTTATATTTGACACCTGGAATATTGTTCATAAATTCTTTGTTTAAGTCTAGTAATCAATTCGTAAATTTAACTCATTTTCCTACAACAGTTGACATTGAAACATGGATGACTGTCTCATGAAAAAAGTGAACGTTTGACCTTTTAAAAAATATGTATTTTCTGCTAAATATACAATCGGATAGCTTCATCTATATAGTTATTTCATTCTAGTGGTCTAAGGGTAAGTAAAAAAATGATAAAAATTATAATTTTCGCAAAAACCAATATAATACAATCAGTCTTATCATTCGTTTACAAGACTCATATAAATACATTTTTTATGATATAAATAGATTAAGAGTGATTCCAAGAGGATGAGTGATGATGCTGGAGGCTTATTAGACTAGGAGGGAAACTAAGGTGATATGAATCCACAAATCTGATGAGGAATGTAGGTCATTGAACTGCAATACAAGCCTTAGCCAGATATCAACCATTGATTCTAGGGCCTTCTTTGAATACACTAGTTCAAACTTTCAAAGAAAAATAAGCAATCGTCACAAGTGGTGATGTGACGTTCATGACTCTAATTAGCCATCCAAGCTCATTGCTTGTAAAGGCCAATAAAACATACAAAATAGTTGAAGTCATGTACAAAGGTACATTTCTAATGAGTAAAGAGTGAGTATGCTGACTTTAATTGTTTTCAATACAGAAAAATTAGTCCATCAATGATATATTTACTAGATTGGTTCAGATGATGAGTGGGCTGCTAAAAAGTTTGAAAAAATTATAAATCAACGATAAATTTATTATGAAAACGTTTACGCCTGTTTAGGGTTTTTTGGAAACTATAAATAGTTCGGATGCATATCTATCCTAAAATATAACCAAAGAAGAATGGTCAAGCAGTGACTTCTGTATATTTTGTGCATTTATAGCTCTAAGATCCCTTTGATATGGTACACGTTTGAGGCTCCACGACTCCAGAAGTTCAATCTTTTAAGGTTAGTCTCAGAAGCTCATAGAGCTCTCAGCTGGATCAATGTTTTTCGTAACTTCCATAAATTCAATATATGTTTTCAGGTTTACCTATCTTTCAATTCATTGCATTGCTCATTGCTGATTGACCAACATTTCAGAGTTTAGCGTCCACCGTTGGAAGCTAATACAAAATAGGTACATTATTTGTAAAATTATCACATTTCTTATTTGTTGAATGTTTAGTAATTAGTACTAAATGTTTATATCGATATTGTAATTCTGAAGTAAGACAAGTTTTACTTCCTGATCACGCAATGTTTCCATAAATTAGCAAAGTTGCAACTTACAGGCAAAGCAAACACAACAAATCTTACTACAGGTCAAGTGTTGTGTTGAAGATAAAAGTTGGCTCTCAAAGTTGATCACCATTGTTTTCAAGTCCTTTACATTTATGAGCAATCTTTCCATTGAAGAGGACTTTTTGAGATGCATATGGTACACATTACTTCTCGAGAATACAGCTGTTTTTATGTAACAATACAAATGAGAAGATGGAGCAGTGTAGGTCCAACATTAGACTGCACCACTACAAACTTAGGGTGTCACGTTTTGCTGTTTTATTACAAAAACCCGCTATTTCTGTGCTTAACAGATATACCTAAACATTTCACCTTTCTTTAAGTCTTGAACACATTTCATACTCTTACACATAGCCCGGCAACGTCCCAACTTCAAAGCAAAAAGTTTCAAACGTCGGGAAAAAAACCAGTCTTTACTAGGATTTATGAGTCTCATCTTTTTAGGAAACCCCCATAAACTTTGTACCGAAAACTTTATCGCCATGGACAATTTTGTCATATTCCGAATTTTCGCATAATGTCAAGCACACTACAACAAGAAACTTGTTCAGAATGGTAATCCGCAACGTATCCATCCTCCGGAAATATCAATGCATGTTCACGCAAATCATCTAAAACCAATGCAATTGACATCACATCTCGATTAATCTACGTCCCCTCTCATACTGCGTGTTACCCCATTTCCGCCCTCGTCTTGGAGCTCAACTGATGAAGCACTATCGGAATGCTTCCAGCTACCGAATATGACGAAGCCAGGCCTCTTAGGTTGAGGTAGGGGAAATGTTGCACTTAAGAGCATCATGGTCACGGTGTCCATTGAGGGTCTGTCCACCGCCTGTTCTTGCACGCACAATAAACCAACCTGGATGCATCTCAATAATTCAGAAATTGGACGAAGATCTGTTGGTGCATCATCAAGGAGTTCTGCGCAGTTGCCCTCCTCCCATAGCCTCCAAGCCTGAATAAAAAATTCGATGTAAGAATACCGTTGTTCGTTAGATCAAAACATCTACCGTTGCTTGAGTGCAAAGCATGTTTGTCAGCCTAGACGTTGTCTAGCCCAACCTAAATGCCGGCCTGTCGAGCAAGCTCAAGCCTAACCATTCATGACACACAAATACAAGCAAGAATTCCGAAAATTATCTTCGATTCGAAATCCTACAAATCTAAAAGATTGACCAGGTAGGCCGTCTGTTTTTATCTATTCATGGAAGACAAACAGCCATATCGGAGAGAGAAGGGATGGCGTCCGAGAGGCATATGTAGATATCATGTGGGCAAACTTTTGTTTGGCAATCGTGCGACAGCCAAACTTGAAAGATGGACACAATTCCGGGCTTCACACCTTCGGAAAGAAGTTCGCCAGTTGACAAACAAATTTATTGAGCCTCCTGATAATCTCGTTACAAATTTATACAGATTAAGTGCAATAAAAATAATTCATAGTTGCACTTGTTCAGGTTTACCTTTGACAGAAGACTTTCCTCGGACTTACTAAAGTATAGGCCTCGATTCCGGACTCCGCTGATTATCTCCAGGAGGAGAACCCCAAAGCTGAATACATCGGTCTTCGTAGAGATGACACCGTCGATTGCATATTCCGGGGGTATGTATCCACTGTATGACAGCCATGGAAGCCATAAAAAAAGACGATAAGACATTCAATAAAAACGAGTGATTTCTTTGCCCAAATTTTATTTACCATAATCCTATGATTTGCTTGCTTCGTTTCGTAACGAACTTACTATGTGCCAACGATTTTTCTGCTCCTCTCTAACATCTGATCTCCATCAAAAATCCTTGCAGTACCGAAGTCTGATATTTTGGGGATCATTGCCACGTCAAGGAGAACGTTACAAGCCTTCACGTCCCGATGTATGATTCTCGACCCGGAATCATCATGAAGATAGTGTAGTCCGCAAGCAATGCCGTGCACGATGTTAAGCCTTGTTCTCCATCCCAGAATACCGCGCTTGGTTTCATCTGGATGGATGTTCGTCCAAGTCTTACAATTATTACTTCTCGTATGAATATTACTAAAAACATAATATGATAAAAAAAGGTAACCGTGAGCTGGCGATTGGAGAAAATCGTCTCTACCCTTTTAGAGTGCCAAAATGTAAAATGAGACGTAATTACCAAATATGAAGGCATCCAAACTCTTGTTCTTCATATACTCATAGATAAGCATCTTCTCTTCGCCGGCAATGCAGCATCCCAGGAGCCGGACAAGATTCCTGTGTCTGAGTTTCGCTAGGGACTTGACTTCGTTCGTCAACTCCCTCTGCCCTTCCAGAGAAGAAATTTTGAGCCTCTTAACTGCAATCTCTTGCCCATCAGGCATAATTCCCTGTAATGTCTTAATTCATTAGGTTGCCCAGAATTCAACCCATAAAAATGCTCCATCTGTCTGCATTACCTGGAAAACTGAGAAAAGTCTACAAGGGAAGCCATTTGCCATCAGTTAGGAGAGAAAGGTACCTTATATACAACACCGAAGGCACCTTCTCCTACTTTATTGTCGTCGGAAAAGTTAAACGTCGCCGATACCACAATTTCGAAGGAAAACACCGGCAGCTCCTCGTTTCTCCCAGTCGTTTCATGGATGCGGGTATTCTCTGTAAGACATGGCCCAATTTATACGATTGTCTAGTTAAAGAATTTGATATTGAAAAGGTAATAAGGAGGCTTGCAACAAGGAAGGTATACTCCCGCTAAATTATTACCTTTTGTATCCAGGCTTCTCTTTATCTTTATCTTCAGCATCCAAACGGAGAACAAGAAAAACAACACTGCCACCAATGCCGGAAGTAGAGTCGCTGTGAGAACAATTGATTCCACCTTTGGCTTCTTATTTTCCATGCTCACTTCATTCACTTCGTACGCCGTACATGGATAAAAACCGAAAAACTCTTGAGATCATATAAACTCCTTATATCGTACTCCAATCATCATTATTTTATAATCCTAGCAAGACATTACTGTTCTTGATAAGATGGAGGGCGTTTACCAAGAGAAGAGGCCGGAACTCGTATGTATAGATCTTGTACATTCATTTCCAATATCCTCATATCCAAAAGATCGCCGAACCAAGTAATGCATCCCCCCATGCCGTCGGTGACATTGGCGATTGCGTAGGCGGTGCAGGAGCAGTCGCTGGTGCACTTGTTCCGACACTCGCTGAGGCTGATGTCGATGTCCACTGTGGAATTGATTAAGTGAGGTAGCTTCAATAGCGGCATCAGAAGAAATCCATCCCCTCCGCTGCAGTCTGGGCGCGTCCGCCGGACGCAGCCGCTGCTGAAGTTCTGTTGATCCCACTCGTCGCCATTCCTGGGCGCATAACCTTCCAGACAACCACAGACGGGGAAGTTACTCATGTTGCATATGCTAAACGCTCCACAGTTGGCGAACCTGTCGCATTCGTCGGCTGGCAGGTAGGTAAAGGTTTCCCATACATTAGTTCCCTCGTCGTACAGCAACCTCTGCCCCACCCCGTTGTAACTTAAAGTCATGATCGATATGGTGGGAATCTTCATCTGAATTATGTAGTCCGCCTGGTCTTCCGTGATTCTAACGACGCACTGGAGAACCGACTCGGGTTGCATAAACGGAACACCCACGAAGCGATAACCGTTGAAGTGCCCTGTGCTGAACTTAATAGCCTGGTGGTGCTTGAGAAGAACACGAGGTAGCGTGCTGAAGTCCATCTCCACCGTGTAGTTCCCTGGTGAAGGATCGTCTGGGCTCTTCCACGAGGTTAGATGCCTTCTGGCTCCGGTTCTCCGGTTGGCGCTCATCTTCATCCCAGGGAGCATAACGTGAGAGGGTTCATCTATGCTTTGCCAGAGAAGTCCGGCGGGTAGGTCCTTTTCGCCATCTCTAACTTCGAGGTTGCCGGAATCAAGAAGCTTTGCAAAAACTCTAACACCCGTATTCAAGAAACCCTTCGTTGACCAGACCACCTTGCCCGCTTCTTTGTCGAGGAGGAGGAGCCTCCCCTGTTCGTCCATCCGTAAGACCCCGGTAGAGTTTTCGAGCGGGTTTTCCCTGTTGGCCACCCAAACAACCACCTCAGGCTGGGCCTTCTTGAACCAGATGCCCAGGTACCTCATCTTGGAACTCCCGGGGGAGAAGAAGCCCATCTCGTAGGTCTTCCGAGCGGAGAGTACAGTCTCACCATCCCGCATGGACTGGCTCCGTGTTATGACCTCTACCGACTTCGAGGCAGAGAAATACGAGACTAACAACAGCCCAAAAAGGGGAACCATCTCGTCGACCCTGGAAAGCTCCTCTCACCTCCCAAACTCGGTAGTTGCAGAGGTCTCTGCAAGAAATATTTGAAAGTTATACCCGTGGAGGACAATGACTAGACAACAACTCTTTGAGTCGCTTTCATCACTGGACATGGACACGGTATCGATTGAGTTTCTGAATGGAGGAGCAAATGAAATGATTCAACGCGAGAGATCTTATCTCACGAATTTTAGATAAGGGTTTACGTAGGCTAGATATTGTTTATGTTACAAAAAAAAAAAGAAGAGAAGTCACACATCGATGCCGTGATCTGTCAATATTTTGTGGCTGGGGTCATCTTGCGTGAAGGGCACGTAATCTTAAACATAATTGCGCGCCACTTTAAATATTTTACTAACACAATTTAAAAAGGATGGTCGCGTCCAAAAAACTAATGGGGCTATTTTTACAAAAGGAACAGCTCGGAAAAAACTAAAAGCCCGGCATCCGGCATTATCCACTGGAATACATTGTTTTATTTCTCCGTTTATTTTTGATATCCATTTATCAAACTGTTAAATTCCACATTATTTATGTTATTTTCAAAGGAATACCGCTTCAAGTAAGTTTATTGGAATATAAGTTTCACTGTCTTAAAAGGGTATTTTTCATTTTTCAGGTTTCAACATAAGTCTTAAATGTTAGGGTGTATATCATAACAACGGAAATGAACCATATAACACTTTTTCTGTATTTTTAAAAAGTATAAATTAATTTCAAAAACTAGTCTAATTACCAGGCTTTTCACCAAAAAAGTTATTCTTTTTACACAATGTTTTATATGTTATTTACTTCCATTTCATCACTTAAAATCATTCAAATAAATGTGAATTTAACTTCAGTAGTATTTAAAATACTGAATCGCTTTTATAATTTTTCATTATGTTTTTTATTAATTTCAGTATGTTCTCAAGAAAACACAAAATATTAATGAGCTGCCACATTTTTTCATCTCACTCGTCATCTACAAAAGTATACATCAACATCCATTACCTTAGCTGGCCTAATACTATTGTTTTTATTACTTTGATGCCTTGATTTTTTTCATTTAAACCAAATAAATTGTCATCTTACTAATAATATAAAGGTCAATAGGTACGGGTAAGGAAAAGAAATAGGCCAATTGAAGATAATGCTGCAGTATTAAAGGAACACTAATGGCTAAAAATGGTTACAAATGGTATTAAAAATATATCTTCTATACCTTGAAACATGAGGTATCAACATTTTTGTTAATCTCAATTCTGATGAGAAGATAATTCAAGTCATCATCATATTTTAAATTTCAGAAAATATATATCAAATATTAAATAAATTCATTGGTTGTTGTTCATCTAAATATTTTTGGTAATGACAGATAATCATGGAAAGAAAGAAAAAGGAAAAAAAACAGTAATATGTTATTCCCCTGGGCAATTTTTAGTTGAAGATAAAAACTATTATATCTAGTGTATTTTTTTTAACAAGAAAAATACATATAAAAAGAAACTCAAAACCAGAACAAAGAAATGAGAAGAGACAAAAGTCTATAGACCCTGTGTGTTGTCTACCTAAAGCAAAAATTGAGAACTATGTTGACTCCACTTAATGGTATGTTAGAAATAGATGAGACAAAAAAATGTAAACCCATGCACCAACTAAGCTAAAGTTTAAAAAAACCTAAATAAAGAGAAAAGTAATTTTTAATCTAAGATATCTAACAACTCATGTTATAAGATCTAACACATGTCAAAAGATCCATCACATGAATAATGTATCATCCCATGTATGTAGAGAAAAATGAAATAAGAAGAAAAGTCAAAACATCTCGCACTAAAATGTATGTAGAGCAACCTTGTCAAAACCTTGTCATGTATTTGACATCAAATGATAAAATTATTTCCTGTTGACAAAAACACAAGTTTTTATGCATTGTAGAGTGGTAATTGCAAGAGGCATTAAAAAAACCCAATAGCAGAAACACCTAAGTTAGATTGTGGGCCTCTCATTATGTTATAAAGGAGGGGAATGGGGTAGGGAAAGATAGTATTTGTCTCTTAAGTTCAAAGAGGTTCAGGGTACATCGAAGATCATGTAGAGGTTAGGGTTTTATTGAAACCCTACCCCTCTTCCTATTCTCTATCTTCATCATCTCTCTCTCCCTCTCTCTTAGGCCAAGTGTTGCCCCCATAGTGGGGTTGGTAGCACTATTTTAATAAGATATTGTTGTGGTAAAAGCTTGATCCTTGGTTGAAGGGTATTGTTAAACTAGTGTGGTTAGGCGACTATGTTCTCTTCAGGTGTTAAGAGCAGCTCGTGAGACAACAGAAAAAATGAGCTAAATGCTGATGACATAAAAATTCATATCTATGATTTTATTTTACCTCATACGACCTTGATATTGAGTTTTGGAGCCTTTTAATTTTTATTAGTAAAACACATAGAAGGATAATGCAGTAGTTTTATGCTCTAAAATATACATTTATAATCATTAAAAGTTGCATGTGATTTTTGGACATTGTAATATTGAGTGTCCTTTTGTATTCAGTCAAGAACAATAATCAAAGCAAGAAAAACACCTTACAAGGGTATAATAATAGTTTGCATGGATGAGGCTATATTCTAACTCTTAAAAAAAACCTTATAAGTTGTATCACTTTGAAGAATTTACACTCCAATTCAATCATTTAAGCCATTGCTAGATAGTTACGTATGGTCATCCCAATGGGCTTTGGGCCACTCAATTTCCTCTTGTGAAGCTCTATTCATCCTAGTGACCTAACAAATAGCATATAAAACTATTTGTCCTTTGCAATGATTTTGATAAATCTATGGGAGATATAAGGTGTAGTACTCAATATAAAATCCCCCAAATTGCATTTTGTTGTTACAAAAACAATCCACTTACTAAAAGTAAGGCATACTCCTCTATAATGGTGAAATAAGGCATGCTCCTTAGTAATGGTTCAGTCTTCCTTGACCTATGTCCACTTACTAAAAGTTCCTACCCTTTGTTTCTCTATATTAGAATTGTAACATAAATCTATGACATCAATAAATCTTCTTATATGATAAATTCATTGGTCTATTTCCCCACAGATGACACCAAGATAGTAAGGTTTTTCCTTTGTCACCATTATGTTTTTAAGTGCCTTCACTTGTAATAGTGGAATGAGTTACTTAAAAATTATTCTTGCAGATAAATGATGCACTTCCTTGATTTAATGAGGTTTTTTATGTTTAAGGAACATTGGTTATTATTGTACCTGCTCTTTTACTATACATCCAACTAGTGGGTTCTAGTGGTCCAAAATATTAGACATACTTTTTATGGTCCTAGATGAGGGGTGTTATAAATGACCCAATAAATAAGAGGGGCAATTATAACCACCCTCACTATCTTTTTTGACCTTCCCCCCCATCATTTTCTAAAAAAGAAAAGGAAAGGGACAAGGCAAAAGGAATCCCATGAGTTTGTAAGAGTAGAGAAGAGTTGTAGAGAGTGGAAGAGGAGTGAGAGAAGAAGGTTTTGGGTTTGGTCAAAGAGGATTTTTCTAAGGGGAAGATTCCACCTCTTCCATTTTCTGCCTTTCTTAACTCAATTCATATACCTTAATAGTCATCAAGAAAATTGTGATACAAATTGCTCAATTTACTAAATCCAAATTTGACTATTTGTTATTCACAAACATCTTTGGTTTTTCATTTGTATGATTACTTGCCTATGTTGTTAGTATCATATTACATTTACCTTCACTTTAAATTATCCATAATTTGAAAGTTTTCTTGAATACAACCATCCCAACACATTAAAATAGTTTTCATGTTGAAATTTATATGGTTTCCAACCTAGATTTTTTTTCCATGATATTATATTTTTAGTGACTTGAAACTAGTGGTTTTATTCACTCTAAATCTTGAAATATTCCTCTCGATTTTCACTATAACTTAATGTCATAACTAGAGCATTAATTTATAATTACATCAGTCAATAAATAGACTTCAATAGCAACCAAGATAATGATATTTAAAATTAATGAATTTATTTATTCAACTTTGATTCAAACAATCTAAAGCTAACTATTTTTTTTCCACAAAAACCCCAGTTCTTTATTTTTAACTCTACTTGTCCAGATCAAAGACATTATATTGGACCTTATATTGGACATTATATCGAAACTTTCTTACATACAACCATGTTGGCACATTGAAATATTTTTTGGGTGTAGAAATTGCATGTTCTTTGATAATGTTTTATTTTTATATGATATTAAGGTAAAAAAAAATATTTTTTTCATGAATTAACATAAAAAATGAATTATTTAATTTAAATACATTAGAACTAGTTTGAGAATGATGAGGTTAATTTATTTTAAATCAGTATTTTTTATGATTTAAGTAATACAAATATATTTCTAATTTTTAATTTACGTGCTAACATGATTATTTAAGGTTTTAAATATTTAGAATTATCTTACAATTGATAGGAAATTAATCGTCGGGATAAATTTGGAAAAAATATTTTTCATAGATTTTTAGCTAATCTGTGAGGACATTTTACGATTATTTTTTTAAAAATTCAAAAATTAACAAAATAATTCGAAGAAAATGCAGTAATTAATGGCCACATCAGTAAGAGGATGTGTCAGTGGTTTCTAACGCACAGAAGCATTAGTCAACTAATGAATACTTTACTTTCAGGTGACAAATGGGTGGAAAAACAGGGAGTCTTTGCAAGTTCAATTTCTGCTTTTATTTGGTTTTATTTTGTATTTATCTTATTTCTTCATTTGGGTGACAAGTAGATCAAGATTAAGCATTTTATCTGTATTTTTATCACTTTTTCATTCCAGTTTCTTTTTACAAACCTATTCTTAGGTGACATGCAAGGATGAGTTCACACATTTATTTCTTTTTTTAGTTTTCTAGAAGGTATTCAAAATTATTCAATTTTAAAATTAAATTAATAATTACTCCTTTCAAATTTGATTATTTGTTATTTACAAGAGGCTCTTGTGCTTTTTTTTGTTTGCGCTAATTATTTATATTGATGATGTAATTTTAGATAAACCTTCACTTTCAGCTAACATGCAACATTTTGTCTTAGCACTCTTATATCTTCTAATGACCTAAAGATATTAGTTGTTTTAGTTTTAAACCTATAGTCATTTCTTTAGAACCTACGATTATGGGCTTGGCCTACTTTCTCTCCCTCCTCACCCCCATATGTATAAGACTTCTACCCCCTTTTCATTCTTTAATATGATTTTCTCTCTTTTTTTATTTTTTAATATGATTTTCGTTCATTCATGACCACCTTCCTCCAACAACATGACATTCTCCACCACTCGTCTTGTCCACATACCCATCAATAGAATGACATTGTTAAACACAAGCTTTGACATATTATTATGACTACTCGCACCCTTCTAACCACTACCTATATGTCCTTATAACTTTAGGGGGATGTCATCCTCACTACTATCTACCTTATTAATTGGATGCCATCTTCCTTCCTCTAGCATTAGATTCTCTTTTTTATTCTCTATCCTAGTCACCCTCTCTTTCATCTATCTCCACATATTTAGTTGTGTGCTTTATTCATCAACTTGGACCAAGTCTAGATAAACTTGCACCTAAGTTTGTGAAGTGTATTTTCTTCAATTACCTTTAGAAAGGGTACCATTGTTATTGTCCTTTGACTCATCATTATTTTGTGTCCATAGATCTTACCTTCTTTGAAGAATCTCATTTCTTAAAACAATTTTTGGCTACTTCTCCCTCTTCATGTGACTTTGGGCCTATCTTCCTAGTGATTTCTAAATCTCTTAGTTCACATATTTCGTCTTCTTCTCTTCGTGTGCCACAAGTTTTTCTTTTGTCATTCACACTCATCTTAGTTGCTAATCCTTCTCTATCGAATGGTTCCTTACCTAAGCCTTATCCTTTACAACCACCATCACTAGCTTCACCTACACCATCCTTCATGTTAGACCTTGACCTTCTAATTGCCCTATGGAAGGTAGCTCATTCATATACCAAACACCATATTTTAAACATTATTTCCTATTCTTATCTCACCCCATTAAATCATGCCTTTATTTTTAACCTATTGATGTGCACTTATTGTTGTGTTTAAATGTTCATTATCTAATAATATTTATAACTAAGACTTATAAGATATTAACATAGATGTACGTTTCATGTCAAATGTAGAGAGATAAATAATCTATCGTGAAAACTAATTTAGTTTATATATATAATAATTTTAATATTTTATCACTATTTAACACAAATAATCAAATAGAAGTGTGAGGTAAGAAGAATAAAGAAAGGGAAGTAGAGAAAGGAAGAAGGAAAAGAAAGAGAGAGAGAGAGAGAGAGAGAGAGAGAGATCTCACATGAGATGGAGAGAGAGAAAGGTCTCATGAGAGAGGGAGAGAGAAATGTGGATGAATAATCAGGAGAGAGAAACAATGTGGTGATTTAATTGCACATGTAACTTGAGTTGACCACATTTATCGAATGAACATGTGTTCAAAAATTCACACACATGACATGAGGTCAGTCATGAATGTCTCTCACCTTATTTTAACAATTCAAAGCTCATTAATCAGCCTTTAATCTCACTAATTTCGTGTTCAAAAATAAAAGAATCTTAACTAAGTTAAACACAATCTTAACTTGATCTCATACGAGTTTTGAAGGATTCAGAAAATGAATAAAAATCATTCATCAAGTTTTTTTTAAGTTCTACTCATTTCTATCAAAATATGTATGAAACAGAAATAAATTTTCATAAAATATAAATAAATAATAAAAGTAGGTAAATAAATGTTGAAAGTACAAAAGAAATTATTGTTTGAATTTAGTCTACCTCAAAGACAACTAGAGACACTAGTGTGGTGGCTTGGTTTTGTCCGAATGTGCCACACCACACTAAAAGTCACAGAAGTATTGGCTAAAAATGTTATGTTACTTGCTAGAGAGATCTACTAAAAAGAGGGGTCTATTCCACTATCCCCATCATTTGGGAGGAAAAGAGAAGAGCTACCTTGATAAGTTTTCATTATCATGAGTTCATAATTAGTAAATCATATAGTTTTAACCTTAACTCATGATAAATAGCCTCATATTTGTGTTAAAATGTGAAAAATGATTTTCAGTTAATTAATGTTAATTTTTAGGTAATTATGTGATTTTATACGATTTTTACAGTCTTACTTTTGTAATAAATAAAAGAAAAGAAATTAAAATAAAAATATAACAAAATAGGTGGGGGCCGCCAACCAGCCAGGCCTGCAAGCGGGTTGGAAGCGTAGTTGGGCAGGAGCTGCGAGTAGGGGCTCAAGTGACTTGAATTGATGGGGGCACATGTGTGACACTCTCCTTCCACGTCATCAGTGGCTAGTCGGCTGTGGGGCAAGGTTTGGTCGTACACACATGAGAAAAGGACTTGATCGGGAATCTAATATTACTTTATATTCGCTAGAAACTTTGGTGCACAACCGATGTAGGACTAAACACACATCACCTTCTTCAAAAAGGGGTGGGCAACTAGCATGGGTTCGAATCCTCCTAGAGCCAAAACTCATATTTTTTTATCTGATTATCGTGACTTTCTTGCAAATTATTAGTGAAGGATTAAGTAACTAGAATTGCTAGATCATCAACGAAAATTTCATCAATGCAATTTACGAAGCATTGTTACTAAAATAGCTGAATGATTCACGATAAAAGGATCACGAATCCATCGAGTAAAGTATTTCTAATTAATCGACAAACAAGCCATCATAGGGAAGAGGACAATTTGCTAGGAGACGAGTCGTCACCTCTTGATAGCATATCAGATGCAATGAAGAGCCTCCTCTTGCTACGCAGACCTAAGGATAAAGCTCCCTAACATATGCCCCACCTTCATCTAGCTCTTCTCTGTCAAGTAACAGCCGCTAGAGAGCCGCAAAGTCACTGTTTTTCTGCTCTACTGTGTGACAACCGCCGAGATGATTTGACGACCCATTTCATTGATCTCTAGACTTTAGAAGGAGATTTAGAGATTGCCCACATCATCCTTGTCCAAGGAGAGCCTTTGAGGCCATAGACACTAACGACTATCCTCCCAAACACTCAAGATTCTGGTGCATTATTGACGCATCACCACTGTGACCTTGGAACTCTATTTTCTTACTTTCAACTTACTTTATGTTTCATTTAGTGATAATTTATGTGATTTTAATTTACCAAAATATACTTCTCTCAATTACGATTCTTTCAACTTTTACAAATCTTAATTTGATCAATTAAATCATCTATAATCACTTATGTAAGAATCACCGAGTAGAACTCTATTTTCACCCGATTTGCATTTGTCAGGCATTGACGTCATCTTGATGTCCACACCCTTATTTCCTTTTTTTATGAATTTTAAATATTTTTTTTTTTCATTTACTAATATAAAATTCATAGAAAATAGTATTTTTTGAAAAAAAATCTAAATAATTACTAGATATTATATTACATCCTTATGATCAACCTAGAAAATTAATGCTATTTTTATAACTTTTATTGAATTATAATTGATATGTTTGTTCATAAATACTTCTAAATATCTAAAAATTTGTATTTTTCTAGTTTTATAAATTTTAAATTTGTATGATTTACTATACAACACATGTGTGGTGGCTTGATTTTGTCTGAATGTGCCACACCACACCAAAAGTCACAGAAGTATTGTCTAAAAATGTTATGTTGCTTGCTAGAGAGATCTACTAAAAAAAGGGGTCTATTACATTATCCCCGTCATTTGGGAAGAAAAGAAAAGAGTTAACCACACACCAAAGGCCTTGAGTGCAGTTGGGGAAGGAAGGAACAAGTTTGTCGATAGCCAATGATGATTTCAATTTAGAGGTAAACATGTTATCATGATGTAACTAAGTTTATGCAAATAATATTTATAAAACCTCACTTTGTAGTTTAGGATGAGCAAGGGTTGATACTCAAGGAGTATGAGTAATGAGAGTAAGAAGTTTACTTATTTTATTTCTTATATATATATAAATATACTTGAGATCGTGAAGAACGTAATTAAATCTAAAATATGTGAAGACAAGATAAATAAAAAGTGTGGCAAAGGCAGAGAATGGATCTAACGTAATAAAATAATATAATAAATGATAAAAACTAATTTGAACTAAGAATGAATTTATCCATAGAGAAGATTACAAGGACACCCTAAATCTAGATCTTTCACAAACCTCATTGTGCGTCAATATTAGGCCAAGTGGTGCTTGATCCGCATTGATCTTGATGCAGTCTAAGTAGTCTCTTCTCCACAATGATCTTGGGCATGAGAATGTCATTGACCGAGTCTTGATTTTTCTCATTTTTTCTTTGACTAGTCACTACTAGAGAGAGAGTTAAAAAGTTTCCTCCAAGAGGGAGGCAAGAGGTCTTAATCCTCTAGAGAATTAGGCCCCTCTATAAATGGTTATGATTAATAACTAACTCTCTTAGTGGATGGTCTAGATTCTTCTATGAAGATGGCACTCTAATCCACCTCTTAGTCTCCTCTTAAGGTGCCCTAAGAGTGGTGACCTAGATCTCATCTCTTGATAGTTCTTTTAAGTCAAATGAGTTAAGCTAAGGTCATGTGCCACTTAAGGTCTAAATGGGCTTAACTAAGATGAGGCCCTCTCTTGGGCCCATAAATATATTAGGCCTGCCCATAAGACTTAAGTTTTTCTTTGGGCTGAAAACTTGAGTTTCTTCAATTACTTCCAACTCATAATAAGAGCTCACCTAAGTCTTTGTAATCAAATAATTATTTAGAAAATATGAGAGAATCACTACTTGACTTTTCAAGTGGGGTTAGTCTCGTAATATCAAAAAAATAAGTAAAATAATATGTATTAGGACTTAAATAATAAAATATTATGAATATCATAATGAGTCGGTAACATATCTATAATTCCATTCTCTACCCACTAATTAGTATTTATATATAACATATTAATGCATAGATGTAACTACTAATTTATAATTATCATTAGAGGTGTTGATCGCACAAAAGAAGAAAAAAATAAATGTTGTATTTACAACTACAATTAAGTTTTTAAAGATAATCAATAATATCCATTTTACTAAATAATAATCAATTATTATCTTTATATCCTTGATGATGACATGTGCAAAAACTTAAGTTTTTGGTTGTGGTGCTTCACGTACTACTGGAGCAGATGTATTTGGTCATGTGACGCATCAAGTGATGTAAGATTAACCCATCACAAATTATTGTCAACCAAAAACTTAAGTCCCTAGTACCTAGCACTTCACTCATCATTAGATCATCATTTCTAGTCATGTGTGTGTTGAGCAGTGTAAGATTCACAAACCATCGATTGATTACTTTATGCTTCAAGTATTGTGGTTGTCTACTCATATCACGAGATCTCTCATATGTGGTAACGTGGCATATTGAGCACTACTGAATCACATCGCGCTCTAGACTGCTGCATTGAAACAAATGAAAATTTTTAGTCCCACAACAAAACATTTTCAGTAATTAAACTAAATGTATAAAAGTTAAGTTTTTAGTGTAGAGATCCCTTCTCCCAAAATGAAATAATGCACAAAACCATCTTAGGAGAAGTTAAAAGGTGGTCCACCCTACTATGTACACGTGTGTACAATCCCCATTGCTCCATGACCGATTGGCTGCCAAGAAATGGCAAGGGAGTGACACACATGTGTGCAAAGTAAGTCCTTTACCACTTTAGCCCAACTTGTGGTTCCCCCAATCTAGGTCTACCCACTCGAGTGCAATGCCCCTCCAAGTCAACTATCAAGTGCCAACTTGCTAGTGGGTGGTGATATTTTTATATTTTACTCTTATACCTTTGTAAATATGAAAATTTACATCAAGTACTTCAACTTCACACTTTCAAAATTAACAATATATTGCTATATTTATTCTACAAGTTAACACATAAAACTAAAATAATAAAACTATCTAAAATATCAAAATGTAACTTTAACACCTATCTTGTTTTTTTATTCCCAAGACTATTTCTTAGGCATTGAGTCATCCTAGTTGTCGTGTTACAATAGAAGAGGAGATAAAGGCTCTATCTTACCTCAACTTGGTATTTGATTCTTCATCTCTTGTCCACTCCTAGGGTGAGTTGTTGCTAAGTATTCATGATTAAGATGGTTGTAGATTGTTCTATTGATCGCCTCAAAGCTCACTAAGTGGCCTGAAGGTTTTCTCAAACATATCAAGAGGATTATATTAAAACTTTCTCTCTAGTGGTGAAACTTACTTCAGTTTGTACTTGCTAGTGTTTGTAGTCCACTTCTCACGGTCTCTTCATCAGTTGAATGTAAAGAATGATTTTCTTCATGACAATCTTGAGGAAGCAGTATATTGGAGCAACCTCCTAATTTTATTTTGGCTGACTCATCAGATTCTATGTGGTATCTATAAAAATCTATCTATAAGCTAAAGTAGCCTCCTTGACTTGGTTTAGTTATTTCTACAAGCCAGTTCAAGATTTTAATCTTCATTAGAGTGCTTCTAATCCCATCATTTTCTATTGTCACATTGTTGCGAGCTACATTATTCTTCTTCTCCATGTTGATGACATTATTCTGATGAGTGTTGATAAATGGATGTATCTCTAATTTCAAGGTTTTTCTTCATAACAAAGTGACGATCAGATACCTAAGTCAACTTCAGTACTTTTTAGGTATTGAAGTTGTACTTTTTAGTGCTTGGTTATTGATGTGACTTAGTCATTGTATAATAAATCATGTAAATTAAAAATTTATAAATTTAGAAAAATACTTCTTTTTAGATTTTTAGAAATATTTTAGAGAAAATAAATTAATTCTAACTCAATAAAAGATTCCAAACATAGTGAGAAATTTCCAACTCAATCATAGAGTATGTAACATAATATCAGGTAATATTTTAGAATTATTTTAGAAGAATATAATTTATTATCATTTTTAGAGTAAATAATAAATATAAAATATATTTAAAATTTTACAAAAAAAGTAAATAAGGGTGAGGACGTCAAGATAACATCAACACCCTAAGGAATACAATTCAAGTAGAAATAGAGTTCTATAAATGAGTCAAATTTAGATGTGTAAAAGCGAGAAGAACCATATCATAATTGAATGAAGAATGTTTTTGAAATTTAAAATTACATTAAGTATCACTAAATTAAGAGACAATTAAGTTGAAAGTAAGAAAGGTAGAGTTCTGACCTCATAATTCTATGTGTTCAAGAGGATTATTGAATAATGTCCACAACCTCAAAAGCTCTCCTTACACATTGACAACTTGGGTATTTGCTAGATCTATTTTTGAAGTCTAAAAATCAATGAAGTGGGTTGTCAAATCATCTCTAGCAGGTGTCACCTGATAAAGTAAAAGAATAACAACTTTGTGAATCTCTAATAATTGACACCAATAAGTTTGATAGAGGTGGAGCACATCTTAAAGAGCTGCATCATTAAGCCCAAATAGCAAGAGGGGGCTCTTGATCATATATGGTACACTCTCATAAGGTGATGACTCATCTCTTAGTAGATCGATCTCTTCTGGACGATAACTTATTTGTCGATCAATTAGAGATAATTTACTCAATGAATTTGTGATCTTTTTACTCATAATCATTATGTAATTTTAGTAACAATGTTCCACAAATCTTGTTGACGAGATTTTCATTAAAAATTGAGTGATTCTAGGGGCTTAATCCTTCACTAGTAATTTATAAGAAAGGTATAATTTACTCACATAAAGATATGAGTTTTGACTCTAGTAAGATTCGAACCCTCAATGATTGTCCACCTACATAAAAGTGAGTGAAATAAGTATGTGAATATCTTTATAAAGTGACATCATAAAGGTATCTCTTTCTAATAAATAATGTATATTTTAGGTATTAAAAATATTAAAACCTTTGGGGAATTTGTGACCATTGGTTTAATCTCACATCAATTATATGTCAAATTTTGAGTCGGATGTATAATAATGCAAGACTTGATAATCAATTAGGCCTTTTCTCATGTGTACAATCACTCCTTGCCCCATGCCTGACTAGCAACTAGTGATGTGGAATGGGAGTGATGCACACATGTCTCCTATTGGTCCGTCCTCAACTACTTTAGCCCTTGCTCATAGCTCTACTTGATTGTACTTCTAACCTACTTATGAGCTTGATTGGCCGGCAAGTTCTCCTTTTTTTATCTTTTTATTTTATTTTATTTATCTCAAAAATAGGATTATAAAAATTATATAAATTTGTATAAAATTACATAATTAATCAAAATTTCATATTAACTCATTAAAAATTATTTTTTCTAATTTAACATAAATATAAGTCTATTTATCATAAGTTAAGACTAAAAATCTATTATTAATTAATTATTAACTCATGATAGCGAAGACTTATCACACCTCCCAACTTAAATCTTGTTAGTCCCTTAGTAATAAAATTATAAAAATTAATAAAAATTTATAAATTTTAGATATCATATTTTAATACATAAAAATATAATTAGAAATGATGCACTACTAGACACTTTAGACTCTTATATCAAGTATTTAAGAATTATGTCAAGCACTTAAATATTTAAGCACTCTTATATTCACATCTTTGTCACTTCTTCACTCATAGATATAATTCACAAGATATTATAATTATCAATATTCATCTAATAATAATATTGATCTTATATTTATTTTTTTCTTTCCATGACTTGATTTTTGAAGTTTGCACTATATTACTTCTATTTTTTTCTGTAGTGGATAAGTAGGTTTTCATGAAGATAAATTTTGAAAATAAAAATGATGTCTCACACCGGCTATGTGTACTCTTCATTTTCAAAGCTTTTATATTATCTACTCATTTTACAGCAAGTGTTTTTCTGTAGACAAATTTCAATAATGAGAATGATGTCTCACACCCTATATGTATATTTTAAGATTTTTTGCATTATTTTTTTAAAAAAGATTCCAAAATAAGTGATTTCTCCTCATAATTCTTATAAATTAGGATATAAAAAATTCTATTAAACTCAAATGATCAATCAAATTTTCACATCAAGTAAATATTATCTATTAAGATCATGAAGTGAAACTCTGTAAAATCAAATCCATGTTATCTACCATGTGTCTAAGGAGTATTTCAACATTTTATGCTACTAAATTATTATTTTAACTCAATAATAATTATCATAATATATTTTATTTTCAATCAATCTAATTGATTTAATTTTTTGTGCATAAAATATGATGTAAGAAATTTATAAATTAGATAGTTCTGACAATTTGTTATTTATCTTTAGTTCTATTTTCAATAATAGTGAATTTGTCAAAAATAAATTAAAACAATCATCTTTATAGTTCTACTTTCTAATTTCAGAAATATATCTAGGGGATTGAAATGTGAGAAAAAGGTCTCTACAATTTCAAATTCAAACTACTTCTTTTTGTTATTTTTGATAGTCTATAAATTATTCTCTATTATTCTTGACAGAAAATTAAAAAACAAATGCTATAGTTTTTCTTCAATTTTTTTAATTACTTTTATAGGTGAGCAAAAAAAAATGTAATCACATGTTCTTAATCATCCTACAACATAAATTAAGACTTAATGCTTCACTCCCCAACTTAAAAATGACATTGTCATCAATAACATAGAAAAATCAGAATAGAATATGCATAAAATATAATTTTTAAGAGAAACATGCATATATGTAAAGTTTAGTAAAATTATTGTCATAAAGGATAAAGTTCAGAAACACATCACCTCAACCTCATTTTTAATTTTTCACTTCATATTATACTCTTCCTCTTACAATTTATTTTTGAAAATAATAAATACTATAAAATTCTAAGAAAAATAAAATTTTAAAAAATAGAATTAAACAAAAACTATGGGTTGCCTCTCATGTAGTGCTTAATAGAATGTCTCCAACTAGACACATTAATCTTACTATTGAATTTCTTTTAATAATAAAATTTATTTTTCTACAAGGCATTCATATTCTATGTAATGCTTAAGGTACTATCCATTTATCTTAAAACTCTGATCACTTTTAAGATCTTTAATTATTACATCCTCATGATTATGTCTCTTACACCACATAAGGTCCTATCCATTTTGATTTTAATTTTATTGTGAATAATTTCAGCCTAGAATCATATAACCATACTTTTTATCCTCATATTCTAGTTTATCATGAAAAGTTTTAGTTTTTTCTTTATTTATTCTATCATTTCATAAGCTTCATTCCTCAACTCCTCTAATTCAAGTAGCTGAAAAATTTTATGTTGACTAATAAGTCTTCATTATCATGAGTTCATAATTAGTAAATCATTTAGTTTTAGCCTTAACTCATGATAAATAGCCTTATATTTGTGTTAAAGTGTGAAAAGTGATTTTCAATTGATTAACATAAATTTTTGGGTAATTATGTAATTTTATATGATTTTTACAGTCTTACTTTTGAGATAAATAAAGAAAAAGAAATTAAAATAAAAATATAGCAAAATGAGGGGAGGTGATAAGTCTTCATTATCATGAGTTAATAATTAGTAAATAATATAGTTTTAGCCTTAACTCATGATAAATAGACTTATATTTGTGTTAAAGCATGAAAAGTGGTTTTCAGTTGATTAACGTGAATTTTTGGGTAATTATGTGATTTTATACGATTTTTACAGTCTTAGTTTTGAGATAAATGAAGAACAAGAAATAAAAATAAAAATATTGCAAAATGGGGGGATCCGCCGGCCAGCCGGGCCCGCAAGCGGGTCGGAAGCGCAGTCGGGGAGTAGCCGCGAGCAGGGGCTCGAGCGGCTTGCTTGGATCGATAGGGGCACGTGTGCGCCACTCCCCTTCCACGTCACCGGTGGTCAGCCGGCTGTGGGGCAAGGAGTGGTCGTACACGCGAGAGGACTTTGCCTAGAAAGCTAACTTTACTCTATATTCGCCCGAATAATCCGCCCACAACCGATGTGGGACTAAATCCACCTTGTAAGGGGCGGGCGACCGCCGCGGGTTCGAATCCTCCCAGAGTCAAAATTCATATATTTTTAACTGATTATCGCGACTTTCCTGCAGATCGCCGGTGAAGGATTAAGCAACTGGAATCGCTGGATCATCGGCGAAAATCTCGTCAACGCGATTCGCGGAGCATTGCTACTAAAATTTCTGAACGATTCGCGATAAAAGGATCGCAATCCATCGAGTAAATCATCTCCGATTGATCGACGAACAAGCCGTCGTCGGGAAGAGGACGATCCGCCGGGAGACCAGTCGCCACCTCCTGAGAGCGTACCAGATGCGATGAAGAGCCTCCTCTTGCTGCGCGGACCTGAGGATGAAGCTCCCTAACACGCGCCTCACCTCCATCCAGCCCCTCCCCGTCGGGTGACAGCCGCCGGAGAGCCGCAAAGTCGCCGTTTTTCCGCTCCGCCGGGTGACAGCCGCCGGAGACGATTCGACGACCCACTTCATTGGTCTCTAGACTTCGCGAGAAGATCTAGAGATTGCCCACGTCGTCTTTGTCCAAGGAGAGCCTTCGAGGCCGTGGACACTGCACGACGACCCTCCCAACGCTCAGGATTCCGGTGCATCGCCGACGCGTCGCCGTCGCGACGCCGGAACTCTGTTTTCCTGCTTTATCTAGAGATTGCCCACGTCGTCTTTGTCCAAGGAGAGCCTTCGAGGCCGTGGACACTGCACGACGACCCTCCCGAACGCTCAGGATTCCGGTGCATCGCCGACGCGTCGCCGTCGCGACGCCGGAACTCTGTTTTCCTGCTTTATCTAGAGATTGCCCACGTCGTCTTTGTCCAAGGAGAGCCTTCGAGGCCGTGGACACTGCACGACGACCCTCCCGAACGCTCAGGATTCCGGTGCATCGCCGACGCGTCGCCGTCGCGACGCCGGAACTCTGTTTTCCTGCTTTATCTAGAGATTGCCCACGTCGTCTTTGTCCAAAGAGAGCCTTCGAGGCCGTGGACACTGCACGACGATCCTCTCGAACGCTCAGGATTCCGGTGCATTGCCGACGCATCGCCGTCGCGACGCCGGAACTCTGTTTTCCTGCTTTCAATTTAATTTACGCTTCATTTAGTGATACTTTGTTGATTTTTATTTACCAAACTATACTTCGTTCAATTACGATTCTTCCGGCTTTTACAGATCTTAATTTGATTAATTGAGTCGTCTGTAATCGCCTACGTAAGAATCGCCGGGCGGAACTCTGTTTCCGCCTGATTCGCGTTCGCCGGGCGCTGACGTCATCCTGACGTCCGCACCCTTATTTCCTTTTCTTTTTGTGAATTTTAAATATATTTCCTTTTTATTTCCTAGTATAAAATTCGTAAGAAAATTGTACTCATTGAGAAAAATTCTGAATAATTACCAGATATTATATTACATCCCTGTGATCGACCTGGAAAATTACCGCTATTTTTGGAATTTTTATTGAATTATAATTGATATATTTATTTTGAAATACTTCTAAATATCCGAAAATTCGTATTTTCTAGTTTTATAAATTTTATATTTGCGTGATTTAACATACAACGACTGAGTCACGTCAGGAGGCTCACCAGCCAGTCAGTCTTACAAGCAGGTTGGAAGTGCAATCGGACAAGAATCGCAAGTAGGGGCTCAAGCGACTTGAACTGATGGGGGCACGTGTGCGCCACTGCCCTTCCTGGTCACTAGTGGCCAGCTGGCTATGGGACAAGGAGTGGTCATACACGTGCGAGAAAGGGACTTGATCGAGAATCTAATATTACTTTATATTCACCAGAAACTTCGACGCACAACCAATGTGAGACTAAACTTACATCACCTTCCCTAGGAAGGGCGGGCAACCGGTGCAGATTTGAATCCTCCTAGAGCCAAAACTCATAGTTTTTTATCTGATTATCGCGACTTTCCTGTAGATCATCGGTGAAGGACTAAGCAACCAAAATTGTTAGATCATCAGCAAAAATCTCATCATCGTGATTCACAAAACATTATTACTAAAATTGTTGAACGATTCGTAATAAAAAAATCATAAGTTCATCGAGTAAAGCATCTCCGATTGATCAACAAACATGCCGTCATCGGGAAAAGGACAATCCGCTAGGAGACAAGTCACCACCTCCTAAGAGCGTATCAGATGCGATGAAGAGCCTCCTCTTACTATACGGACCTAAGGATGAAGCTCCTTGACATGCGCCCCACTTCCATCTAGCTCCTTTCTGTTGGGTGACAACCGTTAGAGAGCCACAAAGTCGCCGTTTTTCTACTTCGCTGGGTGACAACTGCCGGAGACGATTTGACGACCCATTTTATTGATCTCTAGACTTCGCAAGGAGATCTAGAGATTGCCCATATCATCTTTATCCAAGGAGAGCCTTCAAGGCCATGGACACTACACGATGATCCTCCCGAATACTCAAGATTCTGGTGCATCACCGATGCATGCCGCCTGATAAGTCTTCATTATCATGAGTTAATAATTAGTAAATAATATAGTTTTAGCCTTAACTCATGATAAATAGACTTATATTTCTGTTAAAGAATGATTTTTAGTTTTCAATTGATTAACATGAATTTTTGGGTAATTATGTGATTTTATATGATTTTTACAATCTTACTTTTGAGATAAATGAAGAATAAAAAATAAAAATAAAAATATTACAAAAATAGGGGGACCCGCCGGCCAGTCGTGCCTGCAAGCGGGTCGGAAGCGCAGTGGGGGAGTAAGCCACGAGCAGGGGCTCGAGCGGCTTGGCTTGGGGACTGACAGGGCACGCGTACGCCACTGCCCTTCCACGTCACCGGTGGCCAGCTGACTGTGGGGCAAGGAGTGATCATACACGCGAGAGAAGGGACTTTGCTCACAAAGCTAACATTACTATATATTCACCCAAAAAATCGGCGTATAACTGATGTGGGACTAAACCCCCGTCACACCTTCCTCAGAAGAGGCGGGCGACTAGTGCAGGCTTGAATCCTTCCAGAGTCAAAATTCATATATTTTTATTTGATTATCGCAACTTTCTTGCAGATCGCCGGTGAAGGATTAAGCAACGAGAATCGCTGGATCATCGGCAAAAACCTCATCAATGCGATTCGCGGAGCATTGCTACTAAAATTGCTGAACGATTCACGATAAAAGGATCGCGAATCCATCGAGTAAATCATCTCCGATTGATTGACAAACAAGCCATCGTCGGGAAGAGGACGATCCGCTGGGAGACCAATCGCCACCTCCTGAGAGCATACCAGATGCGATGAAGAGCCTCCTCTTGCTGTGCGGACCTGAGGATGAAGCTCCCTAACACGCGCCCCACCTCCATCCAGCTCCTCTCCGTCGGGTGACAGCCGCCGGAGAGCCGCAAAGTCACCGTTTTTCCGCTCCGCCGGGTGATAGCCGCAGGAGATGATTCGACGACCCACTTCATTGATCTCTAGACTTCGCAAGAAGATCTAGAGATTGCCCACATCATCTTTGTCCAAGGAGAGCCTTCGAGGCCATGCACACTGCACGACGATCCTCCCGAACGCTCAAGATTCTGGTGCATCGTCGACACATCGCCGTCACAACGCCGGAACTCTGTTTTCCTACTTTCAATTTAATTTACGCTTCATTTAGTGATACTTTGTGTGATTTTAATTTACCGAACTATACTTCGTTCAATTACAATTCTTCCAGCTTTTACAAATCTTAATTTGATTAATTAAGTTATCTATAATCGCTTACGTAAGAATCGCCGGGCAGAACTCTGTTTCTATCTGATTCACGCTCGCCTGGTGCTGACATCATCATGACGTCCGCACCCTTATTTCCCTTTTTCATGAATTTTAAATATATTTCCTTTTTATTTCTTAGTATAAAATTCATAAAAAACCGTATTCACTGAAAAAAATTCTGAATAACTACTAGATATTATATTACATCCCTGTGATCAACCTGGAAAATTACCGCTATTCTTAGAATTTTTTTTGAAGCATAATTGATATATTTATTTAGAAATACTTCTAAATATCCAGAAATTCGTATTTTCTAATTTTATAAATTTTATATTTGCGTGATTTAATATACAACGACTGAGTCACGTCGCCGCCGTGACGCCAAAACTCTATTTTACGACTTTCAACTTACTTTCTACTTCATTTAGTTATAATTTATGTCATTTTAATTTATCAAAATATACTTCGTTCAATTACTATTCTTTCGGTTTTTATAGATCTTAATTTGATCAATTAAATCGGTTGTAATCGTTTACTTAAGAATCACCAAGCAAAACTCTATTTCTGCCCGATTCACATTCGCCAAGTGCTGACATCATTTGCACGTCTGTACCCTTATTTCTCTTTTTTGTGAATTTTAAATATATATTTTTGTCATTTACTAGTATAAAATTTATAAAAAGTAATATTCTTTGAAGAAAATTCTGAATAACTACCATATATTATATTACATCCTTATGATTGACCTAGAAAATTACCACTATTTTTGAAAGTTTTATTAAATCATACTTGATATATTTGTTCAGATATACTTCTAAATATCCAAAAATTCTTATTTCCTATTTTTATAAATTTTAAATTTATGTGATTTACTATACAATGACTAGCACGTCATTGACTAATTAATTTTTTATCCTTACAAAAAAAAATTATAACCTATAATACTTTATGATCTATTTCTATACAAAGATGACATGGTGATGTGACTTTTAGTCATTGTATAATAAATCACGAAAATTTAAAAAATTTCAAATTAGAAAATACTAATTTTTGGATATTTATATGTATATTTGAAAAAATATATTGATTATAATTTAATAAAAGTTTAAAAAATAGTGATAAATTTTCAAATTGATCACAAGAATGTAATATAATATCAAGAATATTTTAGAATTTTCTACAAAGGATATAATTTTTTATAAATTTCAAATTAAGAAATAAAAATAATATATATATATATAATTTACAAAAAAAAGAAATAAAGGTGCAGACGTCATGATGATGTCACTACCCAATGAATGGGAATGAGACAAAAATAAAGTTATACCTAATAATTGTTACATAAGTGATTATAGACAATTTAATGGGTTAAATTAAGATCTATAAAAACAAAAAGAATCATAATTAAATAAAAAAATTAGTAACTTAAAATCATGTAAATTATCATTAAATTAAATCAAAGTTGAAAGTAGAAAAAACATAGTTTCGACCTTGTGACAATAATGGCCAAAATTTTGTATTCAAGAGGATCACCGAACAATGTCTATGGCCTTAAAGGCCTTCTTTGGACATGGACTACTTGGGCATTTGTTAGATCTCTTTTCAAAGTCAAAAAAAGATGGTGAAAGTTAAATTAGTGAAAAATAATAAAACATAGTTTTGACATCATAGTGTTGATACGTCGACGATGTGTCAAAATTATGAGCATTTGAGAGGATTATTCTGCAATGTCTACAACATAAAAAACTTTCTTTAGATAATGATGACTTAGAAAATCTTTTGATCTTCTTGTGAAGTCAAGAAATCAATGAAATAGATCATCAAGTCGTCTTTGATAATTATCACCCAATAGAGTAGAAAAATAATAACTTTACAGCTCTTTGGCAGCTATCACCTAACATAGATGAGTTAGATGAAGGTGGAGCGCATGTTAAGGAGCTTCATTCTCAAGTCTGCACAATAAGAAGAACCTCTTCATCGCATTTGGTACTCTCTCAAGAAGTAGTGACTCATCTCTTAGTAGATCATCTTCTTCCTGACAATGACTTATTCGTCGATCAGTCAAAAATGATTTACTTGATGAATTCGTGATCCTTTATCACAAATCATTTAGTAATTTTCATAACAATACTCAACGAATCATGTTGACGAGATTTTTAGTAATGATTGAGTGATTCTAGTGACTTAATCCTTCATCAGTGATATGTAAAAAAAATATTATTTAATCAAATAAAAATAATTTTTGTCTCTAGTAGGATTCAAACCTTTGTTAGTCACTCGCCTACATGAGAAAAAGTAAAATAAGTACATAGATATTTTTATAAAGTTACATCACTAGAGTTCCTCTTTCTAATAAACAAGAGATATTTAAGGTACAAAAATCATTAAAACATTTTGAGGAAGTTGTGATCGATTTAGTCTCATATTGGTTATATGCCAAGTTTTGAGACTAATATGTAGTAATATTAGATTTTGAAAGTAATGAGTCCTTTTCTCTTATGTGTACAATCATTCTTTGTCCCACACTAAGTTGACCACAAGTGGCATGTAAGGAGAGTGATGCACACATGTCTCTTATTAGTCCATCCTCAGTCAGTCAAGCCCTTACTCGTGGCTTTGCTCGACTATGCTTCCGACTCACTTGCGGGCCTAGTTGGCCAACAGGTTCTTCTCTTTTTCTATCCTTTTATTTTATTTTATTTTATTCTATTCTATTTATTTATTTATCTTAAAATATACTTATAAAAATTATAAAAAATTATATAAAATCATATAATTAGCCAAAAAATCACATTAACTAACTAAAAACTAATTTTCTCAATTTAACTTAAATATAAGTCTATTTATCATGAGTTAATGTCAAAAATATATTATTAATTAATTATTAACCCATGATGATGAACACTTATCACATGATTTTCTAAAAATATGACTAAATAGGGACATAAGTATGAGATTTTATAGGTTATTCTATAATCCCATAATGTATTTTATAACTTTGTGGATCAATCTTTCTTATATGGTTTAATTATTTTTCCTAAAATTCTTTAGATTTTTCTATTTGCTACTTCAGCTTACTTATTTATTTGGCGTTGATATGGAGTGGCTACTTATATGACTTAGTTGTTGTATAGTAAATCACATAAATTAAAAATTTATAAAAATAGAAAATACTAATTTCTAGATATTTAAAAGTATTTATGAACAAATATTTAAATTATAATTTAATAAAAAAAATTAAAATAGTGATAATTTTTTAAGTCATTCACAGGAATGTAATATAATATCGAGTAAGTTTTAAGAATTTTTGTCAAAGAATATGAGTTTTTATGAATCTTATACTAAGAAATAAAAAATATATATATTTAAAATTCATGAAAAAGGAAAATAAAGGTGTGGATGTCAAGATGATGTTAGTGCCCAATGAACGCAAATAAGGTGAAAATAGAGTTCCTCCTAGCAATTCTTATGTAAGCAATTACAAATGATTTAATTGATCAAATTAAGATCTGTAAAAGCCGGAAGAATTGTAATTGAATGAAATATAACTTGGTAAATTTAAATCACAAAATTATCACTAAATGAAGTAGAAATTAAGTTAAAAGCAAGAAAATAGAGTTCCGACGTCGCGACAGTGACGCATCAATAATGCACTAAAATCTTCAATGTTAGAGAAGATCGTCATGTAGTGTCCATAGTCTCAAAGGTTGTCTTTGGAGAAAGATGACGTGGGCAATCTCTCAATCTCCTTACAAAGTCTAGAGATAAATGAAATGAGATGTTGAATCATCTCTAGTGGCTATCACCTAGTAGAACAGAAAAATAGTGACATTGTAGCTCTCTAGTAGCTATCACCCGACAAAGAGGAGCTAGATAGAGGTGGGGCTTGTGTCAAGGAGCTTCATCCTCAGGTCTACGTAGCAAGAAGAGGCTCTTCATCACATCTGGTATGTTCTCAAGAGGTGGTGACTCATCTCCCAACATATCATCCTCTTCTTGACGATAGTTTGTTCATCGATCAATCAGAGATGATTTACTCGATGAATTTGTGATCCTTTTATCACGAATCGTTTAACAATTTTAGTAACAATACTCCTCAAATCATGTTGATGAGATTTTCATTGATGATTTAGTGATTCTGATGGCTTAATCCTTCACTAGTGATCTGTAGAAAAGTCATAATAATCAAATAAAAAATATAAATTTTGACTCAAGAAGGATTCAAACCCACGCTGATTGTCTACTTGCATGAGAGAGATTGAAATAAATACTTTAATACCTTTATTAAGTGACATCATCATGATACATCTTTATTATAACTAAAGGATAGTTTAGGTATTACAATCTTCAAAAACATTCCAAAGAAGGTGCAACCACCAATTTAATCCCACATTATTTGTGTGCTAAAGTTTTGAGCGAATATATAATAATATCACATTTGTAAGTAATAAGTCTCTTTCTCCCACATGTACGATCACTCCTTACCACATAATCAGCTAGCCACCAATGAGGTGGAAGGGGAGTGATGCACATGTGGCCCCATTGGTCTTTAGTCACTCAAGTCCCTACTTGTGGCTCACCTCAATTGTGCTTCCAACTTGCTTCCGGGTTTGGTTGGCCGGCAGGCCCCCCCTATTTTACTATATTTTTTTATTTATTTCTTCATTTATCTCAAAAATAAGATTATAAAAATCATATAAATTCATAAAAAATCACATTAACATAAATATAAGTCTATTTATCATGAGTTAAGGCTAAAAATATATTATTTACTAATTATTAACTCACAATAATGAAGACTTATCAACTACTCTATGATGTACTTTATTCTTTTCAATAGTTCTTTGAAATATTTATTTGTAAAATATATTCTTTCATTACTAATAATCACTCAAGGACATCCAAATCTTAAAAAAATATTTTCTTGTACAAATTTTATCATGATTTATGATCATTAGTTTTAGCTTGCACCAATTTAGACACATATTCAATAGCAAGCAAAATATATTCATAACTTTTAGCTAATGAAAAGGGACACATGAAGTCTATATTTCATACATCAAAATTTCATCTAAAAACATGTTACTCATGGGCATTTCATTTCTTTTATTCATGTAACCTATAGATTGGCATGAAAGACATGTTCTACTAAATTCTATAGAATCTATAATTATTATAGGTTAAAAAAATCACATTAGAAAAATTATAACTATTTTTCAGATGACCTCCACAATTAGATGCATGGCGCATGTTAAGAATACTATGATTCTTCTTCGATAACACATCTCCTTATAATTTGATCATTACTCAAGTAATATAAATTAGGATCATGTCAAAAATAATTTATAATCTTAGAAAATGAATAATTTTTTCTGTTCTTATCTTACTCTTCTAGAATTTTGTCAAAAACTAGAAAATTGGCAAGATGTGTATACCATGGTGATGGTTGATGTTGAGTTGCCATCAACTGTTCATCTAAAAATACAACTTCTAAAGGTGCTGTATTTATTCTTGTATCACTCATTCTAGAAAGATGGTCAACAACAACATTCTCAAAACTTCTTTTATCTTTTATTTTTCAGTTAAATTCCTAAAATAATAAAATTCATCATAATAAATGTGACTTTACATCTTGTTTATTTAATAAATATTTAAATACTACATGATCAATATAAATAATAATTTTAACTCTTAAAATATATGATCTAAACCTTGTTACGAAAATATTATAACTAACAACTTTTTTTCAATTGTGATATAATTTAATTGAGTATTAGATCTAATTTTGCTAGCATATAAAATTACTAGGGGTTTGGACTTTATATTCAGTATGGCTCCCACTACATAATTTCATACATCACACATTATTTCAAAAGGAAGAGAACCAATCAAGAGCTTATAAAATTGGTGCTTTAGTAAGTAATCTTTTTTTTCAAAAAAAAACTTTAAAAAATTCTCATCAAAATTAAAAGGCACATCTTTAGATAATAACATGATTAGAGGTTAGAAATTTCAAAAAATATCAAAAATAAGATTATAAAATTATATTAATTTGCATAAAATCACATAATTAATTAAAAATTCACATTAACTAACTAAAAACTATTTTTCACAATTTAACATAATTATATGTTAATTTATTAGGAGTTAAGATTAAAAATATATTATTAATTAATTATTAGCTCTAGATAGTAAAAACTTATTAATTATCAACAAGTGGAAGTATGTGCTTGATCTATTATAGGATGTAGGAATGTTAGGCACCAAACTTACTCTTACACCGATGAATCTAAGGTCAAGTTACTCCAAATTCTAGTGATGTTCTTGAGGATCTGAGATAGCTACGTCACTTGGTGGGACAATTGAACTACTTAACCTTGACTCATTTGGACATTTCTTTTTCTATGTGTGGTCAGCTAGTTTATGACCAATCCATGCACTACTAACTGGGATGCAATCATGATAATCCTTCTGGATTTGAGGAGACATCATGACTGAGGACTTTTGTACAAGTTTTCTTCTTTTGTTGATGTTTATGGTTATTATGATGCTAATTGGACAGGCTCTTCTGTCGATCAACACTCCACCACTAGCTATTGTATCTTTTTGTGAGGTAATCTTATCTCATTGAAGAGCAACAAGTAATAGTTGTTGTGCTATCTAGTGCTGAAACTTATTTGCAAACATCTATTGTTGCATTGAAACTTATTTGGGTATGCAAGTTTCTTATGGAGCTTGACATTATCATCTTTAGCCTATGCGTCTCTTCTACAACAATCAGTTTGTGCTTCATATTACTATTAATCATGTTTTACATGAATAGATGAAACATATTGAGGTTGATTGTTATTTTATTTAGGAGAAGCTTTAGGCTAACTTAATTATCCTAACTAGGGTGTCTTCAGAAGCACAACTTGCAAACATACTTATGATGGCTCTCCATGGTCTTTGATTGAATTCCCTTTACTCTAAGCTAAGACCTTTTCATCTTTATGCACTGACGTGACTCAGTCGGTGTATGTTAAATCACGCAAATATAAAATTTATAAAACTAGAAAATACGAATTTTCAGATATTTAGAAGTATTTCTAAATAAATATATCAATTATAATTCAATAAAAATTCCAAATATAGCGGTAATTTTCCAGGTCGATCATAGGGATGTAATATAATATCTGGTAATTATTCAGAATTTTTCTCAATGAGTACGATTTTCTTACGAATTTTATACTAGGAAATAAAAAGGAAATATATTTAAAATTCACGAAAAAAAAAGGAAATAAGGGTGCGGACGTCAGGATGACGTCAGCGCCCGGCGAACGCGAATCAGGCGGAAACACAGTTCCGCCCGGCGATTCTTACGTAGGCGATTACAGACGACTCAATTAATCAAATTAAGATCTGTAAAAGCCGGAAGAATCGTAGTTGAACGAAGTATAGTTTGGTAAATAAAAATCAACAAAGTATCACTAAATGAAGCGTAAATTAAATTGAAAGTAGGAAAACAGAGTTCCGGCGTCGCAACGGCGATGCGTCGGCGATGCACCGGAATCCTGAGCGTTCGGGAGGATCGTCGTGCAGTGTCCACGGCCTCGAAGGCTCTCCTTGGACAAAGACGACATGGGCAATCTCTAGATCTTCTCGCGAAGTCTAGAGATCAATGAAGTGGGTCGTCGAATTGTCTCCAGCGGCTGTCACCCAGCGGAGCGGAAAAACGGCGACTTTGCGGCTCTCCGGCGACTGTCACCCGACGGAGAGGAGCTGGATGGAGGTGGGGCGCGTGTTAGGGAGCTTCATCCTCAAGTCTGCGCAGCAAGAGGAGGCTCTTCATCGCATCTGGTACGCTCTCAGGAGGTGACGACTGGTCTCCCGGCGGATCGTCCTCTTCCCGACGATGGCTTGTTCGTTGATCAATCGGAGATGATTTACTCGATGGATTCGCGATCCTTTTATTGCGAATCGTTCAGCAATTTTAGTAGCAATGCTCCGCGAATCGCGTTGACGAGATTTTCGCCGATGATCCAGCGATTCTCGTTGCTTAATCCTTCCCCAGCGATCTGCAAGAAAGTCGCGATAATCAAGTAAAAATATATGAATTTTGACTCTAGAAGGATTCGAACCCACGCCGGTCGCCCGCCTCTTTTGAGGAAGGTGTGACGAGGGTTTAGTCCCACATCAGTTGTACGCCGATTTTTCGGGCGAATATATAGTAATGTTAGCTTTGTGAGCAAAGTCCCTTCTCTCACGTGTATGACTACTCCTTGCCCCATAGCCGGCTGGCCACAGGTGACGTGGAAGGGGAGTGGCGTACGCGTGCCCTGTCGGTCCCCAATCCAAGCTGCTCGAGCCCCTGCTCGCGGCTTACTCCCCGATTGCGCTTCCAACCCGCTTGCAGGCACGGCTGACCGGCGGGTCCCCCCATTTTTGCAATATTTTTATTTTTATTTCTTGTTCTTCATTTATCTCAAAAGTAAGACTGTAAAAATCATATAAAATCACATAATTACCCAAAAATTCACGTTAATCAATTGAAAACCAAAAATCATTCTTTAACACAAATATAAGTCTATTTATCATGAGTTAAGGCTAAAACTATATTATTTACTAATTATTAACTCATGATAATGAAGACTTATCATGCACCAACTTGAGGGGGGCTGTAGAGATATATATGTATATATGATTATAGGCTTGGCCCACTTTCTGTCTCTTCACCCCTATATGTATAGGGCTTCTGGCCTCTTTTTATTTTTTTAATATGATTTATCTCCTCAAGAAATAGTTTTTAATTACATAACTCATATATGGAGTTAAATAGTCATATAGATAATAGTATTAAAAATTATCTAATTTATTAAGTCAGCTTATATTTACTTGATCAAAATCCAGCTATTTAGTATTAATGAAAGGCTATTGCTCTTCATTTGTCACTCAACCTATTTTGGTTGATGACATTATTTCAGATGGACTTTCAATATTAGTTGACAATCCTTTCTTGCATTTAATCATCTTGATGCTTTTGAATATTTTTTGGTTTACAAATTAATTTTTTTCAACATGCATCACTGTCTCAATGATGTTATATTTTTCAAAGACTTGAAAGTACTAGATTTTCTTAATTTTAAAATCCAATATTTGTCCTCTAGACCCTTAACTATAATTCAATTGTATATTTGATGGACTATATTATTAATTACATCAGTCATCTAGATAATTATATTTAGAGCTATCTAATTATTATATTGAATGTAGAGTTAATTAAAATCTAACTATTTGTTGTTCACAAAGAGATTTTCTTTCTCAAATGTGGTGCTACTTGTCTATATTGTCAATACTATATCACATGGACCATTACTCTTAGTCCTCAATAAATTGAAAGATTTTTGACATACAATCATGTTGACACATTCAAATTCTTTTTAGTTCAAAAATTACATATTCTTTAACATGCATCATTTCTTCTCAATGCTTGGATATTTTTAAATGACTTTAAGATAATGTGTTTCTTAATTATAAGGCAATCATTGTTCCTTTAAACCTTCAAGTTCAATTTAATATCACAAAAAGAAGTAGTTTGCAAATTACATAAGTCAATTTGTGAACTTAAATAATCATACATATAATATTATTTTAAATTATATAATTAATTCGTTAAATTTATATTTACTCAATCAAATTTGACTATTTATTGAAGAGCTCCCCTTATTTATTTGTTGTTCTACTTGTCTATGTCCATGACATTATATAACATGGACTTTCACCTTCTATGCTCAATGCTTGAAATACTTTTCTACATGTAAGCATCTAGACACTTTAAAATATTTTATAGGTTTACTTGCTACATGTTTTCAATATGCATCATTTTGTCTCAAGGATATTACATTTTACAATAACTTGAAGATATTGTCTTTCTTAGTTTTAAACCTACAATTTCTCGACTACAATTTAATTCTATGACTGCATAATTAGTTTTAAAGTTATATACATCAATTTAAATGCACCAATAAGTATCAAAATATTATTTAAAGTCACTAATTTATGTTAAAAAAATTCAATGTAAATGTTACTACTTCTTCTTCACAAGGGCTCTCGTTCTTCATTTATGGCTCTACTTATCTATTTAGTGACATTTTAGCAAATATTAATAATTTGAATACTTTCTAGTATACAACATCTTGACACTTTGAAATATTTGTTTGGCTGAAAAATTCATATTCTTCATCATGCATAGTTCCATCTCAATTATATTATATGCTACAATGATTTGAAAAGAGTGTGTTTCTTAGTTCTAAATTTACAGCTTTTTGTGGATTCTCATTTAAAAGTTAATACCACATGTAAATCACTAGGGTAAAAACTAAATTAAAAAATTTATAAACTTCAATATTCATTAATATAAAGTATAAAATTTATTTTTAGTATTCAATTTATATTAACTAAATGCAAATCTTACTCTTTCTTTTCAAAAAGTACCCTAGTTCCTTATTTGTGGCTCTACTTATATTTGTCAATGACATTATATTAGACTAACCTTCACTTCTAGTCATCATTTCTTTTAAAACTTTTTTTTACACAAAAATCTTCAAATTTTGAATTTTTTTGGGTTAATTAATTATATATTATTCAACAAGCATCATTTTGTATTACCTTTTTCAATGATTTAAAGATATTAACTTTGTATTTCTAGACTTATAGTTGTTCAACCAAACTTTAACTACAATCCAAAGTCACAACCAAATGATTAATTTTTAACTTACACCACTAAATTTATGGACTTGAATGGTCATCAGATGATAGTATTCAAAAATATCTAATTCGACAATTAAATTTAGATTTTCTCAATCCAAATACAACTATTTGTTATTAACAAAGGGTTATTACTCTTAACTTGAAATGCGCTACTTTTCTATGTTATATCAGATTGATTTTCACATCCAGCTATTAATCCTTTGAAACCTTTCTTGCATGCAAATCATCTTGAAAATATAAAATACTTTTGAGTTTAGAACTTATATGTTCTTCAACATGCATTATTCTATCTCAATATTGTTAAGTTTTCTAATGATTTCAGGATAGTAGCATTATAACTTCTAAATATACAGCCATTATTCTAGATGCTCAACTACAATTAAATGCAACAACAACAGCACTATTTTTTAAATCAAATTAGTTAATTTATTGACATTAATAGTCATTGAGATAATGATTATTTAAAAGTTTGTGCTTCTACTTGTCTATGTCGATGACATTATATTAGATGAACATTTACTTTTGATTGTTGATGCTTAAAAAGATTGACTATCTGTAAGCATATTGACACTTTGAAATATTATTGAGTTTAGAAATTGAATTTTCTTCAACATGCATCATTTCATATCAATGATATTATATTTTTTAATGAATTGAAGATACGAGTTTCTAAACTTACAACTATTCATCCAAACCATCAACTAAAATTTACAATTAAATGATCAACTTTTAAATTACATAAATTAGTTTAAGGACTTCAATATTTATTGTGATAATAGTATTCAAAACTATGAAATTCACTAATCTAAATTTAGATTTATTCAATCCTAAATCGACTATATTTTGTTCCCAAAAAGCATTTCTTATGTATTTGTGCCTCTACTTGTACATATCAGTGACATTATATTAGATGGACCTTCACTTTCAGCCATTAATGTTTTGGAAAATTTTTGCCTAACAATAATCTTGATACTTTAAAAAATTTTAATGTTTATAAATTGCATATTCTTCAACATGCATTGTTTTTTATCAATGTATCATACCTTTTATTGATTTGAAGATATTAATTGTCTTAGTTTTAACTTACAAATATTAGTCTAGATCCTCAACTAAAATTCAAATTCACAAAAAGGGGATTAGATTTTACATTATAACTCAATTTATGGACCTCAAGAGTTATTGAATCATAGTATACAAAATTATCTAATTCATTATTTATTATTAACAAAGGGCTTGTGTTCGTCATTTGTTGCTCTATTTGTCTATATCGATGGCATTATATTAGGCATATGTTTTCTTTCAACCTGAGTGTTTTTAAAGTTTTCTTGTATACAACTATTTTGACACAGATTTTATTTTATGATTAAAAGTACATGTTCTTCAACATCCATTGTTTTGTGTCAATGCTATTGTATTTTGGGATGCTTGAAGATAGTGCCTTTCTAAGTTTCTAGATAGGCTTTTTTATTTGTCATTATCATATCCTACATCATATTTGTAGTACACGTACATCTGCATATTATGGCAATACATCAGTTAATTTGATATCTGAAGTCAACTCCTGGTTAAGGGTTTTTCTTAATTTTCCAGTGAAATATTTATGCAAAATGTGTGGCTTTTGTAGCATCTGTGTGAGAGACAGTCTTACATTTTAAGATGAGATAGACATTGGAGTATAAGGGGTGAGATTAGACTATTAATGGCAACCTTAAAACGCCAAAAAGATGAATTACCTTTAATTTTTCCAAATAAATTCCACCTACCATAGCTTTGAACCTGGACTGATTGAAGATCCACCCTCATATACGTTAGAAGACGATGTGGACGATACCGTCTAAGAATTGGGAGAAAAGCATCACGAACTGCTAGGTATCTTAGTAGTCTTATATTGATCTATATAAAGAGTGAACGTGAGTTATTATATTACATACATTATACTGTACGCCCATCTTTCGTAAATAGTCTTGGAGGAAATCTACTAGTTTAAAATAAGGACCGAGGAAAAGACGACCGATTCTCTCTCTAACGTTCTATGAAGTCGAAGGTGTTCTCCTCCGCGGGGAAAGAATAGAAATCAGCCGCAGGATAGAGAGATCGTCGCAGCAATGATCACAGTTTTGCTGTTAACGAGTCCCACCATTCTGGTAATCTCTTCGTACAAATACACAGGTCCTCCGGATCTGTCTCAGGAAACAGAAGAAGTAGGGCCTAGGAGAGAGAGAGAGAGAGAGAGAGAGAGAGAGAGAGAGAGAGAGAGAGAGAGAGAGACGAGGGAGAGAGCGGGAAGGGGGGGAGCAGAAGAAGAATACGGATTCGTTCATGAGCTCGTGGCGGAGGGCCCTGTCGACGATTCAAAAGTGACTCCAGCCATGAGTTCAGGGCTGAGCTGGAACATGAGGACGCAGAACTCCAGTTCGTCGAGGGCGCCGTCACCGTCCATGTCCCCCTCCTGAGCATTCCCATCAGCTCCTCGTCGGAGAGCCCTCCAGCCCCAGCGCCGCTGCGTGTTCTGCTTCAGGCCTCGCGAAGGTGATGAGCGTCCCCGCCGCGGGTCGGCTAGCAGCCGGAAGCCGCCGTACCTTCCAGTAGCCCCTCCGCACTCCAGCTTCTGCCATCACCGGCAGGTAGTCCTCAAACTCGCTCCTTCCCACCCACTCCATCCACAGGCCCGAAACCCGCCATCAGGAAAGAGCTGCCTGCTGCTAACGGTGAACCAGAGTAGGAGAGAGAGTCTTGGCGAAAGCCGAGAGAGAGAGAGAGAGAGAGAGAGAGAGGGAAGCTCCGTGGCTGGCATCTTGGGGTGCAGGCGACAATAAGGTAGGGGCTGGGAGGGGATCCAGGAAGGAGGACCGCAGCCTCCGTAGACGACAGTGTAGAACAGAGCTGTCAGACGGATTCTCGGAAAGATCATTGAACCCAGAGCGAGAGAGAGAGAGAGAGGTCACTTTCGAGAAACACCAGGGGCAATGTCGGAAGGAGAGACGCCGTACGCCATCGGCGGATTCAACGCGTCTTGTCCGCGGGGAAGCCTGCACTGCCTCCGCTGACCGTTCTCCAACAGCCGAAATTATGTCCATACCCTATGGTTGCAAATAACTACGATCCCGGACTCCCAGACAACCTCCACCCTGCGTGGGGTAGGATGCTTCCGCCCTGAGGGCCCCACGTTCGGCTCGTTGACCGAAGATTCCGCAAGACGCCGACTTGGCGGCGGCGGCCGGGGAGCTACGTGGCGCTGGCTGAAGGCAGCTGCTCGAGAAGGTTCCGGCGCCGGCCGTGCGTGGCCGCTGACTGGATGGAAACTTCCTGACGTCTGGAAGTGGGGACCTGAGAGGAAGCCGCCCGTTGGAGATTCTCGGCCCTCTTGTGGACATCGTGCACACCCATCTTTCTCTCTCTGTAGGGAACGATGCACAGAGGATGCTCTGCATTGTTTCGTACTCTGAATTTATTACCGAATCCGTCTTTCCTCGTGAATAGATGGAGATGGAGAAAGAAGGGATGAAGTACATACTTTCCTTTTAAATGGAGAGTCAATAGTCCTATCTACCCCTCGCGGGAGTTTTCAAATGCTCAATCCCCCTCCCTCTCTCTCTCTGTCTAGGAGTGTAACGGGTCAGGTCAGGTCATGATGATCAGTAAAGGTAGCTTTATGATAAGCCATGAGTGAGAAGGTAGATAATAAATACCGCAGCTTCTGTATCCCACGCCGTCCCCATCTCTCTCTATATCTATAGGAGTTTGGACTGGGTCAAGTCGTGGGGCCCGTGCGGGCGCTTGGTGACGAATCTAGAGAGAGAAAATAAAGGAAGGACGTACACTTCATTGTGAAATGTGAAGTTCAAAGCTTTCGAAGAACGCGCCGCCTGCTCTGCACGTCTTTGTGCCCGAACTGAGCCTGTATGAAGCGGATAGAGCAAGAGTCAGGCATAGAGGCACACAGAGAGAGGAGAGAGAGAGCTAATGGGTTTTTGAAATTACGTGCATCAATTTGAAATAGATGAACGTAATTCACGATGGATTTCATTGAGGCTCGTTCCTTGGGGCGCTCATCCCTTGTTGGGGAATATCTTCCCGAAATATTCCGCAGTAAAATAGAATTAAATGCATTTAAATATTTTCAATACTTTTCTTAAAATCTTAATATATAAGACAAGAAAGAGATTAATTTTTAGAAAATGTTTATTGTCACGAAGTGAACACGTTTTAAGCCAATAATACTTTTTAAATGAAAAAAATTAAGAAAGTGGGGCTCTAGAGCCGCGTATAGGGAGCGAAACCACGTTGGAGCCCTCGTCTGTCGCCTACAGAGGAGATGGGGGCCCGACGGTGGCGGACTGCTTGCTGTAGACATATTTTCCGTGGTGGCGCCGCCTCGTTTCCACCGGCCGCCGTTGTGCCGGTGCTGGTGGAGGGGTTCACGTATCAAGGGGGCAGCTTGCGGCCTCGTGTCCTCTCTCCTGGTTCCGGGGAAGACGACAGGGGACACCCTCCGCAGCCCAAGCCCCGACGGCCGTCGGCGCCGGGCCGAGGAATATGAACGAGCTAAGATAGAGAGCTGTCCGAAAGTAGACGGCAGAGGCCAGACCTGTCGGTCATCGCGCCGGATGCTACCGCGCATTGCTCTTTCTCTCTCTCTCTCTCTCTCTCTCTCTAGTTGGGCGGTTACCTTCGTGGACTCTCTCTCTTAAATTGCTGACGAGCTCCACGATGACAGACACTTCAAAGGACAGATTCCCTCGGAAATTTGACAAGGCCCCAGCCGGCCCATACTTTTGTACAGTTTAATGGACAAAACCGGTCCGCTCTGTAAGTGCAGGTTTGGGCCCACTTAAAGAGCTTCATCTCTAGCGCATTAGTTTCCAATCCACCCCTTTTAAGAACAAGAGTAATCTTTTCCAGACATAGTCAACGCAGCCCACTCATATAACAGTCATTCACTTGGGCTTTCGAGGCTCCAATCTAGTCACCCATGGAGAACAGCCCAGAGAGTTGACCAGCCACGTGAGGCCCACCAATTAATCATGGGTATCCACCTCAGAGCATGTCATCTTATTGATGGCAGTCCAGTCGACTCATGTCTCTGTCTTCAGAAGAGGCCTAAGAATGTTGAAGGAGAATGTCAAAGCAAAGAACATATGGTATCCACCTAAGGGTTTTGACTTTACTTGGAAGAGGCCCCTCATTGCTTACTTTGCATGATTGTGACAGGAGAACATATGATGTAGTTGAAAAGATTACACCCCAGCCTACTTAAAACTTATATGATTAAAATTTATATCACTTACTATGTGCCAACAATATGCTTTGTACTTCTAAGCAAAGATCATTTGAGAAGCAGAAATTAGGTTATCTTGGGGTTCTACTCTCAACCTGGGATGATGCTGCTTGCTTTCAAATCTAGAGTACTTGTGTCTATAAGAGAGAACTTGGCCAGTGCATTCAATCATGTTGCCTAGTGTGACTCCAAAGATGTGATAATAATCATCATTGTTCCCTAATGTGAATACATCCTAAAGATATCTAAATAAACAATATTAATTACTAACAAAGATGAATTTATTGAAATCTTGGTTCAATATCTGATCTTTCTCATTGATGCACTTAGCTATAATCCTAACATGGTTGGTATATTATGCACTGGTGGTATGGTTGGTCTCATACTAGTGAACTCCTATTTGAGACATAACTAGTGGAGGCTTGGTGTATTGTGTTTTCTAGTAACCACTATTTTTTATTCTTTCCTTCATTTTTAATGCTATTGTAATTTTAATAGTTGTAATTTTTTACTTGACAATGGATGCTACCAAAGATATTTTCAATCAATTATAAATTTATGAAAGATTATTTTGGAGATTAGTACAAACCAATCAAAACAATATGGAACTAATTTTTTACCATTATGGAATATGTCAACTTCAAAATCTATTTAGGGCTCTAGAAACCATCAAAAACCATTTAATAAGTGATAATTATCATCCCATAATGTATAAACTTAAATAAGGTTAAATGAAACTGGAGTAGTACCTTATGTTTTAGTGAATATAGTGAGTCAATACAAAGCTCATTCAATTATTGCATGTAAAAGAACATTTTGTAGTGAATATACACGCCAAATCTGCGTGAAAAGTAGTAGATTAACAGTAATATATTCATTTATTTAAACTCTCTAAAATTTAAGTCTGGTGCAATTTTAGGGGAATAAGTTGCAAACATGTGTTAACAATTTGACCTCTTTGTATTATTAAATGAAATCCAGCCTTCATAACTTTCTAGAAGAAGATACCACCTCTAACCTATTTTATAGAAGAAGATTCCAAGATTTTGAATTGACCAAGTGACTATTTCTCCTCAAGTGTTTTAGATTTATATGTACGTCAGGACATCTTTTAGTTGAAAAAAAGGATCCATCTTCATCTAGAAAGTCAACGGTGGCACTCTCTATTCAATCCTTGATAGAAACTATGATGCAATAATGGAGATTGCTTTTCTAATCTAAGGCAGTCCCAGGTACCTAAGAACATAGCCTTCAACGACGGCCGCGAATAATCTGAAAATAGCAAAAACTGGGCATTGACGTCGACGTCCGACAGGGGGAGGTGTCCCGAGTTAGCAGCAGCCCATTACCAGTAATCCTGGGCCCATCAACACTGAATGGGTTTACGGAGAGATGGTCGGCTCTGCTCTGCATGCCCACTTGAAAGGACGCCGCCCCTCCTTCGCTGGGCTGTTCATAGCTTTGGAATCTCCACTTCCATGTGTTTGTGGAAGATTGCCAGCGGGCAAGTAGCCCGTCGCCGTTGGGTTGGTGCGGTGGGAGACGTCGGCGCGTCGGCAGAAAGCTACGGGCGTCGTCTCAGCTTCGCTTCTCTCTCTCTCTCTAAATCATGGGGGTAGAGGATACATACGCAATTTTAGACGAGGTCAAGGGTGTTAATGAATATGTGTCAACTCATTGGCCCATCAGATTCTGGAATATTACATAAAAGGGAAAATCAGTACCATTTATAAAATTTAAAAGCTATGTCATTTATTCAGGGCCCTCTTTGGCATCCAATGGGCCCACTCTTTAGGCCCAGTAAGAAATGGCCATTGTGGGCCCCACAGCAGAGTCCTCTATCTCTGCCTCGTTGGAGTCCACTTGCCAGGTTGGATGGGGAACGTGGCCACCTGAGCTTCACCCAGTGATGGGCCTTTTTTCTCAGGGCCCATAAATGATTAGGATTGGGCCCAAACCTGGGAACAGACTCGGCCCCTTGACCGGATGGCATCAAATCAGCAGGTCAAACAAAGCTTTCCATCTCAGCTCTCTCTCTCTCTCCCCTCCTCACGCTATCGCTTTCAGATTGACTATTTGGGTTAAGCTCATGCAGGAGCGGGAGGGAGGTAGGGTCCAACTTTAGAGGGCATTTTCTTTCATGGGTTTTCATGGCGGAGGGGGATAGCTGGGGATAGGCCTGTGGGTAGGAACGGTAGTTTGGAGTAGAACGGCCCCTTCCATGGAGGTGACGGCGGAGGGAGCGGGGCTTATATGTGAGCTCAGGGGTACCTTTCCACTTCTTCAATGAGGGAAAAGAGAAGGGGGGTGGTGGTGGGGCGGGAGGGAATCCGGTAATGGCGGGAGAAGGGAAGACACTGGCCAGGTAGGGTTTGGTGGGGGTGTCGTCTGCAAACGGAGAGGAGGAAGGCGGAGGCTCGAGAGAGGTCGATGCTGAGCACTGTCAGTGATCCAGAGCCTCTGCTGGGATCGATCTTCTGCTGTGGTCTTTAGTCGCCTGCTCTTTATCTCTCTCTCTCTCTTCTGCGGGAGAGGGCTTTCTCCTTCTTTCTCCTTGTCTTCTTGCCGGTTCGGGAATCTGGGCTCGCTCACGCCTGAGGTCTTCTACGACGGCGGAGTCGTCCTCTCCCTGGAAGCAATGGAGCCGAGCTGCGATCTCGAGATCGACGTCAATGGCGAGGAGGTCTTCCTGGTGGACAAGGTGAGCCACCATTTGAGGTTCTCTTCCCCTGGTCCGCAGCCAGAGCTAGAGCCAGCGAGCGAGAGAGAGACAGAGACAGAGATTCCTCTTGCTCCTGCTGCCCCCTCCCGTGTTTCTCGGAGAAGATTTTAATGGGGCGTTCTTGGGGTTATTTAAATGGGACCTGCTGTCCTGTTGTCTGCTGGCGGAGCTCCTATTGTCTTCGTCTGCTTCTTCCTCGTTGTCAATGGCTGCTAATGCCGGCGCTCGCAGTGAAAGGGTTGGCCGCTCCTCGTTTTCCCCCAATTTAATGTGATTCCTCGCGGTTTTCCTCCCCATTTATTGCCCCAGCCGCCGGCGATCTCTCCTCTGGTCTTCTTTTCCTCACCGTTAGTGGACCATGAATCCCGTCGTCTTCCTCCTCTGGACTTGCAGAAGATTCTGTCGTCGTTCTCCGGCAAGCTGGGCAAGCTCCTCAGCAAGGCAGCGGCGGCCGCGGTGACGAGACCCCTGAGAGTGATTTTCCACGACCTGCCCGGCGGCGCGGAGGCCTTCGAGCTGCTGGCGAGGTTCTGCTACAGCCATGGTGAGGTGGCCCCAGTGACCCCCGCTAACGCCTGCACCCTCCATTGCGTCGCCCATTTCATGGAGATGGCGGAGCTCTCCTCCCCCTCCTCCCCGTCTCTGATCAGTCAGACGGAGAAGACCCTGCAGGGGATCCCCTTCTGGTCATGGCCGGAGATTCTCGGCGCCCTGAAGCAGTGCCAGGAGTTCCTGCCGGCAGCGACCTCCGCCGGCGTGCTGGGGAAGCTCCTGGACTCCCTCGCCGGAAGAATCGCGTCCCCGCTCAGCGCCGCTAGCCCCTCAGATGACTCCTCCCCGGAGAGCTCCGGCTTTCGCTTCTCCTGCGACACCGGCTGCTCCGCCAGCACCAAGAACAGCGGTTCCCATCACCGGCTATGGTGGTTCGAGGACCTCTCCTGCTTGAACCCCTCCACCATGGAGAAGGCCGCCGCCGCGATGGTCTCCCGGAAGATGGACCACGCCGCCATTAGCAGGTTCCTTTTCTACTACCTCCGGGTCAGGGTCTCCGCCTCCGACGCTACGCCGCCAGAGAAGAGGAAGGCCATGGACGCCGTCGTCGGCCTTCTCTTCTCTCTCGACAGATGCTCAGTGACCTGCAAGGGCCTGTTCGGGATCCTCCATATCTGCTCCTGCTTGAATCCATCGAAGCTCTGCAGAATCAGATTGGAGAAGATGATCGCCTCACACCTTGATCAGGCCACTCTGGATAACCTCCTGGTTCCCTCCCCCCCTGGTGTGAGCAGCCTATACGACGTGGATCTCGTCCTACGCTTGCTGAGATTCTTCCTCGCCGGCTGCGTTTCTCCGCCGCGACTGAGGAGGGTGGGGGGTCTGATGGACCTCTATCTGGCTGAGGTGGCGCCGGACTCCTCCCTGAAGGCGGAGAAGTTCGCCTCCATCGCCACGGTTCTTCCCGACGCCGCCAGAGTCAACTCCGACGGTGTCTACAGAGCTGTCGACATCTTCCTCGAGGTGAAGACATTGATGTCAATATCTCTACGACCCCATCATTGTAATTTTAGATGGGTTTTTTTCTTTTTGTTTTTTTTGTATGATGCAGATGTTCTTCGGCAATTGAATTTACTGGCAGGTCCACGCCGCCGCGCTTTCGGAGGAGCAGAGGGCGAGGATCTGCGGCGCCGTCGACTGTGGGAAGCTCTCGCCGGCTTCCAGCCGGCACCTCGCCGGCAACTCCAGGTTTCCGGCGAGGGCGGCGGTCCGGGTATTCTCCGGCGACCAGTCCAAGCTCAAGAGCCTTCTCAGCGACGGTACCCGGCGGAGGACCTCGCCGGCCGGCGGCGCTCCGGGGGCGGGGGAGAGGGAGCAGGTCGTCCTCTACGCTAGGAAGCTGGAGGTGTCGGAGGAGGAGACGGAGAAGCTGAGAGTCCACCTGCGGGGGATGCAGTGGCGGGTGGCGGAGCTGGAGAAGCTTTGCCGGAGGCTGCAGGGCCAGATGAGGAAGATGACGACCACCGGCGGGCGCAGCAGGACCCTGCCCCGGCTCTGCTCCTGACCCAGAAACCCCTTCGATCCCATGCATATATGCTCGCTTCCCTGCATGGCCTCACGACGAATTTCTGTACAGTGATATCCAGCGATTGGTTCCACTGTCATGACTCTCTCTCTCTCCTCGCTCCCCTCTCAGTTAGTCTCCTTCGAAGAGAAGAAAAAGCTCCTTTCGGCCGCGTTAGATAGCCCTGACTCTCTCACTTTCTCTCTCTCTCTCTCTCTCTCTCTCTCTCTCTCTCTCTCTCTCTCTCTGTAGAGAGTTTCTCCCTCATTTCTCTGTTTATTCAAACAGAAAGAGAGAGAGAGGGAAGTCGGTCGGGAAATCGAAGTTTATTGAGGAAGATCCCGACCCTCGGCCCTCTGCTTCGTTGAGACAAGGATGCAGGAGGAGTTGTTCGGACCCCCCCTTAAATGTTGGTCCGATGAAGCCGTTAGTCTCGACGGAGGCGCCATTAATGGCAGCCGTGCAGCTCTCTGCCACCCTGTCCACCCTACTTAGTCGGTCCGAGAGAGAGAGGTAAGGAGGGAGGGAGAGGGGGCGTTGACTTTTCGACAATCTGCAAATGATAGTGGGTGTTGCAGACATCCATTAGGTTGTCCGCCAAATGAAAGAACCACGTCCTTGCTTTTACTGTTACTGCAGGACCAAGGTTTGGTTCTTGTCGCTTGGTGATCACTTCGGCATCAGCCATCTTCTCTCTCTCTCTCCCTCTCTCTCTCTCTCTCTCTCTCTCTCTCATTTGTACATAGAGGGCGTTGACTATAGCTTACCGTCACAATTTTCGGGCTTTTATTTAGTGCGGGCTTTATAGCGTCGGCCCGTCTCCTCTGGCATGGTTTTTAGGTCTTTCCTTTGATGCATACTGAATATTAACACTTTTTGATTTGCTCCTCGACAATTTTCTCCTTAATTTAAATGGCTATTATTCACGAACATTTTCTAAGAAAATGGCGGTCCACATCTAGGACCACCATCCAAAAGATACTGTACAGCGAGTGAGAGAGAGCTAGCTGGATCGCGTGAGGCAGAGCCAAGCGAGAGAGACAGACAGACAGACAGACAGACAGACAGAGGGTGAGAGCAGAAGAACGTAAAACAGAGAGGAGGTCGAATATAGAATTAGAAAGTAGATGGGACCTCTCGAAACCCTAACAGGACCCACCAGAGCTCCCTAGAAAGTTAGAGCATCCCCGCCGGTGGTCAGGTGAGCCGACGGCCGTCCGGATTAGCTTCTGCAGAAAGCGAAGGCGGCACCTTGGGAAGAGGAGCTCCCTCTCCGCCGGAGCGCCGCCACCGCCACCGCCGCCGCCCGAGGTAGGAACCCCCCCTTCCTCCGCCGGTCGGTAGTGCCTTCCGCCCCACTCCTCTCCGACGCCTGCGCCGGCACGCCGTGCTGCACTCGCGTCCGCCGGAGGCGACTCTACTCCGTCAGCGTCACTCAACCCTAAAAATCTCACCGATAAAATATAGAGACAGATAGATAGATAGAGAGAGAGAGATGGTAGCCCTCGAGATGCAGGGGAGAGATGGGCCTGGCTGGGGCTGGGGAGACGGGCCGAATCTAGCGGCCTGTTCCATGCTGTCCATGTACGGGAAGGGAGGCGACCGCCGTCGCGTGGGGTTCTTCACCTCTGTCTTATTCGGTCGTTGCTCCAGACACACGCTCCAGGGCCCCGGCCCGGCCCGATCTTTTTTAAAATCTGAGATCCCAAAATAAAGCATACAGTGACGACACCCCACCCCCACCCCTACTCTCTCTCTCTCTCTCTCTTTCTAAAAGGTCAGGCCGAACTCGGAACTCGCCCAATATAGCCCGAGGATGAAGGAGGCTAGGGTCGGGCCGGCCCGTTAGGCCCATGAGGAAGGGGGCACTAGACCCGATACCAGACCAATTGGTCCCTAATCAAAGCCTATGTCCTTAATAGTAGAATCTTATCTACCTCAGGTTGTGCAATGTTCCAGGGCATTAAATGAGCCATTAAGCTCACTCTTTATCAAAACAACCCACACATTATTTTAATTTAATTTAATCTCCCCGAGGTAGCGCATATAGGAAGGAATAATATGTCTTGGTTTTCAAGCAAGTCCCTATTTCATTAACTATTTATTTTTTTAACATATATGCGCCGTAATGGGTTTCCCGGGCTCGGGCCGGTCCTTCCCGGGCCCGGCCCGTGCCTTTGTTGTCCCTACTTCACGCGTGATTTATCTCTCAGGATCACCATCCCAAATCTACGGCCACCGTTGGCCCGCCATTTTAAAGAGGCTAGACATAATCACGTGATCGGATGACATCATCGTAGCGGGATCCATGGGTCTGTCGCACGTGACGATGACGTCGGCATTTGTCGGACCCGGACAGCCGGCGTTTTCGTGGGGCGACAAAAGGCAGAACGTGGAAGTAAGATTATTATTAAATGCCGGTTTTTTTTTTCAGAAATTTAATCCATCATAGTTATAGAATTTTATTGGTATAATTAAAATCCTGCAGAAATTTCCTTTTTTAGTTTTTCTGTATATTTTTCTCCCTGACAAAATAAGCCATATCACCTGTCTCGATTTGCCCTGATTTTAACTCCAATTATGGCTTTTATTTAAGGACGGGGGTGTATGCTTCCCAATATTTTATTTTTAAAATCTAATTTTATACTGGTGTGACTTTCAAAGCATATTATGTAACAAATAAAGGTTTGTACGGTACTATGATTACAGGTCTAATGCAATAGATTATATAAGTTTGTACAGTTTAGTACTATGAATGGTAATCACAATTAATAAGTTTTGAAGGTAGTCGATTAAAATGATCTCCTTTGAATTAACTTTGCCTTATTAGAGATTGATACCCTCTTAGTCGATGACAAAATTTAATATTTAAAAAATTGAATTCATATTAAGATAAATCAAGTAATTAATAAGATAACAAACTTGATAATTTCTTTTCCCTCTAAATAAATCTTAATCTAAAAAAAATAAAAACATATGAAATAAATAATAGAGAGAAGGAGTTGAACCAATGTTGTGTGCTCAATCAGTTACAACCAATAGTCCCTTCCCTTGTCACCATCAAGTTCTTAATCTGCAGTAAACTTAAACAAAAAACAAATAGAGAATGAGATAGAAAGAAGGAGAGAGAGAGAAGGACACAAAGTGACGAGAGAAGAGAACGTGAAGAGAGAGAAAGATTCCATTAGCGAGAGAACCAATCGATAGAGAAACAAATGGTGTTTCTAGGAAAATTAAATGAAATCAAATGCGAAAATAGGAAGATTAAGGGCTATAAAAATTCAGAATCAATTCGTCACATGCAAATATGAAGAAAACGAAATTAATGCAGATTAAAAACAAAAAATCCTCCACTAACAGGGGATGAGGTGGATGAACAAATTTGAATTATTGGGTGACAATCAGTTTCTGATGCATCAATTAATTTTTAAATAACAGTAAAACTATTCTAAACTCAAAAACATAAAAAATCATGCAAAAAATAGATTAGAAATCAGGATTAAAAATATGGGCATATGAGTAAAACAAAATATTGAATAAAATCCTAGAAATTAATAATTTTCCTCAATTTATGCACTTGTCACCTAAATGAATCAAGGAAATGAATTCACAATGAAGTAAGGTTTTGTATGGCAAGGTAGAAAGAAAACTTCATAGAGAATTGGAAGAACACTACCCAGCTGTCACTTGATAGAAGGAAGAAAAAAATAGATCCCTTTTATACTCACATTATATTTATAATTAATTACATGCTGTTAAGAAATCAACTTGCTTAAAACCCATTTGGTTTTGAGTGAGAATTGGCTTTCGATTGGTCTCTTCCACCCTTTCCACCGATTTATGTCATTTCCACCTCAAAGTATAAGAAAACACCTAAATCATCTCTTAATAGGCTTTCTTAAATGGCTTTCCATGATTCCCCTAGAAATCAACACATTTTAAAAATAATCTGAAAATTATTAATAATGAAGAAAAGTCATTTTTGTCTAATGAAATGATTCCCAACTATTAAATTTTGATTATAGCCCTAATATATAAGGGTAAATATATCAAGTAAATCATATTAAGATATTGATGAAGGAATATTCAAATTATAAAGATACTATAGAAGTATGAAAAAATCATATATGAAGTATGCATCTTGTAAAATTAATTTAGAACATCATTTACTTGATTTCTCATTTAATCCATGTCATTTATCATGAATTAATGCATCAAATATGATAGTAATTTATTCCTTATTTCATAAAATGGTGTTATTAGTAAGCTAGCTCCTTTTGTGGAAGGAAAAAGATATATTTTTTCATTTGAATAAATTTAATTCAATATTATTTGGGAAATTACTCTACACTTTCCTTGAGACATTGTCCAATTTAAAGTTCTCACTTGTGAGGAGGGTCCATTAATCCCAAATGGGTCAGTCTTGGGCCCTTTTCATTAAATAACGTAGGGTTCAAGAGGGGGGGCACTCTATTCAAAAGGATTTCAATAAAGAAGGATAAGCCTAGACCCTAAATTAAAATCTTAAGTATAGTCTAGCCATAGCTTAGTTCAACATTTGAAGAGGCTCATTAACCAAATCATGATTGCAGCATTACCTACTAGTCTCCCAAAATTTAACAATATTTATGTTGGTTACAGGTTTTAATTTGAAAAATAATCACATACAAAAAATAGAAATTACTCAGAAACATATTTACCCACTATAATTTACGAATTACAATCTAAACTGTTAGATTTATTTATCATAGTTGTGGAAAGTGGATGTAAGCCTAGGAAAAGGCAAACTACTCTCAATCTTGACATTTTATATGTCTGGAATTTTATTGTCTTACTCAATGCTTTGATTTAATGTTTAGGCCTAGTTAAACCACCTAGTGAGTTCACCCAAGTCAATCTATGTCAACTCAAGTCAGTCTATGTCAATCCACCATTGATAGAATTGATAGAAATAATTTTAAAACATGTAACAATATTAAAATTTAATAGAAAATCAATTCACACTTTCCCTCGTGGTACATAATCTAGCACACTATCAAGATAATAATTTTCAACCAAATATTTAATTCTAAATACTAATAGCCCTGATTTCTCTTTTTATTAAAGTATTTAGATGATTGAACCTACTTTAATTTACTATGTTATTTAAATCACTTTTGTGGTGTTAGAGACTGCAACTAAAAGTCCATGATACTCTTCTTTGGCATGAATAAGACATATGTTATGTATGTTTTAGCTGAAATTTTATTCAGATCTTTGCATTATAAGTGGTATTCAATAAATTCATATTTTGGATGCTATCAATAAGTCATGTAGATTAAGTACTAATTATCAAATACTATAATGAATGTAGTTTCCAAGATGTTGAAACAGCCCAAAACGCCTAGTGCTATCAATGTTGACAACACCCTCACTCTCCATCAGTTGTGTCAAAGTCGAGAGGCCTGATGGTATCTTCTTTGAGCACTCTTTTCCACTTCTTTTGGAACTTGGGGCCTTCCTGTGGCAACTAGTTGTTGCACTTGTCAGCTACCACTGAAACTAATTGGAAACCTTGGTCAGTTGTAGGCCCTAATTTGATGAGGCTCCTATAAGAGAGAGAGTAGAAGAACTAGTTGGTGATCCTATTATTTCATTTTAGATTATATTGAAAATGAAGATGTGAGACAATAAAAGAAATATGGGACAAATTAAAAGTAACCTATGAAAGGACAATTGGTGCAGAAAGAGATTTAAGTACTTTGACAACAACAAAGCATAATGATATATAATTGAATGAAGAAAACTCTTGGAAGAAAATAATCATCATTAATCTTGATAAAAAAATAGATGAAATATATGTTATCTTAAAAATGTTATGTCAAACATAGGGCTCTTGATGGGATCACATGATCTAATGAAGAATCTTCCACTCATGAAAGTCAACTCAAGTCAGCCGAAGATAGTCAATTAGAGGCTCAACCTTTGAGGTCAACCCTTCCAAGAAGAACTGCCAGAATCAGGGTTCTTTCACCTCGAAGAGTTCATCTCTATGTCAACCGGCACCTTCCTCCTCCATTGGATCCAACATGAAATGTATTGGATCCAAGACTAATAGGTCCCTACCAGCAAGCAAGAGGATCCATCCATAAAGGATGGCCCAATAAGAAGAAGAAGAAGAAGAATAGGGAGAGGATGCCATGTCATCCTCACGTCTCTCCTCTCCTTAAAAGGAGGGTCGTTGCCACGTAGAGGCGCCACATGGTATATCCGTCACCCCTTCTTTCTCGTTCTCTCTCCATTCCGTGGAAAACCACCGCTCTTCTTTTGCCCTTTATAAATGCTAAGACTCTGTTGTGTTTGAGACGATGATTTTACAGAATTAATCAAGGATTAACTTACCTTCTTGGATTAGAGGGTCGTCTTCTTCCTCATCTCGCCCCTTGGACTGGGGGTTCCTCATCTCTTGTCATCGCCTCTTGGATTAGGGGCTTCCCCTCTTCTTCTTGCTCTCTTGGATTAGGGGGACCTCTTTCTCTTCCTCTTCCTCTTCACGTCGTCCTCGCCACCCCGTCACCGCCACTCCCTTTATCGTCAGCCACCCCCTCGTCATTGTCCCGTCTCTTGTCGTCTGCCCCATCACCGCCACTCCTCTTCACGCCAGTCACCCTGTCACCGTCGTCCTGCCTCCTTGCCGTCCGCCCATTGCCGTCGTCCCGCCTCCTCGCCGTCCGCCCCATTGCCGTCGTCCCGCCTCTTCACTGTCCGGCCCATTACTGTTGTCCCGCCTCCTTGCCGTCCGCCCCATTACCATCATCCCGCCACCCTGCCGTCTGCTCCATCACCGTCGTCCCACCTCCTTGCCGTCCGCCTGCCGCCGCCACTTCATCTCTCTCTCCCGCCGAAACCCTCGTTCTTGTGTCTCCCACCGTCGCCACGTTTCCCCGTCCTTTTCTCTCTCTCTCTCCCTCTCTCTCTCTCTCTCTCCCGCCGAAACCGCCTTTCTTCTCTTTCCCGCCGTCGTCACGTACCCCCTCATTTTCTCTCTCCCTCTTCATCTCCCGCCGTCGCCACCGTACCCCTCATCTTCTCTCCATCCCTCTCACCCGCCGTCGCCACGTACCCCCTCATTCCTTTCTCTCTCTCTCGCCGATGCCCTCTCATTCCGCCCCTTTTCTCTCCCCACCCTTTTCTTTATTCTCATTATTATTTTATTCTCTTGTTCTTTCTATTTCTCATTTAAGCCTTCTTCCTCTCTTATATTTTTTAATTATCCAAATACTTCGTGGACCTCAACTACTCAACTCAAACCTCCCATTTTCTTAAATCATCACCGATTAAATTTTTTTCAATAAAGCTCATGGATCTCAAGTCACTGGAATCAAGAAAATCACTCTAAAATCTCCTTTGGTAAAGTACATTGATTTCAATTTTCTTTGTGAAGTGATCATTATTTTTAAAGCCTTGCTCCTTATAGGAATTGAGTGAATCATAGGCTGGCTCTCTTTGTGCCTTTTATCAATGATTCTAACACCATGGTTGGAACTTTATTTGAATTCTTGACAGTGTGGTTCTTCTCAGGTAATTAGGATCTTAATTCTTCTAAAATTAGCAGGATTAACCTACTCATAAACTTAGTCAAAGGTAATCTTGAATCTCAACCTTTTATTTGGTATTGATATTTTCTTTGGTCCTGCATCACCTAAAACTAATGACTTGAAAGGTAATTGAAAGGAGAACATAATGCAACAAATAGATGATCATATTTTAAAGAACTCATTTTGTTATGAGCTTTATAAAATTACTTACTTTAATTCCCGTTAAGGGCAAAAAGATATAGATTTCCTACATAACTAGAAGTCAATGCATCGAAATTAAAAGTAATGAAATAGTTATGAACCATTTGACGTTTATATTTTTCTGTTCAAGCGCATTGCTGAGAGGAGGGAGGGAAGGAGG